>CM069908.1:153521668-154135716 GCA_036172215.1 Camellia granthamiana
ATTGACATGGTTTTATCTTCATGCTTCAGTGTGACATTTTCACAAGCAGCATTTGTTGCATTCTTCCATAGTCTTGCTGAGGGTGGACTTCAAGCTTCTGCAATGGTATATCTCTAGTTCAGAGTAATCTTTATCAATGAGATGCTAAAGTACAACTATCTAAAACAAGAAGAAGACGAATAAATCTACAACAAATCTTTAATTCAGATTTTGAAACAGATAACAAAATTAGAAGACACTGAAGAGAGAATATAATGATTGCTAGAATTGCAAGGAGCCAAACAGAGCCTCATGTCAAGAAACTACCAGTTTTTTAAGAACCAGTGACCGAATTATATAAAACAAACCAAACCAAACCAAACCTTAAGTTCCATTAAATGGGGTCGATTACATGAATATTTATTCTCCACTCGACTCTGTCAAAGGCCATTTGGTTAATTAAATTAAAGAGATTCATATCTCTATTTATTACACTAGCCCACGTCAATCTAAGTCTGCCCCTTCTCTTAACACTTTCCTCTACTGTCACCGTATCGCATCTTTTTACTATTTACTCTGTTGGTTTCTTTTGTATATGATGAAACCATCTCATGTTGAGTTATAAATTACATAATACGGGAAAAAACCCAATAGAATTTTAAAAAAAGAAAAATAGCAGTCCTCCATCAAGATCAACATAGAAAAATGATGGGCGGTGTTTGGCAAGATTTTGGTTTGGGTTTTTTTTGATTTTTTCCACTAAAAGACAAAGTTTTTGCAAAATAAAAAAAAACAAATCCAAACAAAATATCACATCCAACCCCATAATCATTTTACTTTTTCTCTCACAAACATCACATCCAACCACAAAAAAACCCAACTATCTTCCCAAACACAAAAAAAAATTTCTCCAATAATATCGTACAACTAAAAAAACTTACTTAAAAACCCACTTCCCAAACACCCACTATATCATTTGTTAGCCAAAATCTGCTGATAAAATCCAGAGTTTTACCCCAATGCAGTATTTCTTCAAGGCTCGGTTTCACTTCAACAAAGACCAGTTTGCGGAACTAATGCTAATTGGTGGCATTGCAGGAACCATATCGCAGGTACGTTTTTGATGACTTTGTACTGCTATGTTTTGCTTTATTATCTTGCACATAATTTCCACTGTCTGGCAAATCTTTATTCATGAATATTTGAGAACCTTGCAGCTGCTTTTCATGCCTATGCTGTCGCCTTTTCTAGGAGAGGAGAAGTTGCTTTCCATAGGCCTCTTTGTCGGAGCTTTAAGTGTATGTACCTCATATCACTCCATAACATAATGTTTATGTTAGAAAAACAGTCTTTTATGTGCTACTGTGTTTGTAAAAGCAAAAACAGAATTTGATAGAAGCAGCATTGAAACGAAAAAACTAGCAACACTATTTGAATAAATAAAACCAGAAACAAAAACAATAACATAAACTGCGACAGAAACCAGAAAACACTAAAGCACATAAAGCACTTTTTTTTCCCAACAGTTTGTGTTGTGCAACTATGATGATCATTATTGTTTGGTACTGTGCAGATGCTGTTGAATAGCATAGCATGGTCAGTTTGGGTAAGCCTTTTCAACTACACTTGAATCCCTTGCAATGCTTTGATTTATTGCAATTCTATTCTTGTTTTGTTGCTTTAAGAAATCAGTTGTTATCGTGGACATTCATTGACCTGCAGGTTCCTTACGTGCTTGGCGTGCTCTCTATTTTTGCTGTATTCACAACCCCTTGTGTGAGTTCTTCACTTTCATAATTAAATAATAATCTATAGCCTGCTCAATTTAGGCTGTTTTCCGTTATTACTTGACAAATTTCTCACTTCTGCAGTTACGAGGCATTGTATCAAAGCAAGTAGGTCCTAATGAACAGGTAGTTTTTTCTATGAGGGGGTTTTGGACTTACAATTAATGGGTTATTTCCCTTAGAACTTTTGAAGTAGCCAAACATGACTCTGTTGTGATTTATGCAGACTCTTTAAGAATTTAAAACTAAACCAATTAATCCGACTTCCATCCTAGAAAATCTTGAATCTTTTTTTTTCTTCTTATTTTTTGGACCATAAAAAAGATGGGTATCACTTTTGTACATTGATTGTTATCTGTTCATCTCCCGAATCTTGTTTTTTTACTTACCATGATAGTCTTTTATGTATCTTTTCCCTGGTTTATTTGACCGATTAAAACTCATCTTAGGGAATGGCTCATGGATGCATTTCAAGCATAAGTTCTTTTGCCAACATAATATCACCCTTAATATTTAGTCCTCTAACAGGTACCTTGAAAATTGATTTATAATGTTCTTTGCTTCATATAAAAATAAGAAAAATGTATAATTTACGACATACTAATGTGTCATTTTTCCATCCAGCTTTGTTCCTCTCCGAGGGAGCACCCTTTCCTTTCCCTGGTTTCAGTATTATGTGCATTGGACTTGTAATGGTAAGAAACATTTACTTCAGAAACATGTCAATCTACGTGTATCACTGTTGTGTTTAAGTTTTTCTTTGCTCACAGAGAACTATAAACTGTCATCTATTGCTGTGCAGATGATAGCCTTCGTTGTGAGTATAATGATAAAGGCAGTTCCCCCCATTTTAAGTAACAAAATCAGTGACAGTGACTGCACGGAGGCCTAATAGCAAGGATAAATAGTCTGTCAAAGGGAAGAACATCTCTATAACTTAACCTTTATACTAGTTTCAGAGCAATCTAACACTGAATCACATATTTTCGCATCCCACTCCTATACCTACACGAAACCAAAGAACAAGAGTGAAGGACAGTCGTTTTGCACGATTGTATATTACACAGTTCCATTCAGGACATCTTACAATTCACTTCTTTCAAGTGAAGCTCGATGACAGTTCAATATTGATTGATTCAATTCAACCTAGCAGTCAAAGGTTCAATCATTAATCCAAGAAAACTAAACATCCATCTGTAACTATAATCATGCAATTTGTGTGTATGCTATATGAAGCACTACAAGTTTGGCATCTTATTACATAAATCTCATTATCATCAGAGTATTTGTATTCTTGTTAAAATCTTATTAGCTTGGTTTGGTTATGCACTCAATATTGAATTTGTGCATATTATTGATAAGTACTTCAAAATATAGCATATTTCCAACAGATATAGCATTAGGTGAATCAAACTAAGCCTGTTTGTATTGCCTGATTCGGAATAGCTTGGATAATAAAATGAAAAAAAGAAAAATAGTACAACTCTTTCAAGAAAAACTCGTCGCATATTATGTCAGAAAAAGAACAAATCTAGACTGCATTCTGCTCAACTGTTTTTACGTGTGTGTCACTATCCCGTTCAACCAACTACATACAACATCCCACGATCTAGAATTATGCTCGAGTGTTTTTACATAGGTGTCACTATCCATTCAACCAACCAATTGCATACAACATCCCACGGTCTAGAATCACAGGACATTTAACTGTAACGCCTTTCAGAGTCGTGCCAAATGACAAACAGTTAGGATCTGCATGCAGGCCGATAATATCCATGTTTCATTACCTGCTTTCTTGTTAAGTTTCACCTTTGTGTGCATTATCAATAAGCACATGCATACATGAAAGCAATATCAAAACACTCATTTCTACAATCCCTCAAATATGGCTAAAGATGGGAATCAAAGAAACATTGTAATGTTCCCATTCATGGCTCAAGGACATCTCATCCCTTTCTTGGCACTTGCAAGACAACTCGAGCAAAGGAAGGGTTACACCATCACCATTGTCAATACCCCTTTAAACATCCCAAAACTCAAATCCTTGCTCCCTCCAGAAACCGACATACGCCTTGCTGAAATTCCCTTCTGTGGCACTGACTATGATCTCCCATCCGACTCAGAAAACACCAATGCATGTCTTATACTGATCTCATTGGCCTCTTTAAGGCCTCGGAAACTCTTCAATCACCCTTCAAGAGCCTCATCGTGGAGATTACAGAACACGATGGTCATGCACCGGTGTGTATCATCTCTGATATGTTCTTGGGATGGACAGTTCAAGTTGCTTGTGAGCTTGGAATCTTTCATTCCGCATTCATAGCTGGGAATGGTTACAGCATGGGCATTTATTTTTCCATTTCCATGGACCCGTCTCTGTGGCAGACGGATGATGAGGAATTCTCACTGGCTGACTTCCCTGAAGCGGGAAAGATTAAGCAAGCACGAGTCTCTGTTGACCTGAAATTTGTCGATGGTGCTGATATTATCTTTTCATTTCGGTTGCAACAGTTCTCCTTTTGCTTATGCTCTGACGCGATCTTATTGAATACCGTGGAGAGGATAGGCCAAAATGGAGTGAAATATTTTAGCAGAAAAATCGGTGGAAATCCAGTATGGACAATTGGACCATTAATAAATTCCGAGTGCAAACAAAGAGGAACACTGGCTGAGAAAATCGCTTTCAATGGTTTTAGCTACTCTCACTGGCTAGATCTCCATCCGCCAGCTTCAGTTCTCTCTGTTTCGTTTGGATAACAAAACACAATCTCACTTCCACAAATGAACCAACTAGCAATGGGCTTAGAGGCAAGAGGCAAGCGGCAAGCCATTCATATGGGTTGTAAGGCCACCTCTAGAGTTCAGTGTCACAGAAGAGTTTAATGCTGATTGGTTACCAGATGGATTTGAAGAACGAATCAGGGCAGAGAATCGAGGGATGTCGGTACACAAATGGGCTCTGCAGCAGGAGATCCTTATCCCACAAATCCAGAGGAGCATTCCTCAGTCACTGTGGTTGGAACTCCATAATCGAGAGCTTGAGCCAGGGTGTTGCAATTTTTGGGTGGCCGCTGGCTGTTTAACTCCCAAATGTCGGAAGAGGAAGTAGGTGTGTGTATTGAGGTAGTAAATGGAAGCAGCCCTTATATTACAGAGGTGATGGACACTGTGATGGACGAAACCGAAAAGGGTGAGGAGATGAGAAGAAAAGCCAGTGAAATTAGAAAGAAGATGGAAGATGCGATTACAGATGGAAGCGACGGGTTTAAGGGATCATCTGTCAAGGCCTTGGATGAGTTTTTCAGCATGGTGATATCCACAACCAAAATCTCTGTTCCCTCCATGGAAGTCCGTAGCATAGTCCACCCACTCAATGATTGAAGGAAAAACTACAGAATCACAATATCATATCTATATCTATATTATATAAAGTACACAATTTTTTGAAGCTTTGTCACGGTTAAGAAACAAACCCCCCCCCCCCAAAAAAAAAAAAAAAAAAAAAAACACGCACACACACACGTGCCCACACTTCTAGTATATATAATACCTGTTAAGTTTTACCACCTCGGAAAACATGCAGCAAAAGTAAGCTAGATATATTCGTATTTCACTCCAAAAAAGAAAATAAAATAATTAACATCGCAACCTAGAATTATGAGACATCCCAACAAATGGTTCCAATTTGGTCTAACATCTCTTTGGATATTAAAATTCAACAGAAACATCCAACAGCATGAAGCCACAGATAAAACACACACCAAGACGATTGACAAGAGAAAAGCCATGAATGAATGAAGGATAAGTAAAAAGCCACTTTTTGCCTTTTAACCTATTTTGAGTTACATCACCTCTCTATTTTTTAATACGTTTTTCAAAAAAAAAAAAAGAATAAAAAATAAAAATAAAAAGCCAGCTTTTAACCAACTTCCCAAAACTTAATAAATTATAAGCAGGTACCAAAACAAAAAAGATAATTAAAAAAAAAAAAAAAAAAACTGAGTTTTTTTTTAACTTTTTTGCTATATTATGTACAAGTTACTTAAGTACCTTATAAAAAAAGAGGTTGATGCAACATCAATCAATTGAAGCAGTGTCTTTAGCACTGGAGATATCACTGCCATCATCCTAACATTAAATATCATGAAAAGCTCGAGCAATTCTGGTCCTGGAAAAGAGTTATCTGTTGTGCTCTGGACTTGTCCTCTGCCTTTGAAGTGAAAACAATTGCAAAATCATTTCCTGAGGTGTGTACATCCATCCAGCCCCTTGAATTAGGTCTCAGCTGGAAACGGAAAGTGCAAAATCACAAGTATCATCATTATCATCCATCGTTGAAATCATCACCATCATCATAACCTTCATCATCATTGTTTTCATCATTGGAATCATCACAATTGAGGCCATCAGAAGAATCGTTACAACCACTACCATCATCATCATCATCACTAGAATAATCATCACTGGAATCATCATCATCATCATCATTGGAATCATCATCATCATCATCATCATCATCACCACCACCACCACCATCGCCACTAACATCATTATCATCGCAATCGTCATCATCATAGTAATAGCCATCATCATCATCGTCATCATCATCGACATAACCAAATGGAAAGAAAGGCGTCATAACCTTAATCAAAAAGAAACAGCACAGAAAATTAGAACTTCCTCTGCAGCCTAAGTAGCTTGTAGCAAGGATATCATGCTCTATGTATACCCATCCAAGGGAAGGTCGCCAAGGTCTACGAACATAAATTCAAAATAAACACTCCAATATCATAGAGATAATCCTTCTCGCAAGGGGAAAAAAAGAACAAATAATGAAAACTTAAAACTTACTTGTGAATTGTGATTGTGTACCATAGACATTATCATGTTTAATAAATAAATAAAAAACCCAATTACTACCCATTAATGAATGTTTGGGAGAGGTTAAATTGGATACATACCTAACCTATGGCATAAATGCACGAAGTGGCTGTCTTCAGACTTGAACCCATAACTTCAAAGTTAGTAGGCCAAAATCTTAGTTCTCATATTTAATAAATAATAAGGAAGATGGTTTTTTCAGTCACCTAGATAGTACTTGAGACACACAAGACCATTTTTATGAGGACTAAGATTTGAGAACAACTCAACATGCAGTACAAGTACCTAAAAATTTATAACAGGCAAAAACAAACTTCTGACAGAAGATCGTAAATTAGAACATTAAAGCAACCACCACCAAGTTGGTGGCCATGATCAAATTCAAGGGAACCAGGCACAAGACAGACCCTTAGCCCAATACCCCAAAAAGTACAGACCACATTGTAGAAAGCCTGACTTAAATACTAAACCAGTTATAGAAGAAACTTCACATCTTCCAAGCTGGTTTATTTTCAATAGAGAGTCTCAGCACACCTGGACAAGATGGTATAGATATACTGTCCTTTCCAGCTTTAGATCCCCAATTTCACCCATGCACGACCATGACATGATACACATCGACCTCAGGCAAGAAATTGAGACAATACCCAAAATTATTAAAATGTTTCAAATATCTGCTTTAATATAACGAAACATACCTTCACAATGTTAGTAGGCAGAGTAGCTCTATCAGGGGCTTTCGGAGTCCATATTTTTATGTCGTTCTCGATCCCACTGCTAGCAAGAACAGCAGTATGAGGATGAGACTCAACGCAGTTTACAACTTGCTTATCTGCTTCCATAACACGAATAAGCTCCCCACCCTTCTTCTTCCAGATGAAAATCCGGCCACAGTCTGATCCACTCACAACATACTCACATTTGGGCCCAAAGAAGTTGACGCCCTTCACTGTCTTAATGTTCCTATGGCCCTTGTAGACTTGGGGACCAACTTTAACATCAGCATCTGTATCTGAAGGAGATGCTGCTGACTGATGATCCGGTCGTATTACACCCGCATCACTGCCCATTGGCACTGGAGAGGCTGGAGCTGGATCGGTCCCCAATCCCATATCTCTTGTAAAAAGATAAATATGCTCGTCATTGTAAGAGACAAGAAGCTCACTCTGATCAGAAAATGCCAAGCCTGTGATTCCCACATTCTCATCAGTAATCAAATGTTGAGGGCAAAAGTAGTCTGTAGGCTGACCAAAATCAGATGACCCATTCAGCTCATATTTGCGAATATCATAAAGTCGAGTGTACGCATCAGACCCTGCAACTGCAAACAGATTAGGAGTCCTTGGATCTATTGCAATTGCATTTAGAAATGGCATGTAACTGCGGTCAGGTAGTGACTGGCAAGTAAAAAGTTGTGTAGCAGCTTCAGTTCTCAGATCAAACTGTCAGAATAAACAATAGCATTAAACCGTTTTGAGTACAAAATTTGCACAAGCAGGGAAAGCAAAAAATGAAAATTCAATTAAAACAATAGGCATAAAAATGATCCATTTTTTAAGAAATTTCTAAATAGGATACTCATAAAATGAGATCCCGCCTACACAGTTCATCTAACTTGTTCTTCTGCAATGAAAATTTGTTAAGTTTGTGCAGAAGTACCTAGATTTTCTAATTGAAACAAAAAAAAACAAAGACTAGAAAGTAAAATGAAAATTTAGTGAGATGCATCATTGGCTTACCCGCTGAACTAGTCCATCCTCGCCGCAGGTATAAAAAATATGAGGGCTTCCAAGTTCAACAGCCAACTTATGAGCTCGACCATGATGCTTCCCCAGCAATGTAGTCTCCACTTGTCCACGTTGAATCTGAGCATGTCTTACCTATAATCAAGCAATGCATTTTTTAAAATAAATGCTTATTATTTCTTTAGTTCACGAAATACAGCCCCTATCATAAATTCTTAAAGCACTATAAATCAAAGTGAAGTTTCCTTGAACATGAAGGATAATTGAGCCAATACAGTAGTTTTGTGACCAAATATGCATTCATAATGACTATGATCCACTTCAAAACATAAGATCTCCAAGTGTATGCTTGTGAGGGTGAAGAACCCCCTCTGCTTTTTTGTCATTTTTAGGATATTTGAACAACCTATGCACTTGGTGATTCACATCACTACATGCTTTTACACCTTGGAAATCTTCCATGTAGATTCTATTACCTGGTAGAAGCCAACTGTGAGTTGTTTTTGGTGCTGTCCAAAAATTAATTTTAGGAAAATGAATTACCTGCCCATCAGCAGCACAGGTAACAAGGCTTTGGCTCTCTGTGTAAGGCATGAACTTTGCTTGGAAAACATTGTCATTATGACCAGAATGAAATGATAGCTTAACACGCCCAGTTTGCCAATCCCATAATATGACTCTCATATCATCAGAGCCCGACACAAGAATGTCACCATCTGCACTGAAGCTAACTGTGTTAACACAACCTCTGTGTTTTTCCAGCTTTCGGAAGATATCAAGTCGGAGCACAAGATCCTGTAACATAATAATAATAATAATAAAGCCTTGTAGAGCATCAAGATCCTTATACTGTTGAAAATATATATAATACAAACCCCCCTCCACCCCCCCCCCAAAAAAAAAAAAAAAAAACGCAGTCCATGTTCACCAATTACCACAAACCAACCAATATTAGACCAAAGAACATTGTCTTTTTTTAAGAGATTTAATTAGGAAAGGACCAAAACATAAAATCCTTCCAGCTCCCTAAATCAAGGTTTTAAAAAGCGGTCGCAACCGTTACGTAACGCCGTTACGTAACGATTTTGGTGGTTACCGCCACCCGTTACGGCCGCTTTTGCAGTGTGATTGAGATTCACAGGTGTGTCGGCCATAGCGGCTGCCGTAGCGGTCGTAACGGTGCCGTAACGGCCTGTTACGCACCGTTACGTAACGGTTCTGAACTGTTTCTTTCGAAAAAAATACAAAAAAAAAAGCTGAAAATGGGGGGAAGAGGGATAGAGAGAAGAGGGAAGATAAAGAGAGCAGATGGAGGAACAAGAGATAGAGAGAGAGAAGAGGAAAGATGAAAAACATATTATTAATTTGTTGAAGTTGTAAGACCTATGCTATTATATTCAGCTGCTATCAATCAACCATTTTGTTTGTGTGCGTCTATCTATATATTGTTTGATAATAATAATAATAAGTGTGGTCATTATCTATTTGGCTTGGTTAAAATATGAATATATATAAATTTAAGCTCTTATTTATTCTCTTATTTTTGTCATTATTTATCTTACATATAATAGTTAGTGATTGATTTTTTGTATAATATAAAGTCATTAATTATTAAAATAAAATATAAAAAACTTGGTTTATAGTGATTTAAAAATATGAAATATATTGGATCATATTTAAAAATTTACAAAAATTGATAAATATTTTTAAACCCAATAAATATGACCATGGAAAAAAAATATACGCATCGGTAAGTTTTTTTTTCAAATTGTGCGAAAAATAAAAAAATTCACAGTTTCGGTTACCGCAATCGTTACGCTACGGCCTTTACACCCCGCAACCGCAACCGCAACCGCGCCACCGCCACCGTTACGGTGACCGCAACCACTTTTCAGAACCTTGCCCTAAATAGACAATTGAGCAATGATGTCTTCAGGGGTATGATTCGCCTTTGTTTCAACATAAATGTGAATTTAGCGATCCAAGTGATCTAAATTTTTTTTTCCTATTCACCACCTTAGGAGAAAAAAAATAAAATTAATGAGCTATAATCTAGGGAAAGAAGAATTTTGGCAGGAAAAAAAAAAATGGTGTCAAAACATAAAAATTGCTCTAGAGAGAGTGTTTTGACAACTTGTAGTGACTTTTTGACAATTTTAGCTTATTGACAAATGAGGCCTAAGTGTCTGACTTTCAAACATTGTGAGCAGAGCAAAGGCACATGAGGCCCAGGGGGTTCACGTGCCCCCCCTCAACATTTTTGAGATTATGCTTTTGCCTCTTGTAAAAAAAAATTATTTCAATTTAAACCTTTCAATTAATGTTGAGAAGTTTTTATATCACTACTTTTTTTACCTTTTTAAAAAAAAATATATATATATATGTTTACGTTGTCACTTTAAATGTTTAATTATGTTAAAAATTTCTTATAAATTTTATATTAGAAAAATGTTATACGTCCCTAATTTTCTATCACCTCTTATATGAATACTCATAATTACTTCATTTTTTTATAAATAATTATTACATAATTAATAACAACTAATAATATATTGCCATGTGATTCAGTGATTCAAAACGGTGAAAAATATATAGCAGCCCCCATAATTATTTATTCACCCTTTCTTTTATTTCTTTCTCCATCACTCTCTATATCTATTTTTGTGTTATATAATTTAATTGGTTAACTTGAGCTGATATTCAAATATAGCTTTTGCATCACACTAATTTTTAGTTCTGCCATCAAATAAAAATTAAGTTAAATTGGATTGTGAATTTTGTTAAGATTTTGTTACAGTAGTGCCCCTTCTGAGTAAAATCTTGGCTCCTCCGCCACTGATTGTGAGAATGAATTAGCAGTATCAACAATCTCAACTATCAATAAGCTTTGCTTGCTAATTGGATATGCATTTAAAAAATTCAAGAACAAATTGAACTGCTAAAGCATCTCAATTTGAAACGAAGACGAATCATGGCATCCCTACACCATAAGCACCACTAGTATTACATTAGGTTATTGCTCATGCATGAACTTTAACACACCATCATCAGTACATAAAGGTCAGTGCACGAAAAAGATCCATCGATACCATTACATTGCAACAGTAATAATAAATGTTACATTGGCCGATACCGCAATTTCAAACAAGTCAGTGATTCTAATTATGTGAAATCAACATATACAAGATTTTTAATAAAAATTAAAAATTAAACATATATATAAGTAAAATTGAGACAGCAATCGGATCAGAATGAATGAGTAGAAAGCTCAAAGTGGATAAATGGATGGAAAAGAAAGAAGGAGGACCTGGGAGGCGGCGAGGCGGAGAGCAAAGTTTCTGGAAGAGAGATGGCCGAGCTCTCGTTGGCAAACATCCACAATCGCAGAGTCAAGGCTGCTTCTCGGCTTCTTTTTCATCTTTCCAGACTATACAACCCTTTTGAGAGGGAGAGAGAGAGGGAGAGAGAGATTGTTGCGAGAGAAAGGAAGGAAAGGGAGGAGAGAAGGGTATAAAAGAGAAAGCGGTCTGGTTTTGGCTATAAATCACCTCTCTCTATCTCTCTCGATCGACTCTTCAGATACCTCTTCCTTTTTGGGCCACTGGCCCCGTGTGTGCGACTGCCTTCATTTCCTCTCTCTTAGAAAGGAAAGTTTTTATTTAGGTTAAGAAAATATCTCGTAGCTCAAATTTTGTGGTTCAAAAGTGATTTAAATGGCCAAAACGATGTCATTTTGGCCATTTGTATGTTGTTCTGTACTCAAAACGACGTCGTTTTGGCCATTTGAGCCACTTTTGAGCCACAAAATTTGAGCTACGTAGCATTGTCGTTTAGGTAAATTATAGATACACCTGAATTTTGTTTAAAATATAAATTATTTTTTATAATTTAAAAAATTATAAATATTTTTTTATTAAAAATTTTATTCAACAAAATTAATTAAAAAAATAAAATTCATAATTACTCTCCTATATAATAATAAAATTACTTAAATTATTAATTGAAACATATTTTTAATATTATTAAAATTTGTTAATTAACTTAATGATTTATTAATAAAATTGACGATTTATTATGAAATTAGAAAACTCAAGGGGTGGAATGTAATTTTTAAAACTATAAAAGAAGATTCATATTTTAATCAAATCTCAAGAGATATATTTATAATTTATCCTTTTATTTATTATTATTATTATTTAGTGAACTTAATTACAAATCTAGTTGTTTTAGATATATACAAAGAAAAATAAAATGATTATTCTTAATAATTGTAACAACGTTCTAATCTCAATCATATTTGTCCTTCAACATAAATAATTGTTCGGATCTTTGTTAAGGATAACAATCTGCCTATACGAAGAGTGACACACCTTATCATGCTATCATTATTTTTAGGAAGTCTAGTAATTTTTAATTTTTCATGTCGAGTGAATCAAAATTTGTGAACTTGATGATAACACAAAAACTAGACACGTTTCTTCTTTTTGGGGTTAGGTACCAAAAGAAATATGCAACAAAACCAACTAATTACAATCTGATCAACCTTAAAACAAACAAATAATTTATAATCATTCACTTAAACATGTCTTATGCATCTTTTGGGAGTTAGCTAAAAAAACTAATTTATTAGCTAAAAATAAACTAACAAAAAGGCTAATAGTAAAAAAATTAGTTTGTTTGACATATTTTTTTTCTTTTTATTTATTTATTTATTTCTGTGGGACTTAAGTTGTCTTCCCGTGGGAAATAAATATATGCCAAATGACTTAAAGTTGTTTTTAAAAAATGAGTCTTTTTAGCCAACAAGCTAGTATTTTAATTAATGCTAGAGGAAGCCAATTACAACTGTCATGGTTGTTTCACCAACATCTTCATTTATAAACTTTCTAGGCAGCTTTTTAAAGATTGAACGCCTCTTCCTCATTCAATTCATAATTAAGAAATTTAAATGGATAATTCTTGAATACAAGTATCATAAAAACATCAAGAAAAGTTAAAACAATTACCATTAACATGCAAGGCTTGATCAGATGGAAGACCAAAATATCTCCTTTACGTAGTTATGATCTATGTAGAAACACCTCCATCCAGCGCTCAATCCATTCCTTTCCATTAAAAATTTTGATTTGTACTCTTTCCCACATCCATCCACCAAAATGATTGTGGTATCATGCATTGACAAATGCAAGTTGCAAAAATTTCTAGAAAGATTTGTCAGAAGAGAAGTTAGCCCAAATTATTGTTTGGCACTCTAAAATTACATCAAACTCTATCTAAAACACTAAACAAAATTTTTAGTCTTATCAACCATAATCCATGAGTGACATTTGAGGGAAGCACATACTTAAAGAATTTGCCGGAAGAGAAGTTAGCCCAAATTATTGTTTGGCACTCCAAAATTACATCAAACTCTATCTAAAACACTAAACAAAATTTTTGGGCTTATCAGCCAAAATCCATGAGTGACATTTGAGAGAAGCATATACTAATAAAGTTAGGGAATTTATTTGCAAAATTTTTTAGAACGTCTTCTACACGCTTCGTGACAGAAAACTTGACTTCATCATTGTCATACACATCTTCAATCCTTATTCTCTTCTTTCTATATTTTCAAGTATATCATAGAGACAAGGCAGCATTGTTATAAGATAATCCAAATATCAAGTTTTTTTAAATGAAATGGACAATTCTTGAACACAAGCATCATAAAAACATCAAGAAAAATTAAAACAATTACCTTTATAGTGCAAGGCTTGATAAGACCAAAATATCTCCTTTATGTAGTCCATGATCTATGGAGAAACGCCTCCATCCAGCACTCGGTCCATTCCTTTCCATTAAAAAAATTTGCCTTGTACTCTTTCCCACATTCGTCCACCAAAATGACTGGCAAATGCAAATTGTACAAATTTCTAAGAAGAATTTGTTGCAAGAGAAGTTAGCCCAAATTATTCTCTGGCACTCCAAAAGTACATCAAACTCTATCTAAAAAACTAAACAAAATTTTTGGGTTTATCAGCCAAAATCCATGAGTGACATTTGAGGGAAGCATATACTTAATAAAGCTAGGGAATTCGTCTGCAAAATTTTCTAGAGCGTCTTCTGCACTCTTCGTGACAGAAAACTTAACTTCATCATTATCATACATGTCTTCAATCCTCGTTCTCTTCTTTCTATAGTTTCAAGTATATCATAGAGGTAAGGCAACATTGTTACAAGATGATCCAAATAGCAAGTTTTTTTTAAATGAAATGGATAATTCTTGAACACAAGCATCATAAGAACATCAAGAAAAGTTAAAACAATTATCTTTAACGTGCAAGGCTTGATCAGATGGAAGACCAAAACATCTCCTTTTCGTGGTCCATGATCTATGGAGAAACCCCTCCATCCAACGCTCAGTTCATTCATTTCCCTTAAAAAATTTGCTTTGTATTCTTTCCCACATTCATCCACCAAAATGACTATGGCTTCGTTTGGGAAGCCAAAAGCCAGGCTTTTTTGACTTATTTAGTCACAAAAAACAAAATAGGTTTTTTAGCACAATAAGACAAAACATCACATCCAACCCACAATCATTACATTCTTTCTCTTACAAAAAAATCAAAAAAGCTAAAAGCCCTTCCCAAACCAGGCTTTTTAATCCCAGGTTAAAATAGCCAAAAAAGACAAAAAGCCGAAAAGCCAACCCACTTCTATGTTATCTTGCATTGGCAAATGCAAATTGCAAAAATTTCTAAGAAGAATTTGACGTAAGGGAATTAGCCCAAATTATTGTCTGGCAATCCAAAATTACATCAAATTCTATCTAAAACACTAAAATAAAATAAAATAAAATAAAATTGGGCTTATTAGCCAAAATCCATTAGTGATATTTGAGGGAAGCATTTACTTGATAAAGTTAGGGAATTCATCTGTAAAATTTTCTAAAACAGTTTTTGCACGCTTCATGACAAAAAAACTTGACTTCATCATTATCATACACGTCTTCAATCCTTGTTCTCCTCTTTCTATAGCTTCAGGTATATCATAGAGATAAGGCAACATTGTTACAAGATAATCATTGATCAAATGGAAGACCAAAATATCTCCTTTACCTAGTCTATGATCTATGGAGAAACACCTCCATCCAGTGCTCAATCCATTGCTTTCCATTAAAAAATTTGCTTTGTATTCTTTTCCGCATTTATTTACCAAAACGATTGTTGTATCATGCATTAGTAAATGCAAATTGCAGAAATTTCTAGGAAGAATTTGCCGCAAGAGAAGTTAGTCCAAACTATTGTCTGGCACTCCAAAATTACATCAAATTCTATCTAAATCAGCCAAAATCCATGCGTAACATTTGAGGGAAGCATATACTTAATAAAACTAGGGAATTCATCTGCAACATTTTCTAGAACTTCTTTTGCACGCTTCGTGATAGAAAACTTGACTTCATCATTATCATACACGTCTTCAAACCCTGTTCTCTTCTTTCTATAGCTTCAAGTACAAGGCAGCATTGTTACAAGATAATCCAAAAATATCAAGTTTTTTTTTTAAAAATGAAATGGATAATTCTTAAACACAAGCATCATAAAAATATCAAGGAAACTTAAAACAATTACCTTTAACGTGCAAGGCTTGATTAGATGGAAGACCAAAATATCTCCTTTACGTAGTCCATGATCTATGGAGAAATGCCTCCATCCAATGCACAATCCATTCATTTCCATTAAAAAATTTGCTTTGTACTCTTTCCCACATTCATCTACCAAAATGATTGTGGTATCATGCATTGACAAATGCAAATTGCATAAATTTTTAGGTAGAATTTGCCGCAAGAGAAGTTAGCCCAAAATATTGTTTGGCAGTCCAAAATTACATCAAACTCTATCTAGAACACTAAACAAAATTTTTGGGCTTATCAACCAAAATCCATGAGTGACATTTGAGGGAAGCATATACTAAATCAAACTAGGGAATTCATCTGTAACATTTTCTCGAACCTCTCATGCATGCTCCGTGATAGAAAACTTGACTCATCATTATTATAGACATCTTCAATCCTTGTTCTCTTCTTTCTATAGTTTCAAGCGTATCATAGAGAGAAGGCAACATTGTTACAAGAAAATCTAAATATCATTTTTTTTCCTCCGCTAAATATATGTACAAGGACAAAAGAATTGAACAACCATTGAAAAAATAAAATTACCAACCTTTAAGATTTTCTGAAATCATCTAAAATTACCTGCACAAGAATGCAAAACATTTTCCCATTAGTTCATTAGGTTATCGCTTGCACATGGGCACATGTGGACACATGCATGTTGTTTGCACGTGTGCAACACACATTCATGTGCCATTCTTGTGTGCTCGAGAAATTATTATTATGTAAAATTTCTTCAACCATTTACATCTCCATTCTTTGAATTATTCTAAGAATAAAATCTTAACTATGTAGCTAATCAATTTCCCTGAGGCACCCCCAATAAATAAACAAGAGAACATAGGTTAAGTGAATTGTCCTTCAACAAGATCTTAATCATCTGATCCAATATTTAAACTATCTTATAAAGAATCAAGAACAAGAGCAACAAGATTAGAAAGTTAATTACTAATATTAATCAATATGTTAAGCAAGAAAACCCAAGGATGATCCTTGCCAAATTCTTTGAGAATCTGGACATATGAAGAAAGTAACGGAAAGTGTCTATGATAAACGAAGTGAGTTGGTTTTCGTATTTCAAATGAGAAATATTAAAAATAAACTATCAACTATTCTTAAATTTTGATAAATGTGTATGAAATGTATTAAACTATGTGTAGAATGAATAAAAATATATGAAAGTACTTGAAAATATGTGAAACGTATGTTGTAATTATAAATATTTTGATACTATGTAATTCTTATTAGCAATTGTTAAAACTATTAGTCAGACTCTTATTTTTTTAGTTATTAATAAACATTTCAAATACTTTTAACATCAAAGGTTGTGACCGTTTTCAACATGCAACAAATGTTGTTATAAAAGTTTGAAATAGTTTTCAATGTACAGCAAAGCAATTATTATAAAAGTATAGAATGGTTTTTAATGTGCAACAAAGCAATTGTTATAAAAATTTGGAATGATTTTCAACGAGTAAGTTTGGAATGATTTTCAACGTGCAACAAATCAATTGTCATAAAAGTTTGGAATGATTTTTAATATGCAACAAATCAATTGCTATAAAAGTTTAAATCGGTGTTTAACATGTGACAAATAAATTGTTATAAAAGTTTTAAATAATTTTTCAACGTGCGACAAATTAACTATTCCGAAAATTTGAAATAGTTTTCAACTTGTAGCAAATCAATATCAAGATAAAAAAAAATCATTTGATAATCAAAATTCATTGTAACAATCTAAAAGAAGTTCAAATATAAAATAAAAATATTAATATGCAGAGAAGTACATAAAATTTGAAATTTTAATCATAAATATAAGAATAAAAACTCTTATCACTTACTCGTCTAAAAATGCTTAATTTACTCTGCTAAAAATGCATCAAATGATTAAAGTGGATTGCCTTGGCATCATCTTTTAGCTACCAAAAACCGATGGCAATGGTTGGCTGCGTGAAGGTGTCACTGCAACTGCCATCTAACCACCACCACCACTACTGTCGCCGCCGCCACCACCAACCGCCACCAATTTCCACCACCCATTGCGCTCTAACCAAGCAAGGCCACCGCTTTCTCACCTCCCTCGCCACCACCACCAACGATCCATCACACTCCAATCGCTTAATCCGTAAATTCGTACTCTCCTCTTCCAAATCCATAGCTCTCAATGCCCTCTCCCATCTCCTCTCCCCCCACACTCCTCACCCCCACCTCTCCTCTCTCGCTCTCCCCGTAAGTCTCTCTCTCTCTCTCTCTCTCTCTCTCTCTAAAATACTTACAGTTACTCTCTTGACATTGCTGTTGTAGTTGTATTCAAGGATCAGCGAAGCTTCATGGTTCAATTGGAACCCAAAGATAGTAGCAGACCTCGTCGCTTTGCTTGATAAACAGGGACAAGAAGACAAAGCACAGTCCTTGATTTCCGAGACCGTTTCCAAATTAGGGTTTCGAGAACGCGACCTGGCTCTTTTCTACTACAATTTGATTGATTCTCACTCCAAACACAAATCGAAACCAGGTTTTTTCGATTCTTACGCACGTCTTAAGGAGTTGGCGTGTGCTTCATCCTCTGTTTATGTGAAACGTCGCGCATTTGAATCGATGGTCAGTGGCTTGTGCGCTATGGATCTACCTCCTGAAGCTGAGAATTTGATGAAAGAGATGAGAGGTTTAGGAGTGAAATCATCTGTATTCGAGTTCAGATCTGTGATATACGCGTATGGAAGATTAGGCTTGTTCGATGATATGAAGAGATGTGTGGTTCAAATGGAGATTGAAGGTTTCAAATTAGATACAGTTTGTTCAAATATGGTTCTCTCATCTTTTGGAGCTCACGGTGAGCTACCGGAGATGGTTTTGTGGCTCCAAAGAATGAAATCTTCAGGTGTTTCGTTTTCAATTCGAACATATAACTCGGTGTTGAATTCGTGCCCAACAATCATGACAATGCTTCAAGAACTCAAAACTGTTCCCATTTCAATCCAAGAGCTGATGGAGAATTTGCTCGTCGATGAAGGTTTGCTGGTTCAGGAGTTGATTGGATCATCAGTTTTGGAGAAGGCAATGGAATGGAATTCATTGGAGGGGAAGTTAGATTTGCATGGAATGCACTTGGGATCTGCCTATTTGATTATGTTACAGTGGACAGAGGAGCTGCGGTCAAGGTTCCAGGATCAGAATCAGGTGGTTCCGGCAGAGGTTACAGTGGTTTGTGGGTCAGGAAAGCATAGCACAGTTAGGGGAGAGTCGCCGGTGAAAGGTCTGGTTAAACAGATGATGGTTCGGATGAAATGTCCAATGAGAATTGACCGGAACAATGTGGGATGTTTTGTTGCCAAAGGGAGAGTGTTGAAAGACTGGTTAGGTTGATCATATCAAAAGTGATAGCTCTTGAGAAATTTCAATTGTTCTCCGTATTATTTGCTGATGAATTAAAATCGAGTTTTGGGCATGGAGTACATATCTGCAGTATCACTAGAATTCAAATGTCAACTTATCACTATTGGCAAAAAATGGAACCAAACCTGAAATCGACATTACCACAAAAAAATAAATTAATTAAAATTAAAATAAAAAGAACCATGGGAGCTGTATATTGCAAATTGCCATCAGAGTTGACCTAAACAAACGATGTTTTACATGAATATACAAAGTAAAATATTCCACATACAAAAATCCAGCAGGGGGGAAGGGTTGGGGAACAAAATTTACCATCCCAATCCCATCATGACTCTAATTTACCTCTGTATAAGTAAACTCTCTCTGCTGCGGACTTGCTGAAGCATAATACTCAAGTTTCAGCTCTTTCTAGTCTGCATCTCCTGTGAGCCTTCGACCATTCCTGTCCTCATTGGCCCTCACACCACAACTCTTGCAAAAAAGATGCCCAAGTAGTACTCTTGTAATGAAATTAAACTGCTATGGCAAGCAACAGAACAATCCATTAAATCTACATCTTTTCAAGTCATCTCCAAATTGAAGGCAAAATTTAGATTGCCACCGAGTGTGTCCTAGCATTACAAACAACTCCATGATTCCATGGATGCCAGTTATAGCATACATGAGATCACTTAAACACAAAGAAATGAATTTCTTAAGTTGTGAAAAAAGGTTCATCAAGACAGATCACTTGAACACCATAGAAATGAACTTGGCTAATTCTCCTAGAAAGAAAAATCAACTCCACATTTACAATTTGTTCAGACAATGGCAAATTATTGAGAAATCGATTTTTGCTAAAAAGTCACAGGTACAATCTGAGACACAAAATCAAGGCAAAGGCAGATTTTTCATTTAATAGCACAGATTTTAGTTCATCCCTACAGTGCATAATACCAAATCAAATGAAAGAATACTAACCTGCCACTGGAAAGTGGTGTCTTGCAAAGAGAAACAGTTATTGTGTCTCACCAATGACAGAATTCAGCTGTATACCCATATTCAGAAAAAAGATAGACACTGTTGATAAGCTTAGTGTCACTTTCTCTGTGTGATCTTGTGGCTGTTCTACATGAGGCAGTATTAATGGACCTGATCCCTTCCACTGTCATTTCAAATTAATTGAAAGAAGAAATAGAAAGAAAAAAAAAAAAAAGATCCCATGATAGATAGACATAGAGACACCAATACAAGTCCGAAGTCACGTAGGGAATTGCAATGCTCAAAAGTAAGTGATAATGGCAACTACAAGAAGCCAAAACATGCATAAAGACAATCACAAAGTTTTCCATCTGATGAAGTTTATATACATCTGTTTTCTTATCAAACAGCATAAAGAAGAGTGCTCCCCATTCTGTCAAGTGTATTAACTCGTACAAAATGGTGGGGATCATGCTTGCACCTTTTAAAACCAAGGCACTATTTCAACAAAATGGCATACCTAGCATTGATGCATAACAATGAAAACGTTTTAGCTTGCACTTCCTAAAACCAAGGCATCCACCATATATACATCTTTCCAATGTTTTTGTGTGAAACTGCTTCTGCAATCAAGCGGCGTGCCTGTCCTTCTACAGCAAGAGGCAGAGATGGTGCTGCTCCAACACCAACAACAACTCCTTGCAGCCGTGCTTCAATATTACTGATAGCTCGCTGCAATTTCAAACACAGCATACTTAAGGGGTTAACTCTTTAAAAGATTTTGCCCACAAAATGATCTTTTATACCAAACTTAGAAAGTCAAGAATCATTTATGTTACAGTTAAACTAAGTTAGAGTGATTACACCTAGCCGCTAGAGTCACTTAATCCACAATTTCAGTCCCTTTTTTTGGTTTAATGGAAATAATCAAACTTAAACATAAGTATTATAACTGCATAACATTTTTCTTTTTGAGTACAATGGAACTAGCATACGGCCTTCTATAGAACATAATGGTAAAAACAGTATTCATTTAACAAACCCCATTTGATTGGGACACAAAACTTGGTTTGGTTTGGGTGAAATGGAACTAGCATAATATAAACTTAAGCATGAAGTCTACATAAATATCCATAAGTAAGATATTATTAATACAAGCCTGTGGAATGGGGTACATAACAGTACTCAGATTGAGTACAGTTCCCTTTTACTAGTTGATCCACACACTGGCGAATTACCCCTAAAGTTTAAATCAATTTTCCAGCCAGAGCAAACATTGAACACATTAAGTAGTCTTGGCAGCAAGGTTTTGAAAAGCGGTTGCGGTCGCCATAATGGTGGCGGTGACGCGGTTGCGGTTGCGGGGTGTAAAGGCCGTAGTGTAACGGTTGCGATAATCAGAACCGTAAATTTTTTTTTTTTTCGCACAAATTAAAAAAAACTTATCGATTCTCATATTTTTTTTCCATGATCATATTTATTGGGTTAAAAATAAATATTAATCAATTTTTATAATTTTTTAAGTATGATCCAATATATTTCATTTTTTTAAACCACTATAAATTGAGTTTTTTACATTTTATTTTAATAATTAATGACTTTATATTATACAAAAAATCAATCACTAACTATTATATATAAGATAAACAATGACAAAAGTAAGAGAATAAATAAGAGCCTAAATATATATATATACATATATTTTAACCAAGCCAAATAAATAATGACCACACTTATTATTATTATTATTATTATTATTATTATTTTCAAACAATATATAGATAGACACACACAAACAAAATAGTTTAGTGATAGCAGTTGAATAGAATAACATATGTCTTATAACTTCAACAAATCAATAACATTTTCTTCATCTTCCCTCTTCTCTCTCTCTATCTCTTGCTCCTTCATTTTCTCTCTTTATCTTCCCTCTTTCCCCATTTTCAGCTTTTTTTTGTGTGTTTTTTCGAAAGAAACAGTTTGGAACCGTTACGTAACGTGCGTAACAAGCCGTTACGGCTGTTACGGCACCGTTACGACCGCTACGGCAACCGCTACGGCTGACACACCTGTGAATCTCAATCACACTGCAAAAGCGGCCGTAATGGGTGGCAGTAACCGCCAAAACCGTTACGTAACGGTTGCGGCCGCTTTTTAAAACCTTGCTTGGCAGTTAATGGGTTCTTATAATGCTAGAACATGGTCAATTCATAGTTGACTCACAACTAGAAACTAGTTTTACTTTGGAACAGATTTTTTCAGGCCTAAAAAGCCAATGATTAATTTCAACTTGGCTGTCTGCAAAAGCGGATTTGAGTCTACTAGTAAGTTGATGAGCTAAACTTCAAAATAGAAACAATTTTGTAGTCAATCATAAAGCTAACATGTTAAAAACAGTGGGAAAAGGAGAATAATGAAGATTCTAACCTGTGCATGGGGGTTCTGAACTTCAACCCCGCTGGACTTGTGAGATTTAGTCCATTCCACAAGAGGATCATGGATGAAAGTTTCAAGAACACTCATTAGAGTCTCCCTGTGGGCCCTGAGTACTGAAAGTGTGATCTCACAAACCCTCAGGAAAACACCCTCATATCCAGTAATACCCAATCCATCAATCATGTTCTGCAGATCCAATCAGAAAAGACAATTCAAGAATTTAGCCACCAGGGATAGTTAAGAATTAGAAAATCTAACAGAAAATATTGTGAATAACATTGTGAAGTGTTAAGAATGCACTCGATTGAGGGAATAACATTGCATTTAAAAACTCTATGTTTTGTGTTATCCAGAATGAGAGAACTTATTTGCAATATGCAAGTACAAAATTTCGTAGAACAAAAATCCAGTTACACATGCTTGATAAGCAATTTGCACAATTTGAGACTCTTGAATACAGCAGAAAATTTGGTCATAAAGCTCAGTGAGTCAGGTCATTATACATCAATGGCGCTTTTCTTACCTGGGTTAGCCTGAAAGGCACCAGCTCAGGTTTCTCCAACTGCAAACCTTTGTCAAATAAGCAACTGAAATCAACGTGAACACAGTCACCTGTGGTAGAATCAAAAAGAATATTTTCACCATGTCGATCTCCAAGGCCCACAATGTGCCCAACCATCGACCAAACAGCAGTAGTGTGTGCATAAGCAACTCGAGCCCTGAACCAGGCAGCTGGTTCAGAGAATGTGTTCAAAAACCATTTGTGGAAAGCTGGAGGAAACATCGGCAGAATTTTGTTCTTCAGCATCTCATCTTCTGGCATTTTTCCTTGGCATTGATCATAAATTCGCTTAATTTGAGGATTTGTCTTCTGCCGGTCAAATTTCCCACTACTTATATAAATGTCTTGAAGTATGTGTCGGAGCCCACGAGTGTGTGGCACCCATTCTACCATACCACAGTCCTCTGTTAGTGGAATCACTGCAAAGGTACGAATGTAAAGCTTCCTCCTGCGACTTTCTGGGCACTTGGATAATAAACGGTTTATCATAGCATTAAATTCCATCATGCGCGCATCTTTTCTGAGGTCATCTTTGGGTTTGCAAAGGAATGGACGTTCGATACCATCACTGCCCAAAAGAACAACCTGTAAACAGCAAAACAATAGAACCCTTGTTACAACGATGATATGTGGTACCATGTTCAGTGACCATCAGGACAGACTATCAGGCTTATATACGGGGTATGATAGCATAACCATAAAGTTTACAAAAGGTCCCATGTGTTACAACTATTTGATTAGATCGATAAAAGAAGACAACCCAAGGCACAAGACTCCTGAAAAAGCAGGGTCCGGGGAGTGCAAGATGTATGCAAAGCCTGCTTTAGCAGAAGCCTCATGCATTGGTTCACCCTTTTTTTATCTACCTGAGATCAGATGATAGCATAAATGGCCAAGCTGACAATGGAGCTATTTCACTTCCTTTTAGGTGTGTCAGGAGACATTTGGTTCCTTTCCTCTCAAATTCATGATCATAAAGTTCATTCAGTAGATATACAGTAGGAAATACCCGTCCAAAATTATAGTAAAAGGCAAAGATATATAGTAAAATGCTTTTTTGGACATAAAGATGGCCATGGGCCCTCATACACTATTATGTGGCACATTACAAATGTGAAGTAATTGAACAACAAAATGCCAAACCTGTGAATCAGATGGGAGTGCATTAACAAAATTCAGTAAAAAACATATTCAAGCAATCTGATTTGAACCACAGATCATGCAAGAAGCTTACCTTCTTGGGTCGCTGAAGAGATGAAAGGATCTCCGCTTCATCTGCGATACCTGATATTGTAGGAAGCTCTGAGGCAGAGAAGATATCAGATCTGAGCGAGTCAGTCAGATTTGTATCATATGTGGGTAGATTAACTGTGAGGGACTGTTGGATGGGCATTATGATATCGAGCGGCATCATCCTCTTCAACGCACTGAATTCAGTTAAGATATTGATTGTCCTTGCCTTTGACTGGCCCGCATGGAAGCACAACCTGATTAGATGGTCAATCAGGGTTGCAAATTGAACAAACAAATTGTTGCCACCATTTCCCTGACTTGACCCTTTTCGTGCAGATTGTATTATCTCTGCAGCAGCCTCCCTCCTTGAAGGTACTGTGGATTTTGAAACTGCTGCCATAATCCAAAGGGCTTGCTGTGGGTATTGCCGGAGAACAGAAGTGATGATGTGTTTGACCAACCGCACAATTTCTTCATTTTGGTGGCAAATTCTAGAAACTAATTGAGGAAGAACTGTTAACCACTGATATGTAGGCAGATCCTTTAAACACCCTCGCATGATGCTTACTACCTGCAAAGGAAAGAATAGAACAGTATAAACATATATTTTTTAAAAGATGCTGTCGGAGATAGTAATTACAATTTTGGTTGAAAAATATGAAGATAAGTACAATAAAATCACTACCTTCAGATGAACATTTTTCATATCTTTATTGGATGATGAACCACTTCTTTGATAAATGCTCCCAAAGTCAAACCAAAGGGTTAACAACCTTGGAAGGGCTTGAAAGAGATTCTTGTGGCCCCTGTGAAGACCCTTTGCATAGAATAACAATACATCAGGGATGTAAGACCACCAACGCTTGTCAGAATTTAAATTCATAGAAACAACGGTCATGGAAACAGATGGAATCATCCTTGGACCAAGGTCGAAATTCTCCTCCTGCCGTTTTCTGGCATCAACAAGCAGTTCATCACAATACTTAGCCATATAAAAGTATCCTTTCTCCCACTTGGGCTGAAGTTCCCTCACCCTAGAATAAAGACCGATAACATCTTCCTTCTGCTTCTGGCCAGTATAATGGATCCACCTTGAGTACAGGAGGAGGGTTTTGGCAATATCCAGATTCTCATTCAGATCTTGAGTATCAGAAAGTAAAGGTGGTTGGTTCAGTGGAACCAATGAAAGGCTCGTGATGGATGACATTGCAGCAGAGCCAATAACCTCCACTGGCATGTTCAGGAGATTTTGTTGCAGTTCTGCAATGGCACCGTCAGATCTCCTAGTGCTCCACAGAAGCTTAGCCTTTTCCATGTGAACATTAGGTGCACCTGAAGCCTTTGCTTCTAAAATTGCTCGATTAGCTGTCTCATAATGACCAGCTGATCGACAGAGTTTTGCATATTGCAGCCAGCAGTTCCCAACTTGAGCACCAAGACCACTGGCACCAAAAACCAGTCTCCGAAAAGCCAAGAGTGGCTCCCTCGTCCAGAGAGATGGTTGTGTAAATCTGAGCCGATTTTCCCAGTTTTCCACTACTTTTGAGAATCCAGATTCACCTGGATGGAATGACTTCTCCAAGAAAGACTCACCAACAAGGAGAGTGTGGAAGTCTTCTAGTTCCCTTAGCATGTGAAGCTTTACAACAAATGGGTAAGCCCGGATATAGGAATCCATGCCTGCAGCAGCCAAAGGAGCAATCAGAGCTTGTTTTGAGAGTGCAATTCTTTCAGCAACTGAGAATTGATCTTTTTTCATCATTGCCTGGAGAATCTTTGCAACATCCATGTCAAAGGAGGCATTACTCTCCGAACTGCTACATAGTAAACCTTCTTCATCAGCCCCATTAAGATATTCATCCATCAGCTCCCACCTGCCAAGCCTCCATGCAGCCTGAACACCTTGCATACACCATGTTTTCTTGTACTGAGAAACCCTAGAAATTAATCCATCAACATGAGTAACCATTGCTTGCAAATGGCACATATTTAGCAAACAGTTAAGGACATCTGAATGCCTCTGAACTGAAGTGGGTTCCATCTGCAGAGCTTGTTCACAAGAAGTCAAAACTTCCGCCCAGTTTCCTGCTTTCTTGTTTATTAAGAGTTGGTCTTGTAAGCTTTTAGATTTACGTAAACATGCCAAACCAGATAAACCATCAGGCTCATCCAAGCTGCTGTATATTTCCATCAGAAATGAGACATCTTCATCCTCAAAGATGCCACTTCTCTCAGCAGCAGGGTTGAAAGATCCTGACTTTTCCCGAACGTGAGACTCAAAGTACAAGAAGGACCTAGCATAAGCCTGACACCTGAAGGAGGCCCTAGCAAGGGTTACCTTAGGAATTGCAGCCAAAAGCTCTGAAACATATTTACACTGCATAAGGAATTGGTCTGAATCCGTTGAAGAATTAGTGCTCTTCTCTTTTAACTTGGACGCTTGTTGCTTAGAATTTGATGACTGAAGAGACTGAGAAAGAGCAATTTCTTGTTCAACATCATCCACCCATTGGCCAAGATTATCAAGAAGAGTGAACACAGCCTGAATGCAAACTTCACTTTGTCTGGAACTGATTCCATGAATTGCAGCCACATTGTTCTCTGATACTGCAGCATCGAGAACAGATAGGATCTCTTCTGTTATGCCACAGCGTGCCTCCTCAGTACCATGGCAGACAGCATCAAGGACCAAATAAGGTAGCAGATATATTGCTGTTTGCATATCATGACGCACTATACCTCGGCAAGAGTTGAAAATACTTGCACGAGAACCAGTTGCATGCAGAGTCAATTTTTTTATCCAGAAAAATATCCATCTTCTAAATGACATCGAAGGCCTGTAAATAGGACCGGCAGATGCAGAATCAGCCACATTTGGAAGCTGAAATCGTGAGGTTAAACAAGGGGCAATTATCTCTTTGACATAATTAGAGAAACGGTCCCACAATCTCTGACCCCTCCCATTCATTCCACTGGAATCAGCTGTGCTCTTGATCCCAGATGGAGGGACACCCAAAGGAGGTTTACATTTTAGTGTCTGTGATGCAGCAGCTGTAACATTTTCATCAAGTGAAGCCTCACAACCTGCAATCTTCAGCAGCTCCTGTATAGCCAATGCAGCTGAGTCTTGGATAATGGTGTCAGGTGAAGCTCTAAAAGCCCTGGCCAGATGCTTGTGGATCAACTCAAAGATTAAATCATCATCGGAACAAGCAATTTTAAAGCGCTGGCTTGAAAAACCCTTTACTTTGGCAGGATCAACTGCACCAAGTGCTCCAAGGCAATCAGCACATACCAACTTCAGCCGCTGTCCAACCAAAGTCCTTGATTCTTCTGCACAGCCTATAAGCAAGGAAGTAATCAAAGAACTCAAGGCATCCATATCTGAACCTACTTCCCCAGTGACAAAAGAAGTGACATCCTCCCTTCTCACATTCAGCAGTTTGCTCAGCTCACAAGCCACCATATACCTAACATTCAAATTCTCATGATTTAACCCATCAACAATATCTCGCAGTTGGTCTTTCAAAGTCATCGACCCACGTGCTTCACATATCACCTTGTTCACTTCTGCTAGAGCAGGAATACTGGGCAAAGGAGGAAACTCACAGATATGCTGCTTTAGGATACCCCTGTTCTCAAAAACAAGTTCTTCCAATATTTCCACAATTTTACTGAAATTTGAAGAAGAATGTTCTTTATCTCGCTCCAACAAAGGAATAAGAGCAGCAAAAACTTGAGATATTACATGTTTAGAACTAGAAGGCGACACTTTTGCCAACTGCTTTATAAAAAAATGCAAGACACAGAGACCCTCAGCCTGCAGTGACTCCTTATCTATGGCATACATGAGAAGAACCATAAGTTTAGGTACATAAGTGCTAAGGTGTGAACCCATCATATTAATCAGCATCTCTATACGTTTCATGGCTTGTTTCTGCAGTGACAGATCCTCTGAATGAAGCATTTTTCTATCCATACTGTTGAGAAGACCAACAAAATGATTCTTCAAAAATCCAGGAAGATCTTCAGTACCAGTCAGAATTCTTGCAACTTCACTTATCATCTGAGGCACCCTAGCTAACCTGTAAACACAAAATGTAATAGCACTGACTGACTGATGTCCCATTTTACAGATATAACAGCAGTAAGTAACATGAAATGAAGCATAAATTCTAAGCTAAAGAAACCCCAAAATCAGAAATCCTGTCCAACCAACTCAGGTTTGAAAAGTATTGACATAAGGACCAAAAAGACATAAAAGCAACTGCTGAACTTAGTCAACATCCAAACCCTAGATAAAAGTAAATAAGAGAAAGAATTGCCACTCGACTTATATGTAATTCCACAGTAGTTAAGAACGCATTACAAGTAAAGCAAAGCCAAAGTTAGGAGAACCCTGAAAACATGCTTAATTTTAGACTGATCAACCAACAATGTCTACATCATTTCCTTAAAATCTTCAAATTGGCAAAGAATTTTGTACCTTTTGTTTGTCTCGTCCAAATCACCATCTATAAAGCACAGAAGTTCATCCAGAAGTGCAGGCAATGCGGCTGCAAATATTTCTTGGTTGTCAGACCCGGTCTGCACATGGTAAAACTGCAAAACAGAGAGCAACTCTCCACTGTCAGCTCGATGAAGAGCAAAAGCAAGCACTTTTGGTAGCCAAGTAACAATCAGTTGCACCATATCTGTGTTTAAGCACTTGGCTAACTCGTATAAGATAACAACTGCTTGATCATTATCTTGCTGAGTGACCACGAGCTTTGGAAGGACAACAGGAACCATTTTCTTGACAAGTTCTTCAGTTTCAATACTGAGAACAGCCTCTGCAAACTCTCCGGCCATTTTTGGACGACTTGAAAGCATTGCAGATAGATAATCATATAATTCATTCCGAACACTAATAACTTTCGATAGGATTAGCTCAAATCCTCCTTTAAGATGGAAGAAGCAAGATCGACGTATTAGCTTTGATGCTGTCAACCTCACTGTCAAATGTGGATTATCAAGCTGATCAACCAATAAAATAAGCGAGAATAAGAAAAGTTGACTGTCAATATCAACTGAAATCATAATCTCTGCTGTGGATTCCAGAAGAGTCTCAAATATCTGCAGATCATCAGCTGCTGCCAAAGCATGTTTTATCTTGTCCAAGAATTTCTGTTCTTTTGTTTTGTTTGATTCCTCCTCATCTAAAAGCAAACAATTTAAGATGGGCTGCTGAATAAAGAAGCCAATCTGTCTGCTGAATGCTTCTCTCAAAGCCCTTTTTCTGTGGAGGAGTAGGTATTCAACACATTTAATCCATTCAGATCTTGTTTTAAGCAGAATATCCTTGGTTCCATGTGCAATGATCCGCTGAATTATTCCTACACAAGCAACTTGAACCTCTTCCGACGACTCATCATAAAGAAGCTTGAAGAAGAGAGATTGTAGATTGACAAAATCAGAATCCAAACCAAATTCTATGCTTTGAATGTCAGGTAGATGCACAACCCTCGAATATAACTCATGATTGTGTACAACTCTTCTGTCACACATTGAACACCAGAATCCATGCAATAGATGATCTACTGCTGAATTGTGTTTAACATTCTCCTTCGCCAGGAATAATTTGCAATCACTTTCACAAAGACTATCAACACCATTACAAGATCCATAAATGCATGCCAAATAACCAAGAGAAAGAGGAATGATTTTCTTGACTTGTTCATTCTTCTCTTCCTCCAAGAATCTGCAAATTAGAAAAAGGAAACCACTAGAAGAATTAGGTTTAATGGCCACATTTAAATCTAACCTGTACAACTACACAGTGAGCGGAGCAATAAATCTAGGAACAATTCTGGATATTGCATCTGTTACTCAGACACCTATCACATTCTACGATGCCAACATGCATTAATGATACGAACCATAGCACAATTGAAGTTGGATGGATACCCCTATCCTAAAACCCAACACAACACAAAACAAATAATTCCCCTAGCAAATTACACAAAAAAAAAAACTCCTCTCTATAGTTCTTCTTACCACACTACCCAATCTTGTATTGATTCTAGGACCTTTTGTTTCCCTATCTCTTCATGGTTTTACTTGCATCACTTTCAAGTATATGTCACTAACACTTGGCATCCTTTATTGGAAAAATAAATAAGTAAGAGAAACATTAAGTTGAACACACAATACTTGTGCAAGGAAAGGTTATCAAATGTTCCAACCCAAAAAAAGAAAAAAAAGAGAACAAGAAAAATAAAAGACCATTCATCAATCATAGGAGCTCCATGTGTATAATGTGATGAATGCAAATGTTTGAACAAAAACTACATGATACACTCAAAGCATTTTTTTTTTTTCCTCTTTAACTAGGTCCAATCCCAAAGCACACTAAAAAATACTAGTGCCACACACACAAGAAATATATTGGTTACTTACTGCAGCCTTTTGAACAAATGTGTCAGTATAGCAAAACCAGACCACAAAACAATTACTGGCATTGAAATGACAGCTTCAGTTCTAACTTCTTCTGCTTCATCTTGAAGACCCAAATCTAGAACTTCGAAATCACTTTCACTTTTCAATATGCATCCCATCTTGGACAGAACTTGGACAGAGAGACATTTTGTCTTCCATGGAGGATTAGGTTCTGCAATAACAAGAGTACGAGTCCATGGAAGCTTTAGCAGTAATAGCCAATGATCTGCACCATCACCCATATTTCTTAAAAGCCTATTCTCCTCAGGAAGGGAACCTAAAAAAAATATGGTTGACAAAAGTCATAATATGTTAAATAGCAGAATTTAGTAGATTAAACTAGCACACTTCCAGAGAACAAGCTAAAAAGTAATAAAACCGGGATGAAACTATTCTCTGCAGCAAGTTCATTCCAGCTCAGGAAATATTAAATTCTTGTGTTTCTTAATCTTATAATTGCAAAAGTAAAATGACACAGGACCTTAAATGTAAATTTTATGTTCACTAAGTTACAAAGTAATACCAAAAACAAGAAAATCTAAAAATAGATAAACAAAGATACAATATGAAAATATATAACTTTTCTGCATAAATAGGGCTTCTACAATAACCTATTTACAAGAAGCAGCATCTTGGTGATTCCCAATAGCCTTCCTTCGTCCAGAAACTATTAAATTGAATTGATCATGAACAAATATTCCTAGCATGAGTTTTCAACAATAATTTCTTTGATTTATGCTACCCTCATAGCAAATGAGAAGTTGGTGAATATTTTGATGAAAAGTTAAAAACAACATGTACATGCTTACTTTCCACAAGCAAGATACTGTGAACCGCTTCCAGAAAGATGATTAAATCAAGTGGAAGTGAACTACACTGTTTGGCCTGCAAGATATAATTCCCAGTTATATGAGTGCAAGTACAGGATAAGTTAATGAGCAATATACAAATAATAACCGAACCTGCTCATATATCCAAGGGATCCACTCACGCATCTTCCCAAAAATGCAACTTGAAAGTTCTGTCTGTGGGTATATACAGAAAACGATGCTAAGAGTGCTAAGAGCTGTTAAGGCAACTTCCGGGCTTAATGAATTTGTTTTTCCACCTGGAGGATTTAGACATTCAACAAATGAAAGAAGTAAATTGTGCATATTACAATTAAATTCAATAGCAATCTTGTTTGCATCCTGAGAATTAGCATCTGAAGTAATAACTTCTTGATTTAGCTTCTGACGCTTTGGCTTGGAAGTGTTGAAGTCCTGAACAGGTCTTTTCCCTCCAACTCTTAAGCTCTCGTATCCACTGTGATTTGGAGTTGATAAATGCATATTACCATCATCAGTTGATGCTTCTTCAACAATATCAAGACTGATCGTAGATAGAGCTATTCGTAAGCAATCAATCAATGCAAAACAGGCATTTGAGGAACAAAGCAAGCAGATGAGAGATTCTGGCCTCCAAATGTGAGGGGGGCAATTTTTAACAATTCGAATGTATGCATTGCATAAAGCAGCCTGAAAAATAAAAAGTAATTACCTTCCCTAAGGAATTAAGTTATCAATTTTATGTCTAGCTAGAATAATCATGACTGTCTACAAAAAAGAATAATGGGGACCAGATTAAACCTTAAGCTCTGGACTTCTTGTTCTTCGCATTGACTCCGGAAAAATAGTGACTAAATTTGCAGCAGTCAACCTGACGTCATCATCACTACAACTAGAGTGCAGTACATGAAGGCAACTGCCCATGGAAGAATCATAGACAGTGTTTCTGCAAATTGAGATTGGCATTAGTAATAGTGTTTTAATGAAAATACTTGAGCAAAATAGTTCGACAGTAATTGTTTACCATTGAAAGGACAATAATTAGACCACCAAGAAATTTTTATTACACCATGTAGACCTGTAACAGAGTACAACAAAAGCTGCAGAAGAATTACAGTTTAATGGGTTTTCTCAGTAGGACCCACTGACAATTCAAAGCCCTACCAATTGTTGTTTTTAAAAGGGAAGTAACGAAGGGGAGTTATCTCAAGTGTTTAGGAATACTAGTTATAACTAAATAGTAAGCGACAATGAGATAAAAAAAGAAAAAGAATCAAAAGTTTCCAGTGTAAAGTACGAAAGAATTTGTCACGGTTAAACTAATTTTCTAGTGATATTCTACTACAAACTACTGACCGACCTAAAACTAGACCATTCAAGCTTCATACAGGGATAGTTATGAGGAAACAGTAGTATTTTCCAAGCATCTGAAGATGTACCTGAACACTGGAAGCCCCTCCACATCTTCACTTAATATAGTTGATATCAGCTGAATTAATTTCTCGCTGGGAACAATTTCATAATCCACAACTGTTCCAATGATGCGTGCAAAGTCAAAACATGCCTTCACAAAATTTGATTTGTTAGATAACCATACCACAATAAGCTCACAACTCGCAAAGTCAAAGCCGGAAAAGCATACATACATTTATCAAACATTCAAGTTTGGTTGAGCTGATAAGCTAAATATATAACTAAAAAACTACACTGAAAAATGCCAACTTGTAATCAATATGCTACCCACCATATGCAGATCAGCATCTCCATAGCATAACAAAGTACATGCAGCCGAAACAAATGGCACATTGATAAGTCCTTCAACATATAAAGTTCCCTCAGTTAGGCATTTAGAAATAAGCCTAATGACCCAAGTGGCAAAAGGCTGCCACCTTTGTTTGCCAGTGAGGTTAATGAAAACACCAAGACCATCAGCAGCTTTGCTGCAAGGAGGAAGATCACTGAGAAGAGCAGGATCACTGGAAATACCATTAAACGACTCACAGAAGCACTTCAAAGACACTTTGCGTGATACTGTAATGCTTGACTCATTAGCACAGAGAGATGCTATATAAAGAAGATCTGTACAAAGACGAGCAAGTTAGTTTATAGGATGGTCCTGATCATGGCTATGAGATATATTAGTAGTGCAAAAACATAATTGAAGAACTGATTGCAATGGTCTAGACCATGAATCATTGAATTAGGGAGCTTTATAGCGTGTCAAGAATTATGTGCCATGGAGTAACCAAAAGAAAAGAAATGAAAAGAAAGGTCAAGCGCAAGAAAACAAAAGAAACCCTAAAATCTCTTATCTCAATAGCATAGTCTGCGAAACCATTACATAAAAGGCCTATTTATAGGCATCCATGGAAATTCTTATTAAAAGTTGCAAAAAGTAAAACTACAATTTTTAAAACATAATAAAACAATCAAACTTAATAAATATAAAGTAATGCAACCCCACCTCGTGCATTGGGTCACACTTTTTTATCCAATTCCCTCATCCATCACTAACTAGAGAAAGGGATAGAAAACAAAATAAGTTGCTATTCTTTCCATGAACATTCTTCGTAAGTTTGCGGAAATCATCTGTTGAATGTAACAATTCCTACACCTACTCCACTATAGTTAGTGCACCATAGTTAGTGCTCCATTACCATTATACCTACTCCATTTAGGTTAATGCTCCATTTAGGTTAATGCTCCATTACTTTAGTTTAGTGCTCCACTAATTTGATTACTCCATTGTATCCCATTCTCTCTATAAAAGAGAGTTCATTCTCTCCATTGTAATATCATCAATCAATCAATCAATATTATCAATACATAAATTTTCTACATGGTATCAGAGCAGGTTTAGCACCTAGTATTTTTCGCTTCACCGGTGGGCGGCAACCTCGCCTTGGCCGCCCGCCGGACCTCAACCCTCTTGGTGTAGAAAGGCATGCTTTGAAATTCCATGCATGCTTTCGTGTATAAGAACATCCTGCCCCTGGAACGGTTGCACATTTGCTGGTATTGCTGAATGTTCACCTTCAACTATTGGAATCAAGCTTGCATCTTCTACTTCTTCACGGTTCATTAAATTATGGTGCTCTGAGCACTTGACGAAAGGCCTCCCAGTTGAGCTTTAGTTCCCAGCAGTGTCCATAGTTATATTTTCAGAGCTTGAAATACCTGAAACTGGATTTTCCTTGTAAGCCTTTCCTAAACCTGTATCACCAGATGTGTTACCCAGTTCATCGAATCCATTACATTCTTCCTTTTGAACATTCATGTTAGATGCAAAACTCTCTAGCTGTCCCTTGGTCAGGATAAGTTCAGTAGCAATTCTATTATTCTCCTCACTGCACTCTTGCAAAGAAGCTTCAAGCCTCTAGTTTTCTTCCTTGCAGCATTCAAGGCTTAATAGTGCACATTCCAATTCAGCATTTATACGGTCATACGCCTTGAATTTTTCACGTTTTTTTAGAAACTACGGACTGTAATTCAGCCTCCAGTTCCAAGATCTTCACTGATAAGTCTTCATTTCTCTTCAAGTGAGAAGTTTCAGATTTCTTCCTATTCTCAAGTTCATCAACAGCATCTTGTAATGTCCAAAGCATCTCCTCTCCATGCTTTTTGGAAATAGAAAGTTGGTGCCTCAACTCTTGGATCTTGGTTTCATACTGTTCCTTGAGAAAGGCAATTCTCAGTGAGTCTTGCATAGCAACGGATGGTCCTTCAGGTTCTCTTTTTGCACGAGCCTGAAGACATTCAGCTTCAGCCTTGTCTTTAAGATCCTTAAAATGGATGGACAGGTTCTTGAACTCTTCTGTCTTCAGAATCTGTTTGGACAGCCTGTGCTTAAGCTCATTACACTGGTTCTGCAGTGTCATCAGTTCATCATTATAATCTTGAAGTGAGGTAGTATACATACGCAGTTCATCCAATTTGGCTTTGAGAACTGTCACTGCTGGTTTGTTTTGCATCAGCAGCAACCTCGCCCTCTCTTCCCACTTTCCTCATCACGTAAGTGTTCTTTATATGTATATTCATCAACGCAGAGGCAGAGTTCCAGAAAGCACAGCAAAACACTTTCTGCAGCAGCTAGCGACTGGTCTACAAATCCTCCGTGAGAATAACTTTATACATCGCAATCTACAGCCACAGAATCTCCTTCTGTCCACACATGATGACAATGGAGTCCTGAAGATTGCAGATTTTGGATTTGCAAGAACCCTTCAGCCCTTGAAATTCTAATGATTCTCTCTGGCCCACTCAGGTTCAGTTTTGTTAAAGCTTTGGAGTGGTTTCCAATTCTGTGGGCTGTTTTTTGCTTTACTATATTTATATATAGTTGGTACTACTTGCTACTGCCTAAAGCCGAATTTGGTGGTTTTTTTGAAAAATATGTGGGTCTAGCATGTGGGGCCCATGGCGCAAGTTTGACAAGAAAGGTGTTGCTGGTTCGGGCCACGTTTTGTTTACAACTTAGTGGGCTGCTTTCACAGATTGTATGTATCCAAGCAGGAGAAGAAGAAGAACTGCTCACCCAACTCATTTTATTTATCCCGAGGTTCAATCCCGATCACACTTTTACATCCCACACAAAAAAAAAAAAAAAAAAAAAAAAAAACCCACAACTCATAACCACCACAAACAACCGGCCTCACTTCTTCGCCTCTTCAGCTGTTCTCTTCTTCTTGCCTTTGTCTTGGGCGTCCCTTGCCGGTGCTGGCTCCGTGTTTCCCACGCCGCCAAGCACGTTCACTTCCCGTTGCTCCTCAACTGTCACATATGGCGGACCTCCAAATCTGAGCATCACGGTGGCCTTCCGCTTCAGTTCCTTATTTTCTGCCTTCAGCACACATATCTCTGCTCGGGCATCCGTATACATGCTCTGGAGCAGAGCCAGTTGGGCTTTTACCTGCTGCACCTCATTTGTTCTACTCTGAAGCCGGTGCGACAGGTTGTTGACCGCCGTCATTGTCTCAACACATGACTTCAGAGTATAATGATTGGCCTCAATATCAGATTGAGCAGCCATTATCTGCTCAACTGACAACATGGGAAAGTTCAACGGCGTAAACCCAGGGGCGCTTGGCCCAGGGGCACTTGGTTGAGGTTCAAGGGCAACTGCCCCGGCTATCTCTCTTGTGGCCTCGTTGAGGTCGGGAAAGAGAGTAAGACCACGGGACGAAGAAGCTATGTTCTGGGTAACGGGGCGGGAAGAAGAAGCCATTTTCTGGGCAGAAGTGTTGGGCAGAAGTGTTACAGAGTATCTCTATCAGCAAAATGAAGAGTTTTTTCAGAGAATTTTTTTTTTTTTTTTCAGCAGATGTTTTGTTCTGCATAAGCGGCAGCCTCGCCTTGATATAAATAGGCAAGGCAGACACGCGTATCACGCGCCTCTCAACGACAACTCGGCGCGCCTTTTGATGGCTCGACTTTTGATGGCTGTCGGGCACGTCTTTTGATGGCGCGCCTTTTGATGGCTGTCGGGCACACCTTTTGATGGAACGCCTTTTGATGGCTCGACTTTTGATGGCTGTCGGGCACGCCTTTTGATGGCTCGACTTTTGATGGCTGTCGGGCACGCCTTTTGATGGCACGTCTTTTGATAGCACGCCTTTTGATGGCACGCCTTTTGATAAGATTGGGCATGCCTTTTGAGGGTGCGACTTTTGTGGGTCCGACAAGACTCTGTAAACTGTCCCGACTTTGATTCCGGTTAGCTTCTATATGGGTCCGACAAGACTCTGTAAACTGTCCCGACATTGATTCCGGTTAGCTCCTATATGGGTCCGACAAGACTCTGTAAACTGTCCCGACATTGATTCCGGTTAGCTCTTATATGGGTCCGACAAGACTCGGTAAACTGTCCCGACATTGATTCCGGTTAGCTCCTATATGGGTCCGACAAGACTCGGTAAACTGTTCCGACATTGATTTCGGTTATCTGCTACAACGGTTCGACACAGCCATATAGTGTCTTCTACAATGGTCCGACATGACCCAATAAACTGTTTTCTACAACGGTCCGACATGACCCCATAAACTGTTTTCTACATCGGTCCGACATGACCCCATAAACTGTCTTCTACAACGGTCTGACAGGACCATACAGTGTCTCCTATCTACTTTTATTTGTCCGATTATTTTTTCTGTTTTGTTACTCTCTCCAAACTCAAGTTGGTTAGTTCCTAACCCCCTTGAGTTTGAGGGGGGCTGTTGAATGTAACAATTCCTACACCTACTCCACTATAGTTAGTGCACCATAGTTAGTGCTCCATTACCATTATACCTACTCCCAAGGTTCTGAAAAGCGGTTGCGGTCGCCGTAACGGTGGCGGTGGCGCGGTTGCGGTTGCGGGGTGTAAAGGCCGCAGCGTAACGGTTGCGGTTACCGGAACTGTGAATTTTTTTATTTTTCGCACAATTTGTAAAAAACTTACCGATACGCATATTTTTTTTTTAGAATCATATTTATTGGGTTTTAAAATAAATTTAGATAATTTTTTCATAATTTTTAAGTATGATCCAATATATTTCATATTTTTAAATCACTATAAAATAATTTTTTTACATTTTATTTCAATAATTAATGATTTTATATGTCATAAATCCATGTTACACTTGTGGCAAAAATTTCTTTTATTGGACTTAGATGTATAAAATTATTTTTAATTATTATACTTGTGGAAGCATATGTGCATTTTAACTCAAATAGTTTTAAAAAAATATACATTCTTAATGGAAGAACTTGACAAAGTACATAACATCATAGCATAAATCACAAATAATAGAGAGTACATTTTACATAATGTTACTACTAAATTTACATAATGTCACCACCAAAATGAGTGACGTGGTGCATCTTGGGATTCAGATTGTTGAGCTTGATTGTTGCTGCTACCTTCACCCCACCAAACTGAGTGACGTGGTGCATCTTGTTGAGCTTGATTACATTTTTTAAATTTATTTTTAAATGAAATGATTTTAAAAAAAGATTTAAAATTAAATACTAAATAAAATAATTATAAAAAAATGTAACCACTTTTTATACATTTGGATTTTACATGCTAATGTAATCATATAAAAATTTAAAAATAAATTATAAAAATATTTTAAAAAAAAGAAAATTTTGCCATAAAAATTGTTGTCACAACAAATTTTGTCATTAAAAAAAAAAATGTTATCACAACACATTACAATAAAAAAATATTTATAATTAAATGTTAAATGAAATGATTATAAAAAAAATTCAACAACTATTTATACATTTAGATTTTACATGCTAATGTAATTAGGAATAAAGACATTTTTCATGGCATTGATTGAGCTATTTTTTTTATTTTAGAGAAAGACATTTTTTTAAAAATAAATAAATTTGTGCTATCAAAATTATTGTCACAACACATTACAATAACAAATTTTTTTAAAAAAATATTTCAAATTAAATATTAAATAAAATAGTTATAAAAAATGCAACCACTATTTATACATTTCGATTTTACATGCTAATGTAATCATATAAAAATTAAAAAATGAATTATAAAGAATTTTTTTTGAGGTATTGATTTTTTTTTTTTAAAAAGACATTTTTTTAAAAATAAAATTATGCCTTTAACAGTGTTGTAATAACAAAATAAAAAATATTTATAATTAAATATTAAATGAAATGATTATACAGTTAAAAAAAAATGAAATGATTATAAAAAAAATGCAACCACTATTTATACATTTGGAGTTTACATGCTAATATAATCATATAAAAATTTAAAAATAAATTATAAAGAATTTTTTTTGAGGTATTGATTTTTTTTTCTTTTGAAAAGATATTTACAAAAAAATAGTGACTTCAATATTGTTGTCACAACACATCACAATAACAAAATAAAAATATTTATAATTAAATATTAAATGAAATAATTATAAAAAAAATTGCAACAACTATTTATACATTTGGAGTTTACATGCTAATGTAATCATATAAAAATTAAAAAATAAATTATAAAGAAAAAAAATTCTTACATAGTTGTTTTTTGGGCTTCAATCACTTGAGTATTTGTTATCTTTTTGAATAACCTGCAAGAAAAAAAAAATTTAATAAAAACTGACATATATAAAATGTATTAATATAATTATAGGTGTTGTGATTTTTAGATATTATAAAAAAAAAATCAATCACTAATTATTATATATAAAATACTAAAAATAAATGCATAGCTCTAGATATATATATATATAAAATCAATCACTAATTATTATATAAAAATACTAAAAATAAATGCATAGCTCTAAATATATCACATAAATTTTGTAAGTTTTACAAAATTTAAAATCTAAAAATCATTGTAAAAATAAAATTAATAAAAAAAAATAAAATTTGCTACACGGGTGTATCTTCCCAGAAGGTGCACAAAAAAAACAAAAAATAAATGTTATATTATATTATATCATTTATATACCTTCCCAAGGTATATCTTCCCTAGGAGCAGCACTTCCCTGTGGAAGATCAGAAACAAAAATAAAATAAAAAACACAAAACACAGGAGCAGCACTTCGGAGGAGATGAAGAACGCAAAAAGAAGATCACAGACTTCGGTCCAAAGTTGAGCAAACAAAACAAAATAAAAAAAAGAAGATGGAGATGAACCTGTGGAAGCAACACTTCGGTGCAGATGTAAACAGATTAGAGTTTTGTGTTGAAGAACAGAGGCAGGTTCATCTCCTCCCTCTTCCCTTTTCTCTCTTCTCTCTCACTCATATCATCCGTATTTCAGATCTGAAAATTATTATCTTGGATACACCTCACCTCGTGTGCTGTAAAGCAAAGAATTTGAACCACTGATTGAGCCTCTGAATAATAAAGGTATGTACACATCTTTTGTTTTTTATTTTTTTCTTTTGTTTGAAGCAGTATTTGCACTATCTGTATTTCTTTTGTTTTTTTTTTTTGAAAATAATCAGCAAAAAAGCCCTGTAACGGTTGTAACGGGCCGTTACGGCCGTTACGCCACCGTTACGACCGCTACGTCGGCCGTAACGGCCGATACACCTGTGAATTTCAATCACACCGCAAAATCAGGGGTAACGCGTGGTGCCCACCACCGAAACCGTTACGTAACGGCCGAAACCGTTACGTAACACCGCATTTTTAAACCTTGCCTACTCCATTTAGGTTAATGCTCCATTTAGGTTAATGCTCCATTACTTTAGTTTAGTGCTCCACTAATTTGATTACTCCATTGTATCCCATTCTCTCTATAAAAGAGAGTTCATTCTCTCCATTGTAATATCATCAATCAATCAATCAATATTATCAATACATAAATTTTCTACATCATCAAACAAGAGTACCACTGTGGGCGACAGAGAGAGAAAAATAATATAGAGCATCACTCAGTTATTTAAATGATGCAATCACCTTTATTTTATATACTGTGATGTTTGCAGGGTGCATTTCATACCTTCAACCATCAGCATGGTGTCTACAAAAAACTGACGGTATGCATCTCGATCTCCTGTACGGAGCAAGGATAAAAGGGATCCAACTGTTTCAAAAATCACTCCATGCCGAGAGCTGAAACATATTATGTCAATTTTCCAACAACCAGTGATAAAAAAAATAAAAAGATGCTGAAACATGTACTCAACAGAAAATGAAGAAAGAAATATGAAAAACAAGCAAGAATAGTATCAAAAACATTTTTTGTTTTGTAATAAAAAATTCGAACCACATATCTTTTTTTTATTTAAACACAGGCTAAAGATTTACAACTAATAGTCATTTGATAGTTGCTATTCACATAGCATTTTGTAACCATAAATTAACATCCAGCCATCCACAATTAAAATATTGTTCAGAATATGTACAGAGGCCAACACACCCAACCACAGTGCCAAAAATGTAATAAATGCTGCTCGGAAGATATCAAAACTATCTCAGGTGTAATGCATCATCTGTTCGTTCTTTTTTCTTATTGAGGAGGTTGAAACCTTAATTGCAAGAACTGGGTGCAGGGACGAGCGTGGGATGGCAAGGGCACATAGGAAACATATAAGGTTGGAAGCAACTTGGGGAGTGTTTATGTAGTTTATATATAAATATACTGCAAGAATTTCCTTTCTTAGTTGGGGCATAATGTGCTGTCACTCTACAAAATATACAAAATCCATAACTTAAAAGTGGATACCTTAGGCCATCTGCAGTCCTTACTCAAATTTGAATAAAACATTGAGTTTCTTTATATGAACCACTCCCAATGGGCAAACTTAGATTTAAGCATAAATTTGAGTAAAAACTTCACTAATGGCAGATTGATTAATTTAAAACTCACAAAATAGCGTAGAAATTTTTGAGTAAAGATTTGAGTCTCCCTTGATTTGGGTAAAAATTTGAGAAAAACTCAATTTGTTATAAATTTGGGTCAAGCAATGGAGGATGTTTTAAGTGACTTTTACCGAAATTTGAGTCAAGCATTGGAGATGCCCTTACAACTCCAAACATTACACAAAAGTCAAATAACATAAAACTCCATAAAGAAACATACAAGACAAACATTCTTTCATTAATAACCAAAGAAGCATCAAACTTGCAGACAATACACTAGAAAATTACACAATTTCATGACAGCACACTAAAGAGAATAGTTGTTAACCACACTCACCGAAATGCGGGCTCGGCGAAGAATGGCAGTATGCGACCAATAAGAGGTAGGACTGCGGCAGCCCTGCCATGGAAGAAAACTCCGGGGAAATTCTTTGCTGTGTGAGTCAATAGCTTCAATACCGCGATGACCTCTCTCTCATTGGCTACACACCAAGAAAAGCAACGATGAATCCGAGAATTTATTGAACAGAGGGGTTTTAGAGAGAGAGAGAGAGACCTGAAGAAGAGGGGACGACATAGGCGTGGAGGAGATTGGGAAGAACAGCGCGAAATCTGATCTCGAGAGCGTCATCGTCTCCGATGTTGGGAGGTGTTGATGATGAAGCTGCTATGCGTTCGCGAAGCTCGTGAACTAGGCTTGAGAGGTTTGCCATGGCCTCTCTCTCTCTCTGTCTCTCTCTCTCTCTATCACTTCCCTCCTTTTTCGAATTTTACTTCACTCACTCACTTACTTGACTGCAATTGATGAGTCACCACCGCTTGTTCTCCACTCGGAGCCAACTCGGACAATTCTCCCTTATTTTATTTTGGACCCTATAAATTGAGATTTTCTTCTCCTTATACCCTAATAGTGGGAACAAAATTTATTTATTTATCAATAAGATATGCACATCATATACACATTTATTTTAAACCATTAGATTTTTACAAATTAATTTCAACCACTGAATAATTTGATTAGAAATCTTGAGTACCTTTTCAACCGGTTACGATTTTTACAAATTTCTTCACTGATTGTTCTCTTTCAGCTGAGCTCTTCACATTGTTTTCCCAAAGCCCCCTCTGTTTTTGAGACCCCACTCCGACACTCTTCTTTGCCCTCGACTTCGCCTCAATGTATATCTCTCTGCAACTTTTTTCTCTCCCCCTTTCTCCATCTCCATTCTATGAAACCCTAGACCGCAATTCCCTTCTTTGAAACTGCCCCTTTCACATTTGTGAACTCACTGGGTTGGTTTATAAAATTAGAAAAATATTAGGTTTAGGTTTTTTATGTTTGTTTGCTTTGGTAGTTATTTTGATTCCCTTATTCGAAATCCCCTTTTGTTAACCCCTATTTCCTGTATCGATTCTTGTTTCCCATTCTTCAAAATGTCCCTTTCACGTTTGTGAACTCACTTGGAGTGGTTGGATTCTAAATTTAGAAAAATATGATATGAATAGCTTTTGTTTGTAATGTTTGTTTGATTTGGTCACGTTTGTAATGTTACTTGAATGATGTATAACTTCATGTGGGTGTAATGTTTGTAATGTTTGTTTGATTTAGGCACGTTTCTACATACATATCATTTATGTTAAGCAAGAATTATAACCAAAGCTATAGTTGCTGCCATTTATAGTTACTTACTGTATGATGTATAACTTTATGTGATTATGATATATGGACTGATGTTGGCTCAAATAATTTGGAAAATACACCCACAATTTTATTTTCTTTCAAATTTGTTTGGAAAATAATACACTGGCACAAACTTGAAAGAAAGAAATACAATTTTTGACTTAAACAAATACGACTTTTTCGCAGATATGCTTATACAATCTAAACTACAACTTGTACTATTAAATAAGACAAAAAAGAAAAAAAAGAGAGAAAGAAAGAAAGAAATGTGCTTTGCTTTTATGACGCTGAAAACAACATATTTCTTTAATGTTATGTTTGGATCATGGATTTAGTTAAAGATTTGGAAACGGAAAGGGAATAAGTGGTGAAATGCAATCATATTTAATTCACATTTCATCTACATTTTTCTTTTTCTTTTAAATCTCTACTCAAATCCATGGTCCAAACACAGCATAATGGTTCTATGAAGATAAGAAAACCCAATAACAATAATCCAAATCCAATAGTCAAATAGATGAATAGGTCGGATACCGAGTTATCAAAAAAATAATCCAATAGTCCATCCAATTAAAAGCTAAACTACTACGAAATTAACGAAGTTATGATCTGTCAAATAATCCAATAGTCCATCCAATCAAATAATCTTTTTTTTTTCTTTCTTTTTAGATCTTTTATTTTTTATCTTTTAAGTGGCCAATCGGTTGGCGTTGGTACATTTGTTTAACTGTTTATGTAATGGTTATTAATACTTTGAACAAAGGTAGTACAGTTTCATCTCTGTTATTGGTTATGCAGTTTGTTAATGTGAAAAGATGTGCAAAATAATATTTTTCATACATAGATTCTTTCTTTTCGCCCCATTATCATAAATCTCCTTAAGTATTGTCTTCTTTGCTAACCCTGTTTTGATGTTCTGTTGTTGTTTGTCACAGGTCCCCAATTTCCACATCTTAACGTAGAAGTGAAGCTATACCTCCCCTCTCCCTCCCTCCTTAGCAGTTGCATTGGCAGATGTGCTTTTTAATTTATTTACTTTTAATTAATAGCAAGGCATAGCCAGGTGTGCTTTTTATTTATTTGTTTATTTTAATTGATAATAGGATACTTGCGAGTGTCCTTTATTTATTTATTTTCTTTCATTAATAACAAAGCACTGGTGGGTGTGCTTATTCACTCATTTGATTTTGATAATTAATATTTGATAGCAGGGCACTAGTGAGTGTGCTTCTTTATTTGTTTGATATTAATTTATAGCAAGGCACTGGTGGGTGTACTTTTTTGTTAATTTGTTTCATTTTAATTGATAGTAGAGTACTTGCAGGCGTGTTTTTTTATTATTTGCGTTCAATTGATAGCAAAGCACTGGTGGGTGTGCTTATTTGTTCATTTTCTTTTAAGAATTGATAATTTATAGCAGAGCACTGGCGGATGTGCTTTTTCTATTTTCTTTTAACAATTGATAATTGAAAGCAGAGTATTGGCGGGTATGCTTATTTGTTCATTTTGTTTTAATAATTGATAATTGAAAGTACAGCACTGGCAGGTGTGTTTTTTTATATTTTAATTTATAGTAGGGTACTTGCAGGTGTGTTTTTAAATTTGTTTGCTTTGAATTGATAGCAAAGCACTGGCGGGTGTGCTTATTTATTTGTTTGATTTTAATTTATAACAGGGCACTGATGGGTGTGCTTTTTTATTTGTTTATTTCATTTTAATTGATAATAGAGTACTTGCAGGCGTGTTTTCTTATTATTTGCATTTAATTGACAACAAAGCACTGGCGGGTGTGCTTATTTGTTCGTTTTCTTTTAAGAATTGATAATTGAAAGCAGAGCACTGGCGGGTGTACTTTTTATATTTTAATTTATAGTAGGATACTCGCTGGTGTGTTTTTGAATTTATTTGTTTTGAATTGATAGCAGGGCACCGGCAGGTGTGCTTATTTATTTGTTTGATTTTAATTTATATTATGATATTTACGAGTGTATTTTTTTATTATTTTGCATTTAACTGATTTCAAATCTGCACATCTGTTGTCTACATGCACATTTGTTGTCTATGTGATTTGTTATGTAGATATGAAGGATGAACCTAAAAGTAGTAGGCAGAAAGAGGTCAACGGTGAAATTAACAATCAAGTTGCTTCGGATGGCAAGGATGATGTTATCGATTGGAAAGAAGAAGGGTTAGCTTCCCAAACCTATGATTGTTTACGAATGCTTACTAAGGTTGATGTTTTGCAAATGAAATTCAATTCAGAGGAGGATGCTTATTCTTTCTACAATGCATACGCTAAGGTCATTGGTTTTAGCGTATGAAGAAATAGGAAACGAATTTGTGGAGACAACAAATTTGTAGAGAAGAGAGTAGGAAATGGGTTTGTTCAAGGGAAGGTGTAAGAGAAAAGAAATATTTACAGTGTGTAAGAACTCCCAGGGCAAAAACTAGACTTTTTTGTAGTGCCACATTTCATGTGTGTTATGACAAGACAATTAAAAAATATGTTGTGACCCACTTTGTAGAGGAACACAACCATCCCTTGGCAGCACCGCACTGCGTCCCTTTTCTTTGGTCACATAGGTTTGTAACAAGTGCAGACCAAGCTCAAGCAAAGGCCATACGCAATGTGGGTATGAAAACAAGTTAGATCATGGATTTTATGGTCCATCAATTAGGGGGTTATGAGAAGGTGGGCTTCATTCGCAGAAATTTGCACAACCAATTCTAAGCTAAGCGCAAAGTACAACTCGCAGAAGGGGATGCAGAGGGTGCCTTGGGATACTTATCAGCTAAACTAGATGCAGATCCATTATGTTTTTTCAAGTACAACGTCGATAAGGATAACTGGTTGGACAAGATTTTCTGGGCAGATGGTAGGTCTCAGATGGACTATGCTGCATTTGGTGATGTATTGGTATTTGATACAACTTATTGTACAAATCAGTATAAGAAGCCATTTATGATTCTAGCTAGCGTGAGTAACCATTTTATGACAATCATATTTGGATGTGCTTTGTTGCCTGATAAGACAATGGAGACATACACATGGGTGTTGGAAACGTTAATGGAGGCCATGGATGGACAAAGACCCATCTCCGTTGAACAGATGGTGATAGGGCAACACGTCAGGCAATTGAAAAAGTTATTCCAAATTGCAGACATCGCTTATGTTCTTGGCATCTGGAGAAAAATGCCTCAACAAATGTCCACATACTAGAATTTACTAATGATTTCACACAGTTGATGTTAAAGAAATGTAAAATTGTTGAGTTTGACAATGTCTGGGCTCGTATGGTGAAACAATACAAGTTGGAGAACAATAACTGGGTGTTGGAGATTCACTGCAAGCGTGATAAGTGGACTGAGGCGTATCTTCATAGTCACATGTTTGCTAGGATGAGGAGCACTCAACGTGTCGAGGGTATGAATGCATATTTCAATATGTTCCTAAAACAAAAGGTAAGGTTGTACAAATTTGTAGCACAATATGATAGGGCTCTTGCTAGGATTAGTGTTAATGAGGCAAAAACAGAATCTAAAACAGAGAATAGTTTCCTGGTTTTGACTACGCCATTGAGAAGCTTGGAAAAACATGCAGCTGAGCTCTTTACTCGAAAGATTTTTTCATTGTTTTGACATAAAATCAGCAAAGAGGGTAAATGGTTTGTGATGAAAAGAGTTGAGTTGGAGGATCGTCGCACCTATCGTTTTGGTGAGTACAAGGCACCAACATGCACATGGATGGTTGAGTATTTTCCAGCAGATATCACAATAAAATGTTGTTGCTTGAAGTTTGAGTCGTTTGGCATCTCTTACTACCACATGGTTGCTGTCATGAAATCTGAACAATTAATCTGTATTCCACCAAGTTATGTCTTGAAGAGATGGACAAGACGTGGTAGGTCAGGATATCAACAACCAAGTCTTACCCAAATTTCTAGCACCCTAACACAGACAGCCCAGTTCGGTATACTGAGCTCATGTTTTAGTGAAATGTCATATTATGCCTCACACGTAGACAACGATTTTGAAGAGGCAAGGGAAATGGCTTTCCAGATGACATCAAAGATGAAAAAACGCTGGCCAATGCGAACTGAATATAATACCAAGTTTGGGGACAAAAATACTGCACCTAAATTATGTGGCGTTGGTGATCCTAATGTAGTGAAGATCAAAGGGAACCCCGAAGGGACATCTTCTATAGGTAAACCTCCAAAACCAAGGCGATGTGGGTATTGTAGGTATGGTACTTTAATTGCGTGCCCTTTTTCCATCCTGTTGCATGTGCATGATTATTAAAATTGTTTATGCATTATTTGCTATTGTAGGAGCATCGGACACACGAAGTGGAGGTGTAAAAAATTGGCTTCAACTAGCCGGAGAGAGGGTAGTGACTCAGACATTGAAACATTCATGAACATAGAGTTGGAGCCCCACATGGAAGATATCAATGAACCGACAGATTCTTAAGTGTAGTTTAGTTTTATGATGAGCCTTATAGTGATCGATACGTTGTTTTTGCAAGGAGACATTAGTGCGTATTAGTTACATTTTGTTGATGTCATAAGTGTTTTTATCTTTCACAATATCCATAAATTTCTTAGTTTGGAGAATCATTTAAAAAATAAAGGTGAATAAATCCCAAATCTGTTTGCTTGACTATGGTCCTTAAGTTGGATGAACTGTCTTTACGTTGGATGAGTTTACAATCACTACTAATATTGCAACGTGTCTCTCTCTCTCTTTTTCAGCCCTATTATTTATTTTTCTTTTTAATGAATAACAAAGAATGCATAAATATGGCTATGCCACCCCAAACGTGTGGGGCTCCCTTCATATTTCAGTTTTGATTTTTTGAATTGTCTCGTTTTCTTATCAAAATTTACATCTGTCTACCTTGTTTTACATGTTAACACATAAATTTCTTAGTTTGGAGAATCATTTAAAAAATAAAGGTGAATAAATCCCAACTCTGTTTGCTTGACTATTGTCCTTAAGTTGGATGAGTTGTCCTTACATTGGATGAGTTTACAATCACTACTAATGTTGCAACGTGTCTCTCTCTTTTTCAGCCCTACTATTTATTTTCCTTTTTAATGAATAACAAAGAATACATAAATATGGCTATGCCACCCTAAACGTGTGGGGCTTCCTTCATATTTCAGTTTTGATTTTTTGAATTGTCTCGTTTTCTTATCAAAATTTACATCTGTCCACCTTGTTTTAGATGTTAACATATGTTTGAATCTTACGTAGGTAATTGAACTTGGCGCAGATAAAAAACAACAACAATATCGGGTAAAGGAAAAGCGGTAGCTCCTCCCAATGACCTTGGTATTTTTCCTAAACGAGATGTTACTGTAGAGTGCACTAAAAAAGTTAATTAATGCTGAAATTTCGGCAATTGTGAGCCACCTACATATCCAAAACCTGATCGATAGGAAAGGCTTATGTCAACTTGGTACGAGAATTCTTTGGTAGCATACCAAATAATCCACATGCAGCATAGTTCGTGGAACGTATGGCAAAACAGAAGAGCAAAGTCAAAAGCAGCACGAAAAACAAGATCCAACTTTGTTTGAGCGCCTATCAACTTATTTGTATGAGGTTATTTCCATATTGATCCGGACGGACTTGTAACACAAGAAAGCCATGAGGAAGGTCAAGTTAGAACTAAAACAAATGCGGAAACTGTTTTGTGTTGAAGTTTCATAAAATTCAACTAGTGAAGAGGAATCTGATGGGTCCAACCATGATGAAAGCCAACAAATGGACACAACTATGGATGCATGACCAAATTTCTTGTCAACCCTGTTCTTTTATGAACAATGTTATTTTTTTTCTTTCTTCACTTATAAAACAAATTGTAAACAATGTCAGCCTTCCTATGAAATTTTTGAGTGATTGTAATTGTAACAACTAAGAGTACTGCTTCACAATTACATATCAGATGTAGTTTCATCACACCAATCTTTAGCACTAGTAGATATTCCATAGAAATTGGTAACAAAAATCCAAAACTAATATACTTATTCAAGCATCCACAAAAAATTGCCAAACCAAGTTAGTTACATTCGTCCAACCTTCTTCAACCATTAAATATGCTCATAATTGTAAAAAAAAACTTAGTGGCAAAAATGATGTTTGTTATCAATCTTTCTTTTTCCTTTTGGCCTTCCGGAGCCTAAAGTACCTGTTCAAAACGAAATTACATTGAATAAGTAATGAGCTGAGCTTATGAAGGGCATAAGTTGTTCGTGGTTTGGGGACGCACCTCTCTTTGTATGCGTCGAACCGATCCATAACATCAATATATTTACTGTTCAATAAATCTTTCACTAGGTCGATTAGCAGCCTAAACCTTTCCACCTTATCAAACTAAGGAAATAGAACAAACAATATACCATTAACAATACCATCATCTGACAATATAATTGTAATAGTGTAATTATGCGGTTAAACATGAAATAGTCACCTTGTGTACACCGGTCGGCATGACAACACCTTGCATATACTTTATGACGAACATACCATAGTCATAACTTCATGAAAATATGCATGTGAAGGTCAACCTTGTGTGTAATGTTAATAGGAGAGCCAAAATTGAATAGTGAAGGAATAATTTTTATAGTATACCTATCGGTCTTATGTTGGAGACCAGGGTCTTTCAATCTCTCTAATTCAAATTCCTTGACATTTGTAAGATACTGGTCTCCAAAATAGTGTTGCAATAACAAATGCATTGTTTGAACTTATGCATAAGCGTAGTAAGATAGATTGTGATGATTATTTTACCAAAGAAAAAAAGAAAATTTAAATGGCCTACCAGTTTCCTTGCCATTAATTCTCGACTTTTGTCGTTTGTGCAACTAGGACGTGAGTCAAATAGATAGGCCATGCGATGTGCCATATCTATCTTGACACAAAACCAACGTTCTCCATTGTCATTCACCGGAATATATATCTAAGCAACAATAATAACAAAACTTAGTGCAATGTTGCCCAACCAATTTAGAAAATAAAATTTTAATAAATAATAATAATACCATAAAACACATACTAGAAAATTAATAATAGTAGTACAATGGAGAGGATATTTAGAATAGTCGTGCAAAATGTAAGAGTGCTTGACCCATTACTTCTTCACAAGCATGAAGCTTCCCAGTGTATCGAGACTCCCCAAAATATTCGTCGCATAGCTTTGCATGGTCCGTCCCATTCAAAATATGTTGCTACATTCAATAATGTACAAGTATGTTTTAGTAAGTGTACATCAACACCCAAACATAAACATGACACACTAGACTACTCACCGATACATATGTGGGAAAGTACCGTGTACTATGACACTTATCCGGAAAAAGCCTTCTTTGTGCATTTATCAATGTCGCTCCAACTAAATTGATAATCTACAATACATGCAACAAATAATAATTTCAGACCTATTTCATTGAAAATGACATCACATAGTAATATTGATGTATGAAATGAACACTTACGGAACCACGAATCCAGGTTTTTGGTTGTAATGTGCACAAATCTAAGTGGGTGGCAATTCAATCGGCGTGTAAAACAGCTCCATCACCACAATATCCTCACTGAATCATGTAAAAATTGAAGGGTTAAACTTATTGTTAATTGATAGAGGAACATACAAACTCAATAAAATTACCTGTTATCCAAATCTTTATCGAAACAATATTCCTTCTAAATTTTTTCTTCGACAGATAAAGGACATGGCCTTGCGATTCGTGCAGTGGATGACTTGTGAATATAGCCCAATACATAAATAACAAATTGTCAAACTTTGTACAGTGCGTTATAGGGGATTGGAGATCAAGAATAATAACAGAATGAGTAATAACCTCAATAGCATCAAAATTGGCGCCTAGTAGTTTTCCAAGTAAGTTCAAACTCTACCACAAATTACAACCAACAATAAAAAACCAAATTGTGAAATAGAGTATGACAAATGAATAACATTGTATAATACATAAATAATCTACATGACTTACTTGATCAAACTTATCCTCCTTTGTATCGAGAGACGAATTTGCTGCATTTAAGTCAAGCATTGTTTGGGTTAGTCCTTTTTGAATGGCTTTTCTCTTGTTACTAGCGATGGCTGTATAAGGTGACCGCACATATTGACTTTCCACCCCCTCATCTGAATGTTGAGTGCATCGACCGCCATATGGACCAGTTGATGAACTAGATTCATCAAGAAGTTGGAGTTTTGGGATTTTTTTCCTTCGTTTATTGTTTAATCCCACTTTCATTTTGTTTTGCTTATTGTTCCTCCCGTGTAGCTGATGTGTAATGAGAGCACCATTTGTATCAGAAGAACCATCAACGGAATCAAAAAATGGTGAATTTGTTACTCGTTTTTGAACCTGGGTGGTTTGATCATGAAGATGGGAATCCAATTTGAAGATTAATGGTGCGAGCAGAATTCTATTTTCATCCGTGTTTTTCAATGCTACCACAACATCAGGTTGTGGCAGTAGCACAGGGGTGACATGTTCCACTGTAGGTACAACCGTAGATTCTACCACAACATCATGTTTGGACGGGAGCACATTGGTCACATGTTCAACTATAGGTATAACCGTAGTTTCTACAACTCCAGGTGCAACTATGTCAGCTAATTTATTATGTTGGTCGTGCTCCACTTCTCGTTGCTTTGGCATTTGTGGGGGCTCCAATTTTTCCATGACCTTGGAAATGGAAGAATTAGCTATTCCACTTTTAACAATGACAACTAGTTCTTCCAAAATACTTTTAATGTCACAAACAGTCGTCTCAATTTTTGAAATTTGACTATCATCAATATTTTTCATTCCCTCGCTTTGTACTAATGGTGGCATTTGCTCTTCAACAACAAAATTAACAGTAGCCCATTTACAGACATGTTATAGAGAATTTAGTTTTCCATTTCAACATGAATAAGAACAAACAAAACCAAACGTAAAAGAATGGAAACAAAGGATGACTTTCTCATTCTGGTAACCTCCCCCAATCAGCCAAGTAAGGGACCGAGCAAGCACGAGCAACATGACAACCACTCGGAGCAACACATACTATGTAATGAAATAGGCATTAAAATCAAGTATTTATAACAAAACAATTATTAATTGGTTGCAAGTTTACCATTATAAGAAATAAGCATCCATTTGGTTACGACTGACTTTTTGAAGTGTACTTGCGTAAACCACAAACAAGGAATTGAAGAGTGAACTTTGACCAATTATAATCCTTCATGCCATCCACATTCTGAACGAGGTGAATGAAGGATTGTTTAACAACATCCTTTGTGGTTGGGCATAAGAATGCACCTAATATGTATAAGGCAAATATCCTCTTAAATTCCTTCCCATCTCTATGTAATCATTCTTCTCCTCCTTCCGTTGGGTTCTCCATTGATGTCTTATGTCCTTTGTCATCTACATTGCCTCAAAAGTGAACATAAGTGATGCTAGTAGAAAAAAACAGATACAGATAACATTAAATATGATAACAATTTGTGGTAAGCAATGTGCAAACCGTGTCGGTGACTTTTATTTGTGTTTCCTGCTTGCTTTTGTTTTCATCTTCGCTACAGGTTCAACCAAATGAATAATAAGGACTAATATTTAAACCCAGCATAACAAATGCAATTAAAATAAGAAATTGAATAGTATGAAGAAATAATACTTGTAGAAGAAGAATACCGGTGTAAATCGTTTGTGTATGCAAGGTTTGTTACTTCTTTCACTCATTGTGTATTGTTATATATTATCTACACAAGCAAATGTGAAATAATCCTTTGAGAGAAAATTAAATCAAGTTAGTCAATGCGAGAAAAGTACACACACGAAAAGAAAAATAATAAAGACAAACTGTTCAATTACACATTGTTTATAAAAAAAAAAAAAAATTTTAAAAAATTAAATTAAATGAGGCAAACAAATAAACACACAAAATCCAAAGGATGCAACAAGAAAACCATAGATTTTGGGAGTCTTCGGCCTTGTTTGGTTTGGCTTTGGGAAAAAGATTTTGGAGAAAATTTTTGAAAATTTTGTTTGGTTTGTAATTTTTCTCAAAAAATTTCCAAAATCACTTTCTCTCTTCTACACATCAATCAATCACTTTTTCTCTCTCCTCTTTCATTTTCAATCACTTTTTCTCTCCCATACATCTACTCAATTACAACAAAATATCAAATCATCCCAAACTCCAAAACTATTTTCAAAATATACAACCAAACAAACTACAAAAATTTATAAACTCACTTCCCAAAATGTTTTTTGAAAACTTATCTCCCAAAGTCAAACCAAACAAGGCCTTCATTTTTTGCAGGGATATTGAATTGGGGGGAATTTTTCGATCTACTAAAGTTTCGGGTGATTTTCTGGGCTAATTTGAAATTGGAAGTTAATATGCCATCAGTGTCGAAATTGTTATAATGTTAGGATCAACTCTCATTGTGCCTTTGAAATTAGGATATTGTGGGGAACTCTTTGTTGGTTTGCTTGCTAAGCTAGTGGACTTTTTCAAAGTTGAAGGTTTGTTTATGGTCCTAGTGGTGGTTGCTACTGCTGTGTAGGTTAGTACTGTTTGAGACTGATGTGATGAAACTGTCATTATTGTTATCTGTGGTGATGTTCTTGGCTGACTTCTTGTTGTTGGTTGTTAGGTTTTAGTATTTCCTCTTCTTGTTGTTGGTTGTCAGGGTTTAGGATTTAGAAAAGAAAAAATTGGGAATTTTTGTCCTTAAGGCATTAGCACCGTAGGGATCAAGAAAAAAAATGTGACATTGTATCTCCTGTGAAGGCCACCTCTAGAGACAATATAGTGTCTGTGATCTACAAGAATAAATTGCAAAGTCACACTAACATTCAATGAAGGAGCATTTAACCAAAAACTAGTTTTAAAATAGGAATCTTAACACCAGTTTTCTTTAGATTGTCAATTTGTTTTCAATTCAAATGCATGTACTACTTCCTCTTTGTTTTTTCTAGCCGAGTAAATTACGTAACCGTGAACACATAATGCACACAACTGGACTTGTGAGCAATATCAGGATAAATGTACCTAATTGGGTATAACATGGTGAGTTTTAAATGGTCTTACAACAAGGTGATTTCACACAGGTTCTTTTTCTTTCTCCTCTTGTTGCGGTTGGCCTCTTGGCAACCGTTGTTCTAGTTTTATTGCTTAACTTCCACAACCAATTGTGTAATAGTTTTCTATTAAAAACATTAACAGTGTTATCAATTGGACTAAACTGATACAAAATCTATAGTTAAGGGTCAAAATTGAGTCACGTGAAAGTGTTTGAACCAAAAGTACACAAGGGGCAAAACATAAAGACTACAAATATAATTTACCATTTATTTTACTAAAAATATTATATAAAAAAAATCAGTGCATGATTTAGCTTTGATAGTAAAAATAAAAAATGAAATAGTTTGCAGATACATATGTGGTAATTGAAGGAAACTAAATAAAAAGTTTGAAGAAACTACATCACATCATTGAGAGAGAAATTACAAACTCATCCAAATAGTGCTTCCCTTCACTTCTCAATAAGGGAGAAATTAAAAATTATAACCTACCTATTATTGAGAAGACCAATAAAGGGATAGTAGAAGATTTTCAAGTTCAAAGTTTTCTTATTCAAATGGGTATTGTATATACGATATGAACAAAAACATGAGTATTTTCATCATATATAACTCATCAAAAGCAACGAAGTACATCATATTAGGTTTTAAACACATGAACAACACATATTAGGATATATGCACAACCGAAAAACTGAATGAACACATAAAAATCTAAACACACCAAAACAAGCTTAAAGCAGGGCACTAAAATAAACTTACACAATTTCGACAATCAAAGAAAACATACCATACGTCTATACAGCATGAATGTGTTGGCTAGTAATGGTGGTGGCAGCAGCAATTGTGTGGTTTCCAGCAAAAGGAGTGGCCGGCTGTAAGAGAATAGGAGGCTGAGAAAGAGAGAATGGAAGACAACAAACGTAAGGAACAAGGGTGTTATTCCAAAACTCCAGGGGTTCTATTTGGGTGGGAGCTTTTGGGTTCCCAAATAAGCATTGGTTGAGTTTTTAGGAAGTTTTAAATTTTTTTTTTTGGAAACAAAATATATGATTATTGTAGTAGAGGTGGATTGCCTCCAGCCCACAATATGGACTAGACCGTGTTGTTTGGGCCTTTTGGGGGCCATCATGGATCTCGTTTCAATACAAAATCCTTTATTTTGTCATGCGCTTTGTGTATTTTATTCATACAAAAAATTAGATCGATCCGATAATGCATCCAAAATTAATCCAAAATCAAATAATTTACGTGTAAAAATTAATATTATTAAAATAACATAGGTTAAATTAATTTTTGAGTGATACTTTGATGGGGAAAATGATATTTCCTCTTTCACCTGTAATAAAATAATTAAATCTTCATATTAAATTATGTTAGCCTATTTTCAAATAATAATTATACTTTATTATGATATTACTTACATAAATAATTTCTTCATGGATTACGGCATGATTTGTATTTTTTAAAATGCTTAATTACACATTCATAGTTTCTCACTTTGTTCTCGATACAGATTCTTTTCACTTTGGTCCAAATTGTAACAAATGTTATACTTCTGTGACGGAAAATGCCCCATGGGTCAAGTTCACCTAAATTTGTACCAAATCCTCCGCTATAGACCACCTCAACATGCAACCCTCCATTATAGAACACTTTCATTTACCACCTACCATGACCCATCTATTTTGAAGTGCGAAAACAAAGGTCTCCAAGTGATCAAGGTAGGAAAGTTAATTTTAAAAATTCCAAAGTTTCCCTCAGAACTTAGAAATTGGACCAAAGTAAGAAAAGACAAATAATGTAGTGATTAGGGTAGGTACAGTGAGAAACAATGTATATCTACGAATGAAAATACAATTTATTATTTTTAAAAAGGAGTGACGGTAAAAAGGTAGTGACCGTCTATGAGATAATAGGCAAGGGCTAATACTGGTACGTGCTAGAGTCATAAATGTGTCAAATTGATTCATAAGTGACGTCATCATTTGGACATAAAGATAACATGACACTAGTAGCGGTAACAATGCAACAAAAGTAACCTATGGTGACGAAAAGTAGTGAAGAAAATAAATTTTGTCACTAGATAAGGATAATCCGTGACGAAATATGAAATTTTGTCACATATAATAAAAAAATAAAAATAATAGGTGACGAAATTTATTTTCGTCAATAAACACTTCTTTTTAGGTGAGAAAAAATTAAATTTCGTCATCGAAGGTTTTTCCTCTAAATTTTTTGGGTGGCGCCAAAATTTTGAGACTTTTGGTGAGAAAACAATTTGTCACCAATTATAAAATTATTAGTGAGGAATATATTTTCGTCACCAATAATTTAAAATATTTTATTTTTTAGAAAACTTGATTTTAAATATTTTCAGATCATTTGGTGAGAAAGATATTTTCGTCGTCAATAATTTTAATATTTTGAAATTTTTGGTGAAAAAATTATTTTATCACCAATTTGGGAGGGAGAATTTTGAGATATTGACGGTAACGAAAAAAAATATCCCACTAATTTCTCCCCCTCTTTTTTGTGCTCATTAGTTTTCCTCTTATCCCTCTTCCCCCCCCCTTTTGTGTCTCTGCCTTCAGTCCCCCCTTCTCCTCCTTATTAAGTGGCACCACCGAACTCACCCGTTCTCCTCCTTCAGTGCCGCCACCGACGTCACCCACATTCTTCTCCGAGCAATGGTTTGCGCCGCCAACGTCACTTCGAGTATTATTCGATTATTTCTCTATTTTTCTATTTTCAGGTATGGGTCCTCTTTCTCTCTCTCAATTTCTTTGTTTTTCTATCTTTGTTTTCCCTAATTTTGAAAATTACTCAGACACGCAATGTCCCATATATGATTTCTTCAGATTGTATTCATACTTATTTTGGCCATGTATGATTTCTTCAGATTGTTTATCTGCTTTCCTCTCATCTCTTTCTCCCAAAATAATGGCCAAAGCTTGTATTCTCCCAAAATCGATCAGTAGGTCAACTAGTTTTGTTGTTTTGGTAATTTGGTTTAAAATGCGGCAATGCCCTTTAACACAATTATGTGAAGTAAGGCCAATCGATCCTCTATGCCAAAATCCCCGTCCCCATAGTGTAAGAATCTCAAAACACAAGAATGAAGATGTGATCGTTTAGTTGAAAATGCATTAAGGACAAAGGAATAGGGATTTCGAGAATAGTAAATCCATCCCATGAAGTAATTAGTTCGACACAAAATACCTAAATTATGATTATCAAACAATACAGAAACATTTTATACAGAGCACTCATTGACATAGTCATGATACCTTTCTTTGGCTAATCCCTTACTGTTGGATTGATGGCAAGCCTTTTAATGCCTTCAGAGCACAAACTGGTCCCCTTAGCCAACCACATCTACAAAAATCAAAACACTTTTAAAACAATGTCAACATTCATTCAATCTCTACAGCTCAGCCACCATCTCTAAAAGGAAACCCATCCAATACCCTCTAAAATACCACAAACACTATATTCATTGATTAATTATTGAAAGGGCCTATGGCCACAAAACTTATCAAAATTTTCTTAATGATTGCAGCACAATTCTCTTAATGAAAAGATTATTCTTTTAATGAAAAGATAATAAACTTCAGATTATAACTTTGCGCAATGGCAACGAATTATACCTACTGGCCCATTCAACAAAATTTTTTTACCTAGCAATGCCACTTAAAATTTGTAAAGAACACATATCCTTAGGCACTCCATTGAAAAGCTTGTGCATGGTGTTTAAAAAAAAAAAAAAAAAAATCATTGTCTAATTGACCCCTTATACGAAAATTTGAAAACAAGAGCATGAAACATCTTCACATGAATGAAGTCAAATAAGTACCATATGAACTATTTGCTGTTGCAGCAGTAGGTAAAAGTAAGACTGGTTAGAGCCCTTTTATGCTGGACATGTACTTCATTTCTCTCTAGTCCCCTCTTGTTCTGCTGTCTAGCAATGGGTCAAATAACCATCTCAATATCCTTCCATTTTTGGGTAGATAGGTTAGTAATTTCAAATAGTAGTCAGAGCTCCATTAACATGATTACATGAATAGAGAACATAGCATGAGTTAAGCTGAAATCAGAACTATCATACTGCTCATGCCTCTTGTATATTGGACTCTTTAAGACTATAATTCACTATGACAATCTAACAAAGCACACATTGATCTAACTATTCAATTTAATCAATTTCTTGCATATTGACTGCAATCAAATCTAAAATTATGCATTTGAGAAGAAAATCTTGAAACAAAAAATTTAAAATAAATTACATGATCTTTTATTGTACCCTAAACGTAATACAAAACTAGAATAACAATACCTTTTTGATTTCATGCTTCTAATTTTTTTTTTTCCTCTCTTTTCTTCCAATTAAGGCTTGTATGGATAATAAATTCATATTGTTGTTTTGGTACTCTACTGTATTCCTTTAACCCTCTCAATTTTTCTACTCACTACTAAAATTTAATTATTGTGTATGAGTGGTTAAGGCCAAGTTGTTTCTTTATGCTATCCAACTAGAATCTTGTGTATTTAATTTTTTTCTTCTTGTTAAATCATTATATAATTTTAATTTTATACACTCACTTATACATTTTTATAGAACTCTGCCAATGATTGAAAATTGCAAATGCAATGCACAGCCCCCACCATTGTCCCATCTCTTAGCTTATGTTTACTTCTAGGTTGACAAGTTGTTGGTTATGGCAATTGGTTAGTTTTATATACTCCTTATATTCTTATAAACTAGGTGAAATATTTGTAGTGGTCATGATGGCTCAAGCACACTTTTTTGGGTCTTCAGATAGAACACAAACACCAAAAACTCTTAACAATTTGATGTTGCCAAAAGTAAGAGATCAAATGTAAACCTGGTTTTCAGATGCCAAACTGATTTTCCTATAGTAGACACATAAGTATTAAATTAAAAAGATGATAAGTGGCATAACAGAAAAAGACTCACATCCTGATCCATTTGTATGTTGGCATCATCAAGCGTTTTGTCCATATCATTCATGAAGGCATGTTTTCGGCGGCCATAATTGTCCCAAGTCCATACCTGCGCCAAAGGAAAATTTTGAATACTGTATTTGCTTCCATTCATAGTTTATTATTTTGATTGATCATTGTATTCTCTATTACCTTATGTAAAAGTTTTAGGGCATGTAGTTCATGTGTTCTCTAGGGATCTATGTAACAAGACATTGACATGATTTTTTGGTGTTTGACTGAATAGACATTAGAAAAACTAGATTCTAATGTGGGTGCTGGTGTTCAAATGGTCTTTGACAAGTTATATTGTTGAAATGTGAGGAAGGGTAAGTGTTCTTAATAGTAGTCATATTTCTGTGCGAGACATGCATATTTTCCATGTGGCTCACTCTTTCATTAACCAACCATAATTTTCAGTGTTTGTCTAGCTGGGCTACCTTTGTTAAATGATTCACCAAGATGGAAACATTGAACTTCATGTTTTCTCTAGTTTCTTGATTTTGACTAACCAAAAGTCTAATACTAGTGAACTGCCAGCTGTGCCATACTACTTTCATTTTGCTGGAGGTAGTTTCCAATAGGAACTGAGATTATGATACAGAAGTAAAGCATAGAGAATTTATGTATATAATGACCTAAAGAAATTCAGTGCTATATGCAATCATAAAAACACATATCTGAAACTTTAATTACAATAGATGCCCTAATAATAAGTACTCTTGGGAGAGAAAAAAAATTACGTAGAATTATGAAATTTTGAGTTTCTCTATGATTTGCAATGGTGGAAATATTTTCTTATATTCTTAAGGTAATGGACTTTGTTGGCAAAAAATATGTATTATATTAAATCTTAGTTATATAAAAGCTCCTAATCCCCTTGTTTGTTGCTAGTAAATTTATAATATACTGGCAATCATAGACAAGAGTCATGACTCAAATAAACAACACATATTGCTAACACTTTGAAATATTTTTCAAATGAAACAATGCGAGAGGGTAAAGATGATGAAGAAGATGAAGAACTTGACATAGATGATGATATGGATCTTGATATGGATTATGATATGTAGTTTTTGTTTTGTATTTTCTATATGGACATATGTTTTTTATGCATTACATGCTTATGTTATATTTTGTTTTGTCTCTTCAAGTAAATATTCTGCTTTATATTTTATGTTTTATATCAATTTATGCTTTTTATTTACCAAAATGGCCAAAGGGGAGAAACAATGGATCAAACCAGGTTTTCTAGCAAGATAGAAGCTAACAGAGTATGAAAAGGAAAGAAATAAGACAATCAAGAAGAATAATAAGAAAATCAATGCTCTACAAGAGATGTGTATAGCAGCTTCTTTGATGGGCTCTACTCAGCCCAATCGTGTCAATGGGAATGGAAAGAACATTAGGGTTGAGGTAGATTACGATGACTACATACTGTCAGATCATAGGGACGATACTGATGATGAGTCCTTTAAAAGTGTTGACGATGAGGTACTATATGTATGATGTCTAATTTTTGTTATTATGTCTGGTAACTATATATTCATTAATGATGCTTTGTTAATACTATCTTTATACATCCATGTACATATCTTTACATATCCATTGTTATGTATTTGTTGTTTATGCTTATGTATTATGTTTTTCATGGCTTACCAATGCCACCAAAACGATTGGCGTAGTCATCTCTTATAGCACAGAAACATGAAATTCAAGCACAAAAAGAGGAAATTCAAGCAGAAAACAGTGTGCTGGCGAAGATGAATGAGACGAGTGAGGAGCATTTGAAGATGACATCAAGCATCATGGAGTTTCTTAAAAAATAAGGTTTCAATAAACAATTTAGAGGAGGAGGCATCCATTGAACTCATAGATCATCTTTTTGGTAAGTCTATCTTATTTTATCTTTTCATTTTTCTCATGTTGGTTAGTGTATAGCTGTTAAAGCACATCATATAGTTGTAGTCACGTCAAATGTTGTAGATCCAAGATTTGTAGCATCAAAATTACAGTATTGCCACATTGAACATTGTTTTTTTGTGTATGTTGAAGATGGATGATATTAATAGAAATCACTTAGCATTCCTACTGTGGTCTGGTCCTATTTCATATTAATAGAAATCACATAGTATACCTACAAGGGACGAAGCTTCCAATGGGGTCCTTCTAGAAACTTTGGTTTTAAGTCGATGACAATATCTCCAGATGGTGGGAGTTTGGCTGGCTAATTATTGGTTTCACACTTAGGTAGGGTATCCCAAGAGGCATCATAAAAATATAAACATTGATCATTGCTTGCAATTTTCAGTTGGTAGCATTTTTTCCCCCTTTGTTTTTTCACAACATACATTTGCATTATATCTCCTGTAATATTTTACATACTCTATACAATTCCAAACATTGTTACAAAGTCATTTCTTAATCTATAGAATACAAATTACATTGCAAATTCTAACATATATACACTATTAGTTTTGAAGCTAAATCCTCAGGTAATTCAGATTTCCTTTACAAAGAGAAATACAAATAGCATGACCTCATCCTAAAAACTAAATACAAATAAAATCCCCTAAATACTAGCACGTTACCAAAAGACACTACTTATTTGTCTTGCATAAGTTAGAGACTTGCAAGCTTTCAATTGTAATAAACCTTCTACTTCTGGATGTCTAGTAAGACCTACTCCTAGCTATTCTTCCTATACATCCTTGATAATGTTTTCCTTGTTTATTTTCTTTGCAGATTGGTTTTCGATGACGTTTGGAAGCATACTTGAAAATCAAGATCAAGTGTTGATTTTATTTTTATTTTTATTTTATTTATTTATTTATTTATTTTTTGAATTGATACTTAGTTCTAGTTGTAAATCAAGATCAAGTGTTGATTTTTTTTTTTTAGGCACCATATTTGTTCATTTTGGGATTTGCTATGATGGTTTTGATGGACATATTTTGGTTTATAATATAATTGTTTAGCGAATTTTTTGTGTGGAGTGGTGTATATTAGTTAGTGAATTTCTTAGTACATTTAGAAGACTATTGGGATATGAGCAGACATATTTATGAAATAATAATTTAAATTGAAATATAAAATATGGAACAAGTTTAGTGGCAATTTTTTTCATCATCTGTGTTTGTTATTATGACAAAGTGATTATTCGTCGTTAATAAATATTTTTTATGACAAAATTTATCGTTGTTTATATATGAAAATTTTCATTGATTTTGTTGTTTGGTGATTAAAAATTTCGTCACGTATATATATTTTTGTTATGAAATATATTTCGTCACCCATGTATGATGTTTGGAGACGAAAAATTTTGTCAACTTTACATCTTATTGTGACGAAATTATTTCCTCATCAATGATCAACATGCGTGACAAATTTATTCGTCAACTAAAGTTATAAATGTGGTACTGAATAACTATTTGGTGGCGAAAATGAGGATTTTTGGTGACAAAATATTATTTTATTGGTGACGAAATTATTTTTCGTCACAATACTTTTTAGTGACAAACATTCAATGACGAACCCGGTGACAAAAATATTTGCTCACAAATATCTATTGTGACGAAATTAGCTCTTTAGAGACAAAAAAAATTCGTCATCCAAGACCCAACTTGTAGTAGTGAAGTCGATGATGACAGTTGTGTTTCAGTGGACCAAAGGACGTGATTAATCAAAGCTTTTATGATTTTTGGGTGGGAAGTCTAAATTCTCCATAATTTGGCTCGATGTTGTGCCAATTGCTGATATCAACCCAAATCTTCATAATTTTTTTGTGACAAATACAGAAATAGTACCTGGAAATGACAAAAGATGCCTCTTTTGGTTGGATATTTGGATTGGAAATCAAAGGCTTACAGATGTATTCCCTAGATTGTTCTTGTGGTCTTAAGATAAAATGGAGTCTCTTACAATGATTATGGACATGAGGGCTAATTAAAGTGGCTAGGGTCTAGGGTTCAGGACAAGTTTACTAGCCTAAACCCAAAACAATAGGAATTAACAAGGCGTATTACTATTTTGAATGATACAACACATCTTAGAGAAGGTGTTGAAGATAAATTAAGATGGAGAGAAGAACCCTCAGGGGAATTCAGTGTTGACTCAATTTGTAAATGGTGTGAATATTCTCAACGCCCAATCATGTTACCTCCTAAGCTGCTCTGGAACAACATTAGTCATCCAAAAGTTCAATTTCTAAGCTGGTTTGCTTGGAAAGGGAGAGTAAAAACTAAGGTATTTCTTCAAAAAATTGGGGTTCTAAATATTAATGCTAATACTACTTGTGTCTTATGTAATGGTTAGGCTGACAATGTGAATCACTTATTCTTGAGTTGTAAACATGTACGATGTTTATGGTTTGCAATGTTAAGTAGTGGGGAGTTCAATAAGAAATGCCAAACTCAGTGGAGGGAGTTCTACAATGGTGGGCAGGGTATAGATAGAAGAAATTTAATAAGAAAATTTAGAGAGCCATTCTACTCACAGTACTTTGGTCCATATGGAAGAAAAGGAATGACTGTATGTTTAATACATCTCATTTTGATATGGAGGAGTTATGTCAACTTGTCAAAACAATGATTGTTTTTCGGGTAAAAAACAACTCACAAGAGATGTACTATTCCATAATCGACTTCATTTCAAATTTAAATCAGGTAAGATTGTGTTTAGGAGGAAGGGGTGCTGTCTGATTTTCTGAATACACCATCACTGTTTCTGTTTGGAATCTGGATATGCTTGTGGGATCAACACTCATGGCCAGGTTGCTTTAAACGCATTGTGCATACGATTGCTTGAGGTTTTTTATGCTTCTCTGCTATTGCTCTGCTTGATGCTACTACTGTTCATGTCACACCCCGAACTCGCCCCTAATAGTTCGGGCATGACCTATGCAGAAACGGACACTTAACCTGACGTACATATCATATGGGGCCCGAACGGAAGCATTTAATATCATACAAAAATATAAAATAACATCCATTGAGCTACCACTACTATGCCAGGATCACAAACAGAATATAAGGAAAATACATGCATCTCAGAATCTAGCTATGTACATATACATATACAGACCCAGCCCTCGAGATTGGGCGTATAAAAAAAACATTGAAAGGAAAAAGGGTCATGTACACTTCAACCTTAGACCGACAATTGGGGTACAAAACCAAAAACTTAGCATACTCCATAAAATGAGCTGCCTTCATTTAGGTGCCTGAACACTCTGAGGTTGACACAAGAGGAATGGATGCCATGGGTTAAGAATGACCTCTAGGTTGAGTGCCTACAGAAATAGACATAACATAAAGTGAGCCAAGCTCAGTGAATAATAGCACATAAACAATTCAATGCTCAACTTGAATTATAATACATATCCATGCATTTATATATATATAAAAAAAAGAGCTCATATGGTTAATTTGTTTATGTACCAATTCCAGAACGGCCTTGGGCCCAATCTTAAACAGAGTGGCTTTAAGCCTTTAACAGAGTGGCATGAAGCCCTTAACAGAACGACATGAAGCCCTTAAGCAGAGTGGCATGAAGCCCTTAACAGAATGGCATGAAGCCCTTACGTGCATGTATGAATTCAAGAGGTGCCTCGTACGGATTCTAGAGGTGACTCGCATTGCAGCACTTAGTTCCGTACAGCACTTTGTTTTATACCAGAAATACAGAATGGCCTCTGGCCTAATAGTTTATACAGAATGGCCATAGGCCAGATTGGCTTTAAGCCTAGCTCATATATGTATGGACTCAAGAGGTGTCTCACACGGATTCTAGAGGTGGCTCACAATGTAGCACTTAGTTCCAAGTAGCACTTTGTTCCATACCAGTACCAGTATCAGTAGGTCTTATAGACCGAACCATTCACATCATGTCATACCATAAACGGAAACAAATTCACATATATTCTTAATTATGCTTGAATCATAAACAGAAATCAGAGTTCATGCTTGATTATACATGGTACGTCCAATAGCGCTAACAAATCAATATAGAGCATACTTGTTAGTTCCATAAAGGAACTTCCGGTACCGGAAACTTGTAACATACTTGAACCATAGTATTATTACCCCCGGGTAAGGGCCTTGTGCTAAGGATGCCATGAATACTTTTATATATAGATGGACAATCATTCATTGATTTAAAACGTAACATATCAGGACATAGAGTATTTCTTGTCATATCATGTTATTACCGTACACTTAACAAGGATAGAATAATTCACATTCTAATATGGGTCACATAATGATGCTAAACTTTTGCGTTTATGTCGTAGATTCTGAATAATTTCAGGTCCATCTATAACATAACAAATTAACTTCAGATTTATATGGATACACATAGCTTTTCCAATTATTCCAATTCTTCGAAGATGTCCACACTTGATAACTTATAACTGAATGGCCTGTGGCCTATTAGTAACAAAATGGTATGCTCTCACATCTACACAGAATTCGTTATTCAAGAGTGAACATAAATTCTCTTTATTCATTAAGAAATGACATAGTTCACTTGAGCTATTAATCAGAAGCATACAGAAGTATACGTATTTGTTTTATCGTTCATATACGTTAACATAGTAGACCTGCAATTAACAGAGTACTAATGGTATCCGTTGCATCATTTACATGAGTTAACATAATTAGTTTAAGTTTAACAGAACATTGCTGACAATTATTAGCGAAAGGTAAGCACATTTTACAGATTGGACGATTCTAGAGATACGTAAATACCGTAGTTCCATAACGCTCATATGTTCCATTTGTTCGTCATGAATCATTATAGCTATCTTGCAGAGAACAAAATATTAGTATTCATTACCAACAGTAAACAGAACATACCGCTCCATAATGCCTTTAGATTTTCCAATCAACATATTGTTAGCATAATTACTTGAACGGAACGGAATGTTAACAATGAGTTTCATTAACGCTAATTAAATGTACAACCATGGTACTACTACTCACAGTGCCATAGCAGAGCGCTTGACCCTTCCAAGGTATGACCTACACATGTGCATAACTTATACATTAGTTCTTGTTCTTTCTTTCATTATTCCCTACATCATTTTACTTCGAACAAATTTACAGACATCTTAGGAACATCAAACATAAATTTCAAAAATACCAGAGGGTTAAGCACGCAAAACAGAGCGAACGAATTTTTGCAACATGGGCCGCACGTGCGGCTGTGAGCCCTGCACATGCGGCAATGATCCCCGCATGTGCGACGATTCTGGCAGTGCAGTCCGAAATTTTCCAAACAAAACCCCATTTTTTGGTAAGTTGTATAAGGCTCAAAATAGGTTCTTTAATTGATGAAACATGGTTCGAAAATCATGTACAAAGATATTTCAAACATACAACAATCTCAATATGAATTGATTTCACAATTCCTTGCAATTCACAAATATAATTTAAACATTTTGAATCCCTACCATAAGTTCCCAAATATATATATAATCATCCAAATCCATAAATGAGTTCAAATATGCAAAGATAAGAACTAGAATGGAATTCTTTTCCATATACCTTAACTTAACCCCAACTCAATTTAAGGATAACACATCTTTTAATTCAACCATCATCACAACACAACTTCATTACATACTCTAATTTGCATAATTAACAAAAGAAATCTTACTCATTTTCAATAGAGGAATGATTCTAAGTAGGCCACACATATCTTGAGCTTTAAATCCTACAATCCCTCTTAACTTCTCCATCTTTTTCTTGATGAGCTTCTCTCAAACCCTTTCTTTCCTTATTCCTCTCTCTCTCAGGATATTTTCTTGCATACAATTCTAAGTCAAATATTTAAAAAGGCACCTTTACATATATACATAATATAAAAAGTTGAATAGGACAAACTCAATCACTTAAATCATCCCAAATCAAATTTTTATAAAAATGCTTATTAGTACCTAAAAATACTGCTAATCTCAAATGTAAAATCAATTTCAAATTATCAAGCCTCTAAGGCTCTTAATTCCTGCTCCAAACACCGTACTTGTGACAGATATTTTTCTTATTAAACAGATATGCATCTATAATCATAGGATTCACTTAATTAAATTAAGTCCACATAAAATTTCACAGTAAACATTTAAATGCTCAGAATAAGGGACTGACAATATACCAGAAACAGATACAAGGGTCAGGTTATTACAGTTCAAGCTTTTATGCGAGGTCATTTTGGATACAATGATCTCATTTGCAAATGGTGTGTAGATTTAGTTGTTTGATATCAGTCCATTTTATTGAATGTTGTTGTGTTTTTTAGGTTTGTTGGTGTGTATATGTAGTTGTTTGATGTGAGGTTTGTTGGTTGTCCATGTTTGTTGGTTTCTCACCTTGTGCTGTGCTAGCAAATGATTTGGCTCCCTTTTCGGTGTCAACCTAGACCACACCAATTGAGAATGGCCAACCACATCAACCATGATCAATGGCAATGCAACAAAATATGGGAATCCGTCTCAACCTTACATCCGCCAAAAAAAAAATAAACAACACAAATCAGCTCCCATTGGAAGGATCCTCCTTTGAGCTAATAGATCTCTTTATGCAATTCTCTCTTTTAATGCCACCCAACAAAAACACTTCACTTTTGGAGGAGCAACATTTGTCCAAAGTTTAGAGCAATTATGGTTTATCATCAATGAAATGGTGGTGAGTTTTGGGGTGGATGACAGAACACTGTGGAAACAGATTATTAGATGTAAATATGGTACTGAAGGAGGTAGATGGCTACCATCATTGGTGGCTTCAGGAAACATGTCACTTGTTTGGGGAGATGTTTTGTCTTTGCCAAACTCCAATTCTGCACTGGTTGATTTCTTTGTATCTAATATAAGAATTCAAATTGGGGATGGCTGTAGGGTTCAATTCTGGCTGGACAAATGGTTTAGATCATTTAGTTTGGACTCATACATAGCCAGATCCTGAGTAAGCTTTGAATTTACCTCAGCCAGCTGTACCCTCTCTTTTTCAAATTGGCGTGACATGTTTTGCAGCTCTTCAATGATGCCTTCCAGACCCGTCAATTTAAAGAAGGTCTATTCAAGCTCAACTTTTTGATTTTCTGTGACACCAATTGTTTCATGAGCTTGTTCTTCATACATTTTTATCTTTCCTTGAAGTTCATTTAGCTTTGCGGCTAAGTCCTTCACTTCTAGACCTCTTTGACTAAATTTCTAAATGGTTTCATGTAACTTTCTTTCATTCTCTGAAACCTGTGCTTCAGCTTCTAAATTAAGTTTAGATGCTTTCGAGTGCTGATCAGTTAATTTAGTAATAGTATTCATGTGATACATCAGTTGCACAGAAGTGGCTTCCTTTTTAGTATGAGCTGAGTTCAGTAATTGTTCAAGTTCATTAACCTTGTTTTCAAGCTATGTATTTCTCTCAACCAACAGTTCATTCTCTGAGAAAAACGTTGCAGCTTTCTATTCTGCCTCCGAAATCTTTCTTTTGAGTGGATGAATTTCCTAGACTTTTCAGGTTGTCTATAGATAAGGGGGATCATTAAGGATGTTTGTGCAAAATAGGGGCACTTCTGGGGACTACAACTTCAATTCCAGAAGACAGCTTCTTGCTTGGGAGGAGGAAGAGGTTTCTAGGTTGCAGATTATGCTCATTACTCCTCCAAACCAGACACAGAATTGCCCTGATTCACTCAGGTAGGGGCCAACTTCATCAGGTCATTACACTCTGGCAGCATCTACGAAATGTGGTGAAGCACAACAGGGGCTTAGGCTGCCTATTTCTAAGCTATTATGGGGTAATGTGGCTCCATAAGGCTCAATTTTTTTGCTGGTGGGATGTTCAATGGGCTGCACCTGCAAAATTACAATCAACATGTAATATTATGATTCATTAGTAAAAGTTATGACATTTTGTTAATCTTATTATGATTGTGGGGAAAAAAGTTATTGTTATGATTCATTATTAAAAGTTATGATTTGTACTACCAAAAGTTATGATTTGTCATGGTGAATCATTATAAAAAAATGTTACGATTCAAATGTTATGATAATTAATTAGAAATAACTATATTTGTTATGAGTTGTCATTATATTGTTACAATTTATAGTGTCTTTGTTATGACACTTTGGTGAATATTATAACATTGTTATAATTCATTGTAGTATTGTCATGATATTTGAAAAATGTTATGATTCTTTCTGTAACCTGTTACATGACCGGTTTAGCAAATCAATTTTTATGATGTGACACGATATGGACCACACAATAAGTGCATGTCATATGCCATTTTACAAGGTGCACATTGTAGACTTTCCCATTAGTTAAAGATCAACTAATACCAATAAAAATATAATTTTAATACACATTTTATATATATTTTTAAATATTTCAATACACATATTATACCTATACAAAATAAAAGGGGTGTTTACTGATCATATTATTTATGTCTACTAGTTAAACATGAAAACAGTTAGAAAAATAAATGAGGGAATGAAAAATTACTGACAAATGCTCATGAGGGGAAGCTATTCTTAATATAACAAATAATGTAAATTTCAACCCCTTTTTTTCCTTCAAGAAAAAAAAGAAAAAAGAAAAAAAAAATTAGATTAATCTTCATTGTTATCCCTGCAAGGAAATTAAAATAGAATTCAACAAGAAGACAATCAAGTTGAATAAAGTGACACTGACGTTTTACGTTTAGAATCCTAAACACAAATTTTAACATAGAATTCTATCACCTTCATATGTTGTCACTAGGAGTTATTACAAAACTATCAATTTTTAACAAAGAATCTAAAAGCAAAACTTGGAGATGATATATATGTCAAGGATTTTTTTCGGGAAATGCCCAGAACAATTTGAAAATTGTCACTGTGAAAAAACTATTTAGATTTTCAAAATTCTACTATTCATCTTCTTCCTTTCTCAATCACATGCATTTGCACACATGTCGTATATGCACCAGTCGCTAGTTTCAATAAAACAAAGATGGTTAGAAAAAATGGGAGAAAATACTTTTTAAAAATGTCAATTCAACTATGAATTAAAAGCAAAACTTGCATAGCAAAATTTTCTTTGATCCTATTCATGGTCATGCCCTGTGTCTGAAGTCTCACTATATTGTGTGAGTTGCCACAACCTTTCACTTGCTATCATGGACTCAAAACTGAGCAACAATCAGCTAAAACAGAAATCAAAAGATGTCAATCCATCTAACTTCCTAACAATAAATATAAATCTCTTGCCACAAAATTTGGACAAAGAATCCCAATGCCTAGTTAATTTTGATCAGCCTTTCCACTGAGAAGACGGAAGTCCTGGAAGCTACAGTCTATTGTTCAGTGCAACTATTTCGTGCATGTGCTTGGTGTACTAAGTAGCAATCAACATGATAATAACAAAAAGCAAAGCACAAGGCAAGACAGGTTAAGAGAAAGAGTGGTAGAACTCGTTCATCTCCGTGCTTATTTATTCAATTTCATCAATTCAATCATGCTCAACTTCACAACGGTCATGATGATTGGGACAGCGGGTGAAGCTTATAGGGGGCATGTTGCGAATGTTGACGTCAAGGGGAAGCAAGAGGTATTCAATATCAACTTCTTTGAAAATTTTAATCATCTCTTCTACCACAAGGGCTCTCCTAAACCACCACCCCTGCATGTCTTGGTGGTTCATTCGATGCCTCAGCCACACTGATATCTTCAACTTGTTTAACTCCTCCAGGTTCATCGGTACCACAGTTGGTGAAGGATACCAGTGGTCCTTCTTGCTTTCAATATAACTACATAAGCAGCCATGAGAAATAATCAATAAATTCATTATTATCAGAATTATTACATACCCAATCTCAATGCGTTGTCACTGCAATTTCATGAATGTTTTAACAGTTGCCAAAATTATGGTCGTGTCAATTGAAGAAATCTTCTATGAAATTCAACTTATCAGTAATTGCTCTTCATTTCTAAAATAAATCTTACTCTTACTATGCATATTACATAATCAAAACCGCACTCACACAAGTAGAAAGCATAATACTAAAAGAAAAAGAGAGAGCAAGTTAAAGAGGAGGGAAAAGATTGCCTTTCTATACCTTATTATTCTTTGCCTAATGATAGCAATCTTCTCTATTGGAGTTGCAATATGGACACACAATTCAATTGTATCGCCCATGTCTGGACTACGATAATAGTTACTGATGGGCTTCATAGAAAGAGTGCTATTCAGATATATAATCTTCTGGTTGTCAAATCTTAGAAAAACGGTAGTCAAGATATTCATCTCTTCAACTATCATCTTATAGTTAAGGCACAATGCACGCCAAAAGTCAAAACCGAACAAATAGATATGGAAAAGAAGACACGTCATATGCACAATTTTAAATAAAATATGATTATCATACCTGAACACCATCAATCTCACACTGATCACCTACATCAAATGGGTGCACCACAAATAAAAACATGATGGCTTCAAATACTGTCTTGCAAGAGTTTCCAAATATAAATGCCACAACAACGATTTCAGAACTCATGAAGAGTAAAAATTTGCTTGTTGCAATTCCTAGTATGAGGAGACAAACAACCGCTATAATGATGCCAACTAGTACATTCACCATCTGATGAAGTTTGTTGACAGCGGTTTTTGTATTGTTAAGTGTCAAGGCAAGCGCTCTTCGTTCTCTAAAGGCATTAACCTAAAAGAATCAAGCGTAACACATTACCATATTTACACGATAATTTTAATTTAAAAGCAAAACACTATGTAAACTGATGACAATGCTCCTTGTTTTAAAAAAAAAAAACCTCCACTTTTACAAAATTAATTAATCACACAACAGTAAAACTAAATAAAGAAAAAAAAAATATTAAACAATACACAAATAAATGCACCATCTATTGTTGAGCTCTTACCACCCAGTTCTTCAGAGAAGCCTTGCTTATTTTTTCACTTTCAGATGAGCCTCCCAAAAGGCTCATGGTCTTCAATGCCTCGTCTTCTAGCATGAAACGCTGCAGGTCTTCTAGGTAGATGAACCTGCCAGATAAAAACATTCAAGATCCTCGATGATGTGGAACTAACGTGAATTAGACCAATAACAAATCTTCACTCAATAAAAAGACTTTGTCCAATTAAAATTCACATCATTGGATAAGACGCAATTGTGTCATTTCTTACCTCAATTCTTGAATTTTTAAGTTATGCCAACATCAACAATTACTCTTTTCACTCCTTTTTTTAATTTTTTTTTATTAACTTTTTTTGCTCCATTGCAGTGTTGGAAACCAAGCACATACAACAGTTCCATACATAATTCTTTTGCACTGTCTAGATTCAACTTAATCTTATTAAACTCTAATGTAACAACTGAATTGACACATGCAAACTTGCAGTTATTATGTTGATGATACAAACTTACAGTTATTATGGTTAACATGAAGATTCGGTTCCTGATAGAATGAAAGGGGCTATAAAAGATTCATCTAGCCAACCAAACAGTCCAGACAAAGCTTTGTAAAAGTTTGGTTTGTAGAGATTGCATTCATACTAACAAATTTTGCTATAGTTAATGTGAATTAATTGTTCTATCTCAATCTAGCTTAAACAATCCACTCATGAGGTTAAAACAAATGCAAAAATGGAACCCAATAAGTTGAAAACATAATATCAAAGAAACAAATGACATACTTTGACGCCCTCCTAGCTACATTTTGGAAGATCTTCCTCGCTGCAACTTTCGCCTCCAATTCGCTTCTAATCTGCGTGGTAGACTCATCACCATTTGTCGATTCTAGTATCTGCTCATCCAGAGTCGACAACACCCCATGACGAACAATTTAATCAATCTCTTCATATTCCAAGCAGAGATATTATTAGGATTCAGCTTATGCAAGTGATCAATTAGTATCCCCTCACCTTGCTTTTTGGAAGATGACCTAGAAAACTTTTGGCTTGAAGTTCTCTGCAGTTTTTGAAGCTTCCAAACCTCAGCCATTGTCCTCTCCTCGTCATCCTGAATGTTCTTCATTTCAATCAAAGGTGGACCGGACAGCTTTTCAATCACAAATTGATTAAACAATGACTCTTGAATTCGATCAAAGAAGGTGCTGACAGGGAATGAAGATGCGAGGACCTTAACCACGAGGGTCTTCACTAACCATAACAATGCACCAACCAAGAAACAAACCAAAACCTTATTCACAAACAGAAGGAACTTAATGTTTGTCTCTCTCTCAACCCTTTTATCAAACAGATAATGCCAAGCAATCAAAACCATAACCAACCAAATACAATTCTGAACCGGCTTCCTCACTCCATACACGAAATACAGAACCCTTTTTCAATACTATCCTTATATACTTGTATCTTGTAACATTCTCGATACTATCCTAAAAACACAAACCATCCCAATGAGTCAAATTTTATCCTCTGCTTTTTTCCCTTCACAATTATTGTATTTTTAAATTAAGTTTTGTAAAGGATAATGCTTGATGAAAGTCATTTCGATACATTTGAGATTTTGTCTCCAAATGTGCATTTACATGGTGAAAGCACAAAAGCACTTTATGATTTTAAAGGACTTCTTAGATGAACATATACCAAACATTCATTTTCTCTAAAAAGTCAGGTCTTATGAAGTTCTTCTATAGAGTTGATAGGAAATGCCACGAGTATACAAGGATCAAACTTTTCAAGAGCGAGTGAATTAGAAAGGTAACAGGCATATTAATCACCACCTTTTCTTTTCTTTTTTTGAAGGTGGTGTGAACTAAACTTCATTATTCCTGTCCTAAGTCCTAATTACCCAAGTTTACCTTATCGTACACTAGAAGAAGTCAGCAAAATGTGTATATTGAGGTTGTGCTAATTAAATATATAGGCTTTGTTTGGATTTCTATGTGATTAGTCTAACCAACACGTATCTAAAAAATGCTCAAACAAACAAAGTGTAAGAGCAAAACTTCAAATAAAGATGCATACATGACTTGTGCTTCAAAGATAGAAACAACAAAACAAGGTAAATAACAACACTAGAGAAATGAATGATTATGAGATAATATTCATTGAAATAGCACACAATTGTGCATACAGCACTACCGTCACTTGTTTCATCAAAATTGCAATTAAATTGATTGCTTTCATATACACAAGGAATATTGGAGACCATATAAAGAAGAAAAAAAAGTACAGCATTATTAAGCAATGGACAACAAAAAAATTACGAAAAATCTTAATTTTTCCTTCCTTCTCTGCATTTCATTGTTGGTGTGTGAACATATCATCTCAACACATGCCACACTTGATCTTCTTGTGTTGTGGTGGTATATGGAACTTTGGCTCTCTGGGTATAGTGCAATGCTTCATCGACCTGAAAATAACCTGAAACAAACAAGGGACATCGTTATGTTTACACCACTTATGCCAGTCGAATGATGCATTAGAAAACTTCTAGATTTGAGGTTTATTTTACAAAATTGGAGATCCAAACAACACCTGATCAATAAAATGTGCTGGAAAAGTTGAACCTACAGTAAGTGACACTGAGGGGGAAAAAATGTATATAAAAAAAGAAGAAAGAAAGCAATGTATACAAACTACATATTGCTTTTTAAGAATCATTTGAAGGAGAGGGTCTATTTGAAGTCTTTAGTAGAAGTTATCTAGCAGGTTCAGCTTTCCACGCCCACCAAAATAGACATGATATCTTCTTGTATAGAAAATAGAAACAAGTGGATCATATGTTTTTCTAATATTGAAAAGACACACCATGTGTCCTATAGGCCAAACCTACTAGATAATTTTTCTATTCAGTAGGTTTTTTGGTTATCCATATTCAAATGGAAAGCCATGTATAGCAAAAGAAGTTTTTAAAAATTCTGGATTTTATCTGGTAGCTTCTAGGGATGAAAGTCCTGTCGAAATAGGGCATGAGTTGAGCTCTTGGAATGAGCTCCTTTCTTAGTCACCTGATTTCCTCTTCTTCTGCTAACTACAGGAGCAAAATCCAGCATGCACACATATATCAGTAAACTACCAAGACTAATATCACCAAAACACACCCATAAGGTTTTTTCTGTCATGTACCTTTTGCTGTCTTTCCCTTTTCTCCCTGTACTGTTCAATAAGGCTCATCTTCTCAGCCAGCTAATATGCAATCATAGAAGCAAAATTAAACGGTAATTCAATAAAGGGAATTTCATTATTGCCATGTAATATGCACGAGAACGTGGAATCTTGTAGATTTAGTGAATGGTAAAGACTTTAGTAATGACACAATGCCTACTCTATATGTGATAGGTGAGTGAAGTAGTGGTCATTATGCCCAAAACAACTGATTAATTCATGAAAAGCCTGAGTAAAAATATTTAAAGAAAGTTAAAAATGCACCTGTTGGTCAAACTCAGCATGCTTCACAGCCCTCACATCGCTATGCAGCACCAAATCAACTGGTCTTGTGATTTCTTTGACGGTAGGTTTTACTAAGCACTGTAATGCCATTGACCACATCAATTCAAATGAACTTGGGAGAGTCCAGACATGCATATTAGGCTAAATTACTTAAACTGTCGGCTACGAGCATTTGGCAAAGCATGGCATAAAATAATTCAACCTGGCATTTTTGCATCCCAAAAGAATATATATGTATATATATAAATCCAGTAAGTTGCCATTTGGACATTCCCAATAACATTTCATTTTTTTCAGAAGTCGATAGCATTTGAAATTAAATGGAATTACCTCTGGCTCATCTGTTGTCCATGGGAGACCTTGTGCAATTGGTATCCGTTGCTTTTCCTCCTCCATCATCATTTGTTGTAATTTCTCGACGAATTCTTCCTCCTTGAATCTTCCCCTTTGCTGCAATAAAAATCAATCACCAAAATTAACATGATTTCAAGTAAATTGAGGCAAAGACAGAAGGATTTAAAAGCAAAAGTCAATTTCACAAAACCATAAACACACACCTCTGTGCGAAGCTTGAAGGGCTTTACTTTTGATCTAGCATTTCCTTTTCGATTTCCATTGCTTGGTTTGGGTTTTATTTTCTCACTGGAATTCAACCGTGAAGATTTACTGATTAAATTCTTGATTAGGTGATGCTTATTTGATGCAACGCCACAGCAATTGCTCTGTCCCCAATCCTTGATTCTGTTGTTTTTTGAGACCGATTGTGGAAGCTTTAGAGAAGATGTTTGTTTGTATTCCCCTCGCCAACACAAGAAAATGCAGAAATTAACTGTCGGGAAGAACTTTGATGGGACCTGAATGCCATACATTTAGCCATTCTCATTTAATTGACTACAATTAGAAAACACCCCAACAAAATTTACAATACAGCAAAGGTGAAGTACTTACAAATGGCTTATTTTGAACCAATTATCATCACTGCAATGTAACAGAAGAAGATTACACTTGGATTCAAGATGTGTAGTCTTACAATTGACTTACAAGAAACGACTTTACAAGAAAACATGGAGGAACCATTTTTAGAACCAGTTGTAAAGAAACTCACTTGTCTTTGTATCCAGACGTGGCTTCTAGATCGAGATCTACCCACATGGGAGCTTCGATTTCATCCTGTATATGTGAAAATCAGCAGTAATGTAACACCAGACTCTCTTGGAAATTAATACAAACACAAAAGACACATTTTAGATTCTCACAATTATTGGATTCAAAACAAGAAAAAATGCAAAGTAGACATGATGAATATTTAAAACAAAAAGAAAGAGAAATGAAGGGGGAAAAAAATTATTAAAGGCTGGAAAAGAAAGAGGAAAAAGGGGGTCAATAGTATGAGACAAAAAAAACAATAGATTCAAAGCAATAATTAATTCCAAGAAGATCAAAACCCAGCTTTAAACATGAACCCAAACAGACCAAGATCAAGAATCCATAACATATTGAAGTGAATATACCATTCCCAGATCAAAAAATAACCAATCAACAGGAAAAGAAAGAAAAAAAAACCTATAAATTTTTTTTTTCAAAATCATAAGAAACACTAGTGAGTTCAATCATTTCCAAGATTCAAACCAACCAATAATCAATGCGGGTTGAGATTGGGGAATCAACAAGTAAACCATGAAGAAAATGAAGAACCAGAAATTACCAGAAAAGCCCACTGATCGACTGGTTCAACAACGCTCTTCCTCGGAGGAGCAACTACTGTATCTCTGTTTTCGGCGATTTCTGGGTCTTGTGTCTACATATCCAACATGTTAGACTACCAAATGCTGGACAAACTTGTAACTTGTAAGTAATAAATAATAATACTCATAACATAGAATCATATTCTGAAGTTATATATTCAACTGGCATGGGCATTTCTCACCCTTTCGTTTTATTTTTAATGTTTACATTAATGTTGTGCTTAGAGAAGAACACAGCTGCCAGAATTATAGATTATAATAGTATCAGACAATCATTAAACCAAAAGAACATTAAGAATAATCATGATGAAATTGTAAAGGTTTTCCAAAGATCATAGCACAATTAACGAGAATCTCTAGACTAATTAAAATTTTAAAAAAAGATAAAAATAATATGCACAGAAGCATCTGGAAAGTGAATTGCCTTGCTAAATCATACTGACATAAAATCAGCCATGAATGAAAGAATTTTTTATTGTGAGAAGATTTTCAAATGATTTGAGGAGCATTTGAATGATAAATAACACAAGTTCATTTTCCCATATAATCAACATTTGCAATGCATGAAAGTAAATGGAAATGGATGTCTTACACCCATCTGTTGTACATGTGCACTTCACATCTAACAAGCCCTTGCCCTACCAGGTGCACCTTGTCTTTCATATCTCTGTCTGTGAAAACAAAAATGCATGTCCCCATCCAACCAAATACAAGTGCCTCACAGAACTGAGAGAAGGAGCAGCAATAAAAGCATACAACTAAAAAGAGGTTGACTAAAATTTCAAAACCAGTGAGAATATCCATCCAAGAAAACAGGTCTTTTTTTTGTTTTCTAATCTCTTTTTTTTTTTGGTAAGCAAGCAATTATGAAGCTTCAGGTGGTTTTTAAATAGATTTACTAAAGGACATCACAATTTTGACAAGAGAACCTTGTGTGCTTATAAGAGTCTGCCGGAGAAGTAGCATTTAGGTAGCAAATCAGCTAGGCCAATGAAGGCACATGATGAATTAATGACGGATGGCTCAACATGTAAAAGCATAAATAAAGTTCAACACCTAATATTGTCACAAACCTGATTGACTTGATCAAGTTTGCTTATAATGTTGAGGCGTACATCAGGAAATTCATCTTTCAGAAGGGAAAGGAATATTGGCAGAAGCTGCTCAATTGTTGCCTCTTGCATTAACCACCGAACCAAAGTTTAAAAGTTAGCTGCAGTCAGTGCAGCATTAACAAAACTGCATTTTTATATAAATAAGAAATCAGAATATATTGCACAAACAAAACCACCCACACTACAGCAATCGCGTACACAATATTTTGTTCCCTACCAAAAAAAAAAAAAAAAAAAAAAAAAAAAAAAAAAAATACTAAATGATAGACCACAAAGAATTTTGGGGTGATTCATGAGAAATTTAACAAACTTCATAACACTCAAAACATAAATGCCAACCTACAAATGTAGATATTTATAGCAATAAAATAAAACCGCAAACTCAAAAGATGAACAGATTAAAACACACAACTGCAAGTGTGATGGAAGATGAAATTTACTCAACCATATCTGTTTCATATAAATATAAGTCAAAGGGGATGGTGATATCAACAATTTAAATCCACTAAATGCCAATCTACAAAATGTAGTTAGATAAAGACAAACCTTCTGAGATTTTGACCAGAGGGTGCCACAAGCACATATAAAATCAAAATAAAAAGGAAAAAACCTCAGATGTTTGGACCAAGTGCTGTTTGGTATTATAGAAAACATTCAATGTTGCTAAATCTATAGATAGTGTCAATGAAGAACAAAATATCATTTTGTAAGGGGTAAAAAAGTAAGGAATAATAAAATATTGAACCATCTTTGTAGAATGACAACAACATCCAAGTCAAGGCACTAATTAATCGCTTCAGCAATCCTACAAGTGGTCAGACTGACCTGGAACCAAGTAGGCAAGTACAAGATAAAGCAACACAAAAACATACATATTGGTGAAAGGTTTCTAATGCTTTAGTAAAACAATGCCCTCCCCATTATTTGCAGCTGGTAGCACATTTACTACAACTAAAAGATTTAAATCGTTTCTCACAATTAGTTTCTCCGACAAAATTTAATCAATATGGCCATTAAAAAAATCCAAAGTATGCATCATTATATTTCACCTTTGCATGCACAAATTAGAAACTAATGAATGCCTCCCTAACCGGAGTTAATAAATAAGACTTTCCACAGGAAATTCTTACCTTTCCTAAGATAGGAGCCATTCCCATTATAACTGAAGCCAAAGCAGAGCGAACATGCTGAGAAGAATCTGATGACAATTCCTACAAAATGTTGTTGCCGAGTGATAAGACACAAGACATTAATGGCACAATGGGTAAGGAGTAGGTCCACAAACAAACAAGAAAAATTTCGTATGCATGATCATTTGTGCTTGTGAAGACAGAGAGAGGGAGAGATATGCACCTTTACACAGGGAAGAATGTGCTGAATAGCAAGTTCGGGATTAAGAATCTGGCAAACTTGGTGACTTTGCCAGCAGCTGCTATACGTACTTCAGCTTCATTATCTCGAAGTAAGCGCGCATATGCAGGAACCAAATCCATCCTTAAATAGTAATATGATCACATCAATTAAACATTTCGAAAAAAAAAAGAGCAAGGAGAGCCACTACTGAAACACTAAGACATAAATAAGACTCAAATCTAAAGAAAACAGGCAAAACACTACATATATGTATGTGTCTATGTTATCAGTGATAAAAAAGACCAATAATATAAGTATATATAGCTATTAAATTCTTTCAAGACTGCCCAAGATGGTACATGATCACATGGTGAGTAGAATAAAATGTAAGTGAAGTCAACCTGACAAAACAGAATGAGAGCTGTGTAGCCAACATAAGGAAATATTTACAGTAGATAAATACCTGGTAGGTTCAGGCCCCACAGCTCTCATGGCATTTCGATTATTATCAGGTGTTACATCTTTGTTCAGTGATGCACGAAGTGACAGGCTCTTAACATCATAACCAGGGTGTGAAGAGGAGCCCACACTAGATTGTTTCTCATCCGTCTGATCTGAGTCCTTCGGTATCGCAAGAAGCTTCTCAAAGGCCTTAACCAAATGCATCACTCTTCCAGACCCAGGTTCAGGCACACTCTCTCTTGCTTCTTCCAACAATTTCTCCCTCCTTCTCTTGATATTCGAACTACCCATTTCAGATGACAAAAGCCCACTCGTGCGACTAACTGTTTGACTAGATACATTCAACAACTTCCGATGTTGTTGCTCACCACTTTCAGATGTAATCGTGCTTGCTGATTTGCTCTCACTTCCTTAATTGCTGCAGGAATCGAATTGAAGTTATTTAATCTCTTTGTAACACATTTGACATAGGAAATTAATTACAGTGAATGAAATGAAAATTACAGGCAGATAGTAATATACTAATACCCACAAGCAGATACTAATATAGTATCTAATCAAAGAGGAGAACCTAAAAGTCGAAAGCTATCGCAAATAAGAACGAAGAAGAACATCATCGTCTGAAGAAATGTCGAAAGAAGCATCATCTTCTGAAGGAACATCGAAACACCGCAAACAAGAAGCAAGAAGATCATCTTAAGCAATAAGAAATTCTCCATAGCGTATGAATACTGTACGTGTATGCGAGTATATAAATTCCACTGAATACTGTACGTGTATACGAGTATATATATATGCATTTAGATATATATATATAGAGAGAGAGAGACATTGCAAAGAGGAATTTCGAATTTCAGGATCAATAAATAAGGAGAGAGAGAGAGAGATTGCAGAGAGGAATTCCGAATTTCAAGATCAATGAATAAGGAACGAGTTAATTTTTTCAGTATTTGATTTTAAATTAAGGAATTACCGAATTTCAAGATCAATGAATAAGGAATGAGTTAAATTTTGGAAAAATTACTCATAAATTCCATTTTGGTAAAGGTTGCTCTAGTTAGTCCTAAGTGTTTTTTCTTAAACCATTTAGTCATTTTTATTTTTGGTATGATATATATTTTTTGATATATTGTATATGGAATTTACATTTTTACCCATATTGATTTTATTTTGCAGGTCTCCCAATCTCACCACCACCCAAATCCCAAATTCCTTCCCCGACGAACCCAGCTCCGCCTTCTACAACCACCTCATCGACGGCGCCAGCCGCCAAAAGGACTTCGCCACCGTCCTCAACCTCCTCAACAAGCGTTCACGAGACGGTTTCTTCAACACCAGCAACACCTTCAATTTCATCTCTACCGACCTCTCCCAAACCCTAGCCTCTCTCGACAGAGGCTTCACTAGAAAGAGTGCCTTCGACGCACTCGTCTCTCGCCTCTCCCGCTTGGGCCGCCCCGACGAAGCCCTCCGCGCGGCGATGGCGATGATGTCTGATGTTCACAATGTTGATGATTAATGTTTGATGTTCACAATGTTTGATGAATAATGTTGAAGATGTAGTTGATATTGATGTTTGATGATCAATGTTGATGATGTTTGATGTTCACAATGTTTGATGAATAATGTTGATGATGTTTGATGTTCACAATGTTGGTGATATAGTAAGCTTGATGATGTTGATGATGTTTTGTTGGTGTTTTGATGATGATTGATGATGATGATGATGATGATGTAGTTGATATTGATGTTATTGATATTTGATGATATTCACAATGTTTGATGATGTAGTTGATGTTTGGTGATGTTGATGATGTTCACAATGTTTGATGATGTAGTTGATGTTTTGATGATGTTTGATAATGTTGATGATGATGTTGATGATGTTTGACGACGTTGCTGATGTTTGATGATGTAGTTGATGTTGCTGATGTAGTTAATGTTGTTGATGTTTAGAAATGAGGGAAATCATAAAAAGGCCTATAGTAAGCTTTTTGGGTATTTTTGTCATTACAACATTAGTAAAAATTTACATTTGCCCTCCATCAAAAAAATATTACATGTTAAATAAATGGGTATATACGTAATTAACATTCAACTAGGACTTATTAGTCTATAAAATAAAAGGCAGGACCAAATGGTTTAACAAAATTAAGATTTGGGATTTATTGGTGTTTTGCCCAAAATATATATCATACCAAAAATAAAAATGACTAAATGGTTTAAGAAAAAACACTTAGGACTAACTAGAGCAACCTTTACCAAAATGGAATTTTTGAGTAATTTTTCCAAAATTTAACTCATTCCTTATTCATTGATCTTGAAATTCAGTAATTCCTTAATTTAAAATCAAATACTAAAAAAATTAACTCGTTCCTTATTCATTAAGCTTGAAATGCGGAATTCCTCTCTGCAATCTCTCTCTCTCTCTCTCTCTCTCTCTCCTTATTCATTGATCCTGAAATTCGGAATTCCTCTCTGCGATGTCTCTCTCTATATATATATATATCTAAATGCATATATATATACTCGCATACACGTACAGTATTCATACGCTATGGAGAATTTCTTATTGCTTAAGATGATCTTCTTGCTTCTTATTTGCGGTGTTTCGATGTTCCTTCAGAAGATGATGCTTCTTTTGACATTTCTTCAGACGATGATGTTCTTCTTCGTTCTTATTTGCGATAGCTTTCGACTTTCAGGTTCTCCTCTTTGATTAGATAGTATATTAGTATCTGCTTGTGGGTATTAGTATATTACTATCTGCCTGTAATTTTCATTTCATTCACTGTTATTAATTTCCTATGTCAAATGTGTTACAAAGAGATTAAATAACTTCAATTCGATTCCTGCAGCAATTAAGGAAGTTGAGAGCAAATCAGCAAGCACGATTACATCTGAAAGTGGTGAGCAACAACATCGGAAGTTGTTGAATGTATCTAGTCAAACAGTTAGTCGCATGAGTGGGCTTTTGTTATCTGAAATGGGTAGTTCGAATATCAAGAGAAGGAGAGAGAAATTGTTGGAAGAAGCAAGAGAGAGTGCGCCTGAACCTGGGTCTGGAAGAGTGATGCATTTGGTTAAGGCCTTTGAGAAGCTTCTTGCGATACCGAAGGACTCAGATCAGACGGATGAGAAACAATCTAGTGTGGGCTCCTCTTCACACCCTGGTTATGATGTTAAGAGCCTGTCACTTCGTGCATCACTGAACAAAGATGTAACACCTGATAATAATCGAAATGCCATGAGAGCTGTGGGGCCTGAACCTACCAGGTATTTATCTACTGTAAATATTTCCTTATGTTGGCTACACAGCTCTCATTCTGTTTTGTCAGGTTGACTTCACTTACATTTTATTCTACTCACCATGTGATCATGTACCATCTTGAGCAGTCTTGAAAGAATTTAATAGCTATATAAAATTTTTTTGAACCTACCAGGAACCCATTGCCACATCATTAGTGGTAACTCTAATTAGTGGTTTCAAGCATTATTGTTTGATTTTTTTAGTAATTTTTTGACTTCTAGGCTAAAAGTGTTGCATGTCAAACGAGGCCTAAGTCTAGTCTAGACGGAGCGAAAAAGTAAAATAGTTGGACAACCTCGTTTGGGAACAGGCTATTTTAGTAACTTTTTAGCTTTTTGGCTAAAATATGAGGTAAAAAAAAATTAGTATGTTTGGAATAAATTTTTGATTTTTTACGAAAAGATGTGCAAAAAGTAAAGGGAAAAAGAAATCTTTAACTTTTTGGTATAAGTTATAGACTTGTTGATTTTTTAGAGACTTTTTTACTTTTAGGCTAAAACTGTTGAATTGAAAAAACTTTGCTAAAGATCAAAATCAGCCTAAAAATAAAAAATTTATAAGCTGCAACCAAAAGAGATCTTACTCTTACTATTCATATTATGTGATCAAAACCGCACTTGCACTAGTAAAAAGAATAATACTAAAAGAAGAAAAAGAGAGCATGCTGAAAGAGAGGGGGGAGATTGCCTTTCTATACCTTATTATTCTTGGCCTAATGATAGCAATCTTCTCTATTGGAGTTGCAATATGGACACAGAAATCAATTGAATCACCCATGTCTGGACTACGATAGTAGTTACTGATAGGCTTTTAGAAAGAATGCTATTCGGATATATAATCTTTTGGTTGTCTAATCTCAGAAAAACGGTAGTCAAGATATTCATCTCTTCAACTACCATCTGAAAGTCAAGGCATAGTACATATCAAAAGTCGAAATTGAATAAAGGGAAATGTAAATGAAGGGGCATAAGCACGATTTCAAACAAAATATGATTATCATACCTGAACTCCATCAATCTCACACTGATCACCTACATCATATGGGTGCATCACAAACAAAAAGACAATGGCTTCAAATACAGTCTTGCAAGAGTTTCCAAATATGAATGCCACAACGACGATCTGAGAGCTTATGAGGAATAGAAATCTGCTGGTTGGAATTCCTAGTATGAAGAGAAACAACCGCTATAACGATGACAACTAGTACATTCACCATATGATGAAGTTTGTTGACAGCGGTTTTTGTATCATTGAGTGTCAAGGCAAGCGCTCTTCGTTCTCTAAAAGCATTAACCTAAAAGAATCAGGCATAACACATTATCATATTTGCATGATAGTTTTAAAAGCAAACAATATGTAAACTGATGACAATACTCATTGTTAAAATAAATAAATGAAACACTTTTACACAATTAATTAATCACAACAGTAAAACTATAAATAAAGAAGAAAATAATTTTACACAAATAAATGCACCATCTATTGCCAAGTTCTTACCACCCAGTTCTTCAGAGAAGACTGGCTTATTTTTTCACTTTCAGGTGAGCCTCCCAAAAGACTCATGGTCTTCAAAGTCTCATCTTCTAACATGATACGCAGCACATCTTCTAGGTAGATGAACCTGCCAGAAAAAAAAATATTCAAGATCCTCCATGATGTGGAACTAAATCTTCACTCAACAAAAGGACTTTGTCATACTAAAATTCACATAATCGGATAAGTTTTGCCAACATTAACAATTAATATTCTTTCAAAATTGCTATCAGAATTTGAACTTCTTCGTAACTCTAATTATGTGGCCCTTCTTATCATCCTTTATTGTCATTGGTTCATTCTTCAAAGTGGTCATTACTCTGAGAAAGCTCACCCCTGCCTTTAGTCAAGAAAACCCTTTTTTACATCTTTCAACAAATCAATTGTTAATACTATAACCTTCGGTGTTCTTTTGACAACGAACCGCTCCATTACAAATGAACCAGAATCAATTTTAACCAGGATGGTCCTGATCATGGCTATGAGATATATTAGTAGTGCAAAAACATAATTGAAGAACTAATCGCAATGGTCTAGACCATGAATCATTGAATTATGGAACTTTATAGCATGTCAAGAATTATGTGCCATGGAGTAACCAAAAGAAAAGAAAAGAAAAGAAAGGTCAAGCGCAAGAAAACAAAAGAAACCCTAAAATCTCTTATCTCAATAGCATAGTCTGCGAAACAATTACATAAAAGGCCTATTTATAGGCATCCACGGAAATTCTTATTAAAAGTTGCAAAAAGTAAAACTACAATTTTTAAAACATAATAAAACAATCAAACTTAATAAATATAAAGTAATGCAACCCCACTTGAATGGGAGCCTCGTGCATTGGGTCACACTTTTTTATCCAATTCCCTCATCCATCACTAACTAGAGAAAGGGACAGAAAACAAAATAAGTTGCTATTCTTTCCATGAACATTCTTTGTAAGTTTGAGGAAATCATCAAACAAGAGTACCACTGTGGGCGAAAGAGAGAGAAAAATAATATAGAGCATCACTCAGTTCTTTAAATGATGCAATCACCTTTATTTTATATACTGTGATGTTTGCAGGGTGCATTTCATACGTTCAACCATCAGCATGGTGTCTATAAAAAACTGACGGTATGCATCTCGATCTCCTGTACGGAGCAAGGATAAAAGGGATCCAACTGTTTCAAAAATCACTCCATGCCAAGAGCTGAAACATATTATGTCAATTTTCCAACAACCAATGATAAAAAAATAAAAAGATGCTGAAACATGTACTCAACAGAAAATGAAGAAAGAAATATGAAAAACAAGCAAGAATAGTATCAAGAAGTGGTAACGTGCATTTTTTGCACAAACATTGTTTGTTTTGTAATAAAAAATTCAAACCACATATCTTTTTTTTTATTTAAACACAGGCTAAAGATTTACAACTAATAGTCATTTGATAGTTGCTATTCACATAGCATTTTGTAACCATAAATTAACATCCAGCCATCCACAATTAAAATATTGTTGAGAATATGTACAGAGGCCAACACACCCAACCACAGTGCCAAAAATGTAATAAATGCTGCTCGGAAGATATCAAAACTATCTCAGGTGTAATGCATCATCTGTTCGTTCTTTTTTCTTATTGAGGAGGTTGAAACCTTAATTGCAAGAACTGGGTGCAGGGACGAGCGTGGGATGGCAAGGGCACATAGGAAACATATAAGGTTGGAAGCAACTCGGGGAGTGTTTATGTAGTTTATATATAAATATACTGTAAGAATTCCCTTCCTTAGTTGGGGCATAATGTGCTGTCACTCTACAAAATATACAAAATCCATAACTTAAAAGTGGATACCTTAGGCCATCTGCAGTCCTTACTCAAATTTGAATAAAACATTGAGTTTCTTTTATATGAACCACTCCCAATGGGCAAACTTAGATTTAAGCATAAATTTGAGTAAAAACTTCACTAATGGCAGATTGATTAATTTAAAACTCACAAAATAGCGTAGAAATTTTTGAGTAAAGATTTGAGTCTCCCTTGATTTGGGTAAAAATTTGAGAAAAACTCAATTTGTTATAAATTTGGGTCAAGCAATGGAGGATGTTTTAAGTGACTTTTACCGAAATTTGAGTCAAGCATTGGAGATGCCCTTACAACTCCAAACATTACACAAAAGTCAAATAACATAAAACTCCATAAAGAAACATACAAGACAAACATTCTTTCATTAATAACCAAAGAAGCATCAAACTTGCAGACAATACACTAGAAAATTACACAATTTCATGACAGCACACTAAAGAGAATAGTTGTTAACCACACTCACCGAAATGCGGGCTCGGCGAAGAATGGCAGTATGCGACCAATAAGAGGTAGGACTGCGTCAGCCCTGCCATGGAAGAAAACTCCGGGGAAATTCTTTGCTGTGTGAGTCAATAGCTTCAATACCGCGATGACCTCTCTCTCATTGGCTACACACCAAGAAAAGCAACGATGAATCCGAGAATTTATTGAACAGAGGGGTTTTAGAGAGAGAGAGAGACCTGAAGAAGAGGGGACGACATAGGCGTGGAGGAGATTGGGAAGAACAGCGCGAAATCTGATCTCGAGAGCGTCATCGTCTCCGATGTTGGGAGGTGTTGATGATGAAGCTGCTATGCGTTCGCGAAGCTCGTGAACTAGGCTTGAGAGGTTTGCCATGGCCTCTCTCTCTCTCTCTGTCTCTCTCTCTCTCTATCACTTCCCTCCTTTTTCGAATTTTACTTCACTCACTCACTTACTTGACTGCAATTGATGAGTCACCACCGCTTGTTCTCCACTCGGAGCCAACTCGGACAATTCTCCCTTATTTTATTTTGGACCCTATAAATTGAGATTTTCTTCTCCTTATACCCTAATAGTGGGAACAAAATTTATTTATTTATCAATAAGATATGCACATCATATACACATTTATTTTAAATCATTAGATTTTTACAAATTAATTTCAACCACTGAATAATTTGATTAGAAATCTTGAGTACCTTTTCAACCGGTTACGATTTTTACAAATTTCTTCACTGATTGTTCTCTTTCAGCTGAGCTCTTCACGTTGTTTTCCCAAAGCCCCCTCTGTTTTTGAGACCCCACTCCGATATAAATAGATTGGAACCATATATGATTTTTTAACCCATATATGTTGATTTATTTAACCCATTTCACTTAATTTATATGAAAAAAATCATATATGTTTTATTAATTGATTTCACTGAAATCATAATTCAGATTTTTTTTTTATTCAGATTTTAGCCCATGATTCAGATTTTTTTGAAATCAATTAATTCAGATTTTTTTCATATGAAATGGGTTCACTCACTAAAGTAGGTAAATTTGATGTTCTACAAATATATAATTCAGAATTTTGGGGATTTATATATAAATTATATTTGATTGTTGGGTTTGATATATTTGATTCTATATAAATTTGTTGTTCTATATATAACAGATTCATTTTTTTGGGGATTCATATATGAACTATATTTGACACTTGGGTTGGATATATTTGATTCTTGGGTTTGATCGTTAATCACATTGATCTGTTCTAGTGGATTCATTTTTGTTGTTAGATAGTTAATCACATTTACTTGTAAATATTATTTTCTGATTCATACATTTATTTGTGGATTCATATAATTTTCTTCCATTATATATATATATATATATGATTCAGATTTGTGCAATTAACCCCCAGAGCCTGCAATTAAGTATAAATGTGGTTTATATATATGAGAAAGATGTGTAAAAAATAGCTAGAACAGCGAAATTGATTATTAATGATACTAAATTGTTGGTAATGGAAGAAAATAATATTGTTGATGATTGTGGTTGGAAGCCGAAAGTGGGAATGCCATTTGACTCTGAATAAGCCGCATATGACTTTTACAATACGTATGGGGGAAAGGTGGGTTTTAGTATTAGGAAAGCCTATGCAAACAAGAACAAACATATGAAGGAGATAATATCACGGACGTTTGTATGTTACAAAGACGGAAGTCGGGGTATTGACAAACGAGATCCGCTTGTCAAAAATCCGAGACAAGAGGTACGATATAGTTGTGGTGCCCGATTTAGTATCAAGTTAGATAGAATTTTAGGAAAATATATTGCTTGTGATTTTGTTGAACATCATAATCATGATCTTGTGCCTCAAGATTGCATTCATATGTTGCCATCCCAAAGAAAAATATCTACCACCCAAGCAATTGAAGTAGAATTGACTTTAGAATCTGGAATTCCTCTTAGGTCTGCTTATGAGCTATTCGGTAAGGAATCTTGTGGAAGAGCATCACTTGGTTTCACGAAATTGGACCAAATAAATTACTTAATATCGAAGAGACAAAAGATTTGGAATATGGAGAAGCGGGTAGTGTGTTGCATTACTTTCGTAAGAAAACTGTGAAAAATCTATCCTTTTTTTATGCAGTCCAATTAGATTGTGAAAAGCAGATAAGTAATATATTTTGGGCCGATGCTCAAATGATCATGGACTATGCTCAGTTTGGTGATGTATTGACATTCGACACTACTTACAAATTAAATAACGAGCATAAACCTTTTGGATCATTTGTTGAATTTAATCATCATCGAGAAACAGCTATATTCAGTGCAGCGTTGATGTATGATGAGACTATTGAATCTTTTACATGGTTGTTTCAAATTTTTCTGGAGGCAATGTCAAACAAAGCTCCGAAAACTATTTTCACAGATCAAGATGCTGCGATGGCTAAGGCCGTTCCAATTGTCATGCCCGATACAAATCACCAACTTTGTACATAGCATTTGATGCAAAATGTTGTCAAGCATGTAAGTTCTATTTTCGATGATGTAGGGGTCAAGGCTATGTTTTCAAAATTTATGCATGACATTGATGATGAAGAAGAATTCCAAATACGGTGGGACCAAAATGCTTGATAAGTATGATGCACGCGACAATCATTGGTTGGAGCAGACTTTTCGCATGAAGGAGAACAGGGATGGCCATATATTATGAATTTTTGGGCAATTGGAATGAGTACTACTCAACTTAGTGAATCCTTCAATGCATTTTTGAAGGATTATCTAAATTGTGACCATAACTTGATGGAGTTCTTCATGCATTTTGAGAGGGTGCTTTATGAGAAGCGGTATAAGGAATTGGAAGCCGAGTATAATTTGTCCCGAAAATTGCCGAAGGTTTCAATTCCAACTTTGATGTTAAAGCAAGTGGCAGAGATTTACACAAAAACAATTTTTGAGGAATTCCAAAATGAGTACGTGCAGTCTATTGAAGCATCCATTATAGGCACTATTCATGATGGTGAGAGTACCATATTCACAATAAGAACAGTGGTAGATGGAAAAAAAGATAAGAATGTGACAATGGAGAGAGGTGGTTCTTTGAGTTGTAGTTGCAGGAAGTTTGAAGCAAAAGGCATACTGTGTCGACATTGTGCGAAGGTGCATAGAGATATATTCAATGCAACGAAACTTCCTCCACAATATATACTCAAACGATGGACTAAAAAGCAAGGGCTGAAAGTGTGAAAGATAGATATGGGTATGAAGTGAAAGCTGATGTGAAACTACATCAAAGTGACCGATATAGGTCATTAATGACCATGTTTAGAGCAATAGCGAGTAGAGCCGCTGAAAGTGAAGAAACTTATCAATTGTCAGTTTCAAAAGGTAAAGAATTGAGTGTAATGGTTGAAGACAAATTAAGTGTCCACATTTGTGGTCAAGTGGAGGTAACTGATTTGAGAAATTCGTCAAGTAACACATGCCCCCAGAGTGATGAAGTAGATTGTCCAATCCAAGCTAAGGGACTCAAGAAAAGAGAATCAACTAGTAAGGGAAGAAGGAGGATCAAAGGCGAGATGGAAAAATCTATTGCAAAGAAGAAAATGATGCAATCTATTCAGGTTTAGACATGAAAAATTGCATATGATTAAAATACACTAGATTAATAAACTAAAACAATGATTTTTTTTATTAATGACCCACTTCCATTATGGTTTTTTGTTGTATGTAGGGTGCCGCTGATTATACTCCCCAATGTGAATCTCAGCCTCCTTTCGGCATGGGTAATAATTCTATTCAGATAATATTTAATAGTAACGTGGTCTTTATGTTAGGACCCTTTGTTGTCAAATTCCATGGAAAAACCTAAGGTTATGCTTAAGTGGTTTTTTCCAGTTTTCCAGTTTTGGTCTTTCCGCTCGAGCGGGGAAAGTGACGCTTGAGTGGGGTTTGCACTCTCACAGCATCTCTGTCACGCCTGCAAAAATACTGGATGTTGTGATTCTACGCTCGAGCGTGGAAACTTCCGCTCGAGCGTGAACCCTGTATGAAACACGCAATGTGAAGTCTCCGCTCGAGCGGGCATTCCCACGCTCGAGCGAACTACGCGATTTCTGGTTCTATATATTCGCGTGTTGGTTCAATTTTAGGATTACTTTTCCTAGATCTTGTTTAAGGATTTTAGGGTTTTGTTTGAGGTTTTCTTCTGAGGTTTTTGTTGAGCTTTCCTTGATATATTTGAGAGGGTTTGTAACCTATGATCTAAGATACATACATCAAGGAGTTTGGTTCTTCATAATTAAGAGAGTTCTTCTTCGGTGGATTCCGAAGATCCAAATGTGGAGTTTCAAAGGAGTTTGATTCTGTATGTAGTCGTTGATTCGACAAGTGCAGTTGTGGATTCAACTTCAGATTAATCAGTTCCGAGACGAAGGCTTGGTGAAAGAGTTACAGAAGGTTCGAAGACAAATTGGATGAGTTGGGTAATTTGTTTGTTATCTTTGTAATCTTTCTGTCTTCAGTAGTGGATTGATTAGTGGCGGTTCGCCCGTGGTTTTTTATTACAATTGAAGGCTCTTCAATTATGGTTTTTCCACGTAAAAATCGTTTGTGTCGATTTATTATTTATTTCGAAAACAACAATCTAAATCACTTTCGTAAGTGCTTGATGATTTGGATTGTGTATTTTGAATAATTGGGAATTAAAATACTTTAATCTTGATCTAATCACGAATCACTAAGGATTTTCAATTGGTATCAAAACAGGTCACTCTTTGTTTTATCAAAACTATAGGAGTGTGATTTTGTGTGACTAGTGATATGGATTCAATTTGTGAAGGTAACTCGACCCATAGTCCTCCTTTACTCGATGGTACAAACTATTCTTATTGGAAAGCTCGTATGAGAGCGTTTTTAAAATCCATCGATGAGAAAGTTTGGCACTGCGTGATCTATGGGTAGAGTGAACCTATTGTCACCATTGATGGTGTTGATATTCCTAAACCCCTTGATAAATGAGACACAACCGATTACCAAAAATCGAGTTGGAACAGCAAGGCTCTCAATTCCCTTTTTTGCTCCGTCACACCTGAAGAGTTTCGTCATATCTACACGTGTGAGGTAGCAAAAGAGGCCTAGGACATTCTTGAAACAATTCACGAAGGTACTACTTCTGTCAAAAGGTAAAAACTTCAACGTCTCACATCTGCCTTTGAAACCCTTTTTATGCGTGATGATGAGACGTTTGATGATTTCTATGCAAAACTTAGTGACATCGTGAATTCTTGTTTCACACTCGGTGAAAAAATCCCTGAAGCTAAAGTTGTTGGAAAAATTTTGAGGTCTTTACCCGAGAGGTTCCAATCAAAAGTGACAGCCATTGAGGCGGCTCAGAATGTTGATACCCTCAAGCTTGATCAGTTGGTTGGAAACTTGCAGACTTATGAAGCCCACCAGATTTCTAAGAAAAAACAAAAAGATAGTGTGGCTTTCGCTAGTGCTCATGAGACTGCAAAAACTCCGGAGATTGAGTTTGATTTAGAGTCTGAGATGACGGCTATGTTTACTAAACAGTTTTAAAAAAAAAATTTAAAGAAAAAGAAACCTAATTTCAGAGACCCTATTTCAAAAGACAAGTAATGAAAAACCCAAAACTTTTCCACTAAAACTTGCTCCAAAAACTGAAAAGAAGATTATAAAGGGGCAAGGGGTCAAGTGCTATGAATGTCAAGCTAAAAGGAGAACTTGTAGCAGCAAAGCAAAATGTCATCAAGATCTCAAGTGACGGGCAAGACCTATGTGGAAAACTTTTATCCTGTGAAACTGAAAGGAATGAACTTCAGAAAGTATATTCCACATATGAAGAGAAGCTTGAAAGCCTTAAGATGTCACAAGCTACATTGGAAGAGATAGTCTGTCAGAAAGATGAAGAACTCCATATTGTTAGAGCCACAATTGCCATGTGGAACAAAGGTTCCAAATCATTAGAAGACATCCTCGAGTCTTAACAAATGGGTTGTGACAAAAGTAGGCTAGGCTATGGTGTGACAGCTCACAAGGGACAGGCCTCTACTTCACATGACCTGAAGACACAAGCAAAGGGAAAGTTGAAGGTAGACCTTGGTGATCCTTCTCTTCATCTACCTAAACGGGGTAAGATCAACAAAAGGGAGGTAAAACCTATTTTTATTTGTCATCACTGTGGTAGGTATGGCCACATTCGTCCTTATTGCTTTGAATTGTTTGGTAAGGTGTCTCAAAATGGTAGAAATTCGAATACTTTTTGGGTTAGGAGACAACCTTACATGTCTAGGCGGAATACCAAGATTCATGAGGGTGTTCACAACGCCAAGACATTTACCAAGACCAAAAAGATTTGGGTGAGAAAAGATGATTTGACTTGTTTAGTTGTTCACACTACTCTAAAAGCACGTGACTCGCACATGTGGTATCTGGATAGTGGGTGCTCTCGTCACATGTCCGGTAACAAATCCTACTTCACCTCCCTTGAAAAATATGAAGGAGGAATTGTTACCTTTGGAGATGGCGGCACTTCTAGAGTCATTGGTAAGGGCTCTATAAGTGTCGCTGGTCTTTCCAAGCTGGAAAATGCTCTTCTTGTTGATGGTCTTAAAGCAAATCTTTTGAGCATTAGTCAAATGTGTGATTCCCACCATGAAGTATTGTTTTCAAAAAATAAATGTGAAATTTTGGATAAAAAGGGAAATACTGTCTTGCATGGGGTTCGCACATCTGATAACTGCTATGGGATTGTTACTACTAATGATCTCACTTGTCACTCTGCCATCATAAGTAACATTGATTTGTGGCATCAAAGATTAGGTCACATGAATTTCAAAGACCTAACTAAGATAGCCAATAAAGAGCTTGTGAGAGAAGTACCTAAACTGGGAAAGAATCTAAACCATGCGTGCTGACCATGTCAAATTGGAAAGCAGACCCGTGCCCCCTCATAAAAAGGTGAACAGCTTTACAACCAAACGTCCTCTTGAATTGGTTCACATGGATTTAATGGTTCCTACTCGCACTGAAAGCATTGGAGGTAAAAGATATATTTTTTTAACTGTTGATGATTTTACTCGATTTTCGTGGGTAAATTTTTTAAGAGAAAAATCTGATACATTTGATGCTTTCTAGGCTTTAGTCCTTAAAATCTAAAATGAACAAGGTGTTTCCATTGGGCGTATCATAAGAATCTGAACTGATCATGGTCGTGAATTTGAAAATAGTTCGTTTTCAGATTTTTGTGATATGCATGGAATTAAGCATGAATTTTCTGCACCTATTACTCCACAACAAAATGGAGTGGTTGAGAGGAAGAACAGAGTTGTTCAAGAAATGGCTAGGGTCATGCTCCTTAGTAAGAAACTTCCTCCAAAGTTTTGGGCTGAAGCCCTAAATACTGCTGTTTATATCATAAATCGCGTGTATTTAAGGCCCGACACTTTACAAACTCTATATGAATTGTGGAAGGGTGTGAAACCTAATGTAAAATACTTCAAAACTTTTGGGAGTAAGTGTTACATCTTCAAAGATAGAGAGCCTTTGGGCAAATTTGACTCCGGAAGTGATGAATGTATTTTTCTAGGGTATTCAACCACCAGTAGGGCTTTTTGAGTCTATAACCTGCAAACTTCTTCTCTAATGGAATCAATCAATGTGGTTATAGATGACACAGGTTCATCTATTCCAGCAACAAATGAGGATGACAATGGTGAGTCTCCAATCTTGGATACTGAACCACAAAGTCAAAGAGAAGCTAAGGTCCAATATCAAGAAGTTGTGACATCACCATCCTCACAGGTAAGTTCAAGTCCAAAGAGTGCACAAAGAAACATCACTCCTAATGCTTCTGTCACCATAAGTCCTGAGTTCAAACCATCAGCAAGGGTGAAACTGAATCATCCAGCTCAACAAGTGATTGGAAGTGTATTAGATCGAATGAAAACCCGAAGACAGATTCGGGATGAGGTATCACATATGTGTTATGTTTCATTAATTAAACCTAAGAATTTTAAAGAGGCCTTGCTAGATGATAGTTGGGTCAATGCTATGCATGAAGAATTAGGTCAATTTGAACGTAACAATGTTTGGACTCTAGTTCCCAGACCTAGAGACATGAATGTGATAGGTACCAAGTGGATCTTTAAAAATAAATCTGATGAGAATGGTACTGTGGTTAGGAATAAAGCCAGGTTGGTTGCTCAAGGCTACACACAAGTAGAGGGTGTTGACTATGATGAGACGTTTGCCCCGGTTGCACGTCTCGAATCTATTTGTATTTTACTTGGTGTTACATGTTTTCTTGGTTTTAAATTGTTTCAAATGAATGTGAAAAGTGCCTTTCTGAATGGGTACTTGAAAGAAGAGGCATATGTTGAGCAACCAAAAGGGTTTGAGGACCCTAAATGTCCAAATCATGTCTACAAGTTAGACAAGGCTTCGTATGGATTGAAACAAGCCCCTCGGGCTTGGTATGATGGACTTACTACATTTCTTCTTGATAATGACTTTCAAAGGGGTAGTGTGGATAAGACCTTGTTGGTGAAACATACTAAGTCTCATATTCTTGTTGCTCAGATTTATGTTGATGATATTGTGTTTGGATCCATTGCTGATCATCTTGTGAAATATTTTTCGAATTGCATGACACATGAGTTTGAAATGAGCATAATGGGAGAGTTGTCTTACTTTTTGGGTCTTCAAATTAAACAGTCTCCTTCAGGGATGTTTGTTTCTCAGTCTAAGTATGCCAAAAATCTTGTGTCAAAGTTTGGTCTTAAGTCTGCCAAACATACACGTACTCTCATGAGCACCAGCCTTCACCTTTCCAAAGATTCCTCTAGGATTGATGTAGATCCCACCCTTTATAGGAGTATGATAGGGAGTCTTCTTTACCTCACAGCCAGTCGTCCTGATATTGCCTTCAGTGTAGGTGTCTGTGCCCATTACCAAGCCAGTCCTAAAGAGTCTCATCTTCTTGCGGTCAAACGCATCATCAAATATGTTAATGGGACATTGGGGTATGGGGTTTGGTTTTCTACTGATATTACAGCTGAAATTACTGGTTTTTCTGATGCCGACTGGGTAAGGTGTGCTGATGATAGAAAGAGTACATCCAGGGGGTGTTTTTACCTTGGGAATAATCTGGTTTTCCTGGCATAGTAAAAAACAAAATGCCATCTCCCTTTCGACTGCTGAGGCTAAGTACATTGCTGCAGGGAGTTGTTGTGCACAAATGTTGTGGATGAAGCAAATACTTCATGACTATGGGATAGAACAGAGCACTCTCACTCTTTTCTGTGATAACACAAGTGCCATAAACATTTCAAAAAATCCTGTCCAACACTCTCGCACCAAACACATTGACATCCGTCATCATTTTATTCGAGAGTTAGTGGAAGAAGGCCTTGTTGTTCTGGAACATGTACCCACTGAGTATCAAAAAGCTGATATTTTTACAAAATCCCTTGATCTTCTTCGATTTGAGTTTTTCAGAAAGACCTTGGGTGTAGTGCTCAGCAACTAGGCTGTTTCCTGTTTTTTAAAGTGAGTATGAGTGGTTAGCTTATTGTACTTGGATGTGATAATCTCATTGTCATTGAGTCCTGATATCTTTGCATCAAAAATTTATATGAACACTGCTCATGTTGCTTAAAAGAACTCATTCTTCTTTATTCATAGCTCATTCTGAATGCCCATACTCATTTACTTCATGATCTCATTCTGTACACATCCTTGAGATAAACTGTTGCAGGGGTTTCCGCACAAGTGATCAAAGTTCTCTATGGACCACTAACAGTGTTTCTTGTACTTTTTCAGAGGAATTGACCTATACTAGTATATCATGGGTGATGTTGAGTCTCTTAACCATCTACCATCTTTTTTCACTTCCATGGTTTCTCCCACAGTTCATTGAAATCCAGGCATTAGGAAAAGGCTACCTTAGAGGCACTAACCAGGCCATCATTTTTGATTTCGTTCTTCTCTGGTTTGGTCTCCATACTCTTGAGCGTGCATGCCACTAGTGAGTGCCCACAAGAAAGAAAAGTTCAAAAACATAAAAAAAAGGGGAATCATTGATTGAGGGGGAGCCTCCTCGTTTTACTCAACAAATAACCCATAATTCCTAGTGGTTTGACTTTTCTCTGTGATGTCCAATTACTCTTATTGGAGGTCCAGCCATCCGATCACTACGAGGATTAACTCTAGCTTTGTGGATCTCAAGGATTGCACACACACACATTCTATTTGTGAGCTCTCATGTGTGTTTTTGAGTTATGCATTCTTATGATGCTTATGGCTTTGATTATATTCTATCTGTTCTGTTCATGACCCGGTGCTTCAAATTTTTTCTACAAGTTTTCAGGACTCATGATTGATGGATTCTTTTATCCTAGTGGCATAGTCGTCCACTTGGACTCCCTGCTTGTTATAGGACATCTTAGTTGTTATTTGTTTAAAAAAAAAAAAAAAATGTTTTGTCCTTGCTCGAGCGGACATTTCCACGCTCGAGTGTGGTTTTGCATCTTGCAGCATTTTGCACTTAGCTTTACAGTTCTGCGAGGGTTGAATTGGCGCTCGAGCGTCCGTTTTCGTGCTCGAGCGAGTCTCTGCGTGTTTTGGCTCACGCTCGAGCGTTAAACTTCATGCTCGAGCGAACTGGTTTGTTTAAATTCTCCATCCTTCGACCTTTCAGTTCATTTTTTCAAAGTGGATTCTCTCTCCTAGGGCTTCCTTTGCGATTCAAGTCCATTGCACTTCCTTAGTGTCTTCTTGGTGATTTCTGTGTGTGCACACCTAAGGTATGTCTCTCATCTCTTTTTCCTCTGTTCTTGTGTCGTATTTCTATCCCCTTAGTTTCCATATGTTTGTTCTGATTGAGGTTGTTTTGAAGTGTGTCGATGTTTCTCTTTTGTTTTTTGTTCTTCATGTTTAGGGTTAGTCATTGTTGATTTTGCTTATTTCATAATGGTTTAGTGTCTCTTTCTTTAGCATCTAGGGTTAGTGTTTTGGGCATTTTGCTAGATTTCTTTCTCTGGTTTAAATTGGGGATTTTTATCTACATATATTGCCCTGTGATAATGTGATCTATTTTCCTTGCCTTGCTGATTGTGTCCCTAATCATGTTGGCTTAATGTGTGCTTGATTTATGTTTCCTTAGCTCTGGTGCACATTTCATTTATCTTATGCTTAGGCTATTGATGTTTTGATGGCTGCCTTGTTTACCATGATTCCTACTTGCACTATTTGGTTCGTTTGTGACTGCATTGGTTCATAATAGTTTTATTTATTCGCCTCGTGTTGCTATATAAAACTGTGCTACTAATGTTTTTGTGTTGTCTTTTTTGGTTTATGTTGGTCTTGGGTTGGGGGTTGGGGGTTGGGGGTTGTCTGTGTTGTTTTTTTTTTGTTTCTTTGTCTTGGTTTAGTCATGTCCACCTTCAAAAGACAAAAGTCTACTGCCCCTCGCCCTACTTATAACACTGACCGCTTTCCCTCGGCTGAGAAAGCCAAGTTGTACCGCGAGTCTTATCCAGCATGAACCATTCATCTTGAACGTGATGTTCAACCCAACACATTCGAGTCTATTCCTATCCGTTCACTGTTTGATCCCTTGGATGGGGATAATGTCCTTTTATTTTCTGGTTCTCAAAACCTAACTTGGGTGCGAGAATTCTATTGTAACATGGATAGTCTTGACAATATCGGGTCATCCTTCAAGACTTGGGTCAGGTCAAAATCCATTACTGTTACCACCAACCTTATTCGAGAGTTGTTAGGGATTAGTGAAATATTCCCCATCTTCTATCCTTTTCCCGTGCGCCCTACCTGTGATTTCAATGAGGTTGCGAATACTTTGTGTGGTTTCCCCCGTTCTTGGCCCTCCGGTTCCTTGATTAAACAAAATGACCTTCTCCCACAGTTTCGGTTGCTTAATCTCATTGTCTGTGCAAATGTTATAGTCACCACCCATAGCTCCGAAATCAACAAGGACCAAGGGTTTGTCCTTCAGTGTCTCGCTCAAAATTGTTCCATTGATCTTGCCACATTGATCATCCAGAAAATGGTAGCAGCATATGAGCGTAACAATAGCCAAGTTGTACCGCGAGTCTTGGTTTACCCTACGAGTGCCTCATAAACAGGCTTCTCGCCAAGTTTGAGGTCCCTTCTTTCGATGAGGATGAGTTTGCTTCCCCTACCTGGCCTTTTACCAAAAAGACTGTCTCCCAGAGTCAGTCTCACATTCGGGGGGTTTCTTCTGGCACGGGTCGGTCTGCTGCAGGTACTAGTGATACTGCTGCCATGGCAGAAGAGGCTGAGTATGATGCTGTTGTTGCTGGTGGTGATATAGGTGAGGGGGAGCAGCCTCCTCCGGTTCGTATGGTTCGTGGCCAGCTTTAGTCTTTTGAGTGGTCTGTTACTTCACGTTTTGACCATCTCGAGGGACGGATGGATATCTTTGAGGCCTGGCTCACGGATCTGGAGACCACAGCTGATGCTCGGTTCAGTGCATTGGAGGCTTCTTCCCAGCGCATTGAGGCGTCCGTAGCCCAGTCTTTTTCTCAGCTGGATCAGATTCTGTCTATGCTTCAGATGCAGTCACAGCCACCTACTACATGATTTTTGATGTCCAGTTCTGATTCTCTTGTTTTTTGCTCCCTCCCGAACAAAAAGAGTGAGTGGTACAGTTGTTTTTGGTTTTTATATTGGTGGTACAGTTTACTTTTGCTTATATCCTTCCTTGGTACAGTTGGATAGCTATTTGGTATAGTTGGATAGATGGGCATATGTTTTTTTTATGGATGGATAGTATGTTTTTTGATGGATGGATAGTATGTTTATCAGTCATTTTATAGTGTGTTATTAATATAGTTCCACAGATTTTGGTTGCCATGTGTGGTTGTTTTTCTTTCAGGTGGATTGTTCTCAAAGACTTTGGTTATAGAAGTGCATGTTCTTTTGGAATTAGTTTGGTTTAGTTTTTGTTTGTTTTGTATTTTGTGATTTTGTTAGGAAAACTGTTTTAGAATGGTTTTGTCCGGGATTTGACAAAGGGGGAGATTGTTAGGACCCTTTGTTGTCAAATTCCATGGAAAAACCTAAGGTTGTGCTTAAGTGGTTTTTTCCAGTTTTCCAGTTTTGGTCTTCCCGCTCGAGCAGAGAAAGTGACGCTCAAGCGGGGTTTGCACTCTCACAGCATCTCTGCCACGCCTGCAAAAATACTAGATGTTGTGATTCTACGCTCGAGCATGGAAACTTTCGCTCGAGCGTGAACCCTGTATGAAACACGCAATGTGAAGTCTCCGCTCGAGTGGGCATTCCCATGCTCGAGCGGACCGCGCGATTTCTGGTTCTATATATTTGCGTGTTGGTTCAATTTTAGGATTACTTTTCCTAGATCTTGTTTAAGGACTTTAGGGTTTTGTTTGAGGTTTTCTTCTGAGGTTTTTGTTGAGTTTTCCTTGATATATTTGAGAGGGTTTGGAACCTATGATCTAAGATACATATATCAAGGAGTTTGGTTCTTCATAATTAAGAGAGTTCTTCTTCGGTGGATTCCGAAGATCTAAACGTAGAGTTTCAAAGGAGTTTGATTCTGTATGTAGTCGTTGATTCGACAAGTGAAGTTGTAGATTCAACTTCAAATTAATCAGTTCTGAGACGAAGGCTTGGTGAAAGAGTTACAGAAGGTTCGAAGACAAATTGGATGAGTTGGGTAATTTGTTTGTTATCTTTGTAATCTTTCTTTCTTCGATAGTGGATTGATTAGTGGCGGTTCGCCCGTGGTTTTTTATTACAATTGAAGGCTCTTCAATTGTGATTTTTCCATGTAAAAATCATTTGTGTCGATTTATTATTTATTTCGAAAACAACAATCTAAATCACTTTCGTAAGTGCTTGATGATTTGGATTGTGTGTTTTGAATAATTGGGAATTAAAATACTTTAATCTTGATCTAATCACGAATCACTAAGGATTTTCACTTTATATGATTAGTTTTATGAATTCCTTTCATTCAATCTGTTCACTATTATGAAATAATGAACTATCCAGATGGCATTTAATTTTTGTTATCTTTAATTGGTTTGCTTGGCAATGTAGTCGGGTGCTACTGTTTATACTTCCCAAGGTGAATCACAACCTCGTTTCGTCATAGGTAGTAATTCTATTCAAGTAATATGTAATAGTAATGTGGTCTTTTTATGGTTAGTTTTATGAATTCCTTTCATTGAGTCTGTTCACTAGTATGATGTGAGTTATGAATTCCCTTAATTGGTTTGCCTGGCAATGCAGTCGGGTGCTGCTGTTTATACTTCCCAAGGTCAATCACAATCTCGTTTCATCATGGGTAGTAGTTCTAATCAGGTAATATTTATTTGTGTGCAAGCTTTTAAGAAAATGTTAAATATTTTTCTTTCTTTTTTTCAAAATTTTTGTTTACATACTTATTTAGGATCATGGTGTTGGTGTCTATACTTCTCAATCACAACCTCGCTTTGTCATGGATAGTAATTATAATCAGGTAATATTAATGTTGAATAATTTTTCTTTTGTTTTTCAAAATTTTTGTTTACATACTTTATACTGGCTGTATTTAGGATCATCGTCATGGTGTCTACATTTCTCAATCTCAACCTCGACCTCAAGTTCTTATGGGTAACACAAGTGGTCGTCCTCTTACATATGGTACATATGATGTGAGTTATCATTGGTTACGTAGTTTACATTAAAAGGGTAGTATACATTGTAATCAAAGCTTAATAGATGGTTTGGTCTATTGCAGGGAAATAACATGCCTCACTCAATGCATTCTGTGTATCCCACTCACAGATCTTTTCAAGAGTTGCTTCGAGGTACAAGTGTTCAACAATTTGCAGTCCAAGTCTGGCAAGCGTCACATAGTCCTGCTGACAGTCATGTAGATGGATATCCCTGAGAAGTTTATTTTATCTTCATTTGTTTTGGATAGATGTATTTTGTGTTGGACAAATTTGGTTTGGTTTATTTTGTTTTTGACAGATTTATTATTTAAGTTGTAGAGATTATGACTGATTTATTTTGTGTTGGATAGATTTGGTTGGGTTTATTTTGTGTTGGACAAAATTATTTTGTTATGGACAGATTTATTTTGTTTTGGATAGATTTGGACAGATTTCTTTTGTTTTGGACTAATTTGAATTGATTTATTTTGTGTTGGACAGATTTATTTTGTTTTGTACAGATTTTTGGACTAATTTATTTTTGGACAGATTGTTTCTGGACAGATTACTTGTTTCTGGATAGATTACTTGTTTTAGACAGATTATTTTTGTTTTGGACAGATTATTTTTGTTTTGGATAGATTTTTGGATTGATTTATTTTTGGGCAGATTATTTATAGACAGATTACTTGTTTCTGGACAGATTATTTTTGTGTTTTGGACAGATTTTTGGACTGATTTATTTTTGGACAGATTACTTGTTTCTGGACAAATTCTTGTTTTGGACAGATTATTCTATTTGTTTTGTAGAAATGAACTACCAAATCCCATTTGTATTGCAAACAACAAGGCATAGATTCATTTCACAGGTCCAGAAAGCAAAGGCCTATCTTGATAAGAACAAGTATGACCAACAATAACAATATAAAGAATGAATGAAAAGATTGAATCAGAAAGCAACTTCATTGACAAAAACAAAAAAAAAGCGCATCACATTCGTTAAGCATAGGTAATTTCATTAAGCTTTACATATCAAAACTCATAATTTAAGGTTTACTAAATTCAAAACCCAAATACAATCACCAAAAAAATAAAAATAAAAATAAATAACTAAAAGGTTACATTCACTTCAGTAGTGCTATTAGCATGGTAAAACCAACCAACACTATGGTTGTCAACATAATCAGTTTCATAGCTTCTTGGTTTGCCTCAACTTGTTTCAATCTATTTATAATTTCCTTGATTTTGTCAAAATCATAACCATAGCCTTTCTCATCTTCATTCTTCATATGACTAGCTTTACTTTTCCTTTAGATATTTGATGCATTCCCAGTCGAAGCCACTCCCCACGCAAAGTACTCGCACATCCTATCTGCTCACTTGAAATACAACCTTCCTGGATTTTTCTTTGATTCTGATATGAACATTGCAGCTTTTTTTCCACAATTGCATCTTCTATTTTGCAAATATCCAACATCAATGTTTGAACCCATTGACATGATCCTAGTAAGAGCATTTTATGACACAATCAATCCATTACAACTTAAGACAACATTTAAACAAAGATGTAAAATAAAACATTAATCAACAGAGGTAAGTTAAGTTTGAATGCCTCGTGTTCTTAACATTCTTAATGCCTCATTCATGAACATGTTCTTAATGTCTCATTCTTAACATTCTTAACATTCTTAACATTCTTTATGTTCCTAATCAACAACTTAACATTTTTAATACCTCATGTTCATGTTCATTCTTAATGCCTTAAGTTTGAATGTTCATACCACTCTTACCACTGCTAAGTGAGCATTCATGCTCATGTTCATGTTCATTCTTAATGCCTCATTCTTAACATTCTTAATGCCTCATGTTCATGTTCATTCTTAATGCCTTTTGTTTCCACTTCCCCTTATATTAGAACTCTATATTTTTTGGTCAAGAAATCTTAACTTTTTAAGCTATAAAATTTCAATTTCATTTGGAGACATGTTGCATTCTTAGCTTGCTCATATTTTAGCTTACCCAGATTAATGTCATTATTCCAACTAAAAAAGATGAAGCACCAAAGCAACAGATTAAACACAAAAAAAATTGGGAAAAAATTGAACAGATTAAACACAAATTTGTTTCCCCAGATTAATGTCATTATTCCAACTAAAAAAGATGAAGCACCAAATCAACAGATTAAACACAAAAAAAATTGGAAAAATATTGAACAGATTAAACACAAATCTGTTTCCACAACAAACCCTAGAATTATGGTAACAAATCAACAACAAATCCATCAAACTCAATAAATTTGTTTCCACAACAAACCCATCAAACTCAATAAATCAAAAGCATCTATTTTTTTGAACAACAAATCATACTTCTATATATATAGAAGTAAAAAAAATGAGAATGAAGACGAAGGGACGAAGGGAAAAAAATGAAAATCAACAAACGGACCTCGTCACCGTCGCCTTAGCCTCTCTGTCCGTCTCTTGCCGTTTCCCCTTGCCTCACCACTGCTCTCCTCTCCTCGCTGTAGTCGCGTTTCTATTCGTCTCACTACGGTTCAAACACCAGACAACAAAAGAGGCTGAAGAGCAAAATATAAGAAGTGAGAGAAAAGAAAGAAAGAAAGAAAAAAAGAGGTTCAAAACGACGTCGTTTTGAACCACCGCAGAAAACTACGACAGAAGATCTGGACTCCACTCACTCACTTACTTGACTGCAATTGATGAGTCACCACCGCTTGTTCTCCACTCGGATCCAACTCGGACAATTCTCCTTATTTTATTTTGGACCCCTATAAATTGAGATTTCCTTCTCCTTATACCCTAACAGTGGGAACAAAATTTATTTATTTTTTTTAAAGGTTATGCTAACTCCTGCCTATTAGTTAAGGGAGCTGTTAAGATGTGTGAGATGTGCACATCATATACACATTTATTTTAAGCCATTAGATTTTTACAAATAAATCTTAACCATTGAATAATTTGATTAGAAATCTTGAGTACCTCTTCAACCGGTTACGATTTTTACAAATTTCTTCACCGATTGTTCTCTTTCCAGCTGAGCTCTTCACGTTGTTTTCCCAAAGCCCCCTCTGTTTTTGAGACACCACTCCGACACTCTTCTTCGCTCTCGAAGACCATCCCGCGAACACGACTTGCCCTCGACTTCGCCTCATGGTATGTCTCTCTCTCTCTCTCTCTCTGCAACTTTTTTCTCTCCCTCTTCTCCATCTCCATTCTATGAAACCCTAGACCGCAATCCCCTTCTTTGAAACTGCCCCTTTCATGTTTGTGAACTCACTGGGTTGGTTTATAAAATTGGGAAAATATTAGGTTTAGATTTTTTATGTTTGTTTGCTTTGGTAGGTGTTTTGATTCTCTTATTCGAAATCCCCTTTTGTTAACAGTAGAGCATGGCGTGTCTAATGAGGCATAAATACCTACAAGTTTCAATATAATAAATAATTCACTGTGCACAATGATCTCAATGTAGCATACTAAAATAAATAATTCACAGTGCACAATGATCTCAATGTAATATATTTCTATATGCCATGTCCAATATAATCAACTGAATTCTAAGTTTAGCCTTTATTTTCAATAGAGTGATCCCAAGTCAGGCTTTGTAAGAAAATTCTCAACTACATGTAAATACCTTTCCCAAGAATATGGGCTTGAACTGAAGCATTCCGGCAATTGTCAGCAGAACTGTTGGATCATTTGGTACACAAGAAGCACTTGGAAGGACCTTGTGACCTCGTGAAGCATAAAAATCAAGAAATCGCCGGCGAATGGAATCCCCACTTGTGGGGACATCCTTGGATTTATCCTCAACCAATTCCTCAGTCATAGGTTGTATTGATGCTGAAAGAAGATATCAAGAAAAGGTTTTTATATCATTCGGAAGACAGATGCTGAAGAATTTGTAAGCTCCTATGACAAAAAATGTGAACAAATAAGAGTTCTCTGCCGGACTTAATTCTTGTGGTGAAGTTTACTTTCCGTGCTCCCTTCATTTTGGAATGTTTAGAGGGAAAATGATCCCTGCAACCTGTATTCAGGTTCTAATGTGTCAGCCTCAAGAAGGGAACTTAATGCACTGAATATGGACCCCCCCCCCCCACAAAAAAAAAAAAAGAAAAAAAAAGGACTACTCATGTCGTGTTAAATCTAGATAAAGCAAGGTTCACAAAGAAAAACCAAAAGAATACACTACACTGCACTCACAAATCCCCAAACCTGTAATTTTTGTGCCCTGAAGAGTCTGGAAATTTATACATGGCAATACAATCAAACACTTAAAAAAGAGTCAAGTTAGTTTGTTTCTATTATTTTTCTATCCAAAACCATGATTAAACTTAAGAAGTTGAAGGATTTACTAGAGCCGAGAAAAATAATTATATCTCCTCCCCTAAGTTAATAAATTTGGTTTTTCTTGATTTGAATTTGATAATCAAGAAAACTCTAAAATTACAAGGACAAATTGAGACCTTCAAATAGAAAATCAAAGTTCAAAAAATAAGCACAAGAAGTCAAACTAATTCCAAATTTAAGCAATAGACTAAAGCTTAAAGACTAGAATTTGTTCAATCAAGTCATACATTCATGTAGCTTCAAGTGAAATAAAAGTCATCTTCAACCAATATATATGTATACCACAATTGAGCAAGAGGACTCGTGAATTCACATAAAAACACTACACCACTTATAAGAACTCCAATATTATGAAGTACAAATCAATAATCCCCACCATATGCTCTTAAATCTTTTAAAACTCACCCTAGCTTTGTATACAAATTACTATCCCTGAAAAACTCATTTCAACTAGTCCATGGGTGCTTCCAAAAATAAGAAAAAGACATACAACAACTAAACTATACAATAAAAGAACAAAATCTAACTTATTTATTAATCAAAATTAAGATAAGAACACAGATGAAAAGAGAGAGATTTGCAATATGGGTAGCAAGGCAAAATCACTTCAAGAATGTTTTAGCCCTAAAAGAAACACAACTTAATTCTACTCTCTTAAAAAAATTTGATTATAACCTTTCACATACACTTCCTGTAACAGCAATTTTTTAATTTCCTAAGACAAATTAAAGACCCAATTTGCTAAACTAACATAACATCACTAGAAGCAAAGGTAAGTTAAACCCAAGGAACTCAAACAAATTTTAAGATTTAACAAATGTATTCAAGGCAAATTAATTACCAATGGAGAGGGCAAGTTGGCATCTTGGCTGAAATCTTGAAATGGGTCTTGAAGTAAGAAATGGGAACAAAGGTTTCGCTCCATGTATGCAGTGCAGAGAGAGTTCCATCTTCAAGCCTTTCATGGCCGCTTATCTCTCTCTCTCTCTCTCTCTCTCTCTCTCTCTCTCTTGTGGTTCTTGTTTTGGAAAGTTAGTAAAACGTTGGTTTTGACTTTTTATCAAGTTTTTTGGCTTTTTTAGAAGTGATTTGAGAAGTTGGTAAAAAATTAACTTTTTATTTTTTAGTTTAATATTTATTTATGGTGTCAAATTAAATTAAAACGACTAAAATATCCTTACCCAACATAAGAGATTTATTTTTTTATTTTTTTTTCATAGGCCCTAATTTGTAATTTTAGGATTGCATTTTTGACACTTCCTAAAGGATTTTGTTGCGTTTTTGTCTAAAAACGTGACTTTTTACTATGTTCTCCAAATGACACTATTTTAAATTGGCGTTATTTTTTAGAGAGAGAAAGAGAGTGAGGGAGGACGGGAGAGCAGACAAAGGGAGAGCGAGGGAGGGGGGTGTTAAATTACACTATTCCCCCATTTTATTTACCCCTCGTTGGAAATAGATTATTTTAATAAATTTTTACCTAAAGTATGAGATAAAAATATTGGGTTACGTTTGGTAGAGTTTTATAAATGTGATTCGAGAGTATGAGTTGTATTTTGAGTTTGTGAGTTGTGGAATTATGATTTGAGTGTAGAAAATTTGTTTGGTTATGGTTTTTTAATAGAGTGTTAAATTGAGTTTTGAATTAAGTGTGAAATCGAGTTTTGAAAGTTTAATTTGACATGTGAAGTAAGAAAATTTGTTTGGTTATGAGTTTTGGAAAGAGTTTTCAAAACTTAATTCAAATTATTATAACTCATAACAAAACACACTAGTTTCACACTATTGAAAATTCTGATCAACACTCATAATCAAATTCTTTTTAAAATTCAATTAAAAAAAATTATTATTAACAGAAATAATATTAATCAATTTTTTAATTGAAAATACTACAAAGGAAATAATTTTTTTTCAAAATAAATATTCAAAAAATTTAAATCATAAATATTTAAATAATTTCAATAATCTAAAAAAATTTAATAAGTGAAAAATTAAAATAAATATTCAAAAAATTTAAATCGTAAAAATTTAAATAATTTAAATATTCAAAAATTTTAAATAATTTAAAATGTTAATATTTTAAATTTAAAAAAACTCTACACTCAAATCGTAACCAAACACATAAAACAAAACTCAATTAAAAAATTATTTTTAAAACTCATAACCAAACACATAACTCGAAACTCCATACTACTTTCATAATTCTACACTCAAATCGTAACCAAATACATAACAAAAAAATTAAAATATTTAAAAATATTTTTATAAAATAGAGTTTAAATTTATTTTTATAAAATATTTTAAAATTTGAAAAATTAAAATCGTAATATTTTGAAATTAAAATATTTAAAAATATTCAAAAAATCAAAAATTAAAAAAATCGTAACATATTTAAATATTAAAATATTTAAAATATTAAAAAAAATAAAATATTGATTTAAATTGAGTTTTGAAAAGAGTTTTGAGTTATGTATTTGGTTATAAGTTTTGAAAAGTAATGATTATGTTTTAAATTGAGTTTTGAAAAAAAGACTTATCAAACGGAGCCTTTGTATTTTTTGAATGACTTTCAAATTTTTTACAAAAAAATATGTAATAAATAAAAGAAAATGAAATTTTAACTTTTTAATATAGGTTATGTTCTTTTTGGAATGTGTATTGGAAAATGATTAGCTAAACTAAAAAGATGGAACTTCGGGGAGCTAAAAAAGTGGAACTTCGGCCCCGGGTGTGTGTGTGTGTGTGTGTGTGTGTGTGTGTGTTGGGGGGGGGGGGGGGGAGATAACCGTAAATTTTATCAAAAGTTTTTAAAAATTTACTTATTCATCTTAAATTTTATTATTCTTCCCAACTCACTAAAAATATAAGGTTTCGTTTGGTAAGTCTTTCAAATTATAATTTTGCCTATTGATTTGAGTGTGTTATTTGTTTTGAGTTTTCAAATCATAATTCTACACCCATTTCTCAAAACTCAATTCAAAACATAATTATTACTTTTTAAAACTCATAACCAAACACATAATTCAAAACTCTTTTCAAAACTCAATTCAAATCAATATTTTAATTTTTTAAATATTTTAAAAATATTTTAATTTTGTTAAGATTTTAAATATTTTAATATTTAAATATGTTACGATTTTTTTAATTTTTTAATTTTTTGAATATTTTTAAATATTTTAATTTCAAAATATTACTATTTTAATTTTTTAAATTTTAAAATATTTTATAAAAATAAATTCAAACTTTATTTTATAAAAATATTTTTAAATATTTTAATTTTTTTTGTTATGAATTTGGTTACGATTTGAGTGTAGAGTTATGAAAGTAATATAAAGTTTCGAGTTATGTATTTAATTATGAGTCTTAAAAATAATTTCTTAATTGAGTTTTGTTTTATGTGTTTGGTTACGATTTGAGCATAGAGTTGTTTTTAAATTTAAAATATTAACATTTTAAATTATTTAAATTTTTTGAATATTTGAATTATTTAAATTTTTACGATTTAAATTTTTTGAATATTTATTTTAATTTTATACTTATTAAATTTTTTGAATATTTATTTTGAAAAAAAAATTATTTCCTTTGTAGTATTTTCAATTAAAAAATTGATTAATGTTATTTTCTATTAATAATAATTTTTTTTAATTGAATTTTAAAAAGAGTTTGATTATGAGTGTTGATCAGAATTTTCAATAGTGTGAAAGTAGTGTGTTTTGTTATGAGTTATAACAATTTGAATTAAGTTTGGAAAACTTTTTCCAAAACTCATAACCAAACAAATTTTCTTACTTTACATGTCAAATCAAACTTTCAAAACTCAACTCCACACTCAATTCAAAACTCAATTTAACACTCTATTTAAAAACCATAACCAAACAAATTTTCTATACTCAAATCATAATTTCACAACTCACAAACTCAAAATACAACTCATACTCTCAAATCATATTTACAAAATTTTACCAAACGCAACCTAGGTCTTTTGTTTTTAAAGTAAGGAATAAAATAATATAAAATTCTTATTTTATGTTTTTTTTTTAATTTATTAACAACATAAAGGGTAATTATGATAATTGATATTTCTTAAAAAATATATTGTATTGTATTATCAAAGAGTAATTTTGAAAAATTAATTTTTTTTTAAATGTAATAATTTTATTAATAAAAAAAAATTAAATTCTCCAAAATAGACTATTATTTTAGGACGGAATCAAATTTAAAAGGAAAAAGCTTATTGAAAATTTAGTGCTTGTTTGGGATAGTCTATAAAAAACAAAAAGCCAAAAAATTACTTAAAAAGTCAAAAAGTTATCACTATTCACCAAAAAAGTAAAAAAAAAAAAAAAATACAAGCCAAAATTGTACCCTCCAGCGATGGTACAAGCTCACATGTGGGGGCCCATGGGATACTTTTCATATATCTTATGAAAAAACTTAGATATATATATTCATCGAACTAGAGGGTACTGTTGGGCCCATGGCAGGCCACCACGGGTCCTGTTTCGATAATCCAAACCGTTCAATGTGTAGAATTTATCGAGTAATATATGGTTGTAAAAAATCACGTTGATCGAATATCGATAGCTATGTGATCATCCATTTTTTTACAAAACTGATTTAATCACATAGCTATTGATATCCGATCAACATGGTTTTTTAAAGCCATATAGTACTCGACGAGTTCTATACATTAATCGGTTCAAATTATCGAAACGGGACCCGTGAGTACCCTCCAATTCAATGAATATATATAGGGAAGCCTCATCCTATATATACATATATATATCTTCTGAAGGCACCATCTCATTTCAAAGCAATCCGTACTTGTTCCTTAGAGCATCAATGTCAGTACGCATAGGGCATAGGGGTACTACGGTAATTTTGCTATTTTAATACATATTTTTTCGTAAAAAGTCAAAAAGTTATATTAAACAATTATATTTTTTTCTCTACTTTTTATCCAAAAAGTCAAAAAGTGCACTTATATAGTTCATCCCAAACAATTAGTGAAAGATTTGGTTCATCCTTAATTTGACAAAAAAATTGTTTGTGTTTGGAGAAGCTCTCTAAACACATTTTCACCAATTGATTTCAGTGTGGTATTTGTTTTGAGTTTTCAAATTATAATTCTACACCCACTTTTAAAAACTCCTTTCTAGGCGGGAAAATATGGCTAACCTAGACATTTGGCCGATTGATCGGAACAGTGTTCGATTTTTTTTTTTTTTTTGCACCTATTATTTTTATATTTTAAATAAAAAATATTTCTAAATTTTTTTAAAATTTTTTTATGAGTTTTGAATAGGATTTTGGGTTGTGTGTTTAGTTATGAGATATAAGTTTTTGAATTAAATATCATATGTCACATCATTCATTTCAAACTCAATTCAAAACTCATAACCAAATAAAATTTTCACACTCAAATTATAATTCCAAAACTCACAAACTCAAAATATAATTCTATTCTCAAATCATATTTGCAAAATTCTACCAAACGTTGCCGTTATTTTTTTCCCTTTTTTTTTTTTTGGTGACAAAATGTGACACCCAAATTGTTTAATTTAATACCCCCCCCCCCCACACGCACATATATATAAACATAATTATGATGATATGTAATAATATATTATTAAATAAATAATAATAAGTAAATAAATCAAATTTTTCATTAGGTTATCAAATATGGGATTAATTAGGGATTATTATTTGGGACCAAATTAACATAAATATGAAATTATAATACTAGTCGAGCCAAATTGGAATTAAAGATAGTGAATAAATAAATATAAAAGTAAGAGCAAATAAATAATAATAATAATAATAATATTGATAAGCATACTAACCTGATAAGGCCAACATCAATTACTTAGTAATTAATTAAGAAGATTTGTGATCCCTCCAGGAGAGAATGTGAGTTATATTATACATTCAGTTACCATAATATATTTTACGTATGTTTTGACTTACCATAATCTATTTTATACAAGTTGTATTCTATTAGTTATATTAGTATAAGTTATGTTTTATAAATATTTCAATTACATGGATTAATTTCTGAACTCTATTTGTTAAAATGAAACTCATGAATATGTTTGTTTAAATTTTAAAGAATATTTGACTTTGATTTTATAAACAATTATGTTTTGTAAGTACCACCACGAGAGTCTCATGCCTTGGAGGACTTAAATAACCATTGGCCTCTGTTTGGCTACTTTGTAGTCCTCTGTTTGTCATAGATCTATTGACCTCTGTTCTGATTGTCACTTCTGTGATCTCTGTTCTATTCTATTTTGTATCGTTGTTATGGTTATTTATTTACATAACTTCTGTATTTCAGTTTCTGCCACTTAAATGATTTATTTGCCAAATTGAGTTATGTAAATATTTTAGCTTAACTAACTATCCATGGTTATTTTGTATTCCCTATACTCTTGACATAATATTTCTCACTCTGCTGTGTGCTTATAGTTGTTACCATTTCAGGTGACAAGATGTAGGGGGAAACCCATAACCTCACGAAATGAAACCCGCACATGGATTGATGTTGAACCACTATTTTGTCTTTCTTTTTTTTTATGTTTTTTCTCCCTTTTACTCTACTCGGGGCCGGTCACTGAATAATAAAATAATAAAAACCCTATAAATGTATTTTCTCTTATTAAAATAGTAAAATGGAATAATTTCCTGTTTAATTATTTTTATTTCCGCTTGCGCAGTTTAATTTGCTACAAATAGAAAAAGTTAGTAAGTTGCGATTCCAACCCTAAGCCCCTGGGGTTGGGTCATAACAAATGTGGTATCAGAGCAATGATTCAAAAAAAAAAAAAAAATCATAATAATAATAATAAAATATATATATATATATATTTACTTGCAACAATAGTCTTTTTGTGTAGAATCTCACGTTTATTCTGGTGATGTAAAAATATCAGAGATTAATCTTGATGATGTGTTTTGGGATGGTCTTGGGGACATTAATTTAGATGAGATTTTAGCCCAGCACCCTGCCCCCGCCTCACTTGAGGGTTGGGGAGATTTAGAGGACATAATCAGAAGACTGCACCCAGGCCTTGCCCAGTTGATGGGTCGGCCAGTTTATATCCAGGCTAACCCTACCAATGTCCCACATTTACTATGGAGGCAAAGTCGTGCCGATACACGCAACCATTTTCTTGGACCCACTCGTGTCCTTGGCGTTGCCTCGGGACATGACCGCCTGCACTATATCATAGGCCCTCTACCCCCAGAGTTTGTGGCCAGAAGGGGGAACGTGTATCTTGAGGACTATATTTTCACCACTGTCCCTAACCCACTGGAGATAATTAATATTCAAAATGTTGACTTTAATAATGACTTGTCATATATTGAGACACCCGGTTGGATTGTCAACCGAGCATTTTTGGGATACATACAGTTCGTCCCCATTTTCACAGTCCAGACAGCGTAGATGTGTTTTGGTGTAGTCCAGTTAGGATAGGAATTTGAGTTTTTTATGCAACACTATTTTCCATAGTTTTTCAGGCCATTTGACCCATCACTCTAGATTTAGTAGGAGAAAACCTTTTTGTATGCTGACCATGATGTGTTCTGATCCTTTTCTGGTTGTCTTTTTGTTTTTGTTTACCACAGGGATGAGACACTAACACAATTTTTGATGTCTAGAACAAAGATGTAATATTAATTGTAGAAATAGTAAAGTTGGTATTTTATATAGATATAGATTGCACTACACATGCTTACATATATGTTGCGTTATAAATGTAATGCCTCGTTTATTACCTTGTAGAATGGCCAATAATGGTAATGGAAGTGAGTCATCAGTCAGTGGTACTGAATCGATGGAAAGAATAACGGAAAGAGCGGTGACTAGCTTTTTGCAAGCCTTGTAGACTAACATCAACAATGGGATGCCGGAACGGCGAGAAAAGCCGGTTACCATAAAATAGTTCCAAGATCTGAAACCCACCACATTTACCGGCGGCCCAAACGTAATGGTAGTAGACACTTGGGTCAAAGACATGGAAAAGATTTTTCGCACCCTACCCTGCACTGAAAGACAAAAGGTAACTTTCGCCACTTTCACTTTCAAAGACAACACACAAGAATGGTGGCTTCTCACTCTGGTCAAAGAAGAAATTACGACTTGGGCAAGATTCTTGGAAATATTTTACGAAAAATACTACGCAGATTCATTGCGGGAACAGAAGGAATCCGAATTTATACATCTAAAGCAAGGAACCATGACGGTGGCCAAATACGAGAGCAAGTTCACACAACTCGCTCGGTTTGCAACATACATCATCCCCACCGAAACTCGAAAAGAAAGAAAATTTGAAGCAGGATTGAATGCTGAAATTAAAGACAGGCTCGAGGTCTTGAAACTACCAACCTATGCAGAAGTGGTAGACCGGGCGTACATTGCAGAAAATGGGATTAAAGCCTCGCGTTCCGGGGAACCACGCCACAAGAAGCGATTTTGGAAAAGAGACAACAAAAGACCTAGTGTTGCGCCTCCCAAAAAGGTGAATACGAGTACAACCAGTTCAGGCCATCAAGGTCCTACCAACCCCTGAGGTGGCACTGTTCCAATTTGTCCCACTTGTGGGAAGGCTCATTGGGGACAATGCCATCAAGACACGGGAGCATGTTTTAAATGCGGTCACGTTGGCTACTTGCTAAGGGATTGTCCAAAGCTGACTAATCCTACAGCCAGCCCCTCTGGCCTAGTCAGGAAACCCGCAGGACCTAGAGGAGAGAGGAAGGACCAAAAACGCCAAGGACGGGCTCTCGCCTTGGCACTTGGAAAACCAGAAGTTACTGAAAATCTTGCATCAAGTACACTTTCTGTCTGTGGTCATTTAGCTCATGTCCTTATTGACTCTGGGTCAACTCATTCTTTTATTGCACCATACTTTGCTGCTAAGTTGGCATTAACACCCGAACCATTAGGATATATATTGTCTGTGTCTTTTCCTTCTGGTAAGTCTGCTTGTAGTACAAATGTGTACAAATCTTGTGTTATATTCTTAAAAGGAAAAAGCTTATATGTAGACTTGATTCCCCTCCGCATTGGAAACTTTGATGTGATCTTAGGTATGGATTGGCTGGCTGTCAACCACACCTCTATTGATTGTAAAGCCAAAAAGGTCTTCCTCAGGTTACCAAACCAACCCGAACTTGTCTTTGATGGGACTGGAGTTTCCAACCCTCCCTGTATCATATCCTTCATGACAGTCCAACAACTTCTAAGAAAGGGTTGTGGTAGTTATATTTGTTATGTGAGTGATACACAAAAAGAGGCCCCCACCGTGGATATGATCCCCATAGTACAAGAATTCTCGAATGTTTTTCTTGAAGATCTACCCGGTATTCCGGTGGATCGAGAAATCGAATTCACCATTGAAACCCAACCTGGCACACAACCAATATCAAAAGCTCCTTATCGCATGTCAATGACAGAATTGAAAGAGTTGAAGACTCAACTTGTAACAACCCCGACCCATGATTAACATTAATCCATGATTAATTATGCCTAATCAATAATTAAGGAGAAATTCTGAATTAAATTGCATGTGTGCGTTGCATTATAGTGTTTATATCTGTTTAACGTAGAAAGATTTTGTTCATGTTTTAGTTTTGGTTTGCGAATTGAAGGCCTTATCGACATCTGAAACTGAAATTGACTTCAATTACGTGTTATTTAGAATTTTTAGAAATTTTTGGTGAGTTCTATTTGAAATTGATTCGGGATCAAATTATTAGAATAAAATAATCCCAATTGATTAGTCTAAGCTTGCATTGATTAAATACCACCAAGTGGGCTTTAACAAGGCCACTTCCATCACTCTTATACACTTTTGGCACTCTTATTTCCTCATCCTTGAACTCAATGTGTGTGTGCGTGTGTGTGTGTGTGTGTGTGTGAGAGAGAGAGAGAGAGAGAGAGAGCAAGAGAGAGTTGAGATCAATACTTGAGCTTGGAAGAAATTGCTAGAGAATTCAAGGAGATTGGTTTGGAACCTTAGAGAATTCACCAACTAGAGCTTCATTGAGAGGTTTAGGTATGAGTTCCACCCTTGAATTGTATACTATGATGTCTAGACCCTAAATTCAAGAGAATTTAGTTGTTTAATGCAAGGTTTGAGCTAGAGTGGATGAACTTGGGCCATATCATGCATGCATGTACTTTTTCTTGCATTCTGAGTTAAATTTCAAGTAATTCTTTCATGCATGTCTTGAATTCACCTTGATTTTGAAAAATTATCAAGTTTTATGTTGTTTTATGGCATTTGATCATGTTTTGAGAAACTCAAGATCAAGAAAATTCATGCATGTTATGTTCATGAAACATTCATAAAGTTTATGTTGAATTTTTGAACAATTGGCATGCTTTTGGGCCTTGATTTCAAGAAATGATTTTCAAAGCATGATATTTTGTGAGTTTCTAAGTGTTTTCTAGAATTTTGGCCCAAGAGGATGAGTTTTGAAGTGTTTAGTTTGAGCTTGAAGCTTGGAGATCAAATCTGAAAATTCCAGAATTTGAATCTATGCTCGAGCGTGGGAGTTCACGCTCGAACGATGCACTCTGAATGCATGCACTTCCTCTCGAGCGACATGAAACCCGCTCGACTGTGAAATACATGTATCCAGAAGTTCATATGTTTTGCAGTACGCTCGAGTGGAGGTCCAGCGCCCGTCGAGCGTAAAAATCAAGCATCCAGTACTTTTGTCAAAGTTTACAGTCCGCTCGAGCGAAGGAAGTCATGCTCGAGCAAACCTTGACATTTTGCATGTCTGCTCGAGCGAGGAAAGCCACACTCGAGCGTGGACCCTGTTTTCAACAAGTTTTGAAAAATGTTTTCAAGTGCATTTTTGCATCCTCATTCTATCCTAGGCATTCCTAGGCCATGATTTAGACACCATAATAAGAATAAGAGTAGAAACACACTAAGAACAAGCGAAATAAGTTATGTACAATTCGAACGTATGTTTCAGGTGTATATTTGTTATGTGTTAATGTAGGTCACATGCCGTAAACCGTTTAATTAGTCTGCTCTGTCTATTTGCACCCGAAGCCAACTATGAGTAATAACTAGTAAAGTTATGTTCAACTTTATTTATTTTTTGTATAATGAATTAAGATTTGTTTTCTGAAATGATATGTTCTGTACAATGAATGATTGTCCAATTTCTAATAATGTATTCGTGGCATTCTTAGCATCATGTGATATCTGTTAGTTGCTACCCGGTATCGGAGGTTTCATCATGGAACTTAATATGTTTGCAATCTGTTACCCACATCGGAGGCTCCATCATGGGGCTCAACATGTTTATTTTTGTTACCCGGATCCGAAAGTTCCTTTATGGAACTGGTTATTCATAACCACCACATGTTCTGCATCTGTTCTGTTAGCTCTAATGGATGTATCACGTATGATTAAGCAGGAATTATGATTTCTGTATATGATCTGAACAAGAATATGAATCTGAATCTATTATGAATCTAAATTATGATTTCTAAATCTGTATGGACTTCATTCATTAAAATCCTTTACTCCGTTATTATTCACTGGGCTTCCGCTCACTATTTATATTATGTATGTAGGTGAGCAGGCGCGTGACCAGGCCTAAGCTGCTGCCTGGAGTTTTGGTGTCAGCTAGTCATCGTGCCTCCCGTGGAGGTTCCTTTTGAGATATATCCAAGCTTAGTGTTTTGGAACTTTTGTACTCCTAAATGTTTATACCTGGACTGAATATGTGTTGAAAGTTTTGTATAAATGGTTAAAGTGACGTAAGATTTATACTTTTATAACGTCACATATACGAGTATAAAGTTTTATATTCTGTCCCATGTATGTCACCATAGCTCATTGGACCTCGTATATTTTGTATATTTGCTTCTGTAGCCTCTAACTATACGATGTTCTGTTAAGAAGCCTTTGGTAATCCAATGATTACTGGCCGGTTACGATGCTAAACCCATAAGGGCGGGTTTGGGTTGTGACACAACTCCAGGAACTATTGGACAAAGGTTTCATTCAACCTAGTACCTCACCCTAGGGAGCTCCAGTATTGTCCGTAAAGAAAAAGGATGGCACGATGAGATTATGCATCGATTACCGGGAGCTGAACAAGGTCACTATCAAGAATCGGTACCCTTTGCCACGAATCGATGACTTGTTCGATCAATTTCAAGGCGCCCAAGTATTCTCCAAAATCAACTTGCGTTCTAGCTACCATCAGCTAAAAGTCAAAATAGAAAGCATCGAACAGACTGCCTTCAGAACCCATTATGGACACTACGAGTTTCTTGTCATGCCTTTTGGCGTCATAAATGCCCCAGCGGCCTTCACGGATCTCATGAACCGAGTGTTCAAACCCTACCTTGATGAGTTCGTCATCATCTTCATTGACGACATCCTCATATACTCCAAGTCACCAGAGGCCCATGAGCAGCACTTGCGAACGGTTCTACAAACACTACGTGATCACAAACTTTATGCCAAGTTGAAGAAATACGAATTTTGGATCACTAGTGTACACTTTCTCGGTCACGTCATTAACAAAGATGGCATCTCAGTTGACCCCCCAAAAGTTACAGCAATCGTGGACTGACCACGACCTACTAATGTGTCAGAAATCTGAAGTTTCTTGGATCTAGCTGGCTATTATCGACGCTTCGTGCAAGATTTCTCAAAGATAGCATCACCCTTGACCCAGCTAACTTAGAAGAACACACCCTTCGAATGGACTGATAAACAGGAGCGTTGCTTTCAAGAATTAAAAAGTCAACTTATGTCAGCTCCTATACTAGCACTCCCTACAAGAGCAGATGGGTTCGTAATTTATAGTGATGCCTTATACAATGGTTTGGGTTGCGTTCTCATGCAAAATGGAAAAGTCATTGCTTATGCGTCGCGACAATTAAAGACTCACAAGAAGAACTACCTGACTCATGATTTGGAATTGGCTGCGGTAATCTTTGCGCTCAAAATCTGGCATCATTATCTTTACAGTGCAACCTGCGAGATTTACACTGATCACAAAAGTTTTAAATATCTGTTCACACAGAAGGAACTAAACATGAGGCAACGGTGGTGGCTATAATTTATGAAAGACTATGATGTAGAGATCCATCACCATCCAGGCAAAGCTAACGTGGTGGTAGACGCACTGAGCCGAAAGACGACCAGAGGTTTGGCATGTACTCTCATTTCCCGCAAGATCAGTGGGCTGCTCACCAACATAACCGTAGAATCTACATTGATTGAAAAAATTAAAGTGCGCCAATGTGAAGATAAACTTTTGAAGAACAAGTACGATGAGCAAAGGAGTATGCCTGATCCTAATTTCACTATAAGCAATGAGATACTAAAATTTTGAAATCGAACTTGCATACCCGACATCTCGGAACTCAAAAAGAAGATACTGGAGGAAGCTCATAACTCGAGATTTGTAGTCCATCCTGGCAACACAAAGATGTACCATGATCTGAAGGAACACTACTGGTGGACGGGAATGAAAAGAGACCTAGCAAGCTATGTCTCAAAATGTCTGCATTGTCAGCGTGTTAAAGCAGAACATCAGAGACCTACAGGACTGCTACAACCACTCCCTATTCTTGAATGGAAATGGGAACACATTACTATGGACTTCATGGTCGGGCTACCACAGTCATTTTCAAAGAATGATGCAATATGGGTTATAGTAGACCGATTGACGAAGTCAGCGCATTTTCTAGTAATCAAGATCATGTACTCCCTTAATAAGTTTGCTACTTTATACATCAAGGAAATTATTCGTTTGCATGGTATCCTAATTTCGATCGTGTCTGACCGAGAGCCCCGCTTCGTGTCTTACTTCTTGAACAAATTGCAAGAAGCTTTGGAAACCACACTGAAGTTTAGCACTACGTATCACCCACAAATTGATGGATAATCCGAAAGAACAATCCAGACATTGGAAGACATGTTACGTATGTACGTGTTGGATCTCAAAGGTAACTGGGATGAGGACCTACCTCTAGTGGAATTCGCCTATAAAAACAGCTACCAAGCAAGTATTGGAATGGCACCGTACGAAGCTCTGTACGGAAGGAGATATCGATCACCTCTATGTTGGACGGAAGTCGGGGATAGGAAATTGTTAGGCCCCAAGATCATGCAAGTCACAAGTGAGAAAATCCAACTCATCCAACAACGAATTCACACTGCTCAGAGCCGCCAAAAAAGTTATGCAGATACTCGGAGACGGGACTTGGAATTTCAAGTAGGGGATCATGTGTTCCTCAAGATCTCATCAACAAGAGGAGTGATCCGATTTGGAAAGCAAGGAAAGCTAAACCCACGTTACATCGGGCCATTCGAGATACTGGAAAGGATTGGTCCTGTAGCCTATCGTCTTGCACTACCACCTGAACTATCCAATATCCACAATGTATTTCACGTTTCAATGCTTCGGCAATACCTTCGAGATCCAGAGCACGTTGTTGATTACGAGGACCTAGAAGTTCAAGAAGATCTCTCTTGTAAAGAGCGACCAGTGCAGATTCTCGATCGTCGTGATCAAGTTCTCCGAAACAAGACCATACCGTTGGTAAAGGTCTTATGGCAAAATCATCGTATCGAAGAAGCTACGTGGGAAACGGAAAGTCAAATGCGAGCCAAATATCCACACCTCTTCAAAAATTAAGGTACGTCAAGTTTGGGAACAAACTTCTTTTTAGGAGGGAAGAAATGTGACACCCTAATTGTTTAATTAAATATCACATATATATATATATATATAAACATAATTATGGTGATATATGATAATATATTATTAAATAAATAATAATAAGTAAATAAATCAAATTTGGCATTGAGTTATCAAATATGAGATTAATTAGGGATTATTATTTGGGGTCAAATTAGCACAAATATGAAATTATAATACTAGTTGGGCCAAATTAGAATTAAAGATAGTAAATAAATAAATAAATATAAAAGTAAGAGTAAATAAATAATAATAATAATACTAACCTGATAAGGCCAACATCAATTACTTAGTAATTAATTAAGAAGATTTGTGATCTCTCCAAGAGAGAAGGTTGTGCGCCACTTGTACCCCCAACCTGTAGGGGGAGTGAGTCATCACTGTTTAGGTATCATGGGTTATGTATATAATTAATTAAGAAGATTTGTGATCTCTCCAAGAGAGAAGGTTGTGCGCCACTTGTACCCCGTAACCTATAGGGGGAGTGAGTCATCATGGGTTATGTATATAAGAGGGTGGGGGAGGGGGGGAGGGTGGAGTCCGGATCCTCTCCTTAATGTTCCTACTTGGCTTCCTACTAGGAACGACTCAGATTAGGTCAAGGGAAATGGGCGGCTCAGATCATTTCATTAAAAAAAAAAAAAAAGTCAAACCAATTTTTTGTTGAAAGTGTGAAAGAGGAGAGAGAGAGAGTATTACCTTCACCCTCACCATCTTCTCCTCCACCTCACACAACCCATTTCATCAGTGACCTATCTCACCGACGACCCTGTTTACGATAACCCACTTCCAACGGCGACCCTAACGGCCACTCTATCGCCTAAAACAAGGGCCTGAAGAAGATCTTTCAATTCCCTCCAAAGTTTTCCATAATTGGGTTGCCAATGTATATATATATATATATATAATTACAATAAATTGGGCAAAAAGACCAAGAACCCATCAAGATTTTTTCTCATATTATACACCAAAGCTAGTTTCAACTGCTTGATTTCACCTATCTTACAAAGCAGAGAGATCAAAAGAATGATAGATATAGATTCGCATATATATATATATATGTATATATATTTATTGAGAGAGAGAGTAAGAGAGAGAGAGAGAGAAAGAATGGTGGAACACGTATAGAGAAAGAGTGGGGGGAAAGAAATAAGCTGTTGTTAATTTTGTTTTGTCACGACCCAAACCCGCCCCCATAGGTTTAGCATCGTAACCGGCCAGTAATCCTGGGATTACCGAAGGCCTCTGAGACAAATTAACATAATATTAGGGGCTAGCGGAAGCAAATAACAAATATACAACGTCCATTGAGCTGTGCAGACTTATATGAGACAGAAAATTTTTAAATTTCTTATACACATACATACACATCATCCCTACGTCATAATATATATACAGATCAGACAAAAAGGACTTAGCCCCGTTTTCAAAATACACAAGACTTGTTTAACCAAACAAGAAAACAGAACTTAAACTTTAAATCACATAGCGATGATCACTTGACATATCCGGAACCTCCACGGGAGGCACATAGGTTGGCTGACAAAACAGAAATAAAGGCCGTCAACTCTGGCCCTGGTCACGCGCCGGCTCACCTACATATATAATATAAACTGTGAGTGAAAGCCCAGTGAACAATAACAGAGTAAAGGGGTTTCAATGAATGAGTCCGAACAGTTTCAGAAATCATAATTCAGTTTCGTATCAAAATCATAATTTGTCCAGATCATATACAGACAGAAATCATAAGTCATGCGTAAGCATACGTGATACATTCATTAGCACTAGCAGAAACAGTTGACCCATAACGGGACGACCATAAAGACACACAGTTGACTCACGTGCATGGAGACAGTACAGTTGGCTCATGAGACATACAGTTGACCCATAAATGGGACGTAAGGATCTATAACAGTTGGCTCATGAGACGTACAGTTGACCCATAATTGGGACGTAACAGAACAGATAACAGTTATCATTTGAAGCTAAGAATGTCACGAATACATTTCAGAAACATTGGACAACCATTCATCCATACAGAAAATATTGTCTCAGAAATCAGATCATCTTATATCACTCAGAAAATACTTATAATTGAACATAACTTTACAAAGTTATTACTCATAGATAGCCGCAGAAGCAAATCAGACGGACTGGACATATCAGATAAATCAGGCAGACAATGGCGCGTGACATACACAAGCACATAACATATACACATTGACATACAATATTACTTCCTTGATCAAACTTGACTTTCCTAGTCTTTTTCCGTCTAAACAGTCCGAAGTTCTACTATGCTTATTCTTTCTCATCCAAATAAACCGGGTTCTTATTTCACATGTTCTTCCATTACTAAGCCCTTCTTTTCTAAATAGATTGATCTTTTACTTGGCTTCTTAAACAACTACCACTAGATCAATGATTCATTCTTCAACTAACTAATCTATGTTGATTGGTAGTTTATTAATCTTTATTGAGTCATAAATCATGTCTAGAATGCCTTGGAAAGAGATGAGAATAAAAATGTGAACTAAATGCAATTTTCCAAAATATGCTGAAAATGGGTCTCTGCTCGAGCGCTACTTTGGTCGCTCGAGCGGACTGTAAAATTTGAAAAACTACTGGGAGCTCGATTTTCATGCTCAAGCGAGACTTTCCTCACTCGAGCGGACAACGTAAATTCTGAAATTCCAAAATTGCAATTGAAGTTCAAATTTGGTATTCAAAGCCTCAAAATGTGTACTTTTGGTATACAAAAATGGAGAACCATTGGATAATTTAGTAAATACTTTCAATTAGAAATCATTCATTCAAAATCATGCTCCAATTGTCCAAATTTAGCTTTAACTCATCTTCTTTACATCAACCCACAATTCTAAAATATAAATTAGACTTCCCAACCTCTTGAAATTCCATGATGTATGTAATACAAATAGATCCAATTTTATTATTAATAACAAAATCAACTTAACTATGAATCACACAAATCAATTTCTTAGAAATTCAACTTAACTCAATTTCTAACCAAAAACTTAATTTATAATCATGGATGTTCTAAAATGTATCTAAATTGAATAGAATTTTTAAATTACATCACATGCATGGATTAAATAAAGATCTAATTATAAAATCAAAACTTTAGGATTAATTCCAAATTTGCATAAACTTGGTTTTCTTAAAACATTTCCGTTGTGTCACGACCCAAACCTGCCCCTATGGGTTTAGCATCGTAACCGGCCAGCAATCCGTGATTACCAAAGGCCTGCTTAACAGTAATAACAATAGTATAAAGTAAGGGGCTGGCGAAAGCCAAACAGTAAATAAAAGATGTCCAATGAGCTGTGAAAATCTGAATGGAAAAAAGACTTTTGTGGACATAACCACATCCAACCATATACATATACACATAGCATACGAGTTAGGGACCTAGTCCCTTTACCATAACTGTACAGTCAAGTCTTAATCAGTCGATACATAACAGAGACAAAAAGGGTGAATCTGAAACACCCCAAAAACAGCCTTGGCTCAAGAAGACTCGGAACCTCGAAGCGAGGCACAACGGTTGGCTGGACAAAACATGAGCTTAACTTGACGCTTCTAGCTTCGATCTGGTGCCTGGACACCTACATATAAATATAAACAGTGAGCTAAAGCCCAGTGAATAACAGATGTGTAAAGGGTTAAGAATGAATGTCCTTTCAGTAATTAAAACAGTCAATTGCATCGGTGGATCAGTTATTCAATCAGTGTCTCATATTTCACGTCATGTCAGTCATTTAGAAACCATAGCAGTCATATGTGGTACATCCAATAGCAGAACAATACAGTAGGTCTTAATAGACCGAATAGTCAGGTGATGACCATCGAAACAGTAAACAGTATTGGTTCCCAACATTGGAACTAACAGAGATTTCTGTAACAGTAACAGTACAGTAGCAGTAACAGTAGCGGTAACAGTACAGGTACAGTAACAGTAACAGTAAGTTGTTATGGGTGCCACGCGTACAGTTCATAAAATGGGACAAACATTTATTCAGTAAACAATATTATTTCAGAAAGCAGTACAGTTAATCATTCAGAAAATAATAGTAATAATTGAACATAGCTTTACAACATTGTTACTCACAGTGGGTTAAGTCGACATAAGGCCTCGGACGCCCACCTATATAATTCACATAACAAAAACACAATAGAAGCACCATTTAACATTTGTTACATTTTAATTCAACTCTCTTTATGTGCTTCTAGTTTATTCCATGACTATGAGAGTCCAATTGGTGCCTAAGAATGCTCAGAATGTCATGAGGATGTAATTATGCATTTAAAAGAATTAGTCAAAATTGCTGAAAATAAGGTCCTCGCTCGAGCGCCACTTTGGTCGCTCGAGCGGACTGTAAAATTTTAAAACACTTATGGGAGCTCGATTTTCACGCTCGAGCGAGACTTCCCTCGCTCGAGCGGACAGTGTAAATTCTGCAAATTTCAAAATTGCAGTTAAATTCAAATATGGTATTCAAAGCCTCAAAACATATATTTTTGGTACACAAAAATGGAGAATCATTGTATGATTCAGTAAACACTTTCAATTAGAAAACATTCATTCAAAATCATGTTCCAATTGCCCAAATTTAGTTTTAATTCACCTTATCAATATCAACCCACAATTCTAAAATATAATTTAGACTTCCCAATCTCTCATTTTCTTTTTAGTTACATAAAATTGATTTCAAGCTCTTTCTACTTTCCTTTCAAGCATGAAATTAAAGTCATAAATTCCTTAGAAAATTATTTACATGTATGAAATTGACATCAAAATTACTAGTTTTATATTCTTATAAATTTTCCAACTAAATTCCATAACCATGAGTCTACTTAATTTCCTACTTAATCCATGAGACCAATTTCATAGCTTTCTTAATTCATGATGCATGTAACTTATTTTATATTTGACACCCCATTTCATCCTAATTTCATGAATTAAATCTCAAATCTCCAAGTATTATAGGATAGTTCTACAAAATCAAGCCAAAGATAATTAATTTCTAATTTATCTACCATAACCACTCACATGCATGTAACCCATTTCAAATTAACTTCTATAATTTTGAATCTAATTCAATTTTATCACTCTTTTACTACTTCCTTTTAATTTACATGAAATTGAAGTTATATGACTCTTAGGAAAGCATTCGCATGTATGAAATTAAGATTAAAACCAACTAATTTTCTATATTCAAAATCAAATCATAATTTAATTCTTGATTTAGCCAAGTTTAGATTAAATTAATTTCATTCATAACACACCCAAAACTTAATCCATAATCATAGATGTTCCAAAACATAATTAAATTTTGAATAAAACTCTTTCATTATATTACATGCATGGGTTAGAGATCAAAACCAAATCAATATCTAATTTTCCATAAACATGAGCCGATCTTATTTTTCTTCATATCTATTCCAAATTTAAGCTCATAAATCTTTAAATCATAAATTAAGGTCTAGAATCTTAGAAACCCACAATGCATGTAAGGTTAGACTTTAAATTTATGAAGAATGACAAAGATCAAACTTAAATATTAGATTACAACATCAATCTCTTAATTATCAAACTCTACTCAAATTTTCTTCATCTTCATGCCAATTTCTTTTTAATTATAAGCAATTGAACCTAATTACTTCTTAATTTCAGTTGTTAGATAATGAATCTACAAGAATCAAGTTTGAAATCCTTACCTATCATTCTCAATGGTTGAATTTTTGATAAGTTCTTGAACTCTCCTTTAATTCCTCTCCTTTCCTAGCTTTTCCACTTGACCTTCCTTCAAAATTCCCAGCAAAGGTTTAAGGAATTAAACCTCTTTCTCACCCACGGTTGTCTCTCTCTTTCTTCCTCTATTCTAATTCTGCTTCCAGCAGAGTGAAATGCATCACTTGACTTCAATTGCCATCTCTCACTATTTTATTTATTTTTTATTCATTAGTGGGACACTTGTCCACATATCATGAATCCATGTCTCCTTAGCTTAACATACTAATCACACTTTAGTTTAATTAAACATCACTTAGCCTTGATTAACCATAATTAGCACTCAAGTTAATTAGCCATAGCTAATTATAATTTCCTACATGATTTAATTAGTCTAATTGACTTCCATTAGAGGCTAATTAAATATATTTAAATTTATCAATCTGAATCAGATTTTTAGTCAGACTCCCAAAAGGCTCCAATTATTAAATTAAATTTATCACCATTATCAATTTTGATTTCTTAAATCATTTAACCTTCAATTTCTGATCAGGCTCAAGATTTCGCCAATAAATTACATATTCAAATTGGGCACAACATAATTAAATTTAACTTATAATAACCATAATCCTCAATCCTCATGACTTAATCAACTCCAATTAGGACCTAATTAATCAAATCTCAATTTTACTAAGCTGAATCGAATATTTAATTAAACTTCCAAATGGGTCCGTAATTGAGATTAATTTGATTCAACTTCCTAACTTCACCTCCTTAAGCCATTTGGACCCTTAATTTCTAATTCCAACATAAACCTTCAATCAAATCATATACGAGCCAGATTTCACAATTCTCATAAATCCCAAATAAATTATAATACTGGGCAGTTCAATCTCAGATCCTCTTAATTAATCAAGTATTAATCATTATACGTGATGGGGTTATTACACGTTGTCTCTTCAAAATATGGACTTGAATGACCCAATTCCCTTAAAACTCATGTATTACAAGAAAATACTACAAAATCAAATCAAAACAATTAATTTTCCAAATTAATTTCCACAACTATGAGTCTACTTAATTTCTTACTTAAAACCTTATTTCTTACAAAATCCATAAGACTAATTCCATAACTTTCTTAATTCATGATGCATGGAGGATTATCTAAAATATGAAATTAAAATTATAAAACTCTTAGAAAATATTTGCATGTGTGAAATTAGGGTCAACATTCAAATCAATTACATCCAAAATTCCTTTAATTCAATATTAAGTTCAAAATGTTCATTAATTCATAATTTCCCAAAACTTGCTCTCCTTATACCCAAACATGAAATTAATTCTCCAACTTTCTTAAAGATTCATTGATGCATGTAAAGATGGAGTCCAAATTCATGAGGAATAACATAAATTAAACTTACTTGATAAATTTTCCCAAACTCATTTCCTTAATCTCAAGCTTAACTCAATTTATTTTGACCTCAATTTAATTCATAGTCATAGATGCTCCAAAATATGTTTAATTTGAGTCAAACTCTTAGATAACATTACATGCATGGGTTAATAATTAAAATCAAAACCCATATTTATTCTTTAATTCTTCCAAATTACATGCACGTAGAAATGAGGCCGATTCATGCAAGATTATAAAAATTAAATGCAAAATAATTAATTTCTAAATTGATTTCCATAAATTGAACATAACTACATGAATTCATCATCTTGCTAACTTCTTCTATTTATATGAAATTAAACCCAAGTTTAACAAATTTAAGAAATCATAGTTCATATTCTTGGTCCTAACTTGATTTTACATGCAAATCCAAATCTTAACAATTTATAATTGATCTACAAAGTTTTATTTTTAATTCCCTCAAAATTCACCTTAAATCAATTTATATCTACATTATTTAAACAATAGAAGGAAGAGGATGAGATTTCTTACCTTAGAAGGATTTTTCCACAATTTTGACTTGAATTTTTGATGCCTCACGGAGCCCTCTTCTTCTCCTCTTTTATTTTTTTTTCTCTCGGTTCTCTCTCTCTCTCTCTCTCTCATTCTCTTAACTCTTTTTCTTTACTTCGCCAAATGTGTGTTTTGGCCCCAAGGAAATTACCCTCATTTTGAACTCACCAGCACACACATACACAGTTCACCTTTTGACCACAGCCTTACACGTGCACACACGTATACACACACCCACTAATTGCTGAATACACCCATGCTCATTTACACCCTTTAATTCTAGATTCTTCCATAAATTAATTTATGTTTAGGATTAATTTAATTAACACTTAATCTTAATAAATCTTGATCAACACACAGTTAAATTAATTATAACAAATCATAAATCCCACATAATTTAATTAGTTTAGTTTGACTTCCATTAAGGCCCAATTAATTATATTTAATTTTATCAATCCGAATCAGATTTTTAGTCAAACTCCCAAAAGGCTCCAAATATTAAATTAAATTTATTATTATTATCAATTTTGATTTCTCAAATTATCTAGGCTTTCAATTTCTGATCAGACTCAAATTTCCATCAATAAATTACATATTCAAATTGGACACATCATAATTAAATTTAATTTATAATAACCACAATCCTCAATCCTCATGACTTAATCAACTCCAATTAGGATCTAATTAATCGAATCTCAATTTTACTAAACTGAATCGAATATTTAATTAAACTCCCAAATGGGCCCGTAATTAAAATTAAATTGATTCAACTTCTTAACTTCACTTTCTTAAGCTATTTGGACCCTTAATTTCTAATTCCAAAATAAATCTTTAATAGAATTATATACGAGTCAGATCCCACAATTCTCATAAATCTCAAATTAAATTATAATACTCGGCAATTAAATTTCAAATCCTCTTAATTAATCAAGTACTAATCACTATACGTGATGGGGTCGTTACATGTTTTCTTAGATTTTGATTTATTATTTTTGTGAAATTTGAATTATTGTTTGGCATTTGATCAAAACTTCAAAAATCTGGGTTTGATGATTTTTATTTTTTTTTTAAATTTCTCCAAGTTATGGGAAGGCATAAAAGTAGCAACAATGGCCGATGGATGGTGGTCGCCGGTGAAAAATAGTAGACGGTGGTTGCCGGTGAACAAACGGCGATGGTGGTTTATTGATGCGTATCTCTCTTCCTCACTTTCTTTTCGATTGCTCAACTCTCTCTCCTCTTTCACACTATCAGCAAAAAATTTGTTTGAATTTTTTTTTTTTTTTTTAATGAAAAGATCTGAGTCGCCCATTTCCCTTGACCCAATCTGAGCTGTTCCCAATAAGGAGCCAAGTAGAAACATTAAGAAGAGGATCCGGACTTGTTGAGGGGGGGGAGGGGTTGCAAAATGAGGAAAGGTATGAGCGGAAAAACGAAGAAAAATTCTGAGGGATATTGTGTAGAAAAGGGTCTCGAAAAGATAGGAAAAATATAAAGGAAATAGTAAGACTCAATCTTAAGATGAGTTATATTATACCTTCAGTTACCATAATATATTTTACGTATGTTTTGACTTACCATAATCTATTTTATACAAGTTGTATTCTATTAGTTATATTAATACAAGTTATGTTTTATAAATATTTCAATTACATGGATTAATTTCTGAACTCTATTTGTTAAAATGAAACCCATGAATATGTTTGTTTAAATTTTAGAGAATATTTGATTATGACCTTATAAACAATTATGTTTTGTAAGTATCACCACGGGAGTCCCATGCCTTGGGGGATTTAAATAATCATTGGCCTCTGTTTGACCACTTTGTGATCCTCTGTTTGTCATGGATCCATTGACCTCTGTTCTGATTGTCACTTGTGTGGCCTCTATTCTGTTTTGTTATGTTCTGTACTGTGGTTATGGTTATTTATTTACATAACTTCTGTATTTTAGTTTCTACCACTTAAATGATTTATTTACCAAATTGAGTTATGTAAATATTTTGGCTTAACTAACTATCCGTGGTTATTTTGTATTCCCTATACTCTTGGCATAATATTTCTCACTCTATTGTGTGCTTATAGCTATTACCATTTCAGGTGACGAGACGTAGGGGGAAACCCATAACCTCACGAAATTGAATCCGCACGTGGATTGATGTTGAACCACTATTTTGTCTTTCTTTTTTTATGTTTTGCTACCTTTTGCTCTACTCGAGGCCGGTCACTGAATAATAAAATAATAAAAGTCCTATAAATGTATTTTCTCTTATTAAAATAGTAAAATAGAGTAATTTCCTGTTTAATTATTTTTATTTCCACTTGCGCAATTTAATTTGCTACAAATAGAAAAAGTTAGTAAGTTGCGATTCCAACCCTAAACCCCTGGGGTTGGGTCGTGACACAAAATAAATTATTTTATTGAGAAAAAGCACAAAATCAAGAGAGTAATTCCCCTCAAAACTCTATCTCCACCATAATTTTTACAAAATTGACTGTTGTGCCTCCTCACAACAGTGACTATCATGCTTTGTGACTATTGTGCGGTTATAAGAACTTATTTCGAGACTCGTTTTAATAATTTGAATCATTTATTTTTTTTAAAAATAAATAATAAAATATATTTGTAAAAAAAAAATTAATTAGATATCATTAATTCTTTCATTCACTCACATTCGTGTTCAATTTTATAATTCAAATCACATTTGTCATTTATTGTTTAGATACAAATGCAATTCGATGAAATAGTTAACGATATCCAATCAATTTGATTGTTTGAAAATATGTTCTAGTCAATATATTCTAAAAAGTTAACGGTTTGGATTATCAAAACGGGTCCTGAAATGGGTCCATATATCTCCACAACAGTTACTATTGTGCCTTCCGTATAGCAGTCACCCCTTCTCTTAATTTTCAAGACTATATTTTGTAAGTCTTGTGGGACCTTATGATGGTGATTTGAATGGTTTATTTGGTAAGTTTTAAAAAGAAAAACATATGTGCAAAAAAAAATCAATTTGATTGAAAATCGATTGACACACTAATTAATCTTGTTTTGTTTTATAAAATTGATAGTAAATATAATTTTATTTAGAGTGATCTAAATAAGTATACTTTTTAATTTTTTACGAAAAAATATACAGAAAAATAGAGAGGTGATGTAATTCAAATAAATATACTTATGTGACTTATGTGAATAAGTTAATATATATATATATTTATTGTTGTCTGATTAAACTATTCTTTTATATATATATATATATATATTTTAAACTTATAAAATAAAGTATTCAAATCATTCTGATGAGACCACAAAACTATCTTAACAGTTACGAATCTCGTTTGAGAACAGGCTAATTTAGTAATTTTTTAGTTTTTTCGTTAAAATATGACCTAAAAAAAAATAGTATGTTTGGGATGACTTTTTGACTTTTTACGAAAAGATGTGCAAAAAGTAGAGAGAAAATATAATCTTTTACTTTTTGGTATGAGTTGTTGGCTTTTTAATTTTTTTAGTGACTTTTTGACTTTTTGGCTAAAAAAGCCACTTGCCAAACGAGGCCTATGGCCTGGTTTGAGAAGTTGGCTATTTTAGTAGGCTATTTTAGTTTTTGATTATTTTAGTAGGTTAAAATTTTTGTGTTTAGGAAGATGGATTTTTGTGTAGTTGGATGTGATGTTTGTGAAAGAAAAAGTAAAATGATTATGCGTTTGATGTGATATTTTGTCTTATTGGCTATTTTAACCTATTTTGTCTTTTTGTAGATTTTAGCCAAAAATTGGCGATTTTAGCCTTTGCCAAACAAGGCTTATAAATGAGGGCTCTATGGCTTCATTTGGGAAGCCAAAAGTCAGGCTTTTTTCGTTATTTTAGCCACAAAAAATAAAATAGGCTTTTTAATCTAATAAGACAAAACATCACATCCAATCCATAATCATTACATTATTTCTCTCACAAAAAAACTAAAAAAACCAAAAATTCTTTCCAAACCAAACTTTTTAGCCTTAGGTCAAAATAATAAAAAACCAAAAAAATTGAAAAGTCAAACCGCTTCCCAAACAAACTCATATAATCATGTGTTTTTGCCGAGAAGAGATGAGAGGCTACAGTCAAATCAAAATTCATTCTGGAGCACTAAAAAAGGTAGTCAAATCAAAATAAAAAAATATATATATATGTATATATTTTAGATTCAGTTTATAGATGTGTCAAGAAAATTATTAATTGGTATTTAAAAAATATTTAATTATAAATCAATCATATTTTTGACATATCACTAAGTTTATAAAGTAAATTTAATTTTTGAACCTGAATAACAATGTTAATTAAAATAATATACTCTCTTCATCCCAAGATAATAGTCCCGAAAAATCTAACTTTTTTGATACTATAATTATTGCACTTTAAAAATATTAATTTTTCAAAATTACTCTTTGATAGTATATTTTTTTAAGAATATCAATTATCATAATTGTACTTTTTATATTGTTATTGAATTTAAAAAAGATCAAAATAGGAAATTCATATTATTTTAGTTCTTGATTTTGGAAAAGGAACTAATATTTTAAGAATAATAAAAAATAAAATAAGTAACTAATATTTTGGGATGAAAGGAGTATTAATCTTTGAATTTATGCTTTTAGATGAACCTAAAAGATCATATTTAAGACACAGTTCCCAATTATTAAAACAATCATTCACTACTATTACAATAGAAAAATGCTTGGGACCCCATAACTCTTAAAATGATATGAACCAATCATGTGTTTTTGTTTTTTATATATTTTTTTCTTTACTGAACCAATCACAAGTAAGTGGGGATTGTGAAATTGTGTTTTTTTGGGATCTGTAACATGGTTGATTATAATATTCAAAGACAAATGTCAAAGAATGTTCTTGTTTAATATTATGATGGTGACACTTTGTTAAACATAATTAATGAGATATATACATCATTAGTAAAATATCACTCTTAAAATGTTAGTTCAAATATGAATTAAAACAAAAACAAAAAGAAAGTTTCATACCAAAATTCTCTTTTATCCTATGCATGGTCATGCCAAAGTTTCACTACACAACCTTCCACTCAAGGATGGATCTAGAGGGGCCGGCCACACCCCCAAAAATTTTAAAAATATCATATATTATATTAGAAATTTTAAAATAATTTAAAATTATAGGAATTCGCACTCCCAAATTTTTTTTAGATAATTTCAAAATTATATAGAGCCCCCAATTTTTTAAAGTATTTGGAATTTTTTTTTTTTTTTGAATTAGTTAACATATATAATAATCTATTTTAAATTTCATGTATATGTATTTTGTAAATTAGGTCAAGATGAAAGCAAAATTTTAGAAACTTTAATAGGTCAAAGTGTAAGATATGAAACTTTTACAAATATATAAACTATAAGGCTTGCTGGGGAAGCTTGTTCAAACAAAGCACTAAGATTAAAAAAAGAAAAGAAAAGAAAACAACTGATCTGAGAGACTTGTTGCGATTCGAAAGAGAGGAGAGGAGCGAAGAGATGAGGAAAGAAACGGAGAAGCTTTGTTGTCGGACTTCGTCAGAGCTAGTCGGTGTGGACGGTGGAACCGTGGACTCTCACTGGTAAGTTATCTGATATCCCTTCAGCTTCAATGTGATTATTCTGTTTTTAGACTGAATATTTTGATTGATTGTGATTTTAGACTGAATAATGTGATTATTTTGCCATTAATTTGTTATTGGTTGTTATTGGTTGCCCATAAGCCTGTAGACAACTAGAAATCTTCAACCCAAGTTTCAGTTTTGGTATCCCAAACTTGACAACCCAAATCCCCAACTTCCTACGTCACATAACCCACAATTACTCCCTCACTGTCAATAAATTTCGCTCCTCTCTTCAAACACTCTTGTATTTTACTATGCCAATCGAAAAAATAAATACACTTACACTCTTTCAACACACACATCAAAACCCACCACCTCTAACATTATCTGGGTTAGTAATTGATTTTGAATTTTTTTAAAAATAAATAATAATTTAATGACAACGTGGGCCAATGCAAGCTGGTTGTTTTTTTGGGTGAAATTGTGGTAGAGAGGCTGGCATAGGGTGGAGAAGCTAGGAGTTGTGATGAATATCTAATAATTGTTGTTGGTACAATTGTTAACTAAATATTGTGAATTTTTTTTTAATACTATGATTTATTGTAATTAGTAGGTACTGTGTTGTGTGATTTCTTGATAATTGAATAGGCTTTTAGGTTATGATTTGTTGATTTCCTCTAAGAATTTGGATAAAAATTTAAATGTTATTTTGTGCTGTCATATATTTTATGACTTTTAGGAATATGATGGAAGATGATTTTCTGGCTAGTTACTTGATTACGTACATTGAAAAAGACATTATTCGAGGGTTTGATGTAAGCTCTATCATTCATGCTTTTGATATTATGAAAGAGCGTCGAGCTCAATTGAAGATGCCTAATTTTAGTAAATAAATGCATGTAGAAATAATTATTACTTTTTGTAAGTGAATATGGGCAAAAAAATATTCTCAACTGTATGATCATCTTTTGATACTCAACTATGTTGACGAGGAATATATAGTTCAATATTTTATCGTAACATTATTGATTTTTTTTTCATGTTAGTAGAAATTGGTATTGAACTTCAAATTTTATTGGTTAGAGGTTAAACGTACTTTGGCCCCCCCAAAGTCATAATCCTGGATCCGTCCCTGCTTCCACTTGCTATCATGGACTCAAAAATTGAACAAGAATCAGCAAATACAAAAATCAAAAGACCTCAATGCCAACTTCATAAAAGGAATATACAATCTCATGTCACAAGATTTGTACAAAGATTAGCAATGCCTTAGTAAATTTTGCCCAGCCCTTCCAGAGAGAAGGCGAAACTCCTGGAGGCTGTACAGCTGGTTCATGCATGTACATGGTGTACTAAATAGAAATTGAACATGGTAAACACAAAAAGAAAAACACAAGCCAAATAAAGATAGGATAAGAGAAAAAAAAACAAAAAAACAACACAAGAATAAGGCAAGGTAACGGAAATTCTCTCTCCCACCCGCATAATGTGATTGCTCACTTATCAGAGGCTGTCCAGTTAGAAGAAACTTGTTCAAATCATCAAAAATTTGTTCAAGATCATCAAATTCTATCATGCTCAACTTCATAATGGTCATGATGATTGGGACAGCAAGTGGAGCTTATAGGGGGCATGTTGCGGATGTTGATGTCAAGGGGAAGCAAGCGGTATTCCATATCAAGTTCTTTGAAAATTTTAATCATCTCTTCTATCACGAAGGCTCTCCTCAACCACTTCTCACCCATGTCTTGGTGGTTCATACGATGCCTCAGCCACACTGATAGTTTCAGATCGTTTAACCCCACCAGGTCCATCGGTACCACCAACGGCGAAGGATACCAGTGGTCCTTCTTGCTTTCAACATAACTGCATAAGCAGCCACGAGGATTAATCAATCAAATTCATATTTATCAGAATTATTACATTCTCAATCTCAATGCATTGTCACTGCAATTTCATTAACGTTCTAACAGTTGCCAAGACTATGGCGCTGTCAATCGAAGAAATCTTCATGAAACTCAAAATATCAGTAATTGCTCTTCATTTCTAAAGTTTTCGGTCTTTATTTTATTTTGGCTCAGTAATTCATCCAAGTGACCTGACTATGACCTTAAGCTTTAGAAACCAACGGGGTAAAATTTTTACCTTTTAAGTCCATCTAAATTAAGGTATCGTTTGGGAATAGACTATTTTAGTAATTTTTTGGTTTTTTGGTTAAAATACGAAACCAAAAAAAAAATAGTATGTTTGAAATGACTTTTTGATTTTTTACGAAAAGATGTGCAAAAAGTAGAGAGAAAATGAAATCTTTGACTTTTTAATATAGGTTATAGGCTTTTTGATTTTTTTAGTAACTTTTTGACTTTTAAGTTAAAAGTGTTGTATGCCAAACAAGGCCTAAGTCTAGTCGGGGCGAAAAAGTAAAATAGTTGGACTTAAAATTGAAAAAAGTTTACAAAAGATCAAAATCAGCCTAAAAATACACCATTTATAAGTTGCAACCAAAACTGAACTTACTCTTACTATTCATATTCTGTGATCAAAACCGCACTTGCACTAGCAAAAAGAATAATACTAAAAGGAAGAAGAAAAAGTGAGGATGCTGAAAGAGGGGGAAGATTGCCTTTCTATACCTTATTATTCTTTGCCTAATGATAGCAATCTTCTCTACTGGAGTCGCAATATGGACACAGAAATCAATTGCATCGCCCATGTCTGGACTACGATAATAGTTACTGATGGGCTTTGTAGAAAGAATACTATTTGGATATATAATCTTCTGGTTGTCTAATCTCAGGAAAACGGTAGTCAAGATATTCATCTCTTCAACTACCATCTGAAAGTCAAAGCACAATACATATCAAAAGTCGAAATTGAATAAAGGAAAATGTAAAAGAAGGCACATAAGAACAATTTCAAATAAAATATGATTGTCATACCTGAACTCCATCAATCTCACACTGATCACCTACATCATATGGGTGCATCACAAATAAAAAGACAATGGCTTCAAATACAGTCTTGCACGAGTTTCCAAATATGAATGCCACAACGACGATCTGAGAGCTTATGAGGAATAGAAATCTGCTGGTTGCAATTCCTAGTATGAAGAGAGAAACAACCGCTATAACAATGACAACTAGTACATTCACCATATGATGAAGTTTGTTGACAGCAGTTTTTGTATCATTAAGTGTCAAGGCAAGCGCTCTTCGTTCTCTAAAAGCATTAACCTAAAAGAATCAGGCATAACACATTATCATATTTGCATGATAGTTTTAAAGGCAAACAATATGTAAGCTGATGACAATACTCCTTGTTAAAATAAATAAACGAAACACTTTTACACAATTAATTAATCACAACAGTAAAACTAAATAAAGAAGAAAATAATTTTACACAAATAAATGCACCATCTATTGCCAAGTTCTTACCACCCAGTTCTTCAGAGAAGACTGGCTTATTTTTTCACTTTCAGGTGAGCCTCCCAAAAGACTCATGGTCTTCAAAGCCTCATCTTCTAACATGAAACGCAGCACATCTTCTAGGTAGATGAACCTGCCAGAAAAAAATATTCAAGATCCTCCATGATGTGGAACTAAATCTTCACTCAACAAAAGGACTTTGTCATACTAAAATTCACATCATTGGATAAGTTTTGCCAACATTAACAATTAATATTCTTCCAAAATTGCTATCAGAATTTGAACTTCTTCGTAACTCTAATTATGTGGCCCTTCTTATCATCCTTTATTGTCATTGGTTCATTCTTCAAAGAGGTCATTATTCTGAGAAAGCTCACCCCTGCCTTTAGTCAAGAAAACCCTTTTTTACATCTTTCAACAAATCAATTGTTAATACTATAACCTTCGGTGTTCTTTTGACAACGAACAGCTCCATTACAAATGAACCAGAATCAATTGTGAGATTGTGAGCAGTCACTATTGTACTTCAATGTCCAAACCATGACATGTGAAAACAATCCTTTACTGAAGCATTTTTAAGGTCCATAAAAACTCAAGAAAACTAATGTGAAACCTAGACCACGTGAGGTACTTTATATATGCAAATTTCAAAAATCAAAAGTAACCATACTAAACCAGTACTCTAGCATATAGACATTGATAGAGCAGAATTGAGAAAAAAAATTCATGTTGCCGACCCCATTTGACTGGAACACAAGGCTCAGTTTGGTTTGGTATACTAAATCAGTCTCTAGTTATTCAGCCAACATAGTTGTGACCTAGAAAGCACAGGTACGAATACGAGGTACGGATACGATACGATACAGATACGGCGATACAACAAAATCTTAAAAAGTAGGATACGGGTACGGTTAGGATACGTTTGTAAAAAATAAAAAATAAATAATTATTAGCAGTGAGTTATACATAAACTCAAGAATGTTGAAAAACCACAGTAACTTTATGATGCAAAATACTAATCTTTAAGAATTATATATTAATTTAAGGCAGTAGCTAGTTTAGTTTTTAAATTTTCAATAAATCTTGCAAATATTTCATTTCAATACCAAGTCTAATATGTTGATATTATAATATCAAAACAATCCACAACTTGACCCTATGCTTTTTCCTTTTGCACTAGTCAAAAATATTCTATGCAAGTTTATTTGCTTATTTATTTCTTGATATTTAATTTTACTATTGGTATATTATCTTATTAATCCTTACTTCTATGTAGTTATAGGAGACATGCATAATACAATGAAGATATGTCAATTTAATGAATTCTATTACTTTAGTTTACTATGTAAAAATATTCTATTTATCCTCGCAATTATATTATATTATGATGTTATGCAAGAAATGATACAATTCTAATTTCGTAAAAGGAGTAATATGTGACTTTGAGCATCCGATACTTCAAAACTAAGTATCCGATACTTCAAAATTAATTAAGAAGTATCCGATACTTTTAATACGTATTTGATACGTATCCGTAAGTATCCAAGGAGTATCGGTATCCGATACGGATACGATACGAATACGTCTTCCTACTTGAAGTATCCGTGCTTCATAGGTTGTGACCTTTGTGTTCATGTTTCAATTCTAATTGCCAGCTCTCTCTCTCTCTCTCTCTCTCTCTCTCTCTGTTTGTGTGTGCGCGTGCCTACTTACAACCACCTCCATTTGTCAAGTCACATATCCTTAAGCACATATGACACTTCCATATACATAATTCTTTTGTGCTGTCTAGATTCAACCTTTTTTGGGTGGATAGTCTACATTCCACTTAATCTTTAATAAAGTCTAATCTCACAACTGAATTGACACATGAATATGTTGACAATACAACCATACAGCTAACTTGAAGATATGGTTCCTGATACAGTGAAAGGGTCTATAATGGATTCATGTCGTCAGGACAAAGTTTTGTAGAAGTTCGGTTTGTTGAGATTGCATTCATACACTCACAAATTTTGCTACATCTAATGTGAATTAACTATTTTTGCGTTAATAATCTACTCATGGGGTAGCACAGATGCAAAAATGGAATGCAACAAGTAGAAAAAATAAGCACATACCTGGAACCCCTCTTAGCCACATTTTGGAAGATCTTCCTCGCTGCAACTTTTGCCTCTGATTCGCTTCTAATCTGCGTGATAGGCTCATCACCATTAGTTGATTCTAGTATCTGCTTATCCAGCATAGACAACTCCCCATGACGAACCATTCTAATCAATCTCTTCATATTCCAAGCAGAGATATTCTTAGGCTTCAGCTTATGCAAATGATCAATTAGTATCCCCTCGCCTTGCTTTTCGGAAGATTCCCTAGAAAACTTTTGGCTTGAAGTTCTCTGCGGTTTTTCATTCTTCCAAACCTCAGCTGTTGTCCTCTCCTCGTCTTCCTCAATGTTCTTTATTTCAATCGAAGGCAGACCAGACAGCGTTTCAATCACATATTGATTGAACACTGACTCCTGAATTCGATCGAAGAACGTGCTCACGTGGAAGGAAGACGCAAGGATCTTAACCACTAGGGTCTTCACAAGCCATAACACTGCAGCAACCAAGAAAGAAACCAGAACCTTATTCACAAACAGAAGAAACTTGATGTTTGTCTGTCTCTCAACCGTTTTATGAAACAGGTAATGCCAACCAATCAAAACCAAACCCAACCAGATACAATTCTGAACCGCCTCCCTCACTCCATACACGAAATACAGAACCCTTTTTCGCAGAAGAAAATTGCGGTCGATGAAGAAAACTAGAATTCTAACCCCCCAACCAGAGACCAACCTACCACATATCAAAACCAGAACCAAAACCTCCCATTTCCACCATAGGAGTCCTCTGAGTTTGCGACCTTTCAACTTTGGAACCGAAAGGCTGCAAATCAGAGCTCCAACAATCAAAACAAGACTAACCCATTGGACTATAGTGAATGCATTGACATTGGTTTTCTTGTACTCGTCTGGAATGTCTTCATCGAACAATGGGTCATCCTCTTCTTCCTCTGTTCCTTTCGCTAACATCCCGGTGGCCCTCCCTAGCAACCCAGACCGCAATTTTCCCAACTTCACAGCTTTTCGAGTTCTCGGTTCCGGATCCGGGTCTATCAATCTGGACTTCGTCTTTGTCCTCAGCATGCTCGGTCTCCTCTGGTATGACGCACACCTCACCACCTCTCCTCCGCCGTTAGCGACGGCCGGAGAAAAACTCGGCTGCCGCAGAGAATTTCGAAACTCTTTTGAACCCATTTCTTCTTCTTCTCCAACTTCACCGTGCTTGGATGTTTCTTCGTAATCGATATCATCCACATTCGAGGACTGTGATAGAAAAGAAAACTTCGAAACTCGATTATTGTGGTGGTTGTTGGGATTGAAATCGTAGCTTGTTTCCCGCCAAATCTTGTTCCCATCACCTGCGGGACGCACTCCGGCGTCCACGTCCTCGCCGCCGTCAATGTTCACGGTGAAATCCCTGCTGTCGACCATGATGACTTCTCTGTGGTGGTTTGTGATCTTCATCGTTGTCGTCGAAGTGATATATACAATATAGTGTCGTCGCGCATGTAATGGAGGATTAACTTTCTTTTGAGTGCTTGTATTGTATGAGTCAATCATGAGACTCAGTGGAGTGGAGAGTGGGACCAAATAGTTGACACAAATTATATTTATTTGGTGTTAACTATATATCAACACTAAACAAACTATTTTTTTTTTACTTTCTTCTAGAAACTAAATTATTTTATTAGGAAATGCCACAACGCTAAACACCGAGCTCCTAAAATATTAGTGCTCTAATTATCAAATTGTATGTTTGTTGACTCTAATGCATATAATTATTATATATATTGACGATAAGAGATATCGATAATCTAACCAGCATAATATCTTTGAGTTAATGCTTTTTGAGTGGGCTTACATTTATCAAAACAATATGGTGTTACTATTGCAATATTCAAAGACAAATGTCAAAGTGTGAGAGTCTTTGGACATTGTTTAATATTGTGAATAAAATAAAATAAGGTTTAAATATTTTAAAAATTATTAAAAATATTATTTTTTTGATAAAGATTAAAAAGTATATTTATTTTAGTAAAAAGTGTATTTACCTGTCAGAAAAAGAATACTCCCATACCATTGTTTAATATTGAAATGAAGACAAAACTCTATCTTTAAAATATGTGAAAATATTAAAACATATATTAACTTCAAATGAAAAATATCTCGATTATGGTGGATGTTGCCATTTTTGTAATATATAATAATTTCTCTCTTTATGGTGATATCATATGTAGCTAAACTGTTGGGAAAAATTATGTGCACAAAAATAGTTCACAATACCACTCTTTTTGTGTTTTGTCTGAGATTGTTTCTGTAAATTAATTTTGTGTTTGTTGCACAACTCCATTTTTGTTTTCTTTTTTAGCTAGCAATTGCCTTTAAACATTTAAGTTTGACTCTTGTTAATCAATACATGTGAATTATGAATGATTATAGATATCTGCAGTTTATTAATTCCGATATGAAAAGTAAAAAAATAACATTGCTCTACATGTATGATGAAACTAATTTATGATTAAACATAGGTTAAATTTAGTACCCAATTACATACAGAGGTGACAAATTCACTCCAAAATTGTGAACCCTCACTTTAGTGTTGTCCCCGTCCAAGGACCAAAAGAAATCCACCATGATTTCACTGTGTCTATCCTCTCCTTCGTCGCCTTGTGATCGTAGGGCTTGTGTTCTATAAACGTCTATTCAAAAGAACAATCATAAGCAAATGCCAAAAAAGTCAAAGGTCCACAGCAAACAAACTAGGTTCACATTACTTCATTTCCATCCATCAGAAGATTGGCAGCCTTCAAGTCTTTGTGATATACTGTTTTGGTGTACGTAGTGCATACTCTTCGATATATCAATTGCTACTTTTATGTTGTGTTTGGTCGGGGGATTTGGAAAGGGATTTGGAAAGAGAAATGAAAAAGGTAAGTGAAATGTGAATAAATCATGCCTATATTTCACATGGTTTCACACACCTTTTCTCTTTTCCTTTCCAAATCCCTCCCCAAATCCTCCAACCAAACACAGTATTAGTAAAGATGGTAGTTTAAATGTACCCTTTTGTTTGTGGAGATAGTCATACACACTTCTACCAGACAAATTCTGCACTCAAAAAAAAAAAAAAAAAAAAAAAAAAAAAAAAAAAAAAAAAGGAAAAAGTAACTGATAGTGTGTTAACAATAAGATAAGACTCCAAAAGCGGAAAAGAAAAAAATTGAAAATTTAGGATATACCTGTAACAATGCACAAGCTTGGAGGTTTCATGCATGCGCCTGTGAATTGTTCAACATTCTTGTGTTGAGCTATAGGAGAAGTTAGACGATAGTTTGCCAAGACTGCTTCTGCATAGCAACTCAAAATCCCTAGTCATACACACTTCCATCCCCGATAAACTGGATTTCACATTATAGATAATAACATATCCATCTAATTTTATCTTAGCGTCCAGCTGAAATGAGTCAACATGAATAAATCACCCAAATAAAGATTGGATGTGCAGTGGGTTTCAAAAATGTATCAGACACAGCTCCAACCACAGAAAGCCTAAGTCACAAATGCTCATTGTGCCTCAACAGCACCTGAACTGCATTGCTTCACGTTCCCCATTGAACAGCGTTCCCCCTACGCTCTGATCTCACATTTGTAAATCTTCTTACGTGTTCTGTCACTAAATTAGCAACAATTTGAATGAAGTATTAAATATGTAAGAACTTGATTGCAACTTCCCATTAGTGCATAAATACCTTCAATCACGAGGAATCTACCCAACTATACCCTGGTTGCTTTCTAATTTTATTTCTCTCCATCACCATCCTCACTTCAGTTGCATCATCCCATCGCCCAACGTCAGCATACATATTGTACAGCAACACATAGGGGGCTGAGCTTTCTGGTTCGAGCCTCGTCAATGCTTCAGCTGCAACTCGGGCTAAATCCACATTGTTATGCACCCTACAGGCACCCAATAATGCACCCCACACAGCTTTATCTGGCTCAAATGGCATATTATTAATCAGAGCCATGGCCTCTTCAACCTGCCCATGACGACCCACGCTATCCACAAGGGAGGCAAAATGTTCCACTCGTGGTTCAATACCAAATTCACTCACCATGGACCTGAAATGCATCTGGCCTTCTTCCACTAGTCCAGCATGAGCACATGCATTCAAAACTGAAATGAATGTAATATAAGTTGGCCGAACTTTAAGCTTCTTCATCACTCCAAAAAATTCTAGAGCCTCTGCAGCAAATCCATGGGATGCATATCCCCCAATCATTGCATTCCAAGAGATTACATCTTTCTGCAATTTCATCTCATCAAAAATGGCCCTTGCCTCAATAATTGCTCCACATCTTGCGTACATAGTAATCAGGGAGTTATTTAACGGAACATCTGGGACAACCATCTTTATGACCTGCTGATGGATTTGCATACCCAGTTGCAGAGCCACTGACTCAGCACAAACACTGAGAAGAGAAGAGAAGGTGTGTCGATCAGGTTTCTCTCCCTCAGCTTGCATCTGAATGAAAAGCTCAATTGCTCCTTCACAGTCCCCATTTTTCTCATATCCTGATATCATGGAATTCCATGAAACTAGGTTTTTTTGTGGCATCCTTCTGAAAAAATCATAAGCAAGTTCCAAATTCCCCATATGGGCAAAACCCGAGATCATTGAATTCCATGACAGTATATCAGGATCTGACATTTTACAAAAGAGGTTTGAAGCTTCGTCCATATCTGACATGTTAACATAACCACTGATCATGGTGTTCCATGAGAAAGTGTCTCGGTCCACCATTTGGTCAAATAGCTCTTGAGCAGAAACAATATCCCCCGCTTTCACATAGCACATAATCATAGAATTCCATGACACCACATTTCTTTCAAACCTCCGATCATCTCCTCTTCTGCGATCAGAATAAAAAGGGATTTGATCAAAAAGGCGTCTAGCATCATCAACCCTTCCTCTTTGACCATACCCAGCAATCAAAGTGTTATAAGCATGAACTAAATCTTCTCTATCATCATCCCTTTTCCCACTTCCAAGGAGAACCATGGCAGCCTTGTCTAATTCCCCATTATGAATTAGACCCGATACAAGCGCACTAAGAGAAGCCGCATCACGCTCAGGCATTCTCTCATATAACTCAATCGCAATTTTCACATCACCATTGTGTAAAAAACCAGAAATCACTGCATTCCAAGAAACCACATTCTTTTTAGGCATGCTATTGAAAAGATAAAATGCTTCATCCATCCTCCCATTTCTTGCATACCCAGTAATCATTGTATTCCAAGAAACAAAATCTCTCTCCGGCATTCGGTCAAACAAGTACCTCCCCTCCTCTATATATCTGCTCCCGCGGCATGACACATATCCCGATATCATCAAATTCCACGACACAACATCTCTCTCAGGCATTTCGTCGAACAGTTTCCGGGCCTTGGTCATCTCTCTACGTTGTACATAACCCGTAATAATCGAATTCCAAGTTACAGTATTTCGCTCAGTCATTTCGTCAAACAGTTGTTTAGCATCATCGACTCGCCCACTTCGGATTAAATGGGTGATTTTCTTGTTTAGTATACGGAGATCCGGGGCATGAGAGTTTTGGGTTGTAGATGTAAAACGTAGAGGTGACCAAGATGGGTTGTTTTGCATGCAAGTTGTGATTGAAAGGTGAGAGAGCTGCCGTTGAGATTGAGGTCTCCTCCTGGAGAAGAAGAAAAAGGTGGACTTGAGGATGAACATCTTGCTTCAACAGAAGAAAACCAAGACCCATGCCCTTCTTCTTTCGTCAAACAATGTCTTTGCTAGGTTTTGTATCAAATGTGTTTGTTAAAGATACTCTGAGAAAGCTGTGCAATGCATTCTGATCCGAATCTTTCATCATCGACCGAGAACTACGAAGACTACGCTACAGCAACAAATCTCCGTGAGGAGTCTCCAATCAAATATTGCTGGGCCAACACGTCACTGGGGGTGACCCCCAGCTGGGGGTAAAATGCATTCCTGAAATAATAAATCGGATACTGGATGATTTGACTCAAATTTTGTAAGTAGGGAATTATAAAATAAAGACTAGGATAATGATGAGAGTGCAAATCTTTGTTGCAGCCACCTTTCAGCATCTCGATAACTAGAAAAGACCGATTACCATGGGAACTAGCTTTTATCCACACTCTTTAATCAATTCTATCTCACAAGTAACCCCCTCTCCCCTCTCCTATGAGAAGTTATTGGTTGGTCTGATACACTGGTAGTGTTTTAATGATGTCGTGATTGATCGAAAAAATAATTTTTTTAAATTTTTATTAAATAATTAAAAAATATAATAAATTATAATTGATGACCACCTAATAACTTTTCCTCTCGTCTTCCTCTCTCTCCGTCGCCTCTGCCACTTTGCAATCATTTTGAAGTTTTTGAATAAAGAGCCATCCACTGTTCTAAGTTATGCTCACACACTACCCAGTATACAGTTCGTTTGTATGGACCAACAATGATAGATACACAAGTTGGGCTTTATCTCAAATTAACGTCATAATATGAGAAAACTTTGAATTTTAGTCAATAAATAAATAAAATATTAAAAAACTTAAAAATTACTGTAAGTTATCACGGGGGTATTTTAAGAAGATAGTTAAAAGCTTATTTTTTTATTTTTTTATGTGAGAAGTAATATAGTTCAAAATTGGTTAAAAACTGATTTTTAGCGTTTTTGGCATGTTCCCAAATGGCCCCACATTATTTATTTTTATTTTTTACATATATTTTTTATAAAAAATCAAAAAAATTAATTTTTACATATTTTTTTTTATAAAAAATCAAAAAAATTTATTTTTTTGCATATTTTCATTTTTGGGCCAAAAAAACAAAAAATAACAAAAAATGCTAAATAAGTTAATAAGACAAAATATCACGTCTATAAAATAATCATCACACTCTTTCTCTCATAAAAATAAAAAAAAAAGTCAAACTAAACGAGGCTAAAAAAGTCTCAATACAAAAAAATCAACTAAAAAAGTCAATGTCAAACGAAGACTAAAATAGTTTGTTTTCAAATGAGACATAAGACTCATTTTGAGTCTCATTTTCAATAATTTAAGTTATATATTTTGTAAAATACTTAGTATATATTATTTATAAAAAAAATTAATTTAATTTCATAATCGTAATTTTTTTTATTTTATAACATATCTCTGAAAAAATAGACAATAAATTTATTTTGAAAATATGCTATCTATTTTTTTAGAAGCAAGCACAATAAAATGAAAATATTATATGATTGTTAGATCGATTTAATTTTTTTCATAAATGATATATATTGAAAGTCCTATAAAATGAAATGTTCAAATCATTAAAACAGGACTTGTGGTACACTTCACAGAGTCCTCAAATTCTCATATGTTAAGGTATAAACTTGAGAGATTTTAAAATAGGACCTTACACATAACTCATTTAAAGAAATTTACTAAAAAAATTATCGCGGGATTTAAATTTTTTTACATATAAACCTCACAAGTGTTAAATTTAGATGACACAATAATTTTCTCGTATTTTATTTTTGTGAAAAATTTAAGTGGTGGTGCTCCAACTTAATTATATAATAAAAAAACTATAGGTGAGATATGCTAATTTCACATTGTGAAATAGTTATGAAAAAAGATAATCCACTTATTTGTTATTGTGAATATTACATAAATAATATTATAATATGTACTAATAATTTTCTTACAAGACACCAATCACACCTCTCTGTGGATAATACCACTTTTTTTTTTTTCAGTTGTGATTTGTGGCACTAAATTCAGGGGCACTAATGCCCCGAATTTCTATATCAGGTAAAAAAAATAAATAAATAAAGTTACCAAAACTGGAAATTAGTGCCATTAGTGCTCACAGTTTTAGTGCCACAAATCATTTTTTTTTTTTTTAGGTACAACGATAATAGCACTTTGTTAACTTTTTGGATTTGGTAGTAAAAAATAATATTTACAACAATAATACATCTCTCTAAAATTAGAACTCTAATTGAGTTCTAATGAGTGAAAAATTAAAACAAAAAAAAAAAAGTGATTAAAACATCACATCAAATGGGTTCCGCACACATTAGAGTTATTAGAACTCACAAATTAAAACTCCAAAACATTTTTGTAATATTTATTTTATTAAAATAAGTTTATTTATTTTTTGACTTATTTACCTTTTAATGTATGACAAATACTGTATTAAATTTTAAAAAATCAAATAAATTAACTTATTATAAACCAAATGTGATTGTAAAAAGAGGCATAAGAACCCATATAAAGATTGTTCCGAGAGAATGCAAAAGCCAATCTCATGGCAATTGAGTTAAAAGTCAGTTTTTTTATTTTTTTTAGTCACATTATCTTTTTATTTTTTTGTATATTTTTTCAAAATAAATAAATAAAAAAACTAAAAAATTGGTTTTTAATTTACTTCCCAAAATAAGTTCAGTTAAAACTTGAACAAAAGTTAAGAATTTAATTTTTTTTCATAAGATGGGAAGAATTTCATATAGTTGTTTGAGCATGTGGAGTCTACCATGAGTTTCATTTTAATGGTTTATTCATTTATTTTGTAAGATCTTCCGACAAAATTTTTTGTTTTTATTATCTTTAGTGGATTTTTTTAATTTTTTTTTAAGATCCTTCTACATATGACGGACTTTAAAAAAATTGACACAAATTTCAAAATAAAAAAAAATAAAGATAAAAAATGAAAATGGTCTCTTTTTTTTTTTTTCGTTTTGATCTCAAACTCACCATCAATACAATTACAAAATTTCTAATTAATTCCCAAATTAGGGTTAGATTTTAAGGAGCAGAGGTCACAAAGATCACTCATAAATAGGAATGCTAACTAAAAAATATGACCTCAGGGTTAGATTTTAAAGAGCAGATGCCACAAAAATCACTCATAAATGGGAATGCATAGAAATAGAAACGCAAAAATGCACAAAATGTATATTGTGGGATTAGAAAATGAATAATGCTATATGAATTAATAAATGTATTAATTAATGATGCGACATAATTTTAATTTTTTTTAATATTTATAATTTATATAATAAGTAGGGTCAATAATAATATATAATTAGTATTAATATACTAATTAATATATTAATCAATTCATGCAATACTACCGTTAAAAAATATTTTGAGTTTTGGTGGGAGGGGCACACTTGATTAATTATTGAATGGCTACGAGGAATAATTTGCTGAATTTCTTTTTTTCTTTTTAATTTTTTACTACAAATTATTACAGAAGTATTTAAATAGAGGAGTAGTAAATATGATTGGGACATGGAGGATTTAACCTGGTGGCATTATTACGAGTATGATGGACGGTTATCAGCATCACAATTGATCTCTGATCTTCTCATCATTTATATATAGGAAAATGCGCCGGAGCTCTAATTAGAGCTGAAAAAGGACAGCTCTAATGAGCTGTCACCCATGTAAAAATAAATAAAAAATAGTGAAGTAAAGATAAAAAAAAGTAGAGAAAAAGACAAATTAGTGCTATTTTAGTGCTCTTTTTTTAGAGCTCCGAAGCATTACTGTTATATATATATATATATGTGATGATGATCATCTTGATAGATAAATAATAGTAGTGGTTGGTATCACTAATTTGGGAGCCTTTTTTCAAATTAAGTTAAAATAGTAATTTATTTTTCAAATTAAGCTTAGTTTGAGCGGAATTTTTAAATTAAGCTAAAATGTGGTTGTGAACAACGCTTTCACCCTTTACATACCCCTCGCGCGGAAAATTTGTAAAATCCTAAAAGTGTAGTTACAAACCACACTTTTAATTAAGAAGACGTGGTTACAAACCACTCTTTTCATTAAATTTTTTTTTTTATAAAACGTAGTTACAAACCACGCTTTTAAACAATTTTTTTTTTGTTGAGAAAACGTGGTTTGAAACCACGCATTTAAGTAAATTTTTTTTGTGTGGGCAGAAAACGTGATTAGTGTTGACCAAAGAAATAACACGTTTTCACCAAAAACTATAACCCAACACTCACTCTTTTCTCTCTCTCTCTCTCTCTCTCACACTCACACACTTACATCCATATATAATTTTTGATATATATAAATTTTATTTTATAAAATTGAGACCAATATTAAATATATATATAATAATAATAATTTATAATAGTAAATAAATAATAATCAACTATATAATTTATATATAATTTTGAAAAAAAATAACTTTTATTGAAAAAATAATTTTATTGAAAAAATAAATTTTTTTTCAATTAATTTTTTTTTTCAAATAAAATTAATTAATAAAAAATTTTGTTAGTAAAATTTTTAAATATTTGTTTAAAAACCAACGTAAACTCATTTTTTAAATTTACGTTTTTAAATCAAATTTACAAATTGAGACAACCATTTATAAACCAAAAAAATTATCAAACAAGTTTTTATGATAGTTTTTAAAATTTTTGTAAATATAAATTGAAAACTGAAAACGAAATGGCTATCAAACATGCCTCAGATGGTTAAAATGTCGTAAAGTTAACAAATAATTAAATAAGTTACCAACGTAAAAATGACTTACCAAAAGATTTTTAGGCTATGTATGGTTTGATTTTTAGAATTTTTTTTTTAAAAATTAAAAATTAATTTGGTTAAGAAATAAAAAATAAAAAATAATTATCATTTAAGGGTAAAAAATAATTATCATTTTAACTTTTGGGCAGGTTATATACATACGTATGGTTGTTTCAATTTAATTTGTAAAAAATTATTTCTAACCATTCGAAAGATAAAAATTATATAAAAATGATTTATATTTACAAAAATTATAAAAATTATATAGTTGATTATTATTTATTATTATAAATTATAATTATATATATTTAATATTGGTCTCAATTTTATAAAATAAAATTTATATATATTAAAAATTATATACGGATGCGAGTGTGTGAGTGTGTCACAGAGAAAGAGAGAGAGAGAGAGAGAGAGAGAAGAGTGAGTGTTGGGTTTTATTTTTTTGTTGAAAACGTGTTTTGAAAACACGTTTTCAAATTTTGCTTAAATTTTTTTGGTCAACAGTAAAAGTGTGATTTACAATTACGTTTTTTGCAAAAAAAAGAAAAGAAATTTACTTAAAAGCGTGGTTTCAAACCACGTTTTCTCAAAAAAAAAATTTTGCTTAAAAGCGTGGTTTATAACCACGTCTCCTTAATTAAAAGCATAGTTTATAACCACATTTTTAGGATTTTACAAATTTTCTGCACGAGGGCTGCGCAAAGGGTGAAAGTGTGGTTCACAACCACGTTTTAACCTAGTTTGGGAATTCCATCCAAACTAGGCCTAGTTTGGAAAATAAGTTGCTATTTTGGCTTAGTTTGGGAAAAGACCCTAATTTAATGAGATGAAAATTTAAAAAAAAAAAAAAAAGCACAGTAACACTTTGATAGTGAGTGGGACTCACTGTCACATCATTAGTGCTACCACTAATTAATGGTCTCAAACATTTTTGGATAAATAAAGATTGGAAGTTTTAATTTTAAAATTTTAAAGAGAATTTTAGTGATGTGATAAGAAATGAGAATATATTTTTATTTTTGTTTTTATTTTTTCTTTTCTAAATACATCATTAAAACTCTATTTAAAGATTTAAAATTAAAATTCTCTATGATTGTTGGCCGATGGATGGTTAGATGGACTTCCACTCCTGCACACTTTCCTTTTATTCAATCATGCGCTTCTGCTTCCAACAGGCCTCTCTACCCTTCTAGTTTTTTTGTGCTTTCTCATTTTTTTTTTTGTTTTGTCTGTTAGTAATTTTAAAAAAAAATTGATAGCTTCGAAAAACTGTTAAAAAAAATATTTTTTTTATGATTAATTGAGTATTTTTATTTTACTTTTCAATTTATTTAACCAATTATGTCAAAAATTTTAACTTATTTAGCTAATCCAAATCGATAGTACTTTTTTAATGGGGAAATTGCAGTTAGGTGTTGGGTTGAGAGACAAATTGTAATTAATGGTGTTTATGACAATAATGGGAATTTTGTCCTTTTAATTTAGAATAAATTACACTAATTTCTTTTAAAATTTTAAAAAAATATAACAAGATTACATAATTATATTGATAATATTTTTTGAGTAGAGTTAAAATGATCAAAACTAATGTATATAGTATAAACATATAAAATTAAATAAAGTAAGATATATATTTAAATATAAAAGTGATGATGATAATATTAACTTTTATTTATATAACTAATAAATTATTAATAAAATGGTGCAAAATGTTATGTGTCAAAACATTTAATTTATAGATAAAAAAACATTTAATTTAGTTATGTCAAAATTGTAAACTCATAAATATTTTTTCTAAACTTCAGAACATGTAAACTATAATTTATCCGTTAATATAGTTATATAATGACAGCATCAATAAACAGTATACCCGTATCCACTCAAACAATACACCTCCCTCAAGGTAGGATTAACTTTTAGTTCAAACTTCATAGTTAAAGGACCACTATCAAATATTTAATAGTGACACTAGGGTGGTTTTTTTTAATTCATTGATTTGTGGCATAGGACTTTATGTTTAGGCCTAACAATTCGTATTCTCGAACCAACTTTGTTTAGTAGTAGTATATTAATTGAACCTCATGCTTTCTTCCAGAAGTAGAGGAAGTAAAAAAACTGAAGAGAATATAAGATTGTTTGATGTAGTTTATGGAGTTAATTATAATTTTTTTAAAAAAATTTTTTTGTATAGTTTCTCCTTATAACTTATGACTTCTTTGGTGCAATTTCTCAAGTTAAAAATTGATAGAAAGATTGTAAAAGTTAAAAATACTGTTCGTTTAATTTTTAAATAATCAACTTATTTAGGTTACATTTGTCTCATAATTTATAAATAGAAATTGTATCAAATACTATAAAATATATTTAAGAAAAAAAAAAATCTACAAACAACCCTAAAACATGCATCAAGCAAGCCTACTACTCGCTTTTTTGACTTGCCCTATATTCTTCATATACTCGATTTTATTTTATTTTTAATTTGCTAGAAGAACCTACTTTTGTTTTATTTTTCTTTTTTTTTAAGAATAAGTTTCGCACAAGAAGGTTCCTTAACAATCCTATTAAATGCAGTAAGGTCCAAAAGGGAATAACCTTTTACGCAAGTTATTATTTGCTTGGATTCCTATATCTCATGTTTATTATGGATTTCAATTCCGATAAAGTCTTTTACCTTTCTCCTTGTAAGCTACTTGGATGTTTTTGTTAAGTAAGTTATTTTTTTTATTTTATATTTTATTTTTAACTGAATAGGAGAGTAATTATAAATATAAGAAATATAATATCAAATAAACTATTAGTTATGAGTGTTGAAATTTGACCTCATAATCAATTAGATCTTGTCTTCGAGATTTAGAGAATAAAGTTGAAGAGTACATGGTAGGATAGAAAAACCTAACATCTGCACACAAGAGGACAACAAGACCCATGACTTGTCTACTCGGGGGCATTCTATCGATCGAGTCAATAATCTATCTCTCAAAGATATTGGCTAGACAAATAACTCTCAATCAAAAACATATCTTTAAGACCACGTGGTGCCTATCCCTAGAAGTCTTCACTTATTCTTATCATTTCTAGCATATCACTTATCAAAGATTCCTCTAATTTAGAATAAAATTAACTCTCTCAAGAGTCCTGATACATCCGAACAGAAAGTTTGTCGTCATCTAAAACTCTAATCCCTCATCTGAACATCTCTAATTCCGATATAATCGCATCATATTTCAACAATCTGAATTATCCACATAGCACATCAACTAGCCACTTAAGTCGCGTGGATAATCCAAAAATATGTCCCCACATTAATCTATAGAAGTTGAACTCGAGCCTAATCCAAACACTTTGAGATTAACTCATACTCTGGGTGAAGTTTGGGCAAATCAATATGTACTAAAGTTGAGCTTTGGAAAAATCTATCCACTATTCAAATTGAATTTAAACAAACTATCAATGCGACAGTACGCACCCAAGTTAAGTTATGGCCCTATTGCTATGTACCAAAACTAAATAAATGAAAGATTTGGGTGCTTGTTATATTCTCACATGAAGTGAAAGAATGAATGTTGAAGTGGTTGATTATTGTTAGAAATGGGCGCCCATGTGGCATGACCATTTAAATTTGAATTTGAACCTTATCCAAATAGGTTTTGAATTTGAATTCAAACCTATTTAGGATAACCACTCAAGATACAGATATTATCTTCATTAACTGATATGGATAGATAATAATAATACATTATATATCTGATATATGGGTTATGGGTGATTAAGAGAGAAACAACGTATGATCTGAGTTTTACCCATATACTGACTCTCTCCCAAAAACAACGATCAAAAATTGCACTGTGGTTTGTGTGGGTGATATTCACTATTGTAATATCACCCCATTGCTGAGTTGATTGACCAGATTCAGGAAGCACGTGATTTATCCACGAGATCCTTCAGTTCAGACTCTGTTTGAAAGGTATGACCATTATTAATTTTTTATTCCGCTGCGTTATACTTTCTTTACATTGGTATCAGAGCATGAATGGGTTTTTTCGTGTTTTTTTCTTTAATCATGTGTATATTTTATATATATATATATATATGTATACAATATATACATGAATGTTCATAAAAGAGGAAAAGATTCAAAATATTTCTTTTTTATGATCCTTAATGTCATTTTTAAGACCATAAATGATTTTATTTTGGAAAATGGAGTCTGGCAGTACAAAAATCAGACCAGAAAACACCTTGGAAGGCGGCGCGTGGTATGCACGCGCCACCCGACGCAATGAGCCGCTCGCACGCGCTTCCACGCGCTCGCACGTGCTCCCACGCGCCAGACGCCCTGCCGACGCGCCGTCACGCGTCGTCACGTGTGCGTCATCGGCGCTGTCCACGCGCGCGCTGTCCGCGTCACACACGCGCGCCGCGTGCTGAGCTGCGCGCCGAGCCACGTCTGAGCCGTGCGCCGAGCCGCGCGCGCTGAGCCACGCCGTTTTCCTCCGACGGCTTGGCTGCTGATGCCTAAGGCACTATTTGTTCTGTTTTTTAATTCTGTATCGCGTTAAATGGTCATTATTAATTCATTACATATTTGTTTTATGCGTGGTTTGTATTGTTAGACTCAGAATTAATTTTTTTATATTCTGTAAAATTTTGAAAATTTTACGAAAATAAAAAATATTTTTTCTGTGTTAATAATTCATTTTTTATGCTTTAAAATGGTTCTGGTATTGCATAAACAATTTTCTGGTGTTGAAATTTTTGTTGTGGACTTCTGAAATGTTTTACTATTTACTGGTAATATTGTCTCAGTTTATCAGTTTCTGGATTTTTTATTTCTAATTTTATGTGTGTTTATTAGTTATTTAAAATTCCAGAATATTTCAGAAAAATTCCAGAAAATTTCAGAATGATGTACATTTTAATTATGGCATAATCTGAATATTGTTTCAGTTTATCAGTTTCTGGATTTTTTATTTCTAATTTTATGTGTGTTTATTAGTTATTTAAAATTCCAGAAAATACCAGAAAATTTCAAAAGTGATATACTTTCTGTTATGGCATAATTTGAATATTAAATACAGCATGTTGTTGTTTTTTGCCTAGAATTTCTAAATTGTTATAATTAGAATAGCATGATTAATTGTTTTTATTTTAATTCCGTTATTAAATGTAACATAGCATGTATTGATTGTGAATCTACATTATGATGCTGTTGTATGGAATTAGAATTTTTTTTATCATGCTTTTAGACATGTTATAGTTAGTGGGAGGTTGTTCGGTTGAGAGAAACCTTTGTAGATTTACTCCCGAAAACCAATATTTTGTGCATGAATTAAATTAAATTTTGGATAATTGTCACCAGCGGTGCAAGAGATGATTACGAGTATAGCGGATTTTCGATCTTGCAACTTGTGTAATATTGTCACTATTTAATTTAGATTTTTGCGGTAAAATTAAATTATGTTAATCAAATTAATCCCAATGCGAATTTCTCTCTAAATTGACTTAGCTTATGGAAGTTAATTGGTTGACCTAGACTTAGTAGAGATGTTCAAATGTGAACAATGTAATCCTATTATTTAGATGAGCAAAAGTCTTGGAGACTTTAGGTCAGAACTTAGTTGAGCCAAAGTAAGGAAATATGACTCAAAGTCGCCCTGGTTTTGTTGCCTTGGTTGGCACAACAAAATTTGATGTGTGCGCTATGGTTAGAGGCACACTACGTAGTTTTGATTGGCGAGTTTTGGAGTTATGAAATTAGTAAGCCCTCAATAGATTTGTATATGATCTTGACTATTGAGCTGCGCGGATTGACTTTGTAATTTGACTTGTAAATAATGTTACATCATTGGATGAAGTAACATTCAAGAGTCACGTCATCCAAGAAATGCGAGCTTAAATAAATTAGTCATTAAGTGTAAGACGAGTAGCCAGTATGGGCAGTGTTTTGCTCTCTACCCAATTAATTAGGAGTGGATGGAGCAAAATTTCATGCACTATAATAGTGTGCGTTGAAATATCACGTGAAGTGAAAAGATTAGCGCTTAGAAGCTGCAAAATCTATTAACACTAAGTGAAAAGATTAGCGCTTAGAAACTGCAAAATCTATTAACACTAAGTGAAAAGATTAGCGCTTAGTGGCTGCAAAATCTATTAGCATTGCCAACTTGTTTAAGTCTGGACATTTACTGTTTCCACACTTGGGTGTGAGACATGAGGAGGGGCTTCTTTGTATGATTCCTTAGCTAGGCTAACGTTTTTGAATAACGTTTACCATTAAGCGCAAATGTAACAGCATAGTAATGAAAAGGTCAAGGCCGACAAGGTTGTTATGACTCTAAGAATTTGACGCATGGCTCGTGAGAGCATTGTGTTGAATTAGACTCTTTAGCCTAATTCGCACTTAAATTACTTCAGGAGCTGTCATAGTTGATAGCTTATTCTCTCCTTCTTGTGGATAGTAGAATTAATTGCAAGTAACTATGAAGCGAGAAATAGATATGGCAAGAGGAGTATCGTCATCTTTCAACTAGATGCATTAAAGTGTATGGAGAATGAAATTGACTTGAAGGTGCAAGGGATTAGCACTTACTAGTTAAATTTGCGATTTAGGCGCACTTGATATCTCCATGACATCCTTTTATGATCTAGTGAATATGAATTAGTCCTGAGTCATTACCTAGTTGGGCCTAAACCTTTTAAACTTATCTTCGAGAACTCACACATTAAGATGATTGGAATTAGTTTATGACATTAGTCATGAACCGGTGGCTTATTATACTTAATCACATTAATGAGATGATGACACGATGGTTTGAGTAGGCCTTCTCGGGCCCACTCGCTTGTGACATCCTGCTCTCATGTGAATGTGTAACTTTGTTTGTAATGGGTGCGCACAAGTACGTAGGAAAGCCGTAGAAGGTCATTTGTATTGGCGCATTTAGTCCACTATGATTTTTTGTGACTAGATATGTGTAAGGGTATGATAGCTAAGCCTCAATCTCGACACATTTATAGATTACGATACGCATCTGAGTCAAGACTATTTGATCTCCCATAAGTCAAAAGTTTTGAGATGATTTTTTGACATTGCGCATATGAGGTTGAGATCAATTAGATAACAGCTTTTGTGCTTTTTAGTTTTGATCAAGGTGGCGAGTATCTATTTGAGTTATTTTAGAAAACTCTGTGAAGAGAAATGGATGCTTAGAAAATTGATTATTCCTAATACTCAACAACACAATGGTATAGTAGAGATAAGGAATTAAATATTGTTAATGTTAGGTGGATAATGGCGCAAAATATTTCCCAATTGGGAATTGCACTAGTTTGTTGCCTATATCCCTAACTAAGTGCCCTCCATATCAGATTTTACACTCCATTTGAGTAATGGGTTAGCGGAGAGCCATCTATGGGCGATCTGTAACCGTTAAGCAACTTATCTTTATTTTACTTCTCATAAGATTGCGAAGTTAAGACCTAGGGTTCTATAGCGCATTATTGTATGCTGTCTTGTAAACACATAGGGTTGTGTAGCGCATTATTGTATGCGGTCATGTAAACCCTCCGGGTCATGTGCATATAGGTAAGCAGCTTTGTGGTAGTGTAACTAAGTCACATAAAGTTTTCTTAGTAAAGGTGACGTGTATAGAGTTTTGGAACTCTATAAGATAGAGAATTCTAAGCATAGCGCTTTTATGTAGCCTAGTTGAGAATGGAAAGAAATTTCCAATATCCTAGGGACAGTGGGAGCGATGTGCCTACTATGGACGTTGTGACCTAACTTCTCGTTGGAGAATTGGATAAGTAGATCCGTAGGGATTTACTTTCTGCTTTTATGGTGAAAAGTTAGGAGCGCAAAAAGGTTACTAGTTCTAATAAATCTTTTACAGCCTAAAACAGTTATCCCAATAGTGGTTCTTAGATTTCGTCAAGCCATGATAGGCTAACGATGATCAATGAAGACCACTAAGGCATGATCAATGGTCCAAAAGAAGTTTTTCCTTACTTAGTCATTATGAGCCAGGAATTTATAGGGTTGTCGCCACCTAGGGTGGGCAGTCCTCTATTTTAGATATGATGGACATGGGTGATATAATTTTTATGCTCGGATGTACGATCCTTAGGGATTGTTTTGGGAGAATTCCTATTTTGTCTTCGATGACTTACATAAGGAATATCCTAGAATGATTCTAGATGCAAAATTGCAAACCCATTGACTTACCTATCGGTAAAAGCCAGAGCCTTAGCTATTGAGTGAATCCTCGGATTGTCTTTCGGAAAAATAGATGATCTATATTCCTTGATATTTTCTTTGTTGTGGGAGCCTAAAATACGCTATATGGGCATATTCGGCATGATAAGTGTTATCTTTGGTAAATGGTCAACTGAGTTGTTTAGACATTGACCTTGCTCATTAGATTGTGGATAAAATACTTTACTAGTAGTATATTAATTTGCTCATTGTAAGATTCAATGCGCTAGTTGGGCGCATCAAGAATGAACGCAAATTGGTCACCAAAATATCTTTAGAGAGGTTATTGCGCAAGAAGTAGTGATCTTAAATCACTTCATGTGAGGCGCACATGGTGGATTCCGTTGTATATACTTATCGCAAGAGGTGCTGATAAGGCTTATGTTTGGAATCTAGAATTGTGATCTTAAATCACTTCATATGAGGCACACATGGTGGATTCCATTGTATATACTTATCGCAAGAGGTGCTGATAAGGCTTATGTTTGGAATCTAGAATTGCGCAAGCTGTGGTCAATTTTTTTTTTTAAAATCGATCACTTATTTTGAGATGATGGGATGTTAACACTATTATGGTTTGTGCCATAATGATTAGCAGATAATGATGTCAGCAGGCAAGATTGGTTCACTCACACGAGCAATCGCCCTTGGCGCTTGGGAGCGAGTAAGGATGAGACTAGTGGTTTATTTTTTATTTGGAGCCAAGAAAGGCTTAAATAATCCACTATGTATGTCGCCTTGGTTACAACCAAGATGAGGTCGTGTTAAGGACCAAACATGGATGTTAGTACCCACTTTCCATGTTGTGCCTGTTATGATTAGCCAGATGCGAGATCTCATTTGGCGCCTAGAAGGCGAGCAAATAGAGAATTCGGGTTAGGCGCTAAAAAGCGACTAGACTAATATCTGTATGGTGTATCGAGTATGACGTCACTCTTTTGGAAGAGTTACTCCACCGTAGCATGTATTCATACTACATGTGCTTGGCGACCAAGTAATGAGGTGAGAGAATGGATCACTATTTCCTCACCGTGTGAGTCTTACGTGTCATTATTGATATGACTTTCATTTATGTACCCTTTTGTGACTTTTGACTATGTCATAAGGTAAGGGGTTAATGTTCTGCTACTTTGGTATGTTGCCTGCGGTCATGTATAATTCGGCCTTAAGGGACATCACTGGGAAAGCTGTCAATCCTAAACTAAATGGCATGAGGGCAAAGGGAAGATCATTTAGTATTACACCACTGTTGTATATTCACTGCCGGCAACTCACATCGCTCTACATAAGAGGCGGATTGAGTGTGAATATATTGCAAGAATTGAGAGGGTCAAACATGCTCTTTTGAGGGATTAGAGATGTTTTTTGGACCGGTGTAATTAGATGGGCCTGGGGTATATGAGACACTATTTCTATTCTTTTTTGGTTGATGTCTCTATGCTGGCTCATTTTGAGTTTCTAGTATAGAGCTCCCACATGCAGGTGTTCTCAGCGGTCGCACGGTGCATTGGCTAGTATGAGATTGTTCTTTTTTGGGGAGATTGAGATAGAGATGTGGCAATGTCATGCCAACTCATGTGCGAGTGGGAGATGTTAGAAATGGGCGCCCATGTGGCATGACCATTTAAATTTGAATTTGAACCTTATCCAAATAGGTTTTGAATTTGAATTCAAACCTGTTTAGGATAACCACTCAAGATATAGATATTATCTCCATTAACTAATATGGATAGATAATAATAACACATTATATATCTGATATATGGGTTATGGGTGATTAAGAGAGAAACAAAGTATGATCTGAGTTTTACCCATATACTGACTCTCTCCCAAAAACAACGATCAAAAAGCCATTTGCACTGTGGTTTGTGTGGGTGATATTCACTATTATAATATCACCCCATTGCTGAGTTGATTGACCAGATTCAGGAAGTACGTGATTTACCCACGAGATCCTTCAGTTCAGACTCTGTTTGAAAGATATGACCATTATTAATTTTTTATTCCGCTGCGTTATACTTTCTTTACAATTATGATGAAGAGAATGAAGTTATAAACCAATTAGAAGTTGGTCTATGTATTATCCTAGTCCAAAAAGGTTCTATAGCTCTACCACTTTGTTTATAATCTGAAGAAAATGTTTTTTAATTAGGCAAGTTACAAATCACATATGTGTACACCTTACTATGAACAATCAAATTAAGTAATTTGACTAGGGGGTCAAGCCAATTGCTTGACTGGGTCAATTATGGGGCACTTACAGGTCTTGCTACCCAACTAGTATTGAAGGGTATATTAGCCAATTAATTGACACCGACTTATAACTTTTACCCACACCAATTCTTCTCTCTCCATTAGCCATACACAAAGATCCACTTATTAGGGTACTTATTAGGGTGGGCATCTACGTGTGATTATTGGTAGTTTTGAAGTTTGTTCCACGAGTTTTTTTATTTGAATATTTTTTAAAAAAGAATAATAATTTAAGGAATTGATTTGCTTTTAAAATTATTTGGAAAATTAATTCACTTTTAAAATCGTATTTTGAACATATAATTTCAATTTGAAATCGCATGTTCAAAATGCGATTTCAGGGTGACATGGATTACGATGCACTAATGTGGCAAGTTGAAATTGTATTTTCAATATAAACTCGCATTTTAAAAATGCGATTTTAAGTTGCACAATTACAAAACCTATTTTGGAAATGATATTTGAAATTGATATTCAACAATTACTTGGCAGATTAAAAGTCTTTTCATTTTAGGGTAAACTATCAGTAGGTCCTAATAGTTGGACTTAATTCCCATCAAGTCCTATTGAAAATAAGTCTTGGTAGAATTGTCGCCAAAAATAATTTTTTTGTGACAATTTTTTTATATACGTCGCTAAAAATTAACAATTAGTAACTTTTTTTGTCATGATTTTTATAAATTGTCGTTAAAACTTACAATTAGTGACTTTTTTATGACAAATTTTTCTCATAGGATCTATTAGACAATACTTCAACTTATTAAGACCTACACATAAGTGCCCCTCTTCATTTTAACATATTTTTAACATACATAACCAAACTATTCATATTATTTTAATACATATAAATTTTTATTCATGTCAATTCATCACTTATGTCTTTTTTTATTTTTATTTTTTTCCCCTGTAAGTATTCTCTTAACGTAATATAATAAACGTTATAATTTCAGCACAATTATAGTGAAAAATCATAACATCGTACTTTGAAATCAATGTAGTAAGTCACGAGTAACTAATAATTTCAAACTCCATACTTTGAAATTACTGTAGCAAGCCACGGGTAACTAACAATTAAAATCACATGTTAAAAATACAATTTCAAGTGAAGTTACATTTTAAATATGTGATTTCAATAAAATCACATTTACAATACACAATTTCAATTTGTCACGATAGCAGATCATGTCATTATAAAATTACACATATGATTTCAAGTTAAAAATATGATTTCAAAAAGTGAGATAACTTTTCAAATAATTTCAAATGTGAGTCAATTTTTTAAATTAAATTTTTATTTACAATATTAAAAAAAAAAACTCACCGTTCCATACTATGGATATTTGTCAAGTTGTTCATTAAAAGTTTAACAAAAAGTACTTACTATTTTAACTAATCAATATAAGGTCTTATTTGTTAACTTTTAAAAAAATCAAAAAATTAAAAAGCCACTATCTTATTTTGTTGGGCAATCTTCACTATATTTAAACGTTTTAATTCTATTGTGTACAAAACAACAATTAGAATTTAATTCTATTGTGTACAAAACAACAATTAGAATTTAAAGAAATAAAGAAAAGGAGAGAATTTATTTGATTACAAAAATCAAACTCGAATTACAAAATTAAATAAATAAAAACAGATTTTAATTTTGTTACAAAAACAAAATTAAAATCTGTTTAAATAAACAAATAAAAACAGAATAAAAAATTAAACAACATACTTGGTTAATCTCTTTGAATAACTTTCTGATCAAGTCCAGTGTTTGACACTGTGTCCTTAAGACAGATTCGTCCTCTCCACGGTGCTTTCAGAATTTGGACGTCTATCTCCCAGGATAAAATGATCTACTACAAACAATAGCAGCACTACAAATTGTTTGCCTTACGAACACACTAAGTGTTTACACTCTTTCTTTCAGAAATAAAATGCAGCAAAATGAAGAGGATGTTTACAGAATCATGAAAGACGAAAATTAGAGTTACAACATCCAAATGAGGGTTGTCCCTATTTATAGATTTAAAGGTGGCTCTTGGTTTTGAATTGAACAGGTATGATACCTGTTGGCTTTGAATTCAAACAGATTTGAATCTGTTGGTTTATAATTCAAACAGATAAGAAACACGGGAAGGGCCCTATTTGGGTGAACATTAAATCCAAACTAGTTTAATTCTGTTTAAAAACGGGAAGGGCCCTGTTTGGATGAACACTAATACCAAACCTGTTTATTTCGGGAAAGATGGGAAGGGCCCTGTTTGGATGAACAAAAAATCCAAACCAGTTTATTTGAATTAAATTCAAATGTTTTTTGCCCAAAAAGATTAGTATTGGGCCGAACAAGCCCAACCCAACCTCACACCACGCACCCAAGCCCAGGCCCAGCCCAGGCCCAGCCCAGCCCGCCCGACCGACCGGACGGACCGCGGCGCGCGCGTGTGTGGTGATTTTTGAGTCCAATGGGTCTAGCCCATTTTGCCCATAACCTCTCCCTCTGAAACACTTGGGTACCCCTTGGGGCACACCCCAAGTATCAAACCCAAGCTTTATAAACCCCTTTCAAAAACTTCCCCACCAAATCAATATGGGACAAGCCTTATTCAAACCATAAGGAATTTCCACCAAAACTCCATTTCCATGGAGCACACTTTGGCTTCAATTTCCCATTCACTCGGTAATGGTTTTAAGCAACCAAATATACCACGTGAATCACAACGCGGCATAGAACGCGTTACCACTTTAACCCGTGTAAAACGATGCACGGGGCCCACCTAAAAATTAGATCAAACTTAGGATAAAATTCTGGTTTTACCCAGAATTTAAAACCATTTCCAACAATCCCCCACATGAATGGAATTTGATGACAACGGAAATGCAACAATATGCAGATTTAACGAAAGAGTATAAGTCGAAAATATCTTGCATCAGGATAGGTAGTTTTCGGCCTTGAACCTTCCCTAGTGATAACCTATCGGACTTACTGGCTAACCAATGGACGCGATGCCTTGAATTGTTCAGCCGTTTGTGTAAGCCAAGACAATAGATTTCACACAAAATATCTTCTAACACATCGTGGTTCTCACTGTTGTGTTCATTTTGGCCTTGAACGCACCTGGTTTTCATAAGTGTTTCTAGAGAATGTAGCCTCTTTCATTTTCATAGAACCGGCCCTAGTTCAACACTCATATAGGTGATTCTTATTATGAGTATCTCCTTATACTCGTCTTGATTTTATGCCTTAATCAAGATATAAGTAATCATTAAAAGCAAAGCTTATTACCCCTGCAGACAACATATGTTGCAGATATCACTCTCACCATAGGAATGGGTAGGAATATGAATCCCTTGGTGATTTCTGGAGAGCCATACATAACTTAGTTGTCCCTTTGAACTTAGTTCTTGGGATCTCCAGTCATATAAGTAGGGTTACCATTATGACGACTCTTATGTAATAGGCTTTAATCCCATCCCCTTTGATGAACTATACACTAGCTCTTTTGTCAAACCTTTTGTTAACGGATCCGCAATATTCTCTTTAGATTTTATATAATCTATTGAGAGTATTCTATTTGACAACAACTGCCTAACGGTATTATGTCGACGACGAATATGTCGTGACTTACCGTTATACATATGATTCTGTGCCCTGCCTATTGCAGATTGACTATCACAATGAATGCAAATAGCTGGCACAGGTTTTGGCCACATTGGAATGTCTTCTAAGAAGTGACGAAGCCATTCTGCTTCTTCACCTGCTTTGTCTAAAGCAATGAACTCGGATTCCATTGTGGATCGTGCGATGCAAGTTTGTTTCGTGGACTTCCAAGAAACAGCAGCGCCTCCTTGAGTAAAGACATATCCACTAGTGGATTTTGAATCTTTAGTATCCGATATCCAATTGGCATCACAATAACCTTCGAGTACTGCTGGATATCAAGTAAAGTTCAAACCATGATCACGGGTGAATCTTAGATATCTAAGAACCCGAATGATCGCTTTCCAATGGTCTTCTCCGGGATTACTAGTGTACCTACTCAATTTACTGATAGCATAAACTATATCAGGATGAGTACAATTCATTAGGTACATTAGACTTCCAATGATTTGGGAGTATTTTAACTGAGACACTGCATCACCTTTATTTTTGGATAAATAAAGACTGATGTCTACAGGTGTTCTAGCTAAATTCAAATCATCCTTGATAAATTTATCAAGAATTTTCTCAATATAATGAGATTAAGATAATGCATATCCATCAGATGTTTTAGTAATTTTCATTCCTAATATAACATCTACGACCCCCATATCTTTCATATCAAATCTTTTGTTAAGCATCTGCTTAGTTGATTTGATCATGTTTTGACTGCTTCCAATGATAAGCATGTCATCCACATAAAGACAAACTATGACATAGCCTTGGTCAGTGTTTTTATCACAGACGCATTTGTCACATTCGTTTATCTTAAACCCATTAGTAAGCATTGCATGATCAAATTTTTCATGCCATTGCTTAGGTGCTTGTTTTAATCCATAAAGAGATTTCACAAGTCGACAAACTTTCTTTTCTTGCCCTAATACTACAAACCCTTCAGGTTGTTCCATATAGATCTCTTCATTTAGATCACCGTTTGAGAAAGCTGTCTTAACATCCATTTGATGTATTTCTAAATTAAACAACGCTGCTATAGAAATAAGCATGCGAATGGATGTTATTCTTGTCACAGAGGAATATGTGTCAAAATAGTCCAGACCTTCCTTTTGTCTGTAACCTTTAACTACAAGTCTTGCTTTATACTTGTCAATTGAACCATCTGCTTTCATTTTTATCTTGAATATCCATTTATATCCAAGAGGTTTAGAACCTGGTGGAAGATCCACCAATTCCCAAGTATGATTTTGCATAATGGATTCAATTTCATTATTAACAGCCTCTTTCCACAAAGGTGCTTCAGGACCTGTCATTGCTGCCTTAAAGCTTTGAGGTTCATTTTCTAACAAGTATGTCAGAAAATCTGGACCAAAGGATTTTGATGTTTTCGCTCTCTTACTTCGTCTTGGTTCATCATCAGTTAAATCCTTTTGGTCGAGATCATTTCTAGTCTCTTGTGTTTGATTGTCATTAGTCTCTTGACTTTGTGTACAATCATAAGTTCTTTTCTGTGAACTTAATTCCTGTCCTTTCTTATAAGGAAAGACATGTTCAAAAAACACAGCATTCCTTGACTCTATAATAGTGTTCACATTTATGTCTGGTATTTCTGATTTATAAGTCAGAAACCGATATGCACTATTATTTTGAGCATAACCAATAAACACACAATCTGATGTTTTTGGTCCAATCTTAGTCCTTTAGGAACAGGAACTTCAACTTTTGCCAAACACCCCCACACTTTTAAGTATTTGTAGGAAGGTGGTCGACCTTTCCACAATTCATAAGGAATGCTATTGGTTTTCTTGTGGGGTATTCTATTAAGAACATATTTAGCAGACAATATTACTTCCCCCCACAAGTTCTGTGGTAAGCCTGAATTTAGTGACATGCCATTCATCATTTGTTGTCTATGATGTGCTTGATTCATAAATTCCAAATCCAAAAATCCAAAATAATTATGACTACACAAATCAGAATTAATGTTTTGACAAAATCATATCCTTATAAAAATTTTGCCTAAGAAACGAACAATTCAAAAACCCAATTGATTGTATACATTCTTACAACTCATTTATAAATAAATGTCACTGTCATAAAAATATTTGTGACAGAATAAAATTAAATTATCTCAACTAATGCAAGAGATACACCCCCATGTTAATAAAATGGTTTATGGTTTAACAATTTCTACTACGCAAGTAAAATAATTATTAATGACATCTCATGACACATAATTCAAAATAAACCAATAATCAACATAAAAGATTTCTAAAATTACTTCCCAATTAAACGGAACGAAATAATTACATACATCTTCATGTTTAAATTTCTCTGGTGTTTAACACCCATTCAAAATTGATTAGAAATATTCAAATTAACATGCTTATGTCCAAAGTCGACATAACAATTTATCATTCCAAATCACTTGAAATTATTGTTAAGAAATAACTTGAGTTGATATCATGCATGCATATCAAACGCATCAACTAAAAATAATGATTTAACAAAATAAATTAATCATGCATTAAAATGTTCTTGTGAATATATATATATTTCGACTCAAGAGAAGAAACAATTCAAGATTATGAATCCACATTGTAATAAAAATAAAATTAGTTTGTAAAACTAATATTTTATTCTAGAAACAAATTCTTTCATGTATACTCACGATGAACTATGATAAAAATAAAAAGAATTAACACCTTTTCACAAAGGGTTCAAAAATAAGTGGTCTATCAAACGAAACCATAAGTCACTTACAAAATTAACAGATTGTGATCGAGTCACAAGGTTACATGATTGATTAACAAAATTAATTTTCTAGTTACTAAAACCAGAAAATAAATTACAAAACAAAATAATTTCATTTTCCTTGTTACTAAAACTAGTAAAATAAAATACCGAAATAATATCTGATTACAAAAATCAGACAACCAAACCACAAATTAATTTTCTAGTTACTTAAACCAGAAAATAAATTATAACACAAAATAATTTTATTTTTCTTGTTACTAAAACTAGAAAATAAAATAATTTTATTTTCCTTGTTACTAAAACTAGAAAATAAAATAACACAAAAATATCTGATTACAAAAATCAGAAAAATACAAAATAATTTTATTTTCCTTGTTACTAAAACTAGAAAAATAAAATACCAAAATAATTTTCTGTAACACCAAATAATATTCTGCAATTGTTAATGACACCAGTATATTACTATTAGTATAATGTCAAAGAAAAGAGACAGTATATTACTACTATCTGTCAAATAGCATAAATCACTATTTGTTTTTCCAATCAGAATATTATTTTGAAAAACAGAAAATTAAATATAATAAAGATACCAAAAAGAATTCTGTCTTAAGATTGTTGGGCAATCTTCACTATATTTAAACGTTTTAATTCTATTGTGTACAAAACAACAATTAGAATTTAATTCTATTGTGTACAAAACAACAATTAGAATTTAAAGAAATAAAGAAAATGAGAGAATTTATTTGATTACAAAAATCAAACTCGAATTACAAAATTAAATAAATAAAAACAGATTTTATTTTGTTACAAAAACAAAATTAAAATCTGATTAAATAAACAAATAAAAACAGAATAAAAAATTAAACAACATACTTGGTTAATCTCTTTGAATAACTTTCTGATCAAGTCCAGTGTTTGACACTGTGTCCTTAAGACAGATTCGTCCTCTCCACGGTGCTTTTAGAATTTGGACGTCTATCTCCCAGGATAAAATGATCTACTACAAACAATAGCAGCACTACAAATTGTTTGCCTTACGAACACACTAAGTGTTTACACTCTTTCTTTCAGAAATAAAATGCAGCAAAATGAAAAGGATGTTTACAGAATCATGAAAGACGAAAATTAGAGTTACAAAATCCAAATGAGGGTTGTCCTATTTATAGATTTAAAGGTGGCTCTTGGTTTTGAATTGAACAGGTATGATACGGGAAGGGCCCTGTTTGGATGAACACTAATACCAAACCTGTTTATTTCGGGAAAGATGGGAAGGGCCCTGTTTGGATGAACAAAAAATCCAAACCAGTTGACGGACGGTGGCGCGCGCGTGTGTGGTGATTTTTGAGTCCAATGGGTCTAGCCCATTTTGCCCATAACCTCTCCCTCTAAAACACTTGGGTACCCCTTGGGGCACACCCCAAGTATCAAACCCAAGCTTTATAAACCCTTTCAAAACTTCCCACCAAATCAATGTGGGACAAGCCTTATTCAAACCATAAGGAATTTCCACCAAAACTCCATTTCCATGGAGCACACTTTGGCTTCAATTTCCCATTCACTCGGTAATGGTTTTAAGCAACCAAATATACCACGTGAATCACAACGCGGCATAGAACGCGTTACCACTTTAACCCGTGTAAAACGACGCACAGGGCCCACCTAAAAATTAGACCAAACTTAGGATAAAATTCTGGTTTTACCCAGAATTTAAAACCATTTCCAACATATTTAAGTCACATCACTTCTTTACTATCATTTTAAATCTCACTTATACACAATTCATATTTTATAAAAAATCAAAAAATATATTTATTTAAAATATCCCAAATAACCTTAAGATAGAGTACCACGTACTAAAAAAATATTGTCATTGAAGTAAAAAAATAATTTCTCGAGCATCCACTGGGTGACACTGAAAAAATAGAAGAAATCCCGCACTGACAGCCTGACATCGAGTTTAAAATTTTAACTAAAATTCGATTTTAAAATTAAAATTATATTAAAAATTCAATTTTATTTAACAAATTCATATATATTAAATGTCATATTTTAAATTTATAATTCATATATTTCTATATTTTTTTATGATTAATTTAATCCTTTTAGGTATGTGAAGACTCATTTACCAACCATAATAGAGTATCACATTTGAAAAAAAGAATATAAAGAAATTTTTTGGTGTCATATTATACTTGTCACGTTGAATCGTCACATTTGAAAAAAGTAAACTAATGAGTTTTTAATTTTTTTTGAAGTGTCATATTATACCCGCCACGATGTGACATTTGAAAAAAGTACAATAAGGAGTTTTAATTTTTTTGGAGTATCACATGTAGTTTTTTTGGAATGTCACACCATACCCTCCACATTGTCACATTTAAAAAAAATATATTAAAGAGTTTTTAGTTGTCATATCATGTCCGTTATGTCATCACATTTAGGAAAAATACACTAAGGAGTTTTTAATTTTTTGGAGTGTCACATCATACACATCACGTTAGAGTGTCACATGTTACATTTGAAAAAAGTACACTAAATAGTTTTTAATTTTTTTTGACTGTCACATTATACCTACCACGGCGTCGCATTTTAAAAAAATACACTAAGAAATTATTAATTTTTTTAGAGTGTCACATCATAACTATCATGTTGGAATGTCAGATTAATATCGGTCATATTAGAGTGTCACATTAATAAAAGGGGTATAACCGTCCACCAAAATACTATCAAAATCGAAAATAGGACTACACGGAACAAAACTCTATACTAATAGAACTTAATAGATCAATAGAAAAAAATTCGGATTAATTGAACTACTTGTTTGTGAGATAGAATTTATTAGTAAATATCCTATGAAAAATAAATTTTCTAAAATAAATAACGTTATAAATAAATTGCACAAAATTTAGTTTTTATTCATTTTATTCAAAGTTCGAAAATTCATTGCTGTATTTTCTCTTTAAGTATATATTTTTTAAATTTAAACAAAATAATATACATATAAACATTAATGTTGATCTGGGCTCATTACAAATTTCACTGTCACAATTTAAAAAAGAGGAACAATAGGAGCCCGACGAAAGAAGACAGGCAGGCCCATCGGTGCCATCGAAAAAAAGGGGCCCATTAGGTAACATCAAAAAAAGATAGGCCCATCCAGAGCAAAAATAGGTCCATCATAGAATGCATTCTCGATGAGGACCCATATCTGGGGTTCAGTAACACGAATATATAGGCAACATCTTCTTTCGCAATTACCCAAAGGAAAATAAAAAAATAAAAAAATATGAATAATTCGTGTATACTCGCATTTATTTGTTACAACAAAAACTTGGGGCCCATGTGCGTCAACATGTTTTTTTTTGAAAAAAATTCTACTTTTTTTTGGACAGTAAAAAAATCCCTAATTTAGATCAGAGGGGAGGGATGGAGGACGAGTTATGACTCTGATCTCATGGTTTGGAGAATTCATTCGCTCTATGGATGTGAAAATTGCACACTAATGTTGTGTTTGGTTAGGGGATTTGAGAATAGATTTGGAAAGAGAAATAAAAAAAAGTATGTGAAATATAAATAAAATATCTAATTTCAACTAATTTTACACACATTTTTTGTTTCTCTTTCCAAATCCATTTTCAAATCTCCCCACCAAACATAGCGAGGCGACTCATACATAAATTGTGGAACTTCATGTGCAGGATGGATGTATGAGACAATTCCATCTTTGTTTATGTGTCATTGTGAGTGTGATGACCACACCACGCGTATCATAATTGTATTTATTTAATTATGTAGAATTTGAATTTGAATTATGTGTCATGTGTTTGATTTGTATGTATATGTTTGATTTGTGAAATATTTGTTAGGAAATCCATTCTAAAATAGAAATTGTGATCGTAGATGATTTGTGAATCAAAATTAACAAGTTTAATTTAATATATAGAGTTTTTTGGGGAGTTTAATTAAAATTTGATTCAGTTTAATAAAATTACGATTTGTATAATTAGCCTTAAGACTTGATTAATTAGTCTAATACTTCATTAGTGTAGTAAGCTAATCTATTTCTATTCATAGATGAGGTGAGTCCACATATATGCTATTTTGCTGGAGGAAAACATAAGAGTAGGAGAGTTGAGAGCTCAAAGTCTAGAGAGGGAGAGAGAGAGCTCAAGTAACTGAAGAAGAACAAAGAATGCTAAGGGGAGATCAACATTAATTGTAGAATTCAAGTAGAAGGTATGAAATTGAAGCTTAATTCATATAGGCAATCCATCTAGCTATTGTATTCATGAAGAAATTGAGGTCATATATGAGTAATTTGAAAGGAATAAGCTTGAAAATGATGATAATTGAACTAAAAGAACATGCATGGTTAATTTTGTGAAGTTTCATCATTTTGAACATGATTTCTATCATCTTTCTTGAATTTGAGAGCTAAATTGCACATGCATCATTAATTTATAAAGTTTTGCAGGTTTAATTTCATGAATTCATGAGTTCAAGTTCATGATTTGTCAAACAAAAAGAAAAGAGTTTGAAAATCTTGCATGCATGCAGTTTTTGATTTCACTTTTGAGAAATTGATGAAGTTTTGAGTAAATGATTTATAAATGATCATATATATGTGTTTACTAAAGTGTTTTTATATTTTTGAGCAAGTCATGCAAGACCTTTAAGTTTAAATTTGCATTTGGACTATTTTTCTTCAAGTATTGAAAGCCAGAATTCGTACTGACCGCTAAAGCGGTCAAGTTACCGCTCGCGCACACTTTGTGAACTCCTAATATTTTTGCAGACCCGCTTGAGTGACCAAGTTTTCGCTCAAGCCTACATTTGGATAATCTAGAATATGATTTTGCAGACCAAAGTACTGAGAGCATGCATTCACCGCTCGAGCGGTCACCCTATATTCAAAATGTTTTGAAAAGCACTCTTGAGTCCGTGTTTTCATTCTTTTATACTTCTGAGCATTTGTAAGCATGATTTAAGCCTCATTAAGAATTACTAAACTAGAAACCGACTTAAGCAAATTTATTAGAAGATTAATCGATTAAGTGTTATGTTTCAATAAGTGTGTGTTTTTGCGTAATGTGTAGGTTGGCTTCGGAGAAGTGTTACCTAATCGAATTGCTATGAGTAATATCTTAGTAAAGATATATTTTCGGAATAGTCTATTTTCTAAATGATCTGATAAGATTTTTGAAATTATGGTTTCTTAATAATGAATGAGTTTTCCATCTGTCTGATCAATGTGATATCTGTTAATGAAGTTGTTGTCTGTTTGATCAATGTGATATTTGTTAATGAAATTGTTATGACAAGTACAATTGTTGGACCCAAGGTTGCTCCGTATGTTTGCTATATTTGTTATGACTATCTTGTCTATTATGTTTGTTATGTCTGTATTGTTTTGGACTTAGGGTCACTTTACCGTTCTGATATAGCTGTAATGATTTGGACCAAAAGTCGTTCTGTTAAGTTTGATTTTGTTCTATATGTTCTATTGAATGTTATCGGGATGTTTCCCAACATCTGTTACCTTTAAAAAGGTTTAATGAATTTCTATATGATATGTTCTGGTTATGGTTCCATATATAGCTTTGAATCTGTACACTACGCCAAAATTGGGCTTTAGCGGCGGTTTTTTACCGCCGTTAAAAGCTGTAAAACCGCCATTAAAGCCTTTAACGGCGGTATTAACGGCGGTTTTGTTATGCGCGTGTCGGAAAAAGTACAACCGTCATAAAAAGGTAAATGACCGTCGTTAAAAGTTAACCAAAAACGGCAGTTCTTTACCGCTGTAAATAGGTTCAAATTTTTCAAAAAATAATTCTTTCTTCTTGCACTTTCCAAGTCTTAAACCTTCAACCTTTCATCCATCCACACCAACCACTCCACCAAAGCCACTCTTCATGAAATATATTTCCTAAATAAATATTTAAACATTACTTTTACTTTATTGTAGATGGTCATGTTCAACCCTAGCCGCGCATGGTCACCACTCACCGGAGCTCTGCCGGAGCTCGGCCGACAAAGACCGCCGTCATTAATGGCGGTAATGAGAGGGCTTTAGCGGCGGTTTCATTACCACCGTTTAAAAATGGCTTTAGCGGCGGTTTTTAACGGCGGTTTCATTACCGCCGTTAAAGGGTCATTACCGGCGGTTTTGTTAATGGCGGTAACGAAAACCGCCGTTAAAGATACATTAACGGCGGTATTAATGGCGGTTTCGTTACCGCCGTTAATAGTATCTTTAAACGGCAGTAACGAAACCGCCGTTAAAAAAATCACCGTTAATGCCCTGTTTTGGCGTAGTGGTATATGTATCTTTTATATAAATTCTAGCACTCATTTATTAAATCCTTTACTTTGATGTTACTCATTGGGCTCTAGCTCACCCCATTTCCCTATATATGTAGGTGAGCATTAGGAGGATCAGCCCTAGAGTCTGCCTTAGAGTCGGCCATTTTGTGAAATTGACCACGAAAAAGCCTCCGTGTTGAGGCTTCAGTTTTTGCTTTTCTTTTGTTTTTGTTTAGGTCAAGTTCGACCATGATATGTACTTAAGCTTAAGTTTTGTATAACTATGAGTTTGTACTCTATGTATATATATTGTAAGTGGGTTATAATTGTCACGACCCGCTCCCCGTACCAAAGGGTTAAGTATCGTGATGGCCAGTAACTAAAGTTACCTACGGCCAATTCTTAAACAAATAAATAAACGCAAGCGGAAGAAATATTTAAATGAGGGTACCAAAATAATAATCGGAGCTTCTATTTTTATTACAAAATTATTGACCAAAAATGTCGATATTACATAGAAAAATATCATAAAAATATTGTGTGTGTCTATTCCGCAGCCCTGCGTCTAAGACTTTCCAAAGCTATTTCTGAATTGCATTATTTCCTGAAAATTGGTAAACAGCTATAAGCACATGGCAGAGTGAGAAATATTATACCAAGAGTATAAGGGACACGAAATAATCATGGATAATTAGTTAGACCAAAACATTTAAGATAACTTAGTCGGAACAAATAATCATTTAAGTAGCAGAACTGAGATCATGTAAATATATAGCCATAACCACGGAAATTTGGTAAACAAATGGCAGAAACTGAAATACAGAAATTATGTAAGTAAATGACCATAACCACGGTACAGAATAGAACAGAACAAAGGTCACAGAAGTGACAGTCAGAATAGAGGTACGGATTCAAGAGGTGGCTCGTACGGATTCTAGAAGTGGCTCCCACAATAGTGTAGCACTTAGTTCCGCACAGTACTTTGGTCCGCACAGAACAGAGGTACGGATTCAAGAGGTGGCTCGTATGGATTCTAGAGGTGGCTCGTACGGATTCAAGAGGTGTCTCGTATGGATTCTAGAGGTGGCTCCCACAATAGTGTAGCACTTAGCTCCGCACAGCACTTTGGTCCGCACAGAATAGAAGTCAATGGATCCATAACAAACAGAAGACCACAAAGTGGCCAAACAGAAGCCAATGGTTATTTAAGTCCCCCAAAGCATAGGACTCCCGTGGTGGTACTTACAAAACATAATTGTTTATAAGGTCATAATTAAATATTCTTTAAAATATAAACAAACATATCCATAGGTTTCCTTTAAAACAAATAGGGTTCAGAAGATAATCCACGTAACTGAAATAATAATGTAGTTTATAATAATTTATAAAACATAACTTGTATAAAATAAATATGGTGAGTCAAAATATACGTAAAATACATTTTGGTGACTCAAGGTATAATATAACTCACCTTAACTTTAATACCTTACTCTTTCTTTCCATTATCAAAGACCCTTTTAGCTTCCACCATTTTTTCCTTTCTTTCCTTTCTTTTCCTTTTCTTTCTTTCTTCTTTTCCTTTCTTTCTTTATTTCTTTCTTTCTTTTCTTTCTTCTTTCTTTTCTTTTCTTTCCTTTCTTTTTCTCCAGGTGAAACGCCTTCTCCCTTTTATAGGGAGGAGAGATGCGTACGTGGCCTCCACGTGGCTAGACGTCACTTTCGCTCAGATTTCATTCATAATTATATAGATTCATTCTTATCCTTAATAGATATTTAAAATAATTACCCTTTGACCCAATATTTTAATATAATTATATAAATAAGTTAATTTTTAATTAAATTACACTTTATCATATACCAATAGAAAATTATTTATTTATTTTAGTACCACACCCATTATTATTATTATTTATATTATCTATATTATTATTATTTATATTTTGACCCTCAAACTTTTAATAATTATATTATTTTACAAAATTACGCATAATGATATATAATAAATTATATATTTTCCGAACTGAGATTAAATAATATTAGTATAAATTCTACAGAATAATTAAAAATCTGAATTATTACAATAATATGTTTGGGTTTTCTATCCATGCCATTTATACATAGCTTAATGGACAATATTATTATTCTCTTATTTATCTGCTTCCACTTTAGGCCTTGATCTAATTAAATATTTTGAAGTTTTGTCTGAAAACCGTAGATAATCTAAGATTACTGGTCAGTCATAATCTAAACCTCTAGGAGTCGGTTCGGGTGGTGACAGTGAGTGGACAACCTTATTTATAACCCTTACTATTTTAAAAGTTAGCATGAAACTCAAGATTAATCTTTAATGGCTAGCTAACCGCCTTGCCAAATGTTAGCATTATTAATATAAGATTTAGCAATAGCTAAATTTTTGCAAGACGTCTTCTCTTTTCTCTCTCATAATGGGCCACAAATGATTTTTTGATTTAATTTTTCATGAAGAAATAACATTTGTACTATTAAAGCAACATTGTTGAAATTTAACTCTAGCTAACTATTTTAGCAATGCATCATTAAATATGCTGTTAGATTGGCTAGATCAATCATGAATTATTTACGCAACATTATGCATCGTGCTCTTACCACCATTGTGCCACATCTTTGGCAAATGAAATCATACTTCCATATCCTAATGCAAGGTGCTAGCTAACTGATACGACTCCTTGGACTATCGGGACATTGCCCTTTGTTGGGTATATCTCTTCATTGGAGTATGAGACCCAATTGGTTTATTAAAATATTTGGTTTAGTTATTATATCTAACTTTTGGAAGCCCAATGGATTTTTTATAATTAGTTTGGTACAACTAGGGTTTTGATAAAAAAATCCAAGAATTCCAAATATATATATTTGGGATTGTTTTGTTTTTCTACATAAGTGTGCGGCGACTGATACAACATTGATTGACTTACTTGTGAAAAATCATATATTTTCCCTAATAGCCGGTATATATTAGAGCTTACGGTTTATTTTGGTTTATTTATTTGTGTAAATCAATAGAGGGGAATGTGGGTCGCATGTCTAGCTTCAATGGTAGCAATTGGGTAACTTGTAAAACTAAAATGGAAAACCTATTATTTTGTAAAGATTTGTATGGACCTATTGAGGGTAACAGTGGCAAACCCGAGGGTATGCAAGATGATGAATGTAATAGGCTTAATTGAAATGTTGTTGGTGTTATCCGTCAATGGATTGATGACAGTGTGTTTTATCATGTTGCTACTGAAACTTCAGCATATGATTTATGAAAAAAATTAGAATGCCTTTATGACAGGAAATCAGCCTCAAATAAAGTTTTTCTATTTTGTAAGTTAGTTAATTTAAAATATAAAGAGGGCAGCCATATTTCGGAACATTTGAATGAAATAAAGAATATTGTTAACCAACTTGCTTCTATAAAAATTGTCTTTGATGATAAGTTGCAGGCTTTGATACTATTTAGTTTTTTGCCCAAAAGTTGAGAGACTTTGGTTGTGACGATTAGTAATTCAACACTCAATGGAGTTGTCACAATGAGCCAAGTCACTAATAGCTTATTGAATGAAGAAACTAGAAGAAAATCAGTGGGTTCTTCTCATTTGGAGGCATTTGTTGTGAGAGACCGAAGCAAAACAAGGGAGAGGAGTAAGGCTCCTCATGGTTATGATCAAAGCCGTGACAAATCAAGAAATGGTTCTTTTTCAAAGAAAGACATTGAGTGCTATTACTGCCATGAGAAAGGGCACATGAAGCGGGAATACTGAAAGCTCAAGAACAAGGAGAAAAGGCGTGACAAAAGTGTGGATAAGAAGTAAGAAGATACAATGGCGGTTACTACCAATAGTGATTTCATGGTCGTTTGTGAAGATGATTGTATCAATTTTGTAGGCCAAGAGAGCAATTGGGTGGTTGATTCCGATGCTTCTTTTCATGTGACTTCTCGAGTTGATTTCTTCACTACTTATACCAAAGGAGATTATGGTTGTGTTCGAATGGATAATGAAGGTTTGTCTAAGATTATTGGAATGGGTGATGTTTTCTTGTAAACAAATTTGGGCTGCAAACTGTTCCTTAAAGATGTGAGGCATGTTCTCAACATTTGCCTCAATTTGATCTCTACCGGGAAGCTAGATGATGAAGGCTTCAACAACAAATTTGGTGATGAAATATGGAAGCTCACAAAGGTTATTTGGTGGTGGCTAAGTGCAAGAAGACTCATACACTTTATTCGATACAAGGAAAAATTTGTAAAGGTGTTGTCAATGCATTTAAAGATGATACTTGTACCGAATTGTGGCACAAGCAGCTTGGGCACATGAATGAAAAAGGGCTACAAGTTTTGTTCAAGAAAAAGTTTCTACCCTGTTTGAAAGGTACACATCTTAAAACTTGTGTTCATTGTTTGGCGGGTAAACAACATAGAGTTTCTTTTCATAAAAATGTTGCTTCTAGAAAAGAAAATGTTTTGAAGTTGATTCATTCGGATGTTTGTGGTCCTTTAAAAGTTAGAACACATAGTGTTGCATTTTATTTTGTTACTTTCATTGATGATTATTCAAGGAAAGTTTAGGCTTTTATACTAAAAACTAACTATCAAGTTCTAGATATATTTAAGTATTTTCAGGTCATGGTTAAAAGAGAAACAAGACATAAATTGAAGTGCATCCGAATAGACAATGGTGGTGAATACATTGGGCCATTTGATGAGTATTGTCGCAGCTAAGGTATTCAGCATCAAAAGACAGTTAAGAAGACTCCTCCACAAAATGGCGTTGTCGAAAGGATGAACCGCACCATTGTGAAAAAAAAACAAGGTGTTTGCTTTCACATACTAAATTGCCAAAATCCTTTTGGGGTGAGGTAATGAAGATAGCGGTTGACGTGATCAATTTATCTCCTTCCTATCCTTTGAATGGTGATGTCCCAGAAAGAGTTTGGACTTGTAAAGATGTGTCTTATGAGCACTTAAGAGTGTTTGGTTGCCGAGCTTTTGTTCACATTCTAAAAGATGAGAGGTCTAAGCTTGATAGCGAGTAAGACAATGTATTTTTCTTGGCTATAGGTGTGATGAGTTTGGTTATAGATTGTGAGATCCGGTCGACAAAAAAGTCATTTGAAACCGTGATGTTGTGTTTCTTGAAGACCAAACAATTGAAGACTTTGGTAAAGGTGATCAACTGGAGCCAAAAAGTAGTGATTTCATTGATATAGATCCATCTCCTTCATCTTCGGTGGATGATGAAAATGGAAGAGATGTGTAGCCACCTATTGAAGATGTAAATGATGATATTAATCCTAATGAATTTGAGCCAGAAATTGAGGAAGAGCATCTAACTCAAGAACCGCCACCACAACTTGAGTTGAGAAAATCTACAAGAGACTGGCAACCTTCGAGAAAGTATCCTCTAAATGAATTTGTGTTGATTTTCGATCAAGGGGAGCTCAAGAGCTACCAAGAAGCAATTAAGCATGCAAAGAAAAGTGATAGAAAAAAGGCTATGGAAGAGGAAATGAATTCCTTGCTTGAAAATCAAACTTATGATTTAGTGAAGTTGTCCAAGGGGAGGAAAATTCTAAAAAATAAGTGGGTTTTCAAATTGAAGAATGATGGCAAGAATTTGAGGTACAAAGCACGTCTTGTTGTGAAAGGCTTTGGGCAAAAAGAAAAATTGACTTTGATGAGATTTTTTCACTAGTTGTGAAAATGTCTTTTATTCGGATTGTACTTGGCATGGCTACAAGTATGAGCCTTGAAGTTGAACAACTTGATGTGAAGACTGCATTTCTTCATGGTGATCTTGAAGAAGAAATTTATATGAAGCAACTGAAGGGTTTTGTGGAGAAAAGGAAAGAAAAATTTGTTTGCAAATTGAAAAAAAGTTTGTATGGCCTCAAGCAAGTCTCGCGGCAATGGTACAAAAAATTTGACTCTTTCATGGTAAATAATGGTTTTTCTAAATCTACTTCAGACCGTTGTGTGTTTGTGAAAAATTTTCAGATGACAAGTTTATTATTCTTTTACTTTATGTTGATGATATGTTAATTGTGGGTCAAGATTATACTATGATTAACAGGTTAAAATTGGAGTTGAGCAAGTCTTTTGCTATGAAAGATTTGGGACCGACAAAGCAAATACTTGATATGAAAATTGTTTGTGATCGCAAAAATGGGCTAATTTGGTTGTCTCAAGAAAGCTACATTGAAAAAGTTCTTGAAATGTTCAACATAGATAAAACAAAGTCGGTTGGTTGTTCACTTGCGGGTCACTTCAAGCTTAGTTCGAATCAATGTCCTACAAGTGAGAAAGACAAGGAAGAGATGCAGAAAATTCCTTATGCTTTAGCGGTTGGTTCTTTGATGTACGCTATAGTTTGTATAAGGTCGGATATTGCTTATGCTGTTGGTGTGGTGAGTCGGTTTCTCTCTCATCTGGGTAAAGAACATTGGCAGCGGTGGAGTGGATTCTAAGATATTTTCGAGGGATTTTAAAGGTGTGTTTGTATTTTGGGAATGGTAAGTTGATGCTTGATGGGTTCCCAGATTCTAACATGGCCGGTGATGTTGATTCTGGGAAATCTACTTCGAGGTATTTGATGACATTTGCAGGGGAAGTTATGACATGGCAATCTAAATTACAAAAATGTGTTGCCCTCTCAACTACCGAAGCTGAATTTATCGCTATTACGGAAGTTTGCAAAGAAGAGTTATGGTTGAAGAAATTTTTGCAAGAATTGGGTTTGAATCAAGAAAGATACGTGCTTTATTGTAATAGTCAAAGTGTTATTCATTTGAGCAAATATTCAACTTTTCATTCGAGATCTAAACACATTGATGTAAGATACCATTGGATTCGTGATGTGTTAGGTTCGAAATTGTTACAACTCAAAAAGGTTCACATAGAAGATAATATTTTGAATATGTTGACTAAGACTTTGTCAAGGGACAAACATTTAAAGTGTCAAACTTTGGCGGGTATGATTGATATCTCCACCTAAGTCGGTAGGGGGAGAATTGTTGGGTATATCTCCTTATTGGAGTATGAGACCCAATTGGTTTATTAAAATATTTTGTGGTTATAATATATTTTAATATATTATATCTAACTTCTGAAAGCCCAACGGATTTTTTATAATCAGTTTGGTACAACTAGGGTTTGGATAAAAAAACCCAAGAATTCTAAATATATATATATTTGAGATTGTTTTATTTTTCTACATCAGTGTGTGGCGACTGATACAACATTGATTAATTTATTTGTGAGAAATCATATATTTTTCCTAACAACATTGCCCTCCACGTATGCCTATTACCCACCCACACGGAAACGAGAGAGAGAGAGAGAGAGAGAGAGAGGGCATTAAATATGGTAAATGCTATTGAAGTGAGGAAATAGACTGTCTCGTACTATCATCAACCCCATTTTATTGCTCCTCCTAGCCTTTCCTGTTACATTTTCAAATCCTAACAACTCAAAAGAGTACATTTACGTATTTATGATATCAAAATGAAATCCAATTTGGTATTCACAAAAGTAAAACAAGAAGGCTATCTTGAATTCCAGCTTCCATCGTCACAAGGTGAACATCCCTCCTTCGCAATGTCATTGATCTGAACGCCAGAATCATAGACAACCCCAACCTTCCAATCCACTGGAAGCACATTTTGTGCCCAAATCCACTTCCCATCATACCCTGATGTCACAACCATTCGGAACTGCAATGCCCCGGCTGGTACTCTATCTGTATCCCACACAGCACCATAGTTTCGACTCATGAAACTCCAATCTGATGAACCAGCCTATACGTATAGTGCAAAGGCATTAATGTTAGAGCGAGCAATTCAATAATTTCACAAAAAAATTATCAACCATCTAGCTTTTTAATTCACCTGAGCCACATCTACTGCTACAATTTCTGTCTGACCACCTTGGTACAAGAACTTTACTGCTAGATAATTTGGCTTTTTGCTCGTTTCTTCCACGCGGACTGCCAAATTCTGGTTTTTGTACTCGCACGGTGTTCTGTTACATGCCAAAGGGATTATTGAAAACTGAATCATTACTTGCTTGCTAGAGGATTTATGAACAACTGACTAGGCTAGGGGAGAAGGATATTGAAATTAGATTTTAAGGGCAGTCCCTATTGCCAGGACAATTTACAGCCGTTTAATGCAGTGAGTGATTGTACTCTGCCTTGGCATCGGCCATAATTGCTCTGGAAATACAGCTGCCTATTCTTCTATCTTTATTTTATTTGTTTTCTTGGGACTATTTTAATATACAGTATATGTTGGACATTAATATTATAAATCAATGTGCTCGTTCTTTGTTTAATGGAAAATTATTAGATAGTTTCAGAGTATCTGCTAACCTCTTGTATTCGACATTGACAAGCCCAAGTTTCAAAATGTCTTGCTCCATACCCTTGTTAGCCATGGCTCTAAAAGCTCTGCTACTTAGAACAAAATCTGTATGGTTATTCTGGTTAAGATCAGTAACTATCACTTTAGTCCCCTGTTTAGCACAGAGAGTTGTGTTCTTGCATCTCATCTGCAGCAAAACCATACACACCCAATCAGATAAGAAAAAAGTAAAATCAAATACAAGAAAACTAAAAAGGTCTATCAACACAAATGAACAAACCTGAAAGCATGCTCCACAACCACCTCCATTATTGTAAAGACTAGGAACAGCAGCAGCAAGGTAGCCGCCAGTGAAGCCTACGGCCAAGGAACCATACCCACAAGCCCCAGCTGCATCAAATTGAAAAAGTAAAGATTACCCACTTAACATTTCGGGAAAATATCATCTGGGTCTATGCCAATTTTGTGTTTTTTCAATCGCAAAAAATACGGGTCTTGATCACCTAACAATCAAACATGAACCAAAGTAGAAGAGACTTGTGTCAAAATCTTACATGATAAAGCGGATGCTTTGGAGAAGTAGGCAACCTCGGTTTGGTGCACGCAACGATCACAAGCACTTGATGAAGAGATGAGAAAGAAGAAGAGGCAAAGAAACAAAGCCATTTCGTGGAGAATGGGATGATGAGATTGAGAGAGTACAAGAAAGATACGAGTGAAGAGATATATATATAGAGAGAGAGAAGTAAGAGGTGGAGTCCAGCAGGGTAAGCATTTGAAAACAGCTAGAGTGTGTTTACATTTGGTTTGCTTGTTGGTTTTATGCATGATAGATGGGCAAAGGAAAGAGACAGGCGTTTGCGTATACGCGGAGGGACTAAAAAGAAAATATAAAAAAAGAGATATAATGGGGGTGGGCTGTTTGTCCCTCACCGACTATTTGCCAATGCACTAACAGCTGTGCATTGGCATTTATGTTTCCATGGGTTTGGGTTTGTTCAATTTTTAACAAGTTTCTTCTCTTGTTCTCTATATGTCTAAGGATTAGATGTTCAGTAATTTTGAGACATTTTTTATGTGGTGTTTTTAATCAATGACCTAACAAAAAAGAATTTAGGAATGGAACAATATTCACTTACATTTGTTAGGTAACTATAAAAGACAAGGTGGCCCATTTCATGTGTTTTGGGGTTCTACATTTATCGAATATGTCATGTAAATAATATTACATGATTATTTCGTGATTACTTCTTAATTTTCCTTAGACATTGGATACAAGAAAAATATTCAATATTCTTGGAGTAATACCGTGGCATGTGCACTTAATAATCCCAAGCAATAACACCACACATAAAATGATGGATGGAACCGATTTTGTCTCTCACCCAATCAATTGAGGTAGTTAAGATCGGCTTTAGTCGTTCAATTATTAGTATGTTTTGATTTGTGAGTACCACATTTGTAATTCAAAGAGTATTGATGACACACTTTTAACTAAACACTGGTAAAAATCGCTTGATCACCATTACATCTAACCTTTATTCGGTAACCGGTACTTTTGGGTCAAAATGAACATTATATATAACCTTGAAAGTATGCATGATCCTCACGATTTGCAAATTCTCTACCATCATTTTTTTCTTTTAAATGCAATTACCAACTAGGAGATGGTATTTTTATCATGTTTTATTGGACTCAATGTGAATTGTTAAGTGGAGATTTTAGAAAAAAAGGGGGGGGGGGGGGGGGGGAGGGGGGTGACAACAGTTTTGGTTCAATAATGCACCTTGTGAAGTTAAGAACAATATGAAAACAAAAAATGAGATGTCAAAGCAAAGCATGAGATGTGAAATGATTGCTTATCTTGTTAATGAGGGGAGAGAAAGGAACAAAGTTAAAAAATTGATCTTATCAAGCAAGAACAATTAAGGTGGGCTGTGGAATAAAGCATGTGATTCTTTTTGTCTTTCTTTAGTTTTAGCAAAATTATTTATTATCCTTATCTTAATGTGCTGGAAAACATTAGCTATTCAAATTTGACCATAACTAAGTATAAACTACAAGTAGAAATACACGCGAAACACAATATGTTGAGAGAGTATTAATATTTGTGCTTAACCTTTTTAGACCATATAGTTTTTTTTTTTTTTTTTGGTCTAATCAGCCATACCTTCATGTCAGGGATTCAAACTTAAAACATTAATTTAAAAACAAAATGGCAGTAAACAATTGAACTATATATGTTAATATTAATAACGGTTCATTCCCCGTCATACATGGATCAGGTTAGGTATCAGAAATCTGATACTTATCCCAACAGATTTGGATGATTCACAGAGAGAGATAGGAATTATATAAACAACTTCATAAATAATTGCTTTTCCAGCTTCAAATGGCCATGATATGCATGGAGTGAAGAGCAGATATAAAACTGGGAAGTTCAGAAGGCATGGAACATTTAAAAATTTGTGAAAACACCATCTGCTCCAAAGCACACGAAATTGCCCACAAAGGTATGCATAAGCGACACACACTAGCTAAAAGTAGAGGTAAAAATGGAAACAAAGGTCAACACACTGTGTGGTGTGTTGGGATACTGTGACCTCTTACCCTAATGCTATGTATATGTGGTTGACGAGGGCGATTATCTCTATATTGAGAAAGAGAAGCACAATCTCATTATCTTCAACCATGTTCTTGTCATATATTATCATCTTCAACATGCTTTTTACTGTCATATTTCCAACAAAAAATTAATCTAATAATCGTTGACAATTGAAACTAATCACAAGCAGAAGAATTAATATACTGTTTCCAAACTAGCAAATATTTTTCCTTTTCCAGTCAGGCTAACAGTCATTTTTGAAGTACTAAAGCCGAAAACTTTTGATTATTATGTACAATTGGCTCACACAAAGCCATGAACATAGCAAAATTACATTGTTTGACCAAATAATACCAATGCTATATGATGAACTTACAAATTTTCTACTTGCCCTCTTCCCCCAACCAAAAGAAACAGAAATAAAAAAATAAAAATAAAAATAAAAAGAGAAGGGTTCTATGCTATTGCTATGTTGGGATGTGATAATTGCCTAAGCAGTTGCATAACTGGAATCTATAAAAGCTTCACAGAATAATGATTCTCATAGCTTTTGGGACAGCCTAATGAATTTCAGCTAGCTTTTTCTGACAAAATAGAAACAAGCTCGGCTCGAGCTTTTTCGAGGGTACTTGACAAATTCTCAGGTTTTCTACCACCTGCCTGAGCAAAATTAGGCCTGCCACCCCTCCTCCACCGCATAACTTCGCAATAGGCCCGATAAATTTCCCTGCTCGAACTCCCATGCCAACCACCCCCGGTGAGAATGCAGCGATTAAACTTACCTTGCCTTCACTAGGACATGAGCCCAAAATCACAGCTGCTGGATCTTCTAATGTATCCACTAGGTAGTCGGCTGCACTCTTCAGTGAATCAGCATCTGTATCGTCTATGCACTCAACCAGCACCCTGTAAAGTAATTTTCCAGAAAGCAACTGTATTATTCATAGAATGCTCTTTTAGATCTCCAAAGGGGAAATAATATCAAGACTTGTTAATGTCAATTTTTTTTGTTTTTGTTTTTGTTCTTTTCTGCGCTTGGGTTTAGGTTGAGTTGTCTGAATGATGGCGGTGCGAGTTAGCTATGTTGAATAGCTTAATATACATTGTTGGGCTCATTTTCTAATAGCTTAAGCTTTGGGGACTAATGGTGATATAACATATGGTATCAGAGCCAGAGAACTAGGGATAGGTAGGGTGCATATTCTTGGCTTGTACATGGTGGGTGCTGCCAAGCGAGCACACTGGTGTGAGGGAAGGTGTGAAGCGAAATTCGACATCGACTGGGTACAAAAGTAATGTGCAGTATATAAATCTGAGGGCACCTCATGCTGAGCTAACTTTAGGGTGTGTTTTTTCCAAGACTGTAACAAGCTATTCTTTACAAGTTTGAATGATTTCGTGTGCTCTTTATCATAGATGTATAGTTGATCCAAAGTTTCTACTCTTTAACATAGATGGAACTACAGAAGTTAATTTAATACCTGATATTTTTAGAATTTCCCACAAGCAATACATTGTTTGAGATGATTGAGGCTCTGTGAACTGCTGCTTTAGCACGAATAGCTGAAATTTCATTTCTTGCCATTCGCAATTCCTCCAATAGTGTTTCTACCCTAGCTGGTACATCTTCAGCTTTCACCTTTGCAGAATGAATTTTAATAATGAAAACAATGGAAACAATCAGGTGTTCTCTATTTAGCAAAAAGAATACAGAAGAAAACATACTTTGAGAGTGGAGCAGAGCTGTTTCATGTAGTTATCTCTAGCATTGATGTATTCGATAAAAGCTTCACCAGCAACGGCTTCTATACGTCTGATTCCAGACGCAATCCCCTGCTCTGAGATTATTTTGAAGCCACGTATTTCAGAAGTACTGCTGACATGAGTGCCACCACATAGTTCCATGGATACACCTGGAACCTCTACAACACGTACCTAAAATAATCACAGTATTTGAAGGAAAAATCAAATCCTATGTAAAAGTATGTTCCATAAGTTACAGCATTTATGTGTTGTGAAATGAGCATATATTTTAACACCATTTTCTGTCAGAACTCAGAAGTACAAAAGAAAAGATTTTATAGAAACTTGAACCTGTTCTCCATATTTTTCTCCAAACATTGCAATAGCCCCAGCTTTTTTAGCATCAGTTAGAGGCATCACTTTAGTTTGCAGAAGTGTAGAGTCCTCAATCCAGCTATTGATCAGTCCTTCAATCTCTATGAGCTCATTGTCCAAAAGTGGCCGGTGGAAGTTGAAATCAAATCTAAGACGATCAAAAGCCACCAATGAACCAGCTTGTGATGTTTCCTGGCCTATTACTCTTTTAAGTGCAGCTTGTAGCAAATGAGTAGCAGTGTGATGAACCTGCCAAAGAGTAAACAAGGTTCACAAAAAGTCTAATAGAGTTTTGAGATAGAAAAATAAACTAACAAACACTACTGTAGGAGTTTGCATCATTAAATATGCAGACGAGTGCTGACAAGTTAATTATACTGTAAATGTGGTAAACTGTAGGGGCGTTCACGGGTCGAGTCGGCTCAGTTTTAGTGCCAAACCGCCACCCAACTCGACGAGTTTGGGTTTCAGAAAATGGGACTCAAATTCGACCGTGAACTTGTTGAAGCTGACAAGAATCGGGTGTCTCTTTAACGGTCGGTATTCGGTTCGGACAACAAATATCCGACCCCAGTTTCCAGAGTCTTCATCCTTTACCAAACACACCCTAAAGCATAAGGAAGACAGATTAAGGAACAAAGTTGCAGAGAGTGAGGGAGGTTGAGGAGGGAGATGGGCAAAGGAGGATGAGGATTGAGAAGAGCAGCCTTGGAAAGTGAAGGGAGATCGGACAGGGAATGAAGGAGAAAGAGGTGGAAGTGGGATAGAGATGAGGTTGATGAGAGAGAGAGAGAGAGGAGGTTAGATACCACTGCTCATTTTAAGCTCTTCAATCTTCATTTATCAAGCATGATCATCATTTGTCCCAGCTAAACGCTGCTAATCGTGGCCCATGTTGCTGTGGATTTTCTCTTCGAAACTCTCCATCACAGCTTCAAACTATTGCTTTCACCATCTGCTTGCCTATTTGTAAATAAAGAGAAGGGTGAAGGGAGAGAACAAATGCTACTGGTTTGATCTTGGAATTGGAAATAGAATTGATTTGATACATCTGATGATTCACATGGGTTGTTTTCAACTTTTAGTAATAAAATAATAAGGTGATAAACATAAAAAGTGGAGAACTAATAAAAGGTTGCCAGCTATATTTAATGGTAAGGTTGTAATATTGAATATGAATAGAATGAAGCCACGTGTGTACTACATAAACCTCGTTCGGATGGGTTTAGCCGGTTGCGTTTTCCTTGCATCCGTTCACCGACCGTAATATGGCGATTTTAAATTACTTTCAACCGTTGCCGACCACATATGCTGATTAAGCCGACCGTGACACGTCGGTTCAGCTCGGTTTGGTCGAGTTGATTGGGCCAATCGGTTTTTTGAACACCCCTAGTAAACTGTATTATTTAAGCCAGTACCTTAGCTCGTTGCCTCAGCTTTGCATCTACCGCAGCTTCCACTTCACCGCCAACCTCTATACTTCCCTCCTTGATAGTACCCTTATGAACAAATATATTACCCACGGATTTTTTGACGTCTTTTATCTCTATAACAACAGTCTGTTGGTTTCCAGCTTCGGGAATAAATAGAAAACCATTGTCTCCAATTTGACCACCTGATTCAGCATAAAATGGTGTCCTATTGAGAAAAACTTCCACTTCGCTGCCTTCGGAAACCTGTAGTACCGGTTTCCCATTCACCAAGAGAGCCTCAACTACTGCTCTGGTGGAAAGTGTGTCATAACCTAGAAATTCTGTGTCACAAATATTTTCAGCTAGATCTCCGCCATCTTCAACTTCAAGTTTGACAGCATTATGTGCAGCCTGAGACTGACGTCTTTGGTTCTCCATTTCAATATCAAAACTGTTCATATCTATACTGACACCGCGTTCATCAGCCACTTCCCTAGTTATCTCCACAGGAAAACCGTACGTGTCATACAAGAGAAATGCATCCTTGCCTGACAAGCAAGGTGCAGTGCTATTTTCCTGAGCACTTGACAATGCATCTGCTAACATTTGATCAAACAGCTTTTCCCCTCTCTCCAATGTTTGTACAAAACGTAGTTCTTCCCTCTTCAACTCCTCCAAAATGCGGGACGCTCTTGTTTTTACGTCTGAATCTATGTGGGTGCTCATGTCAATTACTTTTTCTGCGATCGTAGGCAAAAATGCTTCTTCAATATCCCCCTTTATACCAACTAACCTGCCAGTACGAACAGCCCTTCTGATGAGTCGCCGAACTACATAACCTCTCCCAATATTTGATGGGACAACGCCGTCTGACAGGAGATAAACGATTGCACGCAGGTGATCACCAATTATCTAACAGAATGGAAAGTTTTATAGTATCAGTGCAAATATAAGAATAATTAATATATGCTAGAGAAAACTATTGAAGATATCACAAACTCTTGGTGATAGCACACTTTAAGGTTTGTTTTTGTAGAATCATCAGCAAGAGCATATGAGACATCTGCCAATTCTGAGGCTTTCTTTATAATGGGAAAGATCAAATCAATCTCATAATTGTTGGGAACCTGCAGACATGGTAGAATATAAAACGGAGTGTGAAGTTGAACTAAAAAATAACCAAAGGAATCTTCAAGAAATGATTCTTCTGAAACCAAAATGAGATTATTGCAGGGGAAGTTTGCTGTGGACAGTACAAACTCCATTACCAAGATATTCGTATCAGATGGAGGCATCCCATTTGCTTTGATATGAGAAGTACTTAAACCGTTCATAACTCAGATGTGGCAGAGCTAGAAGTACCTTCTGAAGGATGCGAGCCATACGCTCCAAACCTAAACCAGTATCAATATTCTTTTGTTTTAATGGTTCAAGTGAACCATCATCCGTTCTATTGTATTGCATGAAAACCAGGTTGTAGAACTCTACGAACCTAGTATCATCTCCTAGGTCCTGCAAATGAAAAACATCAACTCAATAATCAAAATCATAGTGATAATGCTAATAAATAATTCAAATACAAAATAGTCCAGCTTCACCCAAACCAATATAAAAAAGAAAGGAAATGGTTTTAACAAAATACGTACAACATCTGAGTGTACTCTCTCAGGATGGAAATCGTAATAAAGCTCAGAGCATGGACCGCAGGGACCAGTCACTCCACTAGTCCAAAAGTTGTCTTCTTCACCCATCCTCTTTATACGCTCCACAGGAACACCAACCTGAAGCAAGAACCAGATTTATGAAGTTAATTTCACATATCATTTATATCTGGAAGCTATCAGTAAAAGAACTCTCATGTGGAAGTATACAGTCCCCAAGAAGTGAAGAACAAAAAAGTCTCAAATGGACACCTCGGGCATAGCAGGCAAGTGCATATTTGTAACTTGAATGGCCATGAAGAGTGATTTTAACAAGGGTATGAAAATTTTGGAAACGTTCATGAAAAGTCTCTTTGGCATGAATTTGGATAACTAGACATCTCTTTACATGGAAAACAATTTTAATGATCAGATACGCAAGCGGAGAAAATTACAAAATATATATTAGACTATAAGTACAACAATATGATTAAAGTTCTTGTCTGCTTACCTCGTCATGCCACATTTCAAATGCTTCATCATCATCTTCATAAACACTTACCCATACTCTTTCAGCTGGCAATCCAAACCTGAGCAATTAAACAAATACTTTCATTCTTCGTGCTCAGAGAAACAATCACAAATTCATAGCTACGATGAGGAAAAAATTTATTCAAAAAAAATTATGAAAAACCCATCCTTTTAGTACTGTATTGACCAACATCTGGTACTAACATATTGGAACCTACGCCCCCCAAAAAAGGCATTTATGCTTGATTTTAGGGTCTGTTTGGCTGATGTGCACATGGACTTCACACTCTTCACTACTAGTATGGATCCCAAAATATTTACAGTTTTGACTGCTGCTTTTTTCCCCATTGCTAACAACACTGTCATCCCGCAACAAACACTGTCCAAGGATGTGCCTTTGAAACTACAACTACTTGCAGCCACTAGAATGGTTACATCTTATATAGTGAATTGATGCTCATAATATTTTAAGGTCATAAATAATTCCAGGCATCGATTGTAGACATAAAATTGTGGAAATATTATTCAAAAAATACTGCTTGTATGACTTAAAAACCAGTTTTTATCAGAAATTTTATAGGCCTGGCACCTATTGAGAAACATAAAACTTCATAAGAGGTGCCAACTTGAAATAAGGATGTTGAGATTTATGGCAAGTCAATGAAGGGAAAAAAAACAAATTAAAAATAGACATATTCAATCAACAAAAGGAGTGTGAAGACAAGAGAATTATCAGTCTAGACTTTAGTGTCACAATAAAATTACTCGTACATACTCCAAGGTAGTAAGCCCCCATGCCCATTTAATTGCTTCCTTCTTGAAGTAATCTCCAAAACTGAAGTTTCCAAGCATCTCAAAGAATGTATGATGTCTAGATGTTCGACCTACATTCTCAACATCATTTGTGCGTATGCATCTTTGGGAAGTTGTGGCACAGGGTACCTGTCTAGGTACCTGAACAAAATATGATGATGATGTTAAAGTGGCTCAAAATTGTATTCGAAAGAACGTATGTAATATACACATGTTCATTAATAACAAAATGAATAAGACAGCATCATTGCATTCCATTAGCAGACCTTGTAGACCAAAACCAAGAGACACATACCCATCAAAAGGCGAACAAAGGGGGCAAAAAAGAAGAAGGAAATTATGACACACATTAATGAAAAACCAGTCAATTACTAGATTAATGAATCATACATTTGGTAATCATCAGACATCATGCCAATATGTTAACCAGCCCAATTACGAGATGTGCATCAGTGCCTTTTGAAAATAATTTTTTTATCCAAGGTAAGTGTTTATAACTCCATATCTACATTTGCTTAAAATAGTATATAGGTGGCTAGTTTTTGAAAACTTAATAATGGAAAAACACACATGCTAATTACTAGATTTGCCATTTCTTGATGTTTCCAGCATTGAACAAACGCGGCCCTCAACGGCAGATTTTGTTCTTTGGCGGTCGATCTTTTGAGTTTGAGGAGGTTTCGTTGGAAGCGCTTGGACGCTGCGGTGTGTCAATTGTGGAGAGGGGACTTGGGCTTCGTCGGCCTGTGGTGGTGTATGGTCATGATGTGCGTTGGATGGTGGCGCGAATGCGGTTGGCCTCGCAGGACCCAGGTAACTTGCAGTTTTTGGGTCGTCTCACCAGGGGTAGTAGGATTGTGGCTATATGGGTTCGTGGCGAGGAAAGTGGTGGTTCGTCCTTTCAAATAGTGGTGACGGCAGGGAAGAGGCGAGAGCAAATCTTCATTCCTATGTCAGATTTTGGGGATGGGTGGAAAGGAGTGGCCTTGGTCCTTGAAGGTTTTGGGCTGCATAATGGTGGTCCAATGCAGGGTAAGGAAGGGTCCAAACCTGGTCCATCGCAATCAGCCATGGAGGGAGTGACTAACGGGGTTAAAGAAGTACGGAGTGCAATAGAGGTGGAATGGTTCCGTTTGTTGGACAAGTCGCTTGTTGGTAGAGTGGAGGAGATGGGTGGCAAGGGGATGAGTTTTGCCGCTATGTTTGGTTGGGTAAATCGATGGTGGAAAACAACGGGGAAGGTGGAGGTGCGTCCGTTAGGAGGCCAGGCGTTCCGCTTTGTTTTGCCAAATCGACGTGAGGTAGAGGTGTTGTTGCAACGGCGGTGGATTGTTGATGGGAGGGATCTAGTGTTAGAATGGTGGTCACCTTTAGCACTCTATACCTCGAAAGCGACAACCTTGACAACAAAGAGTGTTTGGATTCGGGTGATGGGAGTGCCCATCCACCTTCGTGGGGAAGATGTTTACCGTGACATTGGTGATCGGTGTGGTGGTTATGTGGAAGCAGATGAGTCATCAGTGGATTTGGGCTATGTTTGGCTACGAATCAGAAGTTCTCACAGCACAGCCGACGCACGTGGTTGCCTGATGGGGTTTGTGGCAGTTTTCTTTACCTGTATGGGTGGAGGAGGGACCTTCGGTGGAACCAGTAGTGCTGAAGATGGTGGGCGGTGGAGGAGGTGGAACGGATAAGGATGGGCGAGATTTGCTGCAATCAGATCGAAGGAAATGGCAGAAATTGGGGGTCAACGATTATCTGCAAAGATTTGGGGCAGCAAATGGGGTTATGGGTAGACGGGGTAATTTTTTCGGGCCAACCCATATGGGCCTGGGTTAGGATTTTAATCGGGGAAAACAGGGGGGTCATTTGGGCTTTGCTAAGGTCCAAGCTAAGAGAAATGTGGTAGTGCCCAAACAGAAGCGGGCCAAACAATAAGGGGTTCATTGAAGTGGGCCATCTCAAGCTGTCATTTTGAGCTCAAGGAGGGATGGGGGGGTTCAATTAGTGGAAGCCCAAGCAAACCCAGCTATCAGTTGGATATTCTCCACGCTAAAAGCTGGGTTTGGCCTTAGACCAGATGACAGGTCTTCGTCGGTGTTGTGCGACTCGATGGGCAATGCCGAGAAGTTGCCGACTGGTCCACTGCCGTCGTCAGGTGTCGTTGTTGATGCTTCTTCAGATTTAGAGGGGGTGGAGCAGCATATTGAAGAAGCAACGGAGCAGCGACTTAGTATAGCCGGCCTGTCGGAATCGCGACCGTAGCAATCTGAAGGTGAAACAAGTCGATGGACTGATATGAAAGATGGGTTGAGCATGGTGGTCAGGCCTGAGGTAGGTTCCGATGAGGTGGCTGTGGAGAATGGTGCGAACAAGGAGGTTAATCTTGAGAGAGATACTGTTGGGTCAGATGATGATATACCACTACTAGAGGAGGTTTCTGCTTGGGTTTTGTCTCGAATTAATGAGGTAAGCCAATTATTGGAGGTCTCCTTTGATGGCCATGAAGAGGAAGCATTGAGACTATTTTCGGAAATAAAGGAATCATGGAGAGGTGATGTTCCTCTTCAGTAAGGGATGGAGTCTGCTAGCCATAATGTCAAGAGTGCCAAGGAATTACGTAGGTTGGAATGTACTGTTAATTATGATCGGACTAAGGGAGGTGGAGTGCAGGGTACCAGAAAAGGACGTGATCAGCCATTGTTGTTATCATGCGGTTAAAAATTTTGTTTTGGAATGTGCAAGGACTAAATGACAAGGGGAAGAGGGTTTTGGTGAAATCCGTCCTTAGAAGTGCAAAGGCAGATGTGGTATGCCTATAGGAAACAAAGATGGACTGTATTGAGGGAGCAATAGTTCGGGATCTTTGGGGTGCCGATTTGTGGACTGGGACTTCCTTCCTGCACTAGGGGCGGCTGGGGGTGTTCTTCTATGTTGGGATCAATGAGTAGTGGTAAAGGAGGATGTAGAATTGGGAGGTTTTTCATTGTCTTGCCTCTTTCAGTGTGTAGAGGATGATTTCAGATGGGCCTTCAAGGGGTTTATGGCCCAGTTCGTGGAGTAGAGAGGCCAAGTTTTTGGGAGGAGCTACAGAGTATTGCTTATTGGTGGGGGGTTCCGTGGTGTGTGGGTGGAGATTTCAATGTGGTTCGGTGTCTGGAGGAGAAATTGGGGGCTTCCTCAGGGAGGGGTCCAATGCGGCGTTTTTCTTCATTCATTGATGAGATGGAATTGGTAGATTTCCCGCTTCAAGGTGGTTGTTTCATTTGGTTCGGGGGTGGAGCAATGTCTCGAATTGATAGATTTCTGGTCACAGGGGATTGGGAGGAGCATTTCTTTCAGGCGACTCAACGGCGATTACAACGTCAAACTTCAGATCATTGGCCAATCTTGCTGGATAGTGGGGGTATCAGGAATGGGCCAATGCCTTTTCATTTTGAGAACATGTGGTTACAATCTGAGGGCTTTGTGGAGATGGTTAAAGGCTGGTGGGTGACTTACAACATGGTAGGGTTGCCTAGTTCACGGTTAGCGCAAAAATTGAAACTCCTCAAGTTAGACTTGAAGAGATGGAATAGAGAGGTTTTTGGGCAATTGGAGGGGCAGAAGGCAAGAGTCTTAGTAGCTCTGTAGGTGCTGGAGGAGAAACAAGGTGGCGAGGTGTTGTCTGAGGTTGATATGGCTCGCCGAGAGGAAGTTCAGCAGGAATTTGGTCACATTGCTCACACGGAGATTAGTTTCCGCCAGAAGTCTAGATGTCTGTGGTTGAAGGATGGTGATCGTAACACAAAGTTTTTCCATCGTATGACGAATGCTCACCGGCGGGTTAATCAGATTGGTCGTATTCGAGTAAATGGGGTGGAATTTTCGTCCTTGGAAGAGGTCAAGGCAAGTATTGTGGGTTTTTATGAGCATTTGTTTTGGTTCGTAGGGGAAGGGTGGCGATCAGGTTTGGATGGGGTAAGTTTTGATGTTATTTCTGAAGAAGATTGTACTTTACTAGAAAGGCTATTTACAGAAGAGGAGGTGTTTAAGGCTTTGCAAAGTATGCCTGGGGATAAGGCGCCTGGTCCGGATGGGTTTACTATTTCATTTTTTCAACAGTGTTGGGGGGTGGTAAAGTCGGAGGTGTTGGCTATGTTTGAGCAGTTTCATCAGTTAGGTAAATTTGAGAAAAGCCTTAATGCTATATTTATTGCCTTGATTCTAAAGAAGGGGGGGCGGAGGATATTAGAGATTTCCGGCCTATTAGACTTCTGGGGAGTGTGTATAAGGTGTTGGCTAAAGTTTTGGCGAATCGTTTGCGCGGTGTGTTGGTAGGGGTGGTATTGGAATCCCAGAATGCTTTTGTGGTGGGGTAGGCAAATCTTGGATGCGGTGCTTGTGGCGAATGAATGTGTGGACTCGCGGTTGCGTCAAGGGAATAAGAGCATTATTTGTAAATTAGATATTGAGAAGGCCTACAATAATGTGAATTGGGAGTTTTTGATGTATTTGTTGGAGAGGATGCGATTTGGGGAGAAGTGGCGGCGTTGGATTCTGTTTTGCATTTCTACTGTGCGAATGTCGGTTTTGGTTAATGGTTCCCCGACAGGGTTTTTCCTGACTCATCGTGGGATGCGGCAGGGTGATCCTCTATCTCCTTTGTTGTTTATTCTGGTTATGGAGGCTTTGAGGCGTTTGTTGGCTAGGGCGGTGCAAACAGGTTTGTTGAATGGTTTTGAGGTAGGAGTGGCTCCGAGGAATGCGATGGTGTCTCATTTGTTTTATACAGATGACACGCTTATTTTTTGTGATGCGGAGGAGGCCCAGATTGGGCATTTGAGATGTGTGTTGTTGTGTTTTGAGGCAGTGTCCGGCCTTCGGGTGAATTTATCAAAATCAGAATTGATTCCAGTGGGGGAGGTGGCGAGGTCTTCGATTCTGGCAGCCATTTTAGGGTGCAAAGTGGTCTCTTTACCTGTCATATATTTGGGGTTGTCTCTGGGGGCGCCCTTCAAAGCGATAGGGATTTGGGAATGGGTGGTGGATCGGGTGCGACAACGGTTGGCAGGGTGGCAACAACGGGTATTTGTCGAAGGGAGGACAGCTTACATTGATTAAAAGTGTTATGTCGAGTATTCCGACTTATTTTATGTCTATTCATGTGATCCCGGTCTCTGTAGCGAGGCAGATTGAGAAACTGCAGAGGGACTTTTTGTGGGGTGAGGGTGGTCATTATCACTTGGTGTCTTGGGATCGGATTTGTATGTCTAAGGAGCAAGGGGGATTGGGGGTTTGGAGGTTTGTTTTGTTTAATTTGGCCTTGTTAGGGAAATGGCTGTGGCGTTTCGTGGAGGAGAGGGAGCCGCTTTGGAGGCGGGTGGTGGTTGCTAAGTTTGGTGTGGGTAGGGGGGAGTGGTGCTTGGGACGGGTAGGTCATTCTCATGGTTGTGGGTTATGGAAAGGGATTTGGCTGGGTCAGGAGGCGTTTTGGCAGCGATTGAGGTTGAAAATTGGTGTGGGGGATAGAGTTCAATTTTGGCGAGATAGGTGGTGTGGAGACTTGTCTTTAGAGCTTCAATTTCCTTTGATCTTCACTATTGTTGCTAATTCTGAGGTGTTGGTGGGTGCTGTGAGGGTTGGGGAGGGGCAGTTGAGGGTGTGGAACATGCAGTTGCGTCGTGATGTCCAAGATTGGGAGCTAGATCAATTAGTGGACCTTCTTGGCTTTTTATATGGTTTACATCTTGGACAGGCGGATAACGATGCCTTGGTTTGGGATTGTCCTAGGGCCAAAGGTATTTTCACGGTGTCCTCGTTCTATGGGGCGCTTGTTCAGGATAAGTGTGTTTTTGATGGCACCTTGGTTTATCCATAGAAAAGTGTTTGGGTGCCGGGCATGCCATCCAAGGTTGCCTTCTTTGTGTGGACGGCGAGTTTGGGTCGTATCTTGACCATTGACAATTTGATTCATCGTGGGCATATTTTGGTGAATTGATGTTGCTTGTGCGGTCGGGCAGCGGAATCAAATGATCATTTGCTTATTCATTGTTCGGTCTCTTCTCATCTTTGGATGCTTGTGGTGGTAAGTTTTGGGATGGTTTGGGTTCAATCGGGTTCTTTGTTCGCAGTTTTGCAGAGTTGAGTAGGGGGGAGGGTGGGGAAAAGGCATCGAAAGGCTTGGATTCTTGCCTTGCATTATTTACTGTGGTTGATTTGGCTGGAGCGTAAAAGGTGGGTGTTTCACGGGGTGGCTCATTCCATCACTTGGTTAGAGAGGCAGCTTCTTACTGTTTTGTATAGTTGGGTGACAGGTTTAGTAGATCTAGATGTGTTGGCTTTTACAGATTTTGTGGAGAATTTGATTTGTTAGTTTCGTTGGGCTTTTGAAGCCGTTTTTGTATTCTTTGCATCTTTTTGATGCTTTATCTATAAAGTTTGGTTATTTATTCAAAAAAAACAAAATAGTATATATTCGGATACAACTTACAAGACCCTAATATTATGTGATGGGAGAATGGAAAAGTATTTCAATATGGTAGCATAGAAAAATCCATTACCTCATGTGATGCAATTTTATCCTTAATCATTACAATTGTATGGATGACAACTTAAATATTGAGATATTCCAACAGTAGAGCATGGTGTGTCTAATGAGGCATAAATACCTAAAAGTTTCAATATAATAAATAATTCACTGTGCACAATGATCTCAATGTAGCATACTAAAATAAATAATTCACAGTGCACAATGATCTCAATGTAATATATTTCTATATGCTATGTCCAATATAATCAACGGAATGCTAAGTTTAGTCTTTATTTTCAATAGAGTGATCCCAAGTCAGGCTTTGTAAGAAAATTCTGAACTACATGTAAATACCTTTCCCAAGAATATGGGCTTGAACTGAAGCATTCCGGCAATTGTCAGTAGAACTGTTGGATCATTTGGTACAAGAGAAGCACTTGGAAGGACCTTGTGACCTCGTGAAGCATAAAAATCAAGAAATCGCTGGCGAATGGAATCCCCACTTGTGGGGACATCCTTGGATTTATCCTCAACCAATTCCTCAGTCATAGGTTGTATTGATGCTGAAAGAAGATATCCAGAAAAGGTTTTTATATCATTCGGAAGACAGATGCTGAAGAATTTGTAAGCTCCTATGACAAAAAATGTGAACAAACAAGAGTTCTCTACCTGACGTAATTCTTGTGGTGAAGTTTACTTTCCGTGCTCCCTTCATTTTGGAATGTTTAGAGGGAAAATGATCCCTGCAACCTGTATGCAGGTTCTAATGTGTCAGCCTCAAGAAGGGAACTTATTGCAACCCCACCCCCGCCCCCCCCCCCCCCAAAAAAAAAAAAAAAAAAAAAAAAAAAAAAAAAAAAACAACTCATGTCGTGGTAAATCTAGATAAAGCAAAGTTCACAGAGAAAAACCAAAACAATACACTACACTGCACTCACAAATCCCCAAACCTGTAATTTTTGTGCCCTGAAGAGTCTGGAAATTTATACATGGCAATACAATCAAACATTTGAAAAAGAGTCCAGTTAGTTTGTTTCTATTATTTTTCTATCCAAAACCACGATTAAACTTAAGAAATTGAAGGATTTACCAGAGTCGAGAAAAATAATTATATCTCCTGCCCTAAGTAAATAAATTTGGTTTTTCTTGATTTGAATCTGATAATCAAGAAAACTCTAAAATTACAAGGACGAATTGAGACCTTCAAATAGAAAACCAAAGTTCAAAAAATAAGCACAAGAAATCAAACTAATTATTCCAAATTTAAGCAATAGACTAAAGCTTAAAGACTAGAATTTGTTCAATCAATTCATACATTCATGTAGCTTCAAGTGAAATGAAAGTCATCTTCAACCAATATATATGTATACCACAATTGAGCAAGAGGACTCTTGAATTCACATAAAAACACTACACCACTTATAAGAACTCCAATATTTTTGTTTTTGTTTTTTACCACTTATAAGAACTCCAATATTACGAAGAACAAATCAATAATCCCCACCATATACTCTTAAATCTTTTAAAACTCACCCTAGCTTTGTATACAAATTACTATCCCTGCAAAACTCATTTCAACTATTAAGTTCATGGGTGCTTCAAAAATAAGAAAAAGACCTACAAAAACTAAACTATACAATAAAAGAACAAAATCTAACTTATCTCTTAATCAAAATTAAGATAAGAACACAGATGAAAAGAGAGAGATTTGCAATATGGGTAATAAGGAAAAATCACTTCAAGAATTTTTAGCCCTAAAAGAAACACAACTTAATTCTACTCTCTTAAAAAAATTTGATCATAACCTTTCACATACACTTCCTGCAACAGCAATTTTTTTATTTCCTAAAAGACAAATTAAAGACCCAATTTGCTAAACTAACATAACATCACTAGAAGCAAAGGTAAATTAAACCCAAGGAACTCAAACAAATTTTAAGATTTAATAAATGTATTCAAGGCAAAGAAATTACCAATGGAGAGGGCAAGTTGGCATGTTGGCTGAAATCTTGAAAAGGGTCTTGAAGTAAGAAATGGGAGCAGAGGTTTCGTTCCATGTGTGCAGCGCAGAGAGAGTTCCATCTTCAAGCCTTTCATGGCCGCTTATCTCTCTCTCTCTCTGTGGTTCTCTCTATATTTCAAATTGGCGTTATTTTTTAGAGAGAGAAAGAGAGTGAGTGAGGGAGGGCGGGAGAGAGACAGGGAGATAGAGGGATAAGCTTTGATGTGATATCCACATAATTTGCAGTTGAAAATTGTAAGGTCAGTTGTGAGCTGTTTGGCAAGTGGTTTTATGACTAAAATAGTCAAAAAAAATAAAAAATAAATAAAAAATAAATAAATAAATTATTTTAGTCACAACAAATAAAATATTACATCAAATTCGTAATCATTATATTCTTTTCTTACAAAAAAAATCAAAAAATTCTTTCCAAATTAAATTTTTTAATCCAAACTAAAATAATCAAAAAATTAAAAAATCAACACACTTTCCAAATGGAAGCTGAGAGGCCACTGGACTTCCAAGTCCATGCCACAAATGAAGGGGCTGATTGACCCAGGTCCATATCTAGAGTACCCAACTCAAGCGATTGCTTGGCTGCACTGCACCCAAATGAATTTCTAGTCCGTGATTAGACACACACACACACACACAAAAAAAAAAAAAAAGCTCCAGAAAGATTGGAATACAAGATTTTCTGTTCTTAATTTTTTGGGGGGGAGGGGGGTGTTTTAAATTACACTATTCCCCCCCCCCCCAATTTTATTTGAGTATTGTTTGGAAACAAATTATTTTAATAAATTTTTAGTTAAAATATGAGGTAAAAAAATAAATATGTTTTGAATGATTTTTTGATTTTTTACAAAAAAATGTGCAACAAGTGGAAAGAAAAATAAATTTTTGACTTTTTAGTATAGGTTATAAGTTTTTTAGTTTTTTTAATAAATTTTTGACTTTTAAACTAAAATATTCACATGCCAAACGAGACCTTAATCACTTTGACTCTTAAGTCATGTTTGATTGAAAGTTTGGAAGAGGAAATTTATAGCGATCCTGGTTTTTCCCCTTCATTTATTGTATTCCGAATTCGGGTCCCATGGTTGTATGTTGTTGTTTATACTTCATTTCCATTCTTTATTCTTTGTATTTGAGTTTTGGGATGTGCTGGGTGAGTTTGAAACAGGTTGGTTGCGAGTTGTTGTAAATGGTTGCTGCCCAGGTTTTGACTTCTTTGCTCGAGCGAGGCTTTTTGCGCTCGAGCGAGCTTCATGTTGTGTATCTCTTCGCTCGAGCGAGCACTCTTGCGCTCAAGCGTGCGTCTGCGTCCTTGTTAGACCTAAAGGTTGGTATTCTTCGCTCGAGCAATGCTTCTTGCCCTCGAGCGAGCGAGCCTTATGTTTTGAGTTCCTTCGCTCGAGCAAGCACTTTTGCGCTCGAGCGTGCTTCTGGGTTGCAGACCTGAAGCTTCGCATTGTTCACTCGAGCAACGTTTTTTGCACTCGAGCGAGATTCTTTTGTGTCTGGTCGCTCGAGAGAGCCTCAAGTATTTCAGTTGGCAGCAACGTGATATTCATCACTTTTTCATCATCTTCTTCATCCAAACCCTAGTTTTGGCTGCCTCTCTCTCTAAGTTCTCTCTCTCTCTCTACAAATACACCTTGTTCTAGAGGTTTTCTACCTAAGTCCCTTTGTATTAAAGCTTGAGCTTCGCGTGGGTTACGTTTTGATCCGAAAAAGTTAAACTTTGGAGCATCTTGAGTTTCCTCCTCCTTCTCCTTTAAGCTTCTCCATTTGAGGTAGGGATAATCTACTATTTATTATGAATGTTAACATTAATTTTAGTCACTTTGTATAAATGGTGATGTTTGGGAAATTTGTTGAAGTTAAGGTTTTAAGATTGAAATTATTGATGAGGGGTTTTATGTTTTGAGGCTCCATGTGTCCATAAGGTCTTGAAAATGGCATTGTTTGGGTGTAATGGGAGAAATTTGCAATTGGGGGCAATATTTGAGAATAGGGGGAAATGCCCTAATTGGATTTAAATAATTAATTTGTATAATTAATTTGGTAAATTATGGAAATATGAAATTGGGTTGAAAATCTTGAAATTGGAGGAAATTGTGATTGAATGGTGTAGTTAGATTGATAAATCACTCACCGATGGAAAATATAATAATTTATCTGTTTGATAGATTTATATATCTGTTTAGAAATAATTGTTTTGGGCTATCAATGGAGGATAGTCTTGATTATTGTAGACACTGCATGATGATTAGGGAAATTGAAACTAATCAATCGGATTATATCATTGAATGTGACGGTGGAATTAACGCATTGAATATGTGAATTGTTGGGTCATTGTATATGACAATACGTTTAAATACATTGTATATGTATATTGTGTGAGAGGAGATAGGGGATGTACTCCACTTATTTAGGAGGAGATAGGGGATGGATTCCATTGATAACTAAGTTGGCCATAGTGTCCTGGGTGAAAGTTCCAAAATCTTATTTATTTATGAGTGCTGGTTCTCTCGAACGTAGTTCCGTAAAATGGCGTGATATTGGAAATGTTAAATGATGTTTGTTAATGAAGTGTTGTTATATGAGTTGTAGTCTCATTTTACACGGTTTGGATAAATAATGGAAAGTGGATTAATCATGGTGTAAATATTGATTGGTTATGGAAAGGATGCACTTATGTTGTATGTGTTAAACATTTATCAAATGCTAATATTTTAGTTAACTTTCATATACTGTTTAGCATATCTCTACTGGGCTTTGGCTCACCCTACTTGGGACATCATTTTTCAGGTGCCGGTGATATGCCGCCTCCAAGATCTTAGCTTGGGAGGTTTAGGAGTTGAAAACTCCGTTTTATTGTTTCACTTTATGTTTATATGTTTTTATTTTCAAGTCGAGGGCTTTAAATTGTAAAGGGCTTTTGACCCTCTTTTGTTGTAACCAAGTGTCTACTTGTAAAATGTAAGCCCATAGGGCATTTATTTAGTTTGTTAACATGTAATATCTTTTGTAAAAAGGACTCTGATGAATGAAAATATAATGTTTCTTTTATGATTTTGGATCTTATAAATGATTGATTTATGTATTATTTTGAGGGCGTTACAAGATTGGATTAGTAATCTATAGGGTCCACCTATAGTATGTTTATTTGTGAAGAAGTGACATGGAATGCTAATCCTATGGGCCCCATTTGTTTTCTGCTATCACAGTCCACTCCGGATTGTGATAGACGAACAGTGAAGATGACTTATGTTTATTTTGGTTTTGGAGTTCCAAATTCGTCGTCTCTTCGGATTACGATAGGCCTTGGCCTTAGCGAGGGGTAATAGCAATTTGGGCTGAGAGATGGCATTAGCAAAATAGCCCGTTCGGATTGGGTGTTACCGGACGTTCAGCTGGTCAATCGATCAACTGTAATTTTTTTTTTCACTTGTTGGGCATTTTTTTAAAACACTAATGTTTAATGTTTTTGTATTTTTTGTTAAGTAAAAATCATAATTTTACTTGTTTTATTATTTTATATAAAAATAATTTAACAATCTCCACACTAACAATTACCATCAAATAAACACAATTTTACTAATCTCCTCATTATCAATCCCTTCATTAATAATCCCCTCACTATCAATCCCTCCATTCTACCTCTGAAAACAAACGGGGCCATGGGACTATCAATCCCCTCCCACGGTGGAATTAGCATTCTCATAGAAGGGGTGAGATTAGAATTCCACTCCCATGGACTGAGAGCAAAAAGACTATTTTGCCCCTCATTCTACAAAATCAACAAAAATAACTTCTATGTGAAAAGGGTTTTTACGTAATTTGCAGATTTAATTCTAACTAACTAATGCCATCACACTAGTGCACAAACAAACACATTTTATCTTATACCTCCAACCTAATATCACCACACTAATAATCTCCTTACTCAATTCCACTATACTTTTAATCACATCTAACCTAATCTGGCCAAACAAACGAGGCCTTAAAGGTTTTTTTTTTTTTTTCTCTCTCTATTTTGACCTTTCATATTTTAAGTTTTTCTCAATTAACTCCTAAAGCTAATGTTTGTAAAAAATTAAATATAAAATGATATATTGATAGTCGCATGACATAATAATTATTTTGGAAAATTGAGTCAAAGCCCCATCCATTGGACCCTAATTTGTTAAAAATGACAATCCAATTTATTTTTCTTCATAAACCCCCTAAGGAGAAAATATATAATTGAGTAAGGACAAAGTAAAATATTTTTTTTATTTTTTTTTCTTGGAAAATATTGCCAAAGTAATATGTTACTATCAAATAGAGTAATTGTCCAATAGAGTAACATGTGGAGCAATTATCAAACAGATTAACATGTTACTGTTATTGTTTACATCAATTTCAACGGTAATAATTTTTTTTAAAAAAAAAATTTCATAGTCAACATGGATCTTATTTGGTAGATCTTGATGAGAGAACTCTAAAAGTATTAATTTTATTAAAAACTGACATCTACATCAAAAGTTATATTATTTTAAAGTTTAATATTTTGATAATAGTAATATTTGTCGGACTTTTCAAGGAAATTTTTTTGTACTTATCCTTAATGTATTAAAATTTTATTATGAGGGGGTTTTGACCAAATCTCCCTAATATTTTATTATATATAATTCACACTTATAACATAAATTCAAGCTCCAATATAATAATATATTTTTTGTATTATGTAATAGTTATTGTGAACTTTTTTTGTCTAATTTTCAACATAAATTAGCTTTAGGAGTGAAGCTAAAAAAAAAAAAAAAAACCTCAAAACACAAAGGGTCAGAGTGAAAAAAAATAAAATTAGTAAAAAAAGTAGCCAAACATAAAAGGGGACAAAATATATATACATATATATATATTATTCCCTCACTACAAGAAATGCCACTTTTGGCGACTAAAAAATTAGTCGCCAAAAGCTCAATTTTTGGTCGCTGAAACGCATTAGCGACTAAATGTTTTTGTCCCCAAGGTCATCGCTTAAACCCTGTCGGCAATAGTATTGGCGACTAAATTATTTTTGGTCGCCAAAAGTAAACGTTTGGCTACTAAACTTTGATTTGTCGGCAAAGGTTATATTTTGGCCGACTAAAACATTAGTCGCCGAAAGTGAACGTTTGGCTACTAAACTTTAGTTGTCAGCAAAGGTTATCTTTTGGCGACTACAATATTAGTCGCCAAAAGTTCTCAAAAGCCTACATTAATACAATTTGTGACAAAACATTTTAGTTAGGTAATATAATACATACATTTAGCGACCAAATTTTTTGGTCATTACTTTTGCCGACTACAAACTTTAGTCGCCAAAAGCCTCTTAATTTTCATTTCATTAGTTTTTACCACCAAACATTTTAGTTACCAAAGGATTCCAGGTTTTTCGTGACTAAAATATTTAGTCAGCAATAGTTTGCTTACATTTTTAGCTACCAACATATTTAGTCGCCAAATACTATATTAAATTTATATTTTGTCGGCAATAGTTTTTACCACCAAAACATTTGCTTGCATTTTTAGCTACCGACATATTTAGTCGCCAAATACTATATTAATTTTTTTTTTAAAATTTCTGAACCACTTGTATCCATTATTAGTGCAACATGTGCCCTGTATAAACATTATAATCCATCAATACTCAATCTATTATCAACCATTCGACAACGTGCACACATTTCACTTTTAACCATCCCAAAAATTAATATTGAACGCCCAATTCTAAATGTAATACAAATTCCATACGAACCAAGTACAATCTAACCTCAATAATTTAATTCCATACATAATAGAGGGTTAATCAAATTTAATATCCAAAAGGAAATTTGTACCACACCAAAAATTTAATTTGTACTGACCCTAAAACTAATTTGTACCATGTCCAATACTAATTTGTACGAAGCCAAATTTTAGATATTTACCACACCAAAAAAGTAATTTGTACGAACCATTATATATAAGGACAGAGGTATAAAAACAATGTCCTTCCATGCTTGTAAAAAAAAGTCATATCCGCATTTCTACTTCAAAAACCATTTGAAAAAATAAAATTAATCATTAGTATTGACTAAATTGTAATCCGAAATAATACCTGTATACATTAAGCATGTCCAAAAAGATCAGTGAAATGTGAGATAAGAAATATGTTCCAAGTGAACTGGCAACACTTGTATTTGTCTGGCAAGCAAAAACAAAATGACTTCCATGAATCATGCTTCAGCATGAGCATGAAGTGACAGTGATATGTATAAGAAAGCCTATCAAGGTTAAGAATCTTGTGTACAGATCCACAATCTGCTATCTAAAAAGCTAGGGAAACATAGAACAAAATACTTTTTAAGAAAGGTACAAAAAGAAATAATCTTGAAGAAGGTGACCCAAAAAAGAAAGCTAAAAGATTTAGTAGCAAAAAGTATCTAATGTGTTTCATTGAATATATTACCAATGATAAACCATGAGTCACAATTGATGAGTTTTACTCATTCAATGGATAAGTTCTTTAATTTATCACAAAGTTCAATCCACAAAGTGAACCTTTATTCACATTATTAAGTTATTAACAAAAACAACCATTTGATCTAAATGATACAAAGAACAGAACCCATTAATAGCAAATTACAATAAATCTTTTACGATATGTAATATTAACCAACTCCCCGCCATAGCCAACGCAGAGGGAAAGAAAGAAAAAAGTACATAACAAGGACACTTACATTTCTTCTTGTCAATCTGAAGCATGTCTACAATTCTTTGTAATGACACCATTATTATGTTCAATGACAAAAAAAAAATACCATTATTATGTTCAAATATCTCCATGCTAAAACAATATGAAAAACCTAAGTGATTCGTGATTAGATCAAGATTTAATTATTCCAATTCCCAATTAAATAAAACTCACAATCTAAATCATCAAACACTTATGAGAGTGATTTAGATTGTTGTTTTTGAAAAACAATAAACGACACAAACGATTTTTACGTGGAAAAATCACAATTGAAGCACCTTCAATTGTTATCAAAAAACCACGGGGGAAACACCACTAATCAATCACTAATCAATCCACTACTGAAGAAAGAAAGATTACAAAGATAACAAACAAATTACCCAAATGCTTCCAATTTATCTTCAAATCTTCTGTATATCTCTCACTGTAACCTTCGTCTCGGAATTGATTAGATTGAAGTTGAATCCACAACTTCTATCGTCGAATCAACGACCACATACAGTATCAAACTCCTTTGATACTCCACGCTTGAATCTCCGGATTCCACTGAAGAATAACACTCTTGAATATGAACAATCAACCTCCTTGATGTGTGCTTCTCAAAACATGAGTTTAATACTCAATCAAATCATCAAGGAAAACTCACAAAAAAATCCAAAGAAAACCCCAAAAACCTTAAAGTAGATCTCTAAAACGTAATCCTAGTTTTGGACTAAAACAAGTACTTATAGAAAACGGGGGCAGCGAAGCTCTCTCGAACGAAGACTTTCTCATTCGAGCGAGGAATCAAAAACACGTGTTTTTCTTAAGTGGCCTCGCTTGAGCCAGGCTACCTGCGCTCGAGCGTACAATCATCATTCTCAGGTTTTTTACAGAAGCAGCTTTCGCTCGAGCGAGAACTTCTTCGCTTGAGCGAGCAAGACAAAAAAACTTAGAAAAATTACAACTCGATAAAAACATGTTTTTTCACGGGATTGACAAGACTAAGGGACCTAACAATCTCCCCCTTTGTCAATTCCCGGACAAAACATTCTAACAATTTTCTAGACAACACAAGAGCTAAAGAAAACAACCATTCTAGCTTAACAAAACAACCTGAACCAAATATTTGCAAAAATAGAAAATCATCACCAAGAAAAAGAATGAGAGAATATAGAGAATACTGGTTCAAAGAAAAAAAAACATATTAAGACGTACCACATCAGAAGCTAGATCATAATGTAAGCAAAAAACTAGTCCAGTAGTATGTCTAGGCTGCCTGCAAAATCCACAATGAGTATGCAAACTTAACAACATATATCCTATATATACCCCTCAAAAATTAACCAATACTCCCTCTTTTTGTCCGGGAGAAACCAAAGAAACAATATATATAGACTATAATAAAAGAAAATAAAAAACTATCCAAAAAAACATTGTCCATAAACTGACAAAAAACTATGAATCTGGTGGAGATGTCTGCTGCATCTGGAGAAAGGAAAGGATCTGAACAAGTATCGTGCTCTGCTGATCAAGACGACCATCAAATGTATCCAGCTGAGCATCCAACTAATCAAGACGATGTGAGACCAATTGCTCAAACTCCTACAGCTGACCACGAAACAAACGAGGACACATCTCAGGTGCACCAGTGGCTGCATCAAACTCTGCCTCCTCGGCAAGTGGATCATCACTTGTATCAGACACCCCATACACCCCAAGTCCAGACACACTCCCCCAGGCATGTGCTTGACTCTGAGAGACCGTCAACTTGGTGATGGGTTTAATAGGAGAAGCAAACTCATCATCATCAAAAGTAGGAACACCAAGGAAAGTAAGAAAACGAGTGAGAAAACACCCATACGAAAGACCCAAAGATTTGCGACCCTCAAAAACCGCAATCATTTTGAAGACAATCATCGCCGGCCGATCAATGGGAAGGCGATGGTCAATACAATATAACACATACCCCTGATCTTGGGTAATGTGAGATGAATGAGTAGTCAAATGAATGTTGGCACAGACAATGATGTTAAGAAGTCGAAAACGAGAAAGAAGTTCATTCTGCTGAATGAGCGCCCTAGCAATCCAAGACCGGGGAGTACCATAAAGTTCAGTGGCAACGCGATCAAAATCAACACCACTGCGAGTAAGGAAAGGAAAATGAAAATTCTGAACTTCCGGAAGACCAAGAAACAACAGAAAAACATCGTCAGTGATGACCAAAGATTTCTTTCTAACCCAGGTGCTAAAAGAGGGTGCAATTTCCTTGAGGAGAGAATGCATATTACAATAAAAATTCACGAACCAAACTGAGATTTTGAGGCCCTGAGAAAAGCAAAACTTGATCACCCCCTAAAGAATCAAACAATGAACGGATGTGGAGTAACTCAAACGCACTAGGAAGGACATTCCGTTCGAGGTGAACTTTCCTAGAGGCATAGAACTCCCTAAACAGTTTGGATTTTTCCTTGGATTCAAATTTTTCAGTGTTGTAATTTGAGCAGGACACAGTGGATTTACGACGTTTTGAAGGCTCACCCATGACTGACCAATTAAAAAGAGAAGACACCCACAAGACCACAATGCAAGATGAATGAAGGAGTGATGCCCCCAAAAATTGAGTGAAGCCCACCAGATGATGAAAGGCAATGGGAGCGTAAAAAACCCTAGGTAAGAGAGAGAACTCGAAGTAAGAGGGAAAAAATGAAATGAAGGGTCACAGCATTAGAATTTAAACCATGACAAGTCGCTCAAGCGAACACTCTCTGGCTCGAGCGAAGACACTTATGCGTACAGGGTCGCTCTAGCCAAGATCTTGTCCCTCGGGCCTACAAAGCACGCTCTTAGAATCTAAGCCATCTGCAGAAGCACGCTCGAGCGTACACTCCCTTGCTCGAGCAAAGAAGAAAAAACTAAAAAAAACTTTTTGAGCAGAAACACAATACTCACACTATGAAGTGGAACCTGAAACACCAGTAGGTGAGCACAATAGCAAAAAGGTGATACTAAGATGAAATAATCTACAAACCATGAAGCCTGCAAACTTGCAATTATAACAATATGAAGGATATAATCATGAGCAAATCAGATAAAATTTAATCAATGATCATAAGCTGCATGAGAATACACAACTCAAAAACCAACATGAGAGCTCACAAAATGAATGTGTATGTGTGCAATCCTTGAGAGACCATAGAGCTAGAGTTAATCCTCATAGTGATCGAATGGCTGGACCTCCGACAAGAGTAACTAAACATCACAGAGAAAAGTTAAACCACTAAGAATCACAGGATTTTTGTTGAGTACACGTGGAGGCTCCCCCTTAATTAATGAGTCTTTTTTTTTTTCAACTTTTCTTTCTTGTGGGCACTCACTGGTGGCATGCACGCTTAAGAGTATAGAGACCAAACCAGAGAAGTATGAAATCAAAAAGGATGGCTTGGTTGGTGCCTCTAAGGTAGCCTTTTCCTAATGCCCGGACTTCAATGAACTGAGAGAGAAACCGTGAAAGTGAAAAACGATAGTAGATGGTTAAGAGACTCAACATCACCCATGATATATTAGTATAGGTCAATTCCTCTGAAAAAGTACAAGAAACACTGTTAGTGGTCCATAGAGAACTTTGATCACTTGTGCAGAAACCCCTGCAATAGTTTATCTCAAGGATGTGTACGAAATGAGATCATGAAGTCAATGAGTATGGGCATTCAGAATGAGCTATGAACAAAGAAGAATGAGATCTTGTAAGCAGCATGAGCAGTGTTCATATAAATTTAGATGCAAAGATGACAGGAATCAATGACAATGAGATTATAACATCCAAGCACACAAAAAGCAAAACACTCACACCTACTCAAGGAACAAGTAACACCCTAGTGACTGAGCACTACACCCAAGGTCTTTCTAAGGAACTCAAACCGAAGAAGATCAAGGGGTTTTGTAAAAATATCATCTTTTTGATGCTTAGTCGGTACATGTTCAAGAACAATAAGGCCCTCTTCCACTAACTCTCGAATAAAATGATGACGAATATCAATGTGTTTGGTGTGAGAGTGTTGAACAGGATTTTTTGAAATGTTTATGGCACTTGTGTTATCACAGAAAAGAGAGAGAGTGTTCTGATCTATCCCATAATCATGAAGCATTTGCTTCATCCACAGCATTTGTGCACAATAACTTCCTACAATAATATACTCAACCTCAGCAGTTGAAAGAGAGATGGCATTTTGCTTTTTGCTATGCCAAGCAACCAAATTATTTCCAAGGTAAAAACAACCCTCGGATGTACTCTTCCTATCATCAGTACACCCTGCCCAGTCGGCATCAGAAAAACTAGTAATTTCAGCTGTAGTATCAGTAGAAAACCATACCTCATACCCCAGTGTCCCATTTACATATTTAATGATGCGTTTGACCGCAAGAAGATGAAACTCTTTAGGACTGGCGTTGTAACGAACATAGACACCTACACTAAATGCAATGTCAGGACGACTGGCCATGAGGTAAAGAAGACTCCCTATCATACTCCTATAAAGGGTAGGATCAACATCAGTACTAGAAAAATCTTTGGAAATGTGAAGACTGGTGCTCATGGGAGTGCGTGCATGTTTGGCAGACTCAAGACCAAACTTTGACACAAGATTTTTGGCATACTTAATCTGAGAAACAAACATACCTGAAGGAGACTGTTTAATTTGAAGACCCAAGAAACAAGACAACTCTCCCATCATGCTTATCTCAAACTCATGTGTCATGCAATCTGAAAAATATTTTACAAGATGATCAGCAGTGGATCCAAACACAATATCATCAACATAAATCTGAGCAACAAGAATATGAGACTCAGTATGTTTCACAAATAAAGTCTTATCCACGCTACCCCTTTGAAAGTCATTATCAAGAAGAAAGGTAATAAGTCTATCATACCAAGTCCGAGAGGCTTGTTTCAACCCATACAAAGCCTTACCTAACTTTTAGACATGGTTTGGACATTTAGGGTCCTCAAACCCTTTTGATTGCTCAACATAAGCCTCTTCTTTCAAGTACCCATTCAGAAAGGCACTTTTCACATCCATTTGATACAATTTGAAACCAAAAAAACATGCAACACCAAGTAAAATACGAATAGATTCAAGACGTGCAACTGGGGCAAACGTCTCATCATAGTCAACACCCTCTACTTGTGTGTAGCCTTGAGCAACCAACCTAGCTTTATTTCTAACCACAGTACCATTCTCATTAGATTTATTCTTAAAGATCCACTTGGTACCTATCACATTCATGTCTCTAGGTTTGGGAACTAAAGTCCAAACATTGTTACGTTCAAATTGACCTAATTCTTCATGCATAGCATTGACCCAACTATCATCTAGTAAGGCCTCTTTTATATTCTTAGGATCAATTAACGAAACATAACACATATGAGATACCTCATCCCGAATTTGTCTTCGGGTTTTCATTCGATCCGAGACACTCTCAATCACCTGTTGAGCTAGATGATTCAGTTTCACTCTTGCTGATGGTTTGAACTTAGGACTTGTGGTGACAGAAGCATCAGAAGTGGTGTCTCTGTGTGCACTCTTTGGACTCTGACTTACCTGAGAAGTTGGTGCTGTCTCAACTTCTTGTGCTTGGACCTCAACTTCTCTTTGACTTTGTGGTTCAGTATCCAAGATTGGAGACTCACCATTTTCTTCCTCATTTTTCGCTGAAGTAAGAGAACCTGTGTCATTTATAACCACATTGATCGATTCCATTAAAAATGAAGTTTGCAGGTTATAGACTCGAAAAGCCCTAGTAGTGGTTGAATACCCTAGAAAAATACCTTCATCACTTCAGGAGTCAAATTTTCCCAAAGGCTCTCTATCTTTGAAAATGTAACACTTACTCCCAAAAGTTTTGAAGTATTTTACATTAGGTTTCAATCCGTTCTACAATTCATATGGAGTTTGTAAAGTGCCGGGCCTTAAATACACACGATTTATGACATAAACAGCAATATTTAGGGCTTCAGCCAAAAACTTTAGAGGAACTTTCTTGCAAAGGAGCATAACCCTAGCCATCTCTTAAACAACCTTGTTTTTCCTCTCAACAACACCATTTTGTTGTGGAGTAATAGGTGTAGAAAATTCATGCTTAATTCCATGCATATCACAAAAATTCGAAAACGAACTATTTTCAAACTCACGACCATGATCAGTTCAGATTCTTATGATACGCCCAATGAAAACACCTTGTTTATTTTGGATTTTAAGGACTAAAGCCTAGAAAGTATCAAACGTATCAGATTTTTTTCTTAAAAAATTTACCCATGAAAAATAAGTAAAATCATCAACAGTTAAAAAAATATATTTTTTACCTCCAATGCTTTCAGTGCGAGTGGGTCCCATTAAATCCATGTGAACCAATTCAAGAGGACGTTTGGTTGTAAAGCTGTTCACCTTTTTATGAGAGGCACGGGTTTGCTTTCCAAGTTGACATGGTCCACACACATGGTTCAAATTCTTACCCAGTTTAGGTACGCCTCTCACAAGCTCTTTGTTGGCTATCTTAGTTAGGTCTTTGAAATTCATGGGATCTAACCTTTGATGCCACAGATCAATGTTACTTATGATGGCTGAGTGGTAAGTGAGATCATTAGTAGTAACAATCCGTAGTAGTTATCAGATGTGCGAACCCCATGCATGACAGTATTTCCCTTTTTATCCAAAATTTCACATTTATTTTTTGAAAACAATACTTCATGGTGGGAATCACACATTTGACTGATGCTCAAAAGATTTGCTTTAAGGCCATCAACAAGTAAAGCATTTTCAAGCTTGGGAAGACCAGCCACACTTATAGAGCCCATACCAATGACTCTAGAAGTGCCATCATCTCCAAAGGTAACAATTTCACCTTCATATTTTTCAAGGGAGGTAAAGTAGGATTTGTCACCTGACATGTGACGAGAGCACCCACTATCAAGATACCACATGTGTGAGTCACATGCTTTTAGAGTAATGTGAACAACTAAACAAGTCATCTTTTCTCACCCATATCTTTTTGGTCTTAACAAAATCAGGACTGGCGGTCTTGGTAAATGTCTTAGCGTTGTGAACACCCTCATGAATCTTGGTGTTCCGCCTAGACATGTAAGGTTGTCTCCTAACCCAAAAAGTATTAGAATTTCTATCCTTTTGAGACACCTTATCAAATAATTCAAAGCAATAAGGACGAATGTAGCCATACCTACCACAATGATAACAAATAGAAACAGGCTTTACCTCACTTTTGTTGATCTTACCCCCGTTAGGTAAATGAAGAGAGGGATCACCCTGGTGCACCTTCAGTTTTCCCTTTGCTTGAGTCTTCAGGTCATGAGATGTAGAGGCCTGTCCCTTGTGAGCTATCGCAATACCATAGCCTAGCCCACTTTTGTCACAACCCATTTGTTGAGACCTGAGGATGTCTTCTAATGATTTGGAACCTTTGTTCCACATGGTAATTGTGGCTCTAGCAATTTTGAGTTCTTTATCTTTATGACAAACCATCTCTTCCAATGTAGCTTGTGACATCTCAAGGCTTTCACTCTTCTCTTCATATATGGAATATACTTTTAGGAGTTCATTCCTTTCAGTCTCACAAGATAGAAGTTTCCCACATAGGTCTTGCCTGTCATTAGAGATCTTGATGACATTCTGCTTTGCTGTTATAAGTTCTTTTAGCTTGACATTCTCGTTTTCACATGCTTTGAGCTTGAGGGTGAGTATGTCATTGATCTTGGACAAATTCAGAGATTCATCGTAAAGTTTTTCGTAAGCTTGTTGTAGATCATCACCATCAATCTCATCATCGTCTTCTGATGTTTCATCATCTTCTTTTTGCTCATCTTCCTCTTTGCCCTCATCCAGTCGAGCAACTAAGGCATGGAAGGTGATAGATGGTGGTGAAGATGACTCTCCTCTTTCATGAAATTGGCTCAAAATGTCTCATGCATCTTTGGCCTTTGTGTAGTGAGCAACCTGTTGTTGTTCTTCATCAAAAATTGCTTAACGAATAGTAATCAGAACTCTCTAATTGCTCGGATTGTTAGCACTTTCAACATACTCTTCAATGGCTTGCTAGCCTTCCGGGTCGAAAGCTCTCAAAAACGCCCTAATTCTGATCTTCCAATACAACTAATTACTCCTATCAAAAGTGGGAGCACGGTGCAGATTCTGACCACGAGCAAATTCCACTGGCTTCAGAAGAAGTTGAGTGAAAGTGGACCAGAATGCCATGAAAGCACTATCCCCATTTTCACTGGATTCAGTTTCTACTTTGCTGTTACAAGTTCTCCTTTTAGCTTGACATTCTCGCTTTCACATGCTTTGAGCTTGAGGGTGAGTTTGTCATTGATCTTGGACAAATTCAGAGATTCATCGTAAAGCTTTTCGTAAGCTTGTTGTAGATCATCACCATCAATCTCATCATTGTCTTCTGATGTTTCATTATCTTCTTTTTGCTCCTCTTTCTCTTTAACCTCATCCAGTCGAGCAACTAAGGCAGGGAAGGTGATAGATGGTGGTGAAGATGATTCTCCTCTTTCATGAAATTGGCTCAAAATGTCCCATGCATCTTTGGCCTTTGTGTAGTGAGCAATTCGTTGTTGTTCGTTATCAGAAATTGCTTCACGAATAGTAATCAGAACTCTCTAATTGCTCGGATTGGTAGCACTTTCAACATACTCTTCAATGACTTGCCAGCCTTCCGCGTCAAAAGCTCTCAGAAACGCCCTCATTCTGATCTTCCAATACAAGTAATTACTCCTATCAAAGATGGGAGTACGGTGCAGATTCTGACCACGAGAAAATTCCACTGGTTTCGGAAGAGGTTAAGTGAAAGTGGACTAGAATGCCATGAAAGCACTATCCCCATTTTCACTAGATTTAGTTTCTTCGGGTTCTTACTCCGACCTGCTTTCATCATCCCAAGTCACTATATAGACTTTCTTCCGATTCTTTTTCGATGGACATTCAAGAGCAATATGTCCAAACCCTTGACACTCATAACACTTGACCCCTTGCCCCTTTACCATCTTCTTTTCAGTTTTTGGAGCAAGTTTTGGTGGAAAATTTTTGGGTTTATCATTACTTTTGTCTTTTGAAATAGGGTCTCTAAAATTAGGCTTCTTTTTCTTTAAATAGTTTTTAAATTGTTTAATAAACATAGCCGTCAGCTCGGACTCTAGATCAAACTTAGTCTCAGGAGTTTTTGCAGTCTCATGAGCACTAGTGAAAACCACACTATCTTTTTGTTTTTTCTTAGAAATCTGGTGGGCTTCATTAGTCTGCAAGTTTCCAACCAATTGATCAAGCTTGAGGGTATCAACATTCTGAGCCTCTTCAATAGCTGTCACTTTTTATTAGAACCTCTCGGGTAAAGACCTCAAAATTTTTCTAACAACCTTAGCTTCAGGGATTTTTTCACCGAGTGTGAAATAGGAATTCACGATGTCACTAAGTTTAGCATAGAAATCATCAAACGTCTCATCATCACGCATAAAAAGGGTTTCAAAGGCAGAGGTGAGACATTGAAGTTTTGACCTTTTAATAGAAGTAGTACCTTCGTGAATCATTTCAAGAATGTCCCAAGCCTCTTTTGCTACCTCACACGTACAAATTGTAACAACCCCGACCCTTAATTAACATTCATTCATGCTTAAGTGTGCCTAACAAGTAATTGAGAAGAAATCCTAAGTTGATTTCATGTGCATTGCATTATTTTATGTTTTATCTGTTCAGCGTAGGAAGATCTGTTCATGTTTTTAGTTTCGGTTTGTGAATTAAAGGCCTTATCGGCATCTGATACAGAAATAGATTTGATTTATGTGTTAATTAGAATTTTTAGAATTTTATGGTAGGTTCAATTAAAAATTCATTTCGGAACGATTAAATATGATTAATTTAATCCCACTTAATTGCCTATGACTTAAACTAATAAAACACCATTTCTTTATGAGCCCCACTAATCTTTTCATCCATTTGAATACATGTTGAGCCCATTCTAGTAGAAAAACGTGAGAGAGGGAAGAAAATTGAGATCAAAAGCAAGAGGAGAGGGGATTGCTTGGAATTGTTGACCTTGGGGAAGATTTGAAAGCTACAACTTCAATACTTGTGAATTGAGAGCCTTAGGTAAGAATTTTAGTCTTTAGTTTTGTAATTTAGTTGATCAATGCATGAGATCAATGGTGATAAATGAATTAACATAAGAATTGAAATAAAGAATGGAATTAAGAATAAATTCATATGTGCATGTGCATTTTATGGAGCTTTGAAAGTGTTTTCAAGGAATTTCCTCATGCATGTCTCCAATTCACCTCAATTTTGGGAAAACAATGAGTTTTATGTTGTTTGGTAACACGTGATTATGTTTTGAGAAGCTTTGGTCTAAAGAATTGCACGCATGTCATGTTCATGAATTATTCTTGAGTTTCAAGTTGAATTTTGCACAATTGGCAAGCCATTGGGCCATGATTTCTTGAAATGATTCTTTAAACATGTTGTTTTATGATTTTTTATGAATTTCCTAAAGTTTTGGCCCCAAAATGTTGAGTTTGAGGTGTTTGGTTTGAACTTGAAGCTTGGAGATCAAATCTGGAAATTCCAGAAATTTGATCCACACCCGAGCGGGGAACTTCATGCTCGAGCGAGCACTCTGAGTACGTGCACTTCTGCTCGAGCGACATGAGTCACGCTCGAGCGTGAAATGCATATACCCAGAAGTTCATATGTTTTGCAGTCCGCTCGAGCGAAAGAATTCACGCTCGAGCGTAGGTCTAAGTCTCACGCTCGAGCGGGGATCGAGCGTCCGTCGAGCGTGAAAAACATACAACCAGTACTTTTTCCAAAGTTTACAGTCTGCTCGAGCGAGAGAAGTCACGCTCGAGCGAACCTTCACATCTTGCATGTCCGCTCGAGCGGGGAAAGCCACGCTCGAGCGTGGACCCTATTTTCAGCAAAATTTGAGTAATGTTTTCAAGTGCATTTTTGCATCCTCATTTCATCCTAGGCATTCCTAGGCCATGATTAAGACCCCATAATGAGGATAATGATGTAGGTACACACCAGAACAAGAAAGGACCAAGTTATTATTTTTGGGTGTGTAATTCGGGATATGTTCGTTTTGTAATTGTGTAGGTCAAGTGCCACAGAAAAGTTGAATTGCCTACTTACGACGCCTATTATCTGTGAGTAATAACTTAGTAAACCTATATTCAACTTTATGTATTTTCTGTATACGAAGTATGACCTGTTGAAAGAAATGCTATGTTTTATACTATGAATGATTGTCCGACACTAACAAGCATTTATGATGCTATGCTATGATTCAAGTATGTTGCAAGTGATGTATGCCACGATTCAAGTACGTTATAAGTGACATGATGTTATGATTCAAGTATGCTATAAGTTCCCGGACCAGAGGTTCCTATGGAACTGACAAGCTATCTATACCCGGCTGGAGGTTCCTAAGTAGAACTGACAAGTATACAAGTTCCCAGTCCAGAGGTCCTTATATGGGACTGACAAGTTATCATTATCCGGCCGGAGGTTCTTCTATAGAACTGACAAGTAAAATTTAAGTCACTCTGTGTAAGATCTACTAGTACGAATAAACGTATACGAAAGATTAAGTATGAACTCTGACTTTTGTTCACATGCTCAGAACAAGAATACAAATGTAAATTGTTTTATTTCAACTATGATATTGAGACATCATTCATATACCCCTTTACTCCGTTATTATTCACTGGGCCTCTGCTCACTAGTTATTTATTATGTATGTAGGTGAGCAAGTTCGTGATCAAGCTTAAGTTGATGCTTGGGGTACTTTTGTGTTGTCAGCCACCCTCTGCGCCTCCCAAGGAGGTTCCAGATCATGTCATGTTTTGTAGCTATGTTAATATAAATGTTCAAGACTAATCCTTTTGTTTTAAGAACAAGTTCCCCTTTTGTATGTACTTGTTAGTGACGTGTAAATGTTGTACCTATGACGTCACTCGTATGATTATAAAAGTTTAAAATTATCAGTCTCATGTATGTCTGCACAACTCGATGGACTATGTATATTTTATGTATTTACTTCTACAGCCCCTAACTATATGTTATTATGCTAAGAGGCCTTTGGTAATCCAAGGATTACTGGCCGGTTACGTCACTAAACCGATAGGGGCAGGTTCGGGTCGTGACACAAATACAACAAAACTCTTCAGGTGTGACGGAGCAAAAAAGGGAATTGAGAGCTTTACTATTCCAACTTGAGTTTTGATAATCTAATGCGTCCCATTTATCAAGGGGTTTGGGAATATCAACACCATTAATGGTGACAATAGGTTCACTCCACCCATAGATCATATAATGCCAAACTTTCTCATCGATAGATTTTAAAAACGCTCTCATACGAGCTTTCCAATAAGAATAGTTTGTACCATCAAGTAACGGAGGTCTATGGGTCGAGTTACCTTCATGAATTGAATCCATATCACCAATCACACAAAATCACACTCCTATAGCTTTGGATAAAAACAAAGAGTGACCTGCTCTGATACCAATTGAAAAACCTAAGTGATTCGCGATTAGATCAAGATTTAATTATTCCAATTCCCAACCAAATAAAACTCACAATCTAAATCACCAAGCACTTACGAAAGTGATTTAGATTATTGTTTTCGAAAAATAATAAATCGACACAAACAATTTTTACGTGGAAAAATCACAATTGAAACACCTTCAATTATGATAAAAAAAACCACGGGCGAAACGCCACTAATCAATCCACTACTGAAGAAAGAAAGATTACAAAGATAACAAACAAATTATCCAAACGCTTCCAATTTGTCTTCAAATCTTCTATATATCTCTCACTGCAACCTTCATCTCGGAATTGATTAGATTTAAGTTGAATCCACAACTTCTATCGTCGAATCAATGACCACGTACAGTATCAAACTCTTTTGATACTCCACGCTTGAATCTCTGGAATCCACCGAAGAAGAACACTCTTGAATATGAACAATCAACCTCCTTGATGTGTGCTTCTCAAAACATGAATTTAATACTCAATCAAATCATCAAGGAAAACTCACAAAAAACTCCAAAAGAAAACCCCAAAAACCTTAAAGTAGATCTCTAAAACGTAATCCTCGTTTTGGACTAAAACAAGTACTTATAGAAAACTAGGGCAACGAAGGTCACTCGAGCGAAGACTCTCTCGCTCGAGCGAGGAACCAAAAATGCATATTTTCCTTAAGTGGCCTCACTTGAGCTACGCTACCTGCGCTCAAGCGTCCAATCATCCTCAGGTTTTTTACAGAAGCAGCTTTCGCTCGAGCGAGAACTCCTTCGCTCGAGGGAGCAAGACAAAAAAACTTAGAAAAATTACAACTCGATAAAAACATGTTTGTTCACGAGATTGACAAGACTAAAGGACCTAAGACAATAAATAAAATTTAATAAAATAAAATTAAAAAATTGTGCATTCTGTTGCAGTAAAACAAAGTGTATCCAAGAAACTTGTTGTCAAACATGTTGGCTCTTCTGACCAACTTGCTAATATCTTCACTAAGACTCTTTCTTCTGCTCGCTTTGCTTTCCTTCAACACAAGCTCATGGTTCGTGCCTCCCCTCTTCGCTTGCGGGGGCCTAATGAGATAATATCAGCTACACAAGTAGAACAAACAAACGAGGCTCAAGCATTGTAATTCATTAGATGTTAAGCTCAGTTGTATCAAGACTGTTACAACTACTTTCAGTTACATAGTTAGATATAGTATAGCTACATAAAAAACTCTAATATTGTATAAATAGGAAACTCTATACTCAAGATCTATTATCAAAGATATTTTCATTTCCTATACAACTTCTACAGTTAGAAGCTCAGATACAAATGGTTTGCTTTCTCCAAGCTGGAAACAATAAAAGAAAAGCATGACACATTCAAAGTTATATCCAATATAGAAATTTGACATTTGACCAACAAGATTAAAATAATGTTACTTGTACAATAACAAATTTACGCTTGCACTTCTGAACAATTTTCAAGAATGTGTCGCAAGCCATATCCTGAAAGAATTATCACACACAAATTTTAACTTTAGCAATTTACTTTTCTAAGATTAAAAGGTAAAAGGCTGGCCATAGATGATGAACAAGACAGGAATGACAATACCCAATTAATGTAACACAAACTCCATATATGATATTAAGAAGGCTATCAAAGCAATTAACTAGAACAATTAAAACAATATAAACACTCCAAATTTTATAACAAAAACTAGAACATAATTAACAAGTCTAAAATAAACACATAGATAGGACACATTGTGTGGATTGCATAAGGAGCAAAAAGTTATTGCAATGCATACCATTAATATCATAAACAACATCAAAGCCTTCGGCTGAGAGACTGGCTTTCACGAATTCAAAGTCCTTCCCATCTCCTTTCAAGTGCAAGATCTACACTTAGAATACAATATTTCATTCATCAACAAAGAAAAATATGAAACTAATCAAAAAGGCCAATAGAATTTTCCAGTGTATATGTCATAATTAATAACCTTGGAAGAAAAATCAACATAATCCTTCTCTGATTCACCAGGCAATTGTTGGGTAATGGGTGCTTTTCCTCTTGTGAACAAAGTCACCTGCACTATGATATAAAACTTGTTTATTAAAAAGTCAAAGACGTCATCAAATATAAATCTGTGTAGTAATTTGTCAACCCAATTTTAATTGCACACCATAAGGTGGAAAAGATTGTTAAGAAAGTTAAAACAATTGGGAAAAGAAAATCAGTACATCTAAATGTTAAAATGTAAATAGAAGGGTTCATACCTGGTGGCCTTCTTTTACAAGAAGTCTTGACAAAAACACACCAATAAACTGAGTCCCTTCCATTATCAGGATTTTCTTGGCACTTGATGCTGAAACGTGTAACGCTCCTTTTGGTTGCCATACCTTTCTTCTATACTGCATGAGATATGGATATTAATAAATTAAGAAATACATAAATTGCTTGAACTGAGTAGGACATGTGCAGTGTGTGTGATTCTTAACTCCTATAACACAAATAAGCCAGATCTTGCTTTCAGAAGCAGAAAATTTTTCTTCCAAAACCCTGTGACAAATGATGCCTAAATAAACCAACTAATTTGTTTGCTAATGAAACTGATGAGAGGCATTAACTTCATTAAGTTTTTGAATAAATGCACACATTACATAAAACAAACTCATTGTGCTCTTGATAGTCAAAATTATGTATCACTGTCAGTCACCAATCTTAGATCATGATAGGTTTTGCTTTTCTCCTGAATCAAACCAAACCAAACCAAACTCAACCAAATTAAGCCTTATTTCTCAATCAAGTGGGGTATTTGAATATTTTTTTGTCATTTTTCTTTGTCAAAAGCTATATTCTCAGTTAGATTAAACAAATTCATATCTTTTTTTTATTATTGCATTCAGTTTCATATGTGGTGATCACATCCACCTTCCTTATGGTTACATCTATAGGTTTTCATTGTACATGACCAAACCATCTGTCCTATTATGCTAATTTTAGTGTCTTTTTTTTTTCTTCTTTTTTAAGGTGCTAAGGTGCTATACTCAATTGCCTGAAGTTGAACTCAACATGTGAAAGAGTGTAGTAATGGTTCAATTGGCTAATATGAGATGCTTACAATTTGAGCCAATTAACCCCACTTAGTGATTTACCCAAGCATTTCAGTTAAACTCATTTGGGTTCAACAGTTGAAACATTAAATAAAAACACAAAGAGGTATACACAATAGTTCTACCAAACTAGATTGGGAGAAGAGAGAGAGGGATACCTGAATAGAGGTGTTCAATCTGATGCCATTGAAATTAGAGAGAGAAGAAGAAAGAAGAGAGAGAGAAGGTTGTTATTTTTCTTAGGTTCAATGCAACAAAAATTCTGGTATTAATTAAAGGAAAGGAAGTAGTTTTTGTGGGTGATTCATTGAACGGAACTCAATGGGAATCGATGCTATGTTTGTTAATGGGTCATGACCAACATCCTCATAGATGGAGTATGGAAAAGAAGGTTGGGGCTGGGTCGATTATTAAACTCCAATCGATTCAGCAAGGTCTGTTCATCATCACCAAACGACAATGCTTCAAAAACTAGTGGTTTGATTGTTGGGTGTAGTGTGGTTTTGCAGTGAATTAGATGGATAATACACAAGATCTTTGTGATGAAGAGGTCGATGGAGATGGAAGGAACAATTCTTGTTCCACTTCTTCAACATCTGGCGCCTCACAGTTCCGAATGGAGGAAAACAGAGAGAGGAAGACATAGAGATAAATAGAGAGAGATAGAGAAAGGGTGAAATAGAGGAGATATACCTGGAAGCGACTGTGGTGCTGGTGTAACCCTTGTGGTGGTGCTCGTGTAACAGACGAAGACAAATCTACAAAAAGGAGGGCAGAGGCGAGAGTGAGAGAGAGAAAGTCACAGAGGGATGAGGCGAGAATAAGAGAGACAGTGACACAGAGGCATAAATGAGAGTGAGACAGATCGACCTTGGACTTTTAATTTCTTAGGTTTAGTTTTTTCCCGACCAGTGTCTATTAGTCGCCAAAACGAAATAAAACCAGTTTTTCCTAACGAACTGAATAATTTAGTCGCTAATTGTTTTAGGAATCCATCCAAAAGGATGATTGTATAACATACAATAAAACACTACAAACACTATAAACTAATCCAAAGATGGAGAATCTTCATGAAGACTTTTTATGATACTTCTTTCATGATACCTAGCATTATTGAATTGGGAATCCTTCCTCCAAAACTTAATTATAATTGCTGACCAAATAGTTTAGTCAGTAGAAGTTAAATAAATAGCGACTAAATTATTCTTAGTAGCTGAAGATTGTACATTTAGGGACCAAAATTTTTTTTGTAGCCTAAAATCCTATTTGCAACGACTAAACTTAAATTAGTCGCCAAAAGTAACATCTTTAGCTACTAAATTATTTTTAGTAGCTAAAGATTGTACATGTAGGGACCAAGATTTTTTTTGTTGTAGCCCAAAATCCTATTTTCAACGACTAAACTTAGATTAGTCGCCAAAAGTAACATCAATATCGACTAAATTATTCTTAGTAGCTGAAAATAGAACCTTTCCTGACCAAATTTCTTTTAGTAGCTAAAGTGCCTATCTTTGGCGACTGAATTGGTTTTAGTCGGCATTTTTAGTCGCCGAATGTGTAAATCCTGTAGTGCCTTATTTCAAAGCATTTTGAACAACACTGCCATATCATATGAACGTTGTAACTAAAGAAAAAAAAGGGTATAACTTTATACATTTTGAGTTATAACTAATAAAATTTTTTTTTTTTAAAAAGTCATAACCAAACATCACATGAGGAATAACCAAAGATCAGATGAATCATAACTAAAATATTGTTATGATTAAAGGAGAAAATTAGTCATAACTAAATAAAAAAATGACATAATTAGGGGTTGCATATGATACACCATTTTCAAGAAGCGTGTATAGTAGAATTTCCCTACATTTAAAGTAGAACACAAAAAATCTATCACATAATAATACACATAAATGAATAAGATTTTGGAAAATTTACTTATAAATCTCATATTGAGGAATGATAATCCGATTAGTCCCAAGAGTTTTCTTATAGACCAATTAGTCCCATTGACTTTGAAAATGTAGATTTAATATATTATTTGAAAAGTAAATTAAGGTTATACCCTTATTTCTATTATGTTTTTTTTTTTTTTTTTTTGTGTGCTAGAAAGGTAAGATACACAACCTATGATAATCAAATTTAGAATGAATTTTTATATGAGAATCTTTTTTATTTGGAATGACTTAAAATATGAAAATTTTCAAACATTCCAAAAGGATTTCAAAAGGAGTATAAAAAGTTCTTAGTAAACTTTGAGCAAATGTATAATTTCAATATGTAACACTTCAATGTAGCACTAAAAAAAAACTCTTTAATATAACACTCCAATGTAATACACAAAAAAAATTCTTTAGTGTATTTTTTCGAAACGTAATATTTCAATGTAACACTCAAAAAAAATGTAGGATTCTTCAAACCATTTCAAAATGGTGTGGAATTGTTCAAACTATTACAAAAATAGTACAAAAATTCCTTAGTAAGCTTTGGGTAAATGTATAATTTCAAACTGTGAGTGTTACGTTTGAAAAAAGTACATTAAGTAGCTTTTTAATGTTTTTATGTGTGTTATATTGGAGTATTACATTTGAGATTACATTGATTGGATTGTTACGTTTGGAAAAAAATATACTAAGTAATTATCTTTTGCGTGTTACATTGGAGTGTGTTACATTGGAGTGTTATATTTAGAAAAAGTTTGGAGTGTTACGTTGTTACGTTTGAAAAAAATACACTAAAGAGTTTTTTGGTGTGTTACATTGGAGTGTTACATTCTTATTCGCAACATGAGATTTATTCCAGAAAGAGGGAAAATCCATCTTATTTGCAATGTGGGATTTATTCCAGAAAGAGGGAAAATCCAGAACCTCTACGGTGGGAAAATTATTTCCACACACCTACTTATTTTAGTGCACACACTTGATGAAATATTATTTTAATGATAATTATAACTTAAAATAAAATGACTATAATGGATATCAAAACACACCCTTAATATTGAATTTAAATTTTCTTTGTACACATATTTAAAAATAAAAAATAAAAAATCTCAATGCACATTTTTTGAGTAAAAAATAAATAAAATCCTAATTTAGATAGAGAGAGAAGCCATTGAAATCCATGGAACCATCTTAAAATCAGAGGGATTATTGTTTTGCTATGAACTAAGAAATTCCCAATTCCATCTCCAATTCAAAGTTCATCTTTTTCACAACCTCCAATTCCATCTTTAGATTCTCAATCACTTGCATCAATTGTTATTCTCTGTTGATTTCCACATTCTCTCCTCCACTGATCATATCAATCATATTTCATCACCTTTTGCCTTTGATCATCCAAACTCTTCTTCAGAAACATCAAACTCCCTATCATCACCTCCCTATCCATTGATTTACCACCACTACCAATCTCACCTTTACCTATTTGGGTCTGTAAATCCAATTTCTCTAACTTTCCTCCCTTTTTCTTGAATGATAGTTTTGCCGCTAAATCAGACTTGTTTCACAATATTATCATCTTGATTACTCCCTAGAAAAACCAGGTCTAGTTCAAACACATATTCATTGAAGTTCCACCCACTGATTCTCCATTTCACAGCCACACCACCGATTAAAAACTCTGAGTTACCTTAAATCGAAATAGGTTCTAAATCGTTGGTATACAATTTTGAACAAATGTATGGAAAAAGGGTTGAGGTGGTGTATGTACAAGTATATGAGTTAAGGGTATGATTGGAATATTTAATGTGTTGAATGAGAACAATAACTCATAATCAAATTACTAAATGTGTGCACTGATAAATGATGTACACTGAGATAAGTGGGTGTGTGGAAATAGAATTACCCTCTATAGTGCCAATTGTCCAAATTTGAAATTTCATATTTAAAGAAACCCATTTTTATTCCTCAAAAATTAAACCTAAATGTGTAAGTGACTACCATTTTGTATAATTTCCCTTTGAATGGGACTTTTAGATTCATAAGAAAAAATAAAGGACTAAATAATTCACAAGATCATAATTTGGGATTTATTGGTGCTTCACCTTAAGATTTTATGTGATAATACACATAAATTAATAAGATTTTATAGAGTTATTAGAATGGTCTATTTTTTTAAAAAAAAATCTTAGTCATATGTAACTGATTCCGTGATCAGTTTCTCAGTCTATAGATTTATTTATTGCGTTTGGTTTCAATTTTCTACATTTAATTTTCTAGAAATTAAATTTTTATTTTTTGTGTTTTTCTATTTTTAGTGAATATTTTTAAATTTTTAAGCAATTTTTAAAACTTTTTTAGATACATTTGTAAAAAAAAATATTTTAAAAATTAATAAATATACAAAAATACAAAAATGTACTGAATTTTCGTATTTTTTTATATTTAGTGAATTTATAAAATATTTTTTTTACAAATATTATACATTTTAAGTGTATTTATGTTAGGTGTATCTAAAAATTAAAAAAATATTACTTAAAATATTTAAAAAGTCAATAAAAAAAATATGAAAAATAAAAAAATTTAATTTTCTGAAAAGTAAATCCTGAAAAACTAAATTAAACCAAATAAGTTGATTTATTTTGAAGAACTCGAAATAAAATGTTTTGGAACAAATAATATGTATTTGGAAAAATCTTATCTACATTAATGTGGTGGAAGCCTCACATCCACATTGGTATGGACCAAACACGATCTTGTGAGTAATTAGTAATTTAGTATGTAATTTATTAGAATTTTTTTAAGTTTTGTTCTTGATGAAGTTGCCATTTGAGGTCATTTTAAATTTGCTTCTTTTGGACCTGATTTCAATTCATAGCCGTACAAGATGGTGTCTAATTAGGCCAACAATTTCAATGAAGTCTTAGGTGAGAGAGTACTTGCAAGTCCTAAGCTGTACTTGAAAAAGACTCTTGTGAACTGAAAATCAACATGCCTAGCATTCAAAGCTATTCACTCTTTTTCAAAAAAAAATAAAAAAAGAGCTTTTCACTCTTAATTATCACCGACGGAGCCAGGAAATTAGGTTTGAAGGATATTTATTAATTATAATTTTTTATTTTAAAAAAATTATGAGCAATATTAAGATAATCATAATTTTATGAGATAAATTTAAACATAAAAAATTACATATTCATTATTAATAAGAACAAATCAAAATTCTATAATTGTGTGGAATAGCTCGGTGTGGGATGATGATGTAAATTTGTAATTTTAGCACAAAAAATTATGAATCAAAATTCCTAATTTTAAAAAATAAAAACACATCACTTATAGGAGTTTTTTTAAAAAATATTCTATAAAAAAAAAATTATTTAGAGAATTGACACTTTTCAAATTATTCAGGAAACCTACTTTTTGAAATCGCATTTTAAAAATGCGATTTTGAAATTGAAATTACTTTTTCAATATACAATTTCATCTTGAAATCACAAGTTGAAAATGCAATTTCTAATGACATGGTGAAATCGCATGTTCAATGTGAAATTGCATGTTGAAAATTCAATTTCAATTTCAAAATCGCATTTTCAAAATGCGATTTCAAAAACAGGTTAGTTTTCCAAATAGTTTGAAAAGTGGGTCAATTCTCTAAATAGTTTTTTTTTAGAATATGAAAAAAAAAAAAACTCTCATTTATAGCACAAATTTTTATAAAATCTATTTAATTTTTATTTGATAGAAAAATATTAAAGATATGACATGGCTTAAAATGATGTGTTTTGAATGAAAATTATTAAACAGTCTCAGAGTACCATATAGCGTTATCTACATGATGCTCAAAGCATAGAAAATCACAAATCACACTAAGTGGTATGTCAACTACTTGAAAATAATGAGTTCATTTGTTAACACCATAAATCTGCAATTTTTATTATTTATATAATTGCAGGCACGTGGCATCCTCTTATTCATTTGGAAGTTAAAAGAAGTTATAGAGATGATGGAGAATATGAAGGACAAAGTGGATGAGTGGAAGGACACATGGCAAGACAAGAATGAAGATGGAAGAAATGGGTAGTTACTAAGTAGTTATTGCTGTATTTTTTCCTCTATAAATAGCCATTAATGGCTACATTGTAAAGGACCCAAAACTTAAATCAAAGACAGTTGATTTCAATATTTCTTATCATTTTCCTTATCTTAGGAGTAGTTTAACATAGATTTATATTTCGAAGCATTTACTTTCAGCATTTACTTTTCGAAGCATTTTATGCACTTCCTTTTTGAAGCATAGGAGTAGAGGTAAGTAATTATTACTTTGATTGTTCACTCAATCGTCTTTCTCCGTCCCTCATTCTCTTTTTAATTTTTCTTTTCGCTACACTTGGCAATTTTGAAGTCCTCTTCGTTGAGGCAAAAGAACCGTCAACGCAATCGCTTGATAATTGGCTTGAATTTAATCTGTAAGGGTTTTTCAATCCTTACTGGCACGCTCGCATTTATGATATTTTCCTTTGTAGGAAAAATAAGCCAACAATTTTGGCACGCCCAGTGGGACAGCCAAGTGTAAGAAATGATAAACGATTTGGATTTCGCCATTCGAACTTGTCAGTTTGAAATATATTGGCGTGAAAGAAAAATTTTGGATCTTCAAGAAGAGATCCATTTTCTTGATGAAATAAACTTTCATCCATTACAATATTATTTGGTGGAAGAAAAAAGACACCATTTAATTGGAGAAATTCATCAACTTGATATGGAAATTCGCCAATGGAATGATGAGTTATCAACTCTCACTACCAAGTCTTTAACTGAGGCTTTAATGGCCGGAATTGGTGAATTTTTTCAGAATTTTTCCATGGTTAAAAATAGCAAAAGCAAAGAGTTGATTTCATCAATGGCTCGGGGGGTTCAAGAGTCCGTTTCAAAAGAGCCAAATTATGAAATTAACACAACAAAAGAGCATGTTCTTGAGCCAAATTTGGCTAAGAATGATGTTTCATGTATGACTCGGGGGGTCCAAAAACCAAATTTTAGAGAGTCAAGTCATGAAAATAACATATCTATGGGTGATTTTCATAAGCTATTAATGGCTAACATGGAAAAACAACCCACTTTGCCAAATAATTATGAGAACCTATTCGGAAAAAGTCATGTTTTTAAAACAAACATGGTCAAAAATAATGAACAAGCCACTGTTCATGAATTCAAAATTTTTGACATTTTTCAAAATGTCAAAAAGTATGACTTTTCATGGTCACACTATACTATGACTTTTGGTGTTCAAAATCCTTTTTGGATTTGTGGTTCACATCAAAATATAATTCTGATGATGTGGCTAATAAAATTAACAAATTGTTCTTATGAGTTCGAAACACTAAGAACAAGGGATGACCATTTAAAATGCATGAACTTGGCTAGAAAAAGCCTGTGCATTTAAATAAATGGTTGAGAATGGCTTATCTTTTCAAATTGATGGCCAGTTGTTTGTATGTACACAATCAAAGCATCGAAGATACATTCGAAGCATCAAGAGTTGTTTCGAAGGTTAATTACTTCACTTTCGAAGCTGTATAAAGCTTTGAAGATACATTCAAAACATCAAGAGTCGTTTCGAAGGTTGATTACTTCACCTTCGAAACTGTATAAAGCTTTGAAAACTTTCGAAATGTGTACATCTCTTCAAATATATGTAAAATGACAATTAATTAGTTGTCGAATATTGCCTGTTTTTGGCATGATAAGTTGGTTCGAAGAACAACAGTTTTTGGTGTCTTCGAATAATTAATAATTGGTTCGAAGCACAAAATTAATATTTTCATTAATTATGTATGAACCAGAACATATAAAATTTGAATAACCACAATGTTGGCCAAAAACAGCTTCAAAAGCCGTTTTGCCATAAGTTGCTTCGAAAGCCATTTTGCCATAATTTTGTAAGCTTCGAAGCACTCTATCTTGCATTAACAACAGCTTCGAAGAAATAATAATGGTGGTTGTGAACCTTTGAAGCTTTGCCGAGTATTTTCGAGGATGTAATTCGTCCTTTGTCGGCTCCATCGACCTTCAAAGAATGATTTTGGTCCTTTATACCACTTTTGAAGCTTGTTACTAGTCATAATTCGAGTCATCTAGTCATAATTTCATACTCATTCGAAGCACTTCATTGATGCTATTACATCATTCGAAGCACTTTGTTAATATTATTCGAAGCATTTTATTGCTTAGATTAATCATGTGTTTGGTTCGGCCCTTCAAAAATTCAAATAAACATCATTTTTAAGGGCCTCGGGGGGTAATGTTAACACCATAAATCTGCAATTTTTATTATTTATATAATTGCAGGACACGTGGCATCCTCTTATTCATTTGGAAGTTAAAAGAAGTTATAGAGATGATGGAGAATATGAAAGACAAAGTGGATGAGTGGAAGGACACATGGCAAGACAAGAATGAAGATGGAAGAAATGGGTAGTTACTAAGTAGTTATTGCTGTATTTTTTCCTCTATAAATAGCCATTAATGGCTACATTGTAAAGGACCCAAAACTTAAATCAAAGACAGTTGATTTCAATATTTCTTGTCATTTTCCTTATCTTAGGAGTAGTTTAACATAGATTTATATTTCGAAGCATTTACTTTCAGCATTTACTTTTCGAAGCATTTTATGCACTTCCTTTTCGAAGCATAGGAGTAGAGGTAAGTAATTATTACTTTGATTGTTCACTCAATCGTCTTTCTCCGTCCCCCATTCTCCTTTTAATTTTTCTTTTCGCTACACTTGGCAATTTTGAAGTCCTCTTCGTTGAGGCAAAAGAACCGTCAACACAATCGCTTGATAATTGGCTTGAATTTAATCTGTTAGGGTTTTTCAATCCTTGCTGGCACGCTCGCATTTATGATATTTTCCTTTGTAGGAAAAATAAGCCAACATCATTATATCCAATTTAAAATATTTTTCACTACACTATTGATTTAAACTACTATAGAAATAATACCACATAGTCAGTGGCGGAGCCAAAAAATTAAATCAAAGGGGACACTTATTAATTATAATATCGAAAAAATTTTCAAAAATATTTCACATAAATTTTTACGATTGACTTTGAGAAAGATCAAAAAAAATAATGTTATTTGTAACTAATGTATCATGAACAATACAAAAAAAGTTATGAATATAAGCCTTAAAATAAATTATATAATAATAAAGTAATTTTTTTATATAAAATTTGAGTAAAAAATCAATATAATTGTAATACTACGTTACCATTAATATGTGATATCAGCAACCAATAATAAAGAAACACATGGAGGGTGAACTTCACAAGTCAAACGTAACTAACAATCTAATAAATTATATATCTTTATAATAAGTTTAATTATGCTTAATAAAAATAGATATCACCATTACATTAAAAAAATTATAAATTTTTCATAGATAATAATATAACTTATCGTAATATTTTTATTTTCAATCAAAACAACCATTATAGTTCTCATAATTTTAAAAATGTCATTGACATTTCACTCTAAATAATGTTTTTATAATTTAAAAAAATATATTTTCTTTATATTTGGTAAAAAATAAAACAAAATAAAAAAGAAGACCAAAACCCAGGGGGGCATGTAACCCCTTGGCTCCTCTTTATCTCCGCCCCTGCACATACTGTTCCTAAAGTATCAAATAACTACTTGTTGTCAACAATATAATAAATTCTTAGCCAAAAAACATGTTAAGAAAAAAAGAGAACACATTTTATACATAACAATAATAATAAAAAAAAATTTCAAAATTGAAAGGGGCACGTGACCTCCCTCGCCCTATGCAGCCTCCACCCTGCACCCAATTATGGATTTTCAGTGGTTAGTAGCCATGAAACAGTACCAGCAACAGAGCTGAATCTTTCTTGATTACTTCGTTTATTTATTTTGTGATCTAAAACCTAATGCCCTGTTTTGCATACCCTTTGATGCAATGATTGTCGTCAAACCTCAACAAACCTGCCCAAGATGCGTATGTACTCAAAGATATAATTAAATTCACATGGTTTGCTGTCCATGAATCCCAACACACAATAAAAGCTTCATCAAATGGTGTTTCTGAAGTACCCTGCATAGCAAACTCAACATTGTCCTTTGGGCCATAAATTAGTAATAAACCACTTTATGAAAATTTCCATATAATTTGGTAGGACATGGACTTGAGTCTCTAGGGCAATGCTTGGGGTGAGACTCTCTACTGATATATCTTAGGTTAGTCTATGGCTTAAGTCTATCTTGAAAAAGAATGTATATTCCTCGTGTTGTGAATCACCTATATGCTTTTTCTCGCATTGTTAGGTCCATTTAGCCCCTCTTGTTTGGCTCCCAATGGGTAGGGGCTTGCTCCTGTAACTGCCCTCTAAAGATAATTGGTATATGTTGGTTTCTCCCCTCTATCCTTTTCATCTTACAATTTACCTTTTCTTATCCTTCCTCTTTTTGGGTTAATTGCACAAGACTTAATGGACATGCCAATTGTTAGGTTTGTGAAGCCTAATTAATACTGGATCCAACTCTGCAGCGAGTTGGCAGGAGTTGGACAGAGACTATACTCCGAAGATGAATTTTATTAAGGGTATTACTAATAATTTGTTAATAAAAACCCTAACATATATATTATTGTTGTCTATCCAAACAATCGCATTGTATTCATCTCTTATTTTCGTTTAATAAAATAATCTTGTTGGACCACCTAAATTTGTGTGGTGTTTTTCTTATATGTGATCGATTCATGTTGCTTTTGTGTGTGGTTTATTCCGCAACCGTACACATTTTTAGTACAACTAATCACATAGAATGAGTCCCAACATAAAAGTACAAAAATAAAAACAACAGCAACCATTGTTTCTCAACGCTTTGTATATAAATAGTTCATACCACTCAACACATCAACACCTTTTCAATGTTTTAAGACCCAAATCTCCTTTCATGTTGTTCCTTCTAAACTCTTGTCTCCTCCCCCCCCCCCCCCCCCCCCCGCGCCCCCAAAAAAAAAGAAAAAAAAGAAAAGAAGGAAAAACAGTGTGATCATAAGCCCCAAGAAGCTCACGAAAATGGCAAGGAGATGGCAGAAGATAACGCTGGCCATTGGAAGGAAAACAATTTCTTTATCAAGAACCAAAGGGACTACTATGGACACCGACAGGTGTAATAAAGGACATTTTGTTGTATACAGCACCGATCAAATGCGGTTTGTGATTCCTTTGGCGTATCTCCACAACACTGTCTTCAGAGAGCTCTTCAAGATGTCTGAAGAAGAATTTGGACTGCCAAGAGATGGGCCTATTATGTTGCCATGTGATGCAGTTTTTATAGATTACATACTCTCACTTGTCCGGAGAGGTTTAGCTCAAGATTTAGAGCAAGCCTTGGTCTTTTCGGTTGTTGGCAGTAGAGGCACCTTACCTTTTGTACTCAACAAGAAATGAGCAAACAAGTAGATGTTTGTGGTTAATTTGTAATGTTATTGTGCAGATTTTGTATGTAATAATCACAACTTAATAGAGGGTGATACATAGTTTGAAAATCCAAAAAATTTATCCATGTTTGGTTCTTTCCAATTGTTTATTATGGATTGAGTGAAACAACTTCGGTAACTATCATGGTTGGGCACAGGATATCATGTAGCACTGTTCCATGACTTAAAAAAAACTCTCTGAAGTTCGAACAGCAGATCAACAAAGAACAATTTTTGTTATTAAGAACTTGTTGTAACATTTGTTCTTGAAATCATCTGAATTCAAGTCATTGGGATATTTTATTTTCTGGTTTTGTCATAAAGGTCCTGAAACATGTCATGAAGGCTCTAAATTGAGCCAGTCATTTAAATCACCCTTTGAGATTTCAATATAACGATCATTTCTGGAACCTCATCAGATTATTTACATTGTATTTCCTATGTTACAATCTCGCTGGTAAAAGATTTTTGATATATTCCTGAACCACTTAAGAATTCATTCATCAAATATAGCTGCAGCAAATAACTAGTACAAATCATATGCAACTTCCCTATATCCTCTTATGTCAATCACATTAAAAACCCCAAAGCTATTACAGTAAACTATCATTGCTGACAAGTTTTGGAAAGCAAAAATTGAAAATAGGCCTTTTTTGTCACATTTTTATTGGAAGCGACTCAATTGGAGGCCAATGGAACTCTGTTAAGCTGTACCCCTCAACAGAGATTCGGAAACCTTACCCGCTTGTCTGACCAAACGTGTTATCAATGATCACCATTCCTGTGCCTTAAGCACTTGTCATTGTTTCCGTGTACCACTGTACCCACGTATGGTTTTGTGGATTACATGAACTGAAAGCAAAACTGATTGGGCCGTGATGTTTCGAAACCACTTAGCATATTTGATGATATAACCATGTACAAACTTATAAACACCACTAATCATATTTGAAGAGATAAACCACATATGTTTGTTTTGATTTCAGAACAAAACCAAGTAGCCAAACATGTCCACCCTCAGCGGTCCCTTGCAACCCAACCAGCACATGGCCTTGCAACCCACAAATCCTAACAATTTTAAAGCTACAATTTCACTACTGTCTCAGGCATTCTTTTATATAAACCATTTCCATTTGCATTCGCATCTTTAGCATTTCAGTCTCTTGAAATCTTTATTCCCTCTTATTTCTAAACACAACAACATGATCAGTGCTAAGAAACTCGTCAAGATGGCAAGGAAGTGGCAGAAGTTTGCTGCCATGAGGACAAAGAGAATTTCATTTCGCAGAAATGTGGACACTGCAAGTAACTGTAGTACTTCATTCGTGGCAGATAAGGGACATTTTGTTGTCTACAGCGCTGATCAAAAGCATTTCATGATTCCCCTAGCGTATCTTAACAAGGAGATCACGAGAGAGCTCTTCAAGTTGTCCAAAGCAGAGTTTGGGCTCCCAAGGGATGGACCAATTACATTGCCATGTTATTCGATTTTCCTGGAGTACATAGTCTCATTGATTCAGCGTGGTGCAGTTAAAGATCTAGAGAAGGCTTTACTTATGTCAGTTGCTACCAGTCTCTGCTCATCATCATTGTCATCTTTCCACCATGGAAAGACAAAGCAGCAATTACTTGTGTATTGATTTAACTGAAGCATAGTGGTGTAAATGATCAGTGCAGTTCTAACTTGATACACATTATGAAAAATTCCGAGGGTTTACCTTCATTTCCAATTTTTTATTGTAATGAAATTGAGTTTCTAGCTTTGGAATGATAAATATTGTCCTGTGGATGATAGTGACATACAAATTTGTAGATTATGCTCAGAAAAAACCAAGTTAATCTCTTCAACAACCAAAATAATTTTTATAATGAACTAATATAATCTGTGTCTCAAAATTCCATCAGTTGGTTGTTCATAAGTAATCGTGGAAATTCCAAATCAAGTAGTATGTGAGAAATCATGAAACAAAATTTAATCGGTAATAGTTTTTAATTCACGAGAAACATTTGAAGGACAACGGATCATTGAGACAGTAGAGACTTTTTACATTATATTGGATTTCTCAATGGATGCTCTTATTCCTTCAAACCAATCAACCTCAGTGCTTTGGTTGCTGTCCAAAGAGAAGTCATCGCTATCTAATGTAGATTCTGAGTCCGCATATCTCCACCTACACAGATCTTCTTGAACTTCGGGTAATAGGTGAGCTTCAGCCCTCTCAAATCCTTTATTTATGACAAACAACTCTTCTGGATCTAGAAGTCCTGATCACGCATGAAGCATTAATGACTTCTTGCTCTAACCATAAGAAATGAGTTAACATTGGCACAAGGCACCAAATATTTCAGATTTGTTGTAAAACCATACCTGCACTGGTGAAAAAGCCACTATCCCAATCTAAACTTTTGCGCAAGTTGCTTGCTCTTCCCAACTCTGTGGATTCATAAAATAAGAGCTTTTGCTCCCTTTCTTCAAGTATTTCTACTGCATTTTCAGGTTCACGGGAATCTGTGGTCCCAAACAGCTTGAAACCTTCTTGCTCATCTATTTTCTCCGACACTACTGTGAAAATGAATTCAAGAATAAAATGTTTCAGGCTAAAATTGATAATGGAAGAATGTATCTGTTCAAGTAACCGCAGAATTGCTCCTAATGTTGATGCAGAAACTAAGATCTGTGGGTGGTTTTCATGCAGCCTAAGCAAATTAGAGTCCTTTAGATATTGATGTGTTACTTATTAGGAATTGGGAGAGTCAAAGATGATGCAGAACTATGAAATATCTTACAAATAAAATGATATCAGAAATTCAGACCTACCATAAGGGAACTACTGTAAAATATTAAAGTTCTTAAAATTTTGCTCCCATCCCCGAAAGTAACTGAAGAATTAGAAACACAAGTCTATTCTAATGGATTGATTATTAATCTTAACACTATGATAAACAATAAGACATGAAAATTAGAATTAGAATATAAACATGCCTACATGGAGCAGAGAAATATCATTCACGTACTATATAACCTACAATCAGATTATTACAGAGTATTTCTTCAAATATACTTATGTTATCTCACTTTAAGACATAAGTACAAAGTATTGTATTGGCGGAGATTAGGTGACTAGTTACAATTTATAAAGCATGGATAGGGAGATACAAGATAGAGGTATGACACAACATGGATACATCGATACAAATTCTAAAAAAGTAGGATATGGATTATGTTAAAGGATATGATCATAAATAAAAATATATATAAATTAAAAAGTAACTGTCATAAATCTTTTAGGATAGACTATTTTTCTTTGTTTATCTATAATTAGGAAACATTAATTTGGCAAAGCCGAGTCAGAATTTGGATTTCTAGAAAAAGTTCAATAAAATTTGATTAATTTATTCAGATGGCGACGATTAATCAAATCATTTGAGAGACACGTGGTTATTTTATATACACAGTTACATAACCACCATGAAGTATGTAAGCTCTCTACCACGTTCCGTATATAACTCCACTACCATCAAGAGTTGCAATGCTTCCATACGATGCATTCAACCACATCAAGTACGTGCTGACTTTCTACTCTACCAAATAGTCTTAATTTCAAACTACTAGAAGTCACGGCACGGAAAAAAAATTCAAAGTGGTGTATTGGCAGAGATTAAGTGACTAGTTGCAATCTGTAAAGCATGGAATGGGATACAAGACAGAGGTATGACACAATATGGATACATTGATACAAATTCTGGAAAAGTAAGATATGGATTATGTTAAGGATACGACAATATATAAACATATATAAATTTAAAAAGTAATTTTGTGAAGACTGTTTTTCGAAGTACTAAGAGTCATAGCAAGCACAGAGTGTGCATAAATCATTGAAAGACAATAACAATTCTAAATATAAAAAGGGAGACCATATAACAATTCGAGAGATTTCATCAAGTTTTTCAAGGCTGAAAAGAAGCAACCACAGAAACTGAGCATAGATTTGTGATAAACAGATGCATAAAAAGGGAGACCATATAACATTTTTTACAAGACACTAAGGCTAGGTACCAACCGAAGATATTATGCTTACTAAGCCTAAGAGTAAGAAAAGAATTTGGGACAAGTGAGGTTTCAATATTTCCTACTGCAACAATAGCGGAAGGCCTGATTACCCATTAAATCTCTTTGGGATACCTTAAATACAATCACATTGCAATTCACATACAAAATGAACAGGAAAAAATTTCTTCTTCCGTTCACAATAAGATTTTTTCTAAATTTGCAATATACTTACAGTGGGTATCCCGTTTGTGGTCTTCTCCAACTCCTGACTTGCAAATATTGGACATTATATTGTATTTCTCAATGGATGCTCTTATTCCTTCAAACCAATCAACCTCAGTGCTTTGGTTGCTGTCCAAAGAGAAGTCATCACTATCTAATGTAGATTCTGAGTCCGCATATCTCCACCTACACAGATCATCTTGAACTTCGGGTAATAGGTGAGCTTCAGCCATCTCAAATCCTTTATTCATGACAAACAACTCTTCTGGATCTAGAAGTCCTGATCACGCATGAAGCATTAATGACTCCGAATTTTAACTTGCTCTAACCATATGAAATGAGTTAACATTGAAACAAGGAACCAAATATTTCAGATTTGTTGTAAAACCATACCTGCACTGGTGAAAAAGCCACTATCCCAATCTAAACTTTTGCGCAAGTTGCTTGCTCTTCCCAACTCAGTGGATTCATAAAATAAGAGCTTTTGCTCCCTTTCCTCGAGTATTTCTACTGCATTTTCAGGTTCACGAGAATCTGCGGTCCCAAACAGCTTGAAACCTTCTTGCTCATCTATTTTCTCCGACACTGCTGCAAAAATGAATTCAAGAATAAAATGTTTCAGGCAAAAATTGATAATGGAAGAATGTATCTGTTCAAGTAACCGCAGAATTGCTCCGAATGTTGATGCAGAAACTGAGATCTGTGGGTTGTTTTTCATGCAGCCTAAGTAAATTAGAGTCCTTTAGATATTGACGTGTTAGTTATCAGGAATTGGGAGTCAAAGATGATGCAGAACTATGAAATATCTCACAAATAAAACGATATCAGAAATTCAGACCTACCATAAGGGAACTACTGTAAAATATTAAGGTTCTTAAAATTTTGCTGCCATCCCCGAAAGTAACTGAAGAATAAGAAACACAGGTCTATTCTAATGGATTGATTATTAATCTTAACACTATGATAAACAATAAGACACGAAAATTAGAATTAGAATATAAACATGCCTACATGGAGCAGAGAAATATCGTTTACGTACTATATAACCTACAATCAGATTATTACAGAGTATTTCTTCCAATGTACTTATGTTATCTCACTTTAAGACATAAGTACAAAGTATTGTATTGGCGGAGATTAGGTGACTAGTGACAATTTATAAAGCATGGATAGTGGGATACAAGATAGAGATATGACACAATATGGATACATCGATACAAATTCTGAAAAAAGTAAGATATGGATTATGTTAAAGGTTACGACCATAAATAAAAATATATATAAATTAAAAAGTAATTGTCATAAATCTTTTAGGATAGACTATTTCTCTTTATTTATCTATAATTAAGAAACACTCTAATTTGGCAAAGCCGAGTCAGACTTTGGATTTTTAGAAAAAGCTCAATAAAATTTGATTAATTTATTCAGATGGCGATAATTAATCAAATCATTTGAGAGTCACGTAGTTATTTTATATACACAGTTACATAACCACCATGAAGTATGTAAGCTCTCTACTTCTAGTCCCACGTTCCGCATATAACTCCACTACCATCAAGAGTTGCAATGCTTCCCTACGATGTATTCAACCACATCAAGTATGTGTTGACTTTCTACTCCACCAAATAGTCTTAATTTCAAACTACTAAAAGTCACGGCACGCAAAAAAAATTCTAGGTGTTGTGTTGGCAGAGATTAAATGACTAGTTGCAATCTGTAAAGCATGGAATGGGATACAAGACAGAGGTATGACACAATATGGATACATTGATACAAATTCTGGAAAAGTAAAATATGGATTATGTCAAGGATACGACAATATATAAACATACATAAATTTAAAAAGTAACTTTGTGAAGACTGTTTTTCAAATTACTAGGAGTTATAGCAAGCACAGAGTGTGCATAAATCATTGAAAGACAATAACAATTCTAAATATAAAAAGGGAGACCATATAACAATTCGAGAGATGTCATCAAGTTTTTTCAAGGCTGAAAAGAAGCAACCATAGATATTGAGCATAGATTTGTGATAAACAAATGCATAAAAAGGGAGACCATATAACATTTTTTACAAGACACTAAGGCTAGGTACCAACCTAAGATATTATGCTTACTAAGCCTAAGAGTAAGAAAAGAATTTGGAACAAGTGGGCTTTCAATATTTCCTGCTGCAACAATAGCGGAAGGCCTGATTACCCATTAAATCTCTTTGGGATACCATAAATGCAATCACATTGCAATTCACATACAAAATGAACAGGAAAAAATTTCTTCTTCCATTCACAATAAGATTTGTTATGAATTTGCAATATACTTACAGTGGGTATCCCGTTTGTGGCCTTCTCCAACTCCTGACTTGCAAATATCGGACTTTATATTGGATTTCTCAATGGATGCTCTTATTCCTTCAAACAAATCAACCTCAGTGCTTTGGTTGCTGTCCAAAGAGAAGTCATCGCTATCTAATGTAGATTCTGAGTCCGCATATCTCCACCTACACAGATCTTCTTGAACTTCGGGTAATAGGTGAGCTTCAGCCTTCTCAAATCCTTTATTTATGAGAAACAACTCTTCTGGATCTAAAAGTCCTGATCACGCATGAAGCATTAATGACTTCAAATTTTAACTTGCTCAAACCATATGAAATGAGTTAACATTGAAACAAGGCACCAAATATTTCAGATTTGTTGTAAAACCATACCTGCACTGGTGAAAAAGCCACTATCCCAATCTAAACTTTTGCGCAAGTTGCTTGCTCTTCCCAACTCAGTGGATTCATAAAATAAGAGCTTTTGCTCCCTTTCCTCCAGTATTTCTACCGCATTTTCAGGTTCACGAGAATATGTGGTCCCAAACAGCTTGAAACCTTCTTGCTCATCTATTTTCTTCGACACTGCTGTAAAAATGAATTCAAGAATAAAATGTTTCAGGCTAAAATTGATCATGGAAGAATGTATCTGTTCAAGTAACCGCAGAATTGCTCCTAATGTTGATGCAGAAACTAAGATCTGTGGGTGGTTTTTCATGCAGCCTAAGCAAATTAGAGTCCTTTAGATATTGATGTGTTAGTTATCAGGAATTGGGAGAGTCAAAGATGATGCAGAACTATGAAATATCTCACAAATAAAACGATATCAGAAATTCAGACCTACCATAAGGGAACTACTGTAAAATATTAAGGTTCTTAAAATCTTGCTCCCATCCCCGAAAGTAACTGAAGAATTAGAAACACAGGTCTATTCTAATGGATTGATTATTAATCTTAACACTATGATAAACAATAAGACATGAAAATTAGAATTAGAATATAAACATGCCTTACATGGAGCAGAGAAATATCATTCACGTACTATATAACCTACAATCAGATTATTACAGAGTATTTCTTCCAATGTACTTATGTTATCTCACTTTAAGACATAAGTACAAAATATTGTATTGGCGGAGATTAGGTGACTAGTGACAATTTATAAAGCATGGATAAAGATACAAGATAGAGGTATGACACAATATGGATACATCGATACAAATTCTGAAAAAGTAGGATATGGATTATGTTAAATGTTACGACCATAAATAAAAACATATATAAATTAAAAAGTAATTGTCATAAATCTTTTGGGATAGATTGTTTTTCTTTATTTATCTATAATTAGGAAACACTCTAATTTGGCCAAGCCGAGTCTGACTTTGGATTTTTAGAAAAAGTTTAATAAAATTTGATTAATTTATTCCGATGGCGATAATTAATCAAATCATTTGAGAGACACGTAGTTATTTTATATACACAGTTACATAACCACCATGAAGTATGTAAGCTCTCTAATTCCAGCCCCACGTTCCGCATATAACTCCACTACCTTCAAGAGTTGCAATGCTTCCCTACGATGTATTCAACCACATCAAGTATGTGTTGACTTTCTACACTACCAAATAGTCTTAATTTCAAACAACTAAAAGTCACGGCACGCAAAAAAAATTCAAAGTGTTGTATTGGCAGAGATTAAATGACTAGTTGCAATCTGTAAAGCATGGAATGGGATACAAGACAGAGATATGACACAATATGGATACATCGATACAAATTCTGGAAAAGTAACATGTGGATTATGTCAAGGATACGACAATATATAAACATATATAAATTTAAAAAGTAACTTTGTGGAGACTGTTTTTCAAATTACTAGGAGTCATAGAAGCACAGAGTGTGCATAAATCATTGAAAGACAATAACAATTCTAAACATAAAAAGGGAGACCATATAACAATTCGAGAGATGTCATCAAGTTTCAAGGCTGAAAAGAAGCAACCATAGATATTGAGCATAGATTTGTGAAAAACAGATGCATAAAAAGGGAGACCATATAACATTTTTTACAAGACAATAAGGCTAGGTACCAACCTAAGATATTATGCTTACTAAGCCTAAGAGTAAGAAAAGAATTTGGGACAAGTGAGGTTTCAATACTTCATGCTGCAACAATAGCGGAAGGCCTGATTACCCATTAAATCACTTTGGGATACCTTAAATGCAATCACATTGCAATTCACATACAAAATGAACAGGAAAATTTTTTTTCTTCCATTCACAATAAGATTTGTTCTGAATTTGCAATATACTTACAGTGGGTATCCCGTTTGTGGCCTTCTCCAACTCCTGACTTGCAAATATTGGACGTTATATTGGATTTCCCAATGGATGCTCTTATTCCTTCAAACAAATCAACCTCAGTGCTTTGGTTGCTGTCCAAAGAGAAGTCATCGCTATCTAATGTAGACTTTGAGTCCGCATATCTCCACCTACACAGATCTTCTTGAACTTCGGGTAATAGGTGAGCTTCAGCCTTCTCAAATCCTTTATTTATAACAAACAACTCTTCTGGATCTAGAACTCCTGATCACGCATGAAGCATTAATGACTTCGAATTTTAACTTGCTCTAACCATATGAAATGAGTTAACATTGGCACAAGGCACCAAATATTTCAGATTTGTTGTAAAACCATACCTGCACTGCTGAAAAAGCCACTATCCCAATCTAAACTTTTGCGCAAGTTGCTTACTCTTCCCAACTCAGTGGATTCATAAAATAAGAGCTTTTGCTCCCTTTCCTCGAGTATTTCTACTGCATTTTCAGGTTCACAAGAATCTGTGATCCCAAACAGCTTGAAACCTTCTTGCTCATCTATTTTCTCCAACACTGCTGTAAAAATGAATTCAAGAATAAAATGTTTCAGGCTAAAATTGATAATGGAAGAATGTATCTGTTCAAGTAACCGCAGAATTGCTCCTAATGTTGATGCAGAAACTAAGATCTGTGGGTGGTTTTTCATGCAGCCTAAGTAAATTAGAGTCCTTTAGATATTGAGTTGTTAGTTATCACGAATTGGGAGAGTCAAAGATGATGCAGAACTATGAAATATATCACAAATAAAACAATATCAGAAATTCAGACCTACCATAAGGGAACTACTGTAAAATATTAAGGTTCTTAAATTTTGCCCCCATCCGCAAAAGTAACTGAAGAATTAGAAACACAGGTCTATTCTAATGGATTGATTATTAATCTTAACACTATGATAAACAATAAGACATGAAAATTAGAATTAGAATATAAACATGCCTACATGTAGCAGAGAAATATCATTCACGCTCTATATAACCTACAATCAGATTATTACAGAGTATTTCTTCAAATATACTTATGTTATCTCACTTTAAGATATAAGTACAAAGTATTGTATTGGCGGAGATTAGGTGACTAGTTACAATTTATAAAGCATGGATAGAGGGATACAAAATAGAGGTATAACACAATATGGATACATCGATACAAACTTTGAAAAAGTAATTGTCACAAGTCTTTTAGGATAGACTATTTTTCTTTATTTATCTATAATTAGGAAACACTCTAATTTGGCGAAGCCGAGTCAAACTTTGGATTTCTAGAAAAAGTTTAATAAAATTTGATTAATTTATTCAGATGGCGATAATTAATCAAATCATTTGAGAGTCACGTAGTTATTTTATATACACAGTTACATAACCACCATGAAGTATGTAAGCTCTCTACTTCTAGTCCCACGTTCCGCATATAACTCCACTACCATCAAGAGTTGCAATGCTTCCCTACGATGCAATCAACCACATCAAGTATGTGTTGACTTTCTACTCTACCAAATAGTCTTAATTTCAAACTACTAGAAGTCACGGCACACAAAAAAAATTCAAAGTGGTGCATTGGCAGAGATTAAGTGACTAGTTGCAATCTGTAAAGTATGGAATGGGATACAAGACAGAGGTATGACACAATATGGATACATCGATACAAATTCTGGAAAAGTAAGATATGGATTATGTTAAGGATACGACAATATATAAACATATATAAATTTAAAAAGTAATTTTGTGAAGACTGTTTTTCAAATTACTAGGAGTCATAGCAAGCACAGAGTGTGCATAAATCATTGAAAGACAATAACAATTCTAAATATAAAAAGGGAGACCGTATAACAATTCGAGAGATGTCATCAAGTTTCTTCAAGGCTGAAAAGAAGCAACCATAGATATTGAGCATAGATTTGTGAAAAACAGATGCATAAAAAGGGAGACCATATAACATTTTTTACAAGACACGAAAGCTAGGTACCAACCTAAGATATTATGCTTACTAAGCCTAAGAGTAAGAAAAGAATTTGGGACAAGTGAGGTTTCAATATTTCCTACTGCAACAATAGCTGAAGGCCTGATTACCCATTAAATCTCTTTGGGATACCTTAAATACAATCACAGTGCAATTCACATACAAAATGAACAGGAAAAAATTTCTTCTTCCATTCACAATAAGATTTGTTCTGAATTTGCAATATGCTTACAGTGGGTATCCCGTTTGTGGGCTTCTCCAACTCCTGACTGACAAATATTGGATTTCTCAATGGATGCTCTTATTCCTTCAAACAAATCAACCTCAGTGCTTTGGTTGCTGTCCAAAGAGAAGTCATTGCTATCTAATGTAGATTCTGAGTCTGCATATCTCCACCTACACAGATCATCTTGAACTTCGGGTAATAGGTGAGCTTCAGCCCTCTCAAATCCTTTATTTATGACAAACAACTCTTCTGGATCTAGAACTCCTGATCACGCATGAAGCATTAATGACTTTGAATTTTAATTTGCTCTAACCATATGAAATGAGTTAAAATTGGCACAAGGCACCAAATATTTCAGATTGGCTGTAAACCCATACCTGCACTGGTGAAAAAGCCACTATCCCAATCTAAACTTTTGCGCAAGTTGCTTGCTCTTCCCAACTCAGTGGATTCATAAAATAAGAGCTTTTGCTCCCTTTCCTCGAGTATTTCTACTGCATTTTCAGGTTCAAGAGAATCTGTGGTCCCAAACAGCTTGAAACCTTCTTGCTCATTTATTTTCTCCGACACTACTGTGAAAATGAATTCAAGAATAAAATGTTTCAGGCTAAAATTGATAATGGAAGAATGTATCTATTCAAGTAACCGCAGAATTGCTCCTAATGTTGATGCAGAAACTAAGATCTTGGGGGGGGGGGGGGGGGGTTTCAGGCAGCCTAAGCAAATTAGAGTCCTTTAGATATTGATGTGTTAGTTATAAGGAATTGGGAGAGTCAAAGATGATGCAGAACTATGAAATATATCGCAAATAAAACGATATCAGAAATTCAGACCTACCATAAGGGAACTACTGTAAAATATTAAGGTTCTTAAAATCTTGCTCCCATCCCCGAAAGTAACTGAAGAATTAGAAACACAGGTCTATTCTAATGGATTGATTATTAATCTTAACACTATGATAAACAATAAGACATGAAAATTAGAATTAGAATATAAACATGCCTACATGGAGCAGAGAAATATCATTCCCGTACTATATAACCTACAATCAGATTATTACAGAGTATTTCTTCCAATGTACTTATGTTATCTCACTTTAAGACATAAGTACAAAGTATTGTATTGGCGGAGATTAGGTGACTAGGGACAATTTATAAAGCATGGATAGGGGGATACAAGATAGAGGTATGACACAATATGGATACATAGATACAAATTCTGAAAAAGTAGGATATGGATTATGTTAAAGGTTATGACCATAAATAAAAATATATATAAATTAAAAAGTAATTGTCATAAATCTTTTAGGATAGACTATTTTTCTTTATTTATCTATAATTAGGAAACACTCTAATTTGGCGAAACCGAGTCAGACTTTGGATTTCTAGAAAAAGTACAATAAAATTTGATTAATTTATTCTGATGGCGATAATTAATCAAATCATTTGAGAGTCACGTAGTTATTTTATATACACAATTACATAACCACCATGAAGTATGTAAGCGCTCTACTTCTAGTCCCACGTTCCGCATATAACTCCACTCCTATCAAGAGTTGCAATGCTTCCCTACGATGTATTCAACCACATCAAGTATGTGTTGACTTTCTACTCTACCAAATAGTCTTAATTTCAAACAACTAGAAGTCATGGCACGCAAAAAAAATTCAAAGTCGTGTATTGGCAGAGATTAAGTGACTAGTTGCAATCTGTAAAGCATGGATTGGGATACAAGACAGAGGTATGACACAATATGGATACATCGATACAAATTCTAGAAAAGTAAGATATGGATTATGTTAAGGATACGACAATATATAAATTTAAAAAGTAATTTTGTGAAGACTGTTTTTCAAACTACTAGGAGTCATAGCAAGCACAGAGTGTGCATAAATCATTGAAAGACAATAACAATTCTAAATATAAAACGGGAGACCATATAACAATTCGAGAGATGTCATCAAGTTTCTTCAAAGCTGAAAAGAAGCAACCACAGATATTGACCATAGATTTGTGATAAACAGATGCATAAAAAGGGGGACCATATAACATTTTTTACAAGACACTAAGGCTAGGTACCAACCGAAGATATTATGCTTACTAAGCCTAAGAATAAGAAAAGGATTTGGGTCAAGTGAGGTTTCAATATTTCCTGCTGCAACAATAGCGGAAGGCCTGATTACCCATTAAATCTCTTTGGGATACCTTAAATAAAATCACATTGCAATTCACATACAAAATGAACAGGAAAAAATTTCTTCTTCCATTCACAATTAAGATTTTTTCTAAATTTGCAATATACTTACAGTGGGTATCCCGTTTGTGGTCTTCTCCAACTCCTGACTGGCAAATATTGGATTTCTCAATGGATGCTCTTATTCCTTCAAACAAATCAACCTCAGTGCTTTGGTTGCTGTCCAAAGAGAAGTCATCGCTATCTAATGTAGATTCTGAGTCCGCATATCTCCACCTACACAGATCATCTTGAACTTCGGGTAATAGGTGAGCTTCAGCCTTCTCAAATCCTTTATTTATGAGAAACAACTCTTCTGGATCTAAAAGTCCTGATCACGCATGAAGCATTAATGACTTCGAATTTTAACTTGCTCTAACCATATGAAATAAGTTAACATTCAAACAAGGCACCAAATATTTCAGATTTGTTGTAAAACCATACCTGCACTGGTGAAAAAGCCACTATCCCAATCTAAACTTTTGCGCAAGTTGCTTGCTCTTCCCAACTCAGTGGATTCATAAAATAAGAGCTTTTGCTCCCTTTCCTCGAGTATTTCTGCTGCATTTTCAGGTTCACGCGAATCTGTGGTCCCAAACAGCTTGAAACCTTCTTGCCCATCTATTTTCTCTGACACTGCTGTAAAAATGAATTCAAGAATAAAATCTTTCAAGCTAAAATTGAAAATGGAAGAATGTATCAGTTCAAGTAACTGCAGAATTATTCCAAATGTTGATGCAGAAACTGAGATCTGTTGGTGGTTTTTCATGCAGCCTAAGTAAATTAGAGTCCTTTAGATATTGACGTGTTAGTTATCAGGAATTGGGAGAGTCAAAGATGATGCAGAACTATGCAATATCTCACAAATAAAACGATATCAGAAATTCAGACCTACCATAAGGGAACTACTGTAAAATATTAAGGTTCATAAAATTTTGCTCCCATCCCCGAAAGTAACCGAAGAATTAGAAACACAAGCCTATTCTAATGGATTGATTATTAGTCTTAACACTATGATAAACGATAAGACATGAAAATTAGAATTAGAAATGATGCCAAAAATGATGCCTTCAACAATAAGACATGAAAATTAGAATTAGAAATGTTGCCAGAAATGATGCCTTAAATTACTTCAAAAGATCAGCAACCGAGTAAATTTTTTTTAAAAAATGGACAACAAGAAAAATAAAAAAGTAATCAACAAAATATTCAAAGTCCCTGTTTAATTTTATGTTTAGAATATCATCAATTTTTCTTTTTTATTTTTTTTCATGGGATAACAATACCATCATCACATTGAAGTTACTTACACAGTTTGTAACACATTTGACATAGGAAATTAATAATAGTGAATGAAATGAAAATTATAGGAAGATAGATCACTATATCTAGCTAAGCATTTAGCGACAATGACTATGAAAAGCTTCATACACAACATCACACAAAAAAAGTCAAAATAAATTTTATATCTATACATACAATTTATCGTTGATGTATATGTACGTAAAAATGAAGAAAACTTTTAAGTGATGTCATTTAAACCGAGGTGGTGGAGATAGTATAAAATTACTGAGCAAATCCAAGGAGATAATTGAATGTTCTTCTTCTCCATACTATTGGTTTGGAGGAATTGGAAAGTCTATTTCTCTTTGATAGAGCAAAAAGATATATATATATAATACACACAGAGACGATGTAAAAAACACTGACGATGTAAAAATATATATATATATAAATATATATTTGATGCAGTTATACTAAAAAAAATAAAATATTGTTCCAATTTTCAATAGATAGAATATAAAAATAAAAATAAAACAATATGGGGGAGAAATAAACTAACACACACAAAGAGTATCAAACTCATTTCCATTGAAATTAAACCTGAGATTTTACAAGAGGTGCTAAACAATCACTACATCAAATGCCCTCATTGAATTCCCTTCAAAAAATTCAAAAGAGATGGTCAACTTCCCTCCCATAAGAAAGACAACTCAAAACATAAACGCATGTTACATGTATGCATAAAATCCAAGAAAATCATACCAAAAATAAAAAAAATCCAAGCACAAAGATATTGGACAGGTATATATGCAATTCATAAACATATGCGTGCACAGAAATGTAATACAATTTAAATAGATTCATTAATTTTTTATTTTCGATAACATTACACACAGAAACAGAGGAGTTAACACTGGCACAAGGCACCAAATATTTCAGATTTGTTGTAAAACCATACCTGCACTGGCGAAAAAGCCACTTTCCCAATCTAAACTTTTGCGCAAGCTGCTTGCCCTTCCCAACTCGGTGGATTCATAAAATAAGAGCTTTTGCACCCTTTTCTCGAGTATTTCTGCTGCATTTTCAGGTTCACGCGAATCTGTGGTCCCAAACAGCTTGAAACCTTCTTGCTCATCTATTTTCTCCGACACTGCTGTAAAAATGAATTCACGAATAAAATCTTTCAGGCTAAAGTTGAAAATGGAAGAATGTATCAGTTCAAGTAACTGCAGAATTATTCCTAATGTTGATGCAGAAACTGAGATCTGTTGGTGGTTTTTCATGCAGCCTAAGTAAATTAGAGTCCTTTAGATATTGACGTGATAGTTATCAGGAATTGGGAGAGTCAAAGATGATGCACAACTATGAAATATCTCAAAAATAAAATGATATCAGAAATTCAGACCTACCATAAGGGAACTACTGTAAAATATTAAGGTTTTTAAAATTTTGCTCCCATCCCCGAAAGTAACCGAAGAATTAGAAACACAAGCCTATTCTAATGGATTGATTATTAGTCTTAACACTATGATAAACAATAAGACATGAAAATTAGAATTAGAAATGATGCCAAAAATGATGCCTTCAACAATAAGACATGAAAATTAGAATTAGAAATGCTGCCAGAAATGATGCCCTAAATTACTTCAAAAGATCAGCAACAGAGTAAATTTTTAAAATAAAATGGACAAAAAGTAATCAACAAAATATTCAAAGTCCCTGTTTAATTTTATGTTTAGAATATCATCAATTTTTTTGTTTTTTTTTTTTCATGGGATAATAATACCATCATCAAATTGAAGTTATTTAATCTGTTTGTAACACATTTGACATAGGAAATTAATAGCAGTGAATGAAATGAAAATTATAGGCAGATAGATCACTATATCTAGCTAAGCATTTGGCGACAATGACTATGAAAAGCTTCATACACAACATCACACAAAAAAAGTCAAAATAAATTTTATATCTATACATACAATTTATCGTTGATGTATATGTACGTAAAAATGACGAAAAGTCTTTTAAGTGATGTCATTTAAACCGAGGTGGTGGTGATAGTATAAAATTACTGAGCAAATCCAAGGAGATAATTGAATGTTCCTCTTCTCCATACTGTTGGTTTGGAGGAATTGGAAAGTCTATTTCCCTTTGATAGAGCAAATATATATATATAATACACACAGAGACGATGTAAAAAATATTGACGATGTAAAAAATATATATATATATAAAAAAATATTTGACGCAGTTATACTAAAAAAAATAAAATATTGTTCCAATTTTCAATAGATAGAATATAAAAATAAAAATAAAACAATATGGGGTAGAAATAAACTAACACACACAGAGTATCAAACTTATTTCTATTGAAATGAAACCTGAGATTTTACAAGAAGTGCTAAACAATCACTACATTAAATGCCCTCATTGAATTCACTTCAAAAAATTCAAAAGAGATGGTCAACTTCCCTTCCATAAGAAAGACAACTCAAAACATAAACGCATGTTACATGCACGCATAAAATCCAAGAAAATCATACCAAAAATAAAAAAATAAAAAAAATCCAAGAACAAAGACGTTGGACAGGTATATATGCAATTCATAAACATATGCGTGGACAGAAATGTAATACAATTTAAATAGATTCATTAATTTTTTATTTTCGATAACATTACACACAGAAACAGAGGAGTTAACATTGGCACAAGGCACCAAATATTTCAGATTTGTTGTAAAACCATACCTGCACTGGTGAAAAAGCCACTATCCCAATCCAAACTTTTGCGCAAGTTGCTTGCTCTTCCCAACTCGGCGGATTCATAAAATAAGAGCTTTTGCTCCCTTTCCTCGAGTATTTCTGCTGCATTTTCAGGTTCACGCGAATCTGTGGTCCCAAACAGCTTGAAACCTTCTTGCTCATCTATTTTCTCCGACACTGCTATAAAAATGAATTCAAGAATAAAATCTTTCAGGCTAAAATTGAAAATGGAAGACTGTATCAGTTCAAGTAACTGCGGAATTATTCCTAATGTTGATGCAGAAACTGAGATCTGTGGGTGGTTTTTCATGCAGCCTAAGTAAATTAGAGTCCTTTAGATATTGACGTGTTAGTTATCAGAAATTGGAAGAGTCAAAGATGATGCAGAACTATGAAATATCTCACAAATAAAACGATATCAGAAATTCAGACCTACCATAAGGGAACTACTGTAAAATATTAAGGTTTTTAAAATTTTGCTCCCATCCCCGAAAGTAACATAAGAATTAGAAACACAAGCCTATTCTAATGGATTGATTAACACTATGATAAACAATAAGACATGAAAATTAGAATTAGAAATGATGCCAAAAATAATGCCTTCAACAATAAGACATGAAAATTAGAATTAGAAATGTTGCCAAAAATGATGCCTTAAATTACGTCAAAAGATCAGCAACCAAGTAAATTTTTAAAAAAAATGGACAAAAAGAAAAATAAAAAAGTAATCAACAAAATATTCAAAGTCCCTGTTTAATTTTATTTTTAGAATATCATCAATTTTTCTTTTTCTTTTTTTTTCAATGGATAATAATACCATCATCAAATTGAAGTTATTTAATCTGTTTGTAACACATTTGACATAGGAAATTAATAACAGTGAATGAAATGAAAATTATAGGCAGATAGATCACTATATCTAGCTAAGCATTTGGCGGCGACGACTATGAAAAGCTTCATAAAAAACATCACACAAAAAAAGTCAAAATAAATTTTATATGTATACATACAACTTATCGTTGATGTATATGTACGTAAAAATGAAGAAAAATCTTTTAAGTGATGTCATTTAAACCGAGGTGGTGGTGATAGTATAAAATTACTGAGCAAATCCAAGGAGATAATTGAATGTTCTTCTTCTCCATACTGTTGGTTTCGAGGAATTGGAAAGTCTATTCCTCTTTGATAGAGCAAATAGATATATATATATATAATACACACAGAGATGATGTAAAAAATATTGACGATGTAAAAATATATATATATATAAAAATATTTGATGCAGTTATACTAAAAAAAATAAAATATTGTTCCAATTTTCAATAGATAGAATATAAAAATAAAAATAAAACAATATGGGGTAGAAATAAACTTACACACACAAAGAGTATCATACTCATTTCTATTGAAATTAAACCTGAGATTTTACAAGAGGTGCTAAACAATCACTACATCAAATGCCCTCATTGAATTCCCTTCAAAAAATTCAAAAGAGATGGTCAACTTCCCTCCCATAAGAAAGACAACTCGAAACATAAACGCATGTTACATGCACGCATAAAATCCAAGAAAATCATACCAAAAATAAAAAAATAAAAAAAATCCAAGAACAAAGATATTGGACAGGTATATATGCAATTCATCAACATATGCGCTCACAGAAATGTAATACAATTTAAATAGATTCATTAATTTTTTATTTTCGATAACATTACAAACAGAAACAGAGGAGTTAACATTGGCACAAGGCACCAAATATTTCAGATTTGTTGTAAAACCATACCTGCACTGGTGAAAAAGCCACTATCCCAATCTAAACTTTTGCGCAAGTTGCTTGCTCTTCCCAACTCAGTGGATTCATAAAATAACAGCTTTTGCTCCCTTTCCTCAAGTATTTCTGCTGCACTTTCAGGTTCACGCGAATCTGTGGTCCCAAACAGCTTGAAACCTTCTTGCTCATCTATTTTCTCCGACACTGCTGTAAAAATGAATTCAAGAATAAAATCTTTCAGGCTAAAATTGAAAATGGAAGAATGTATCAGTTCAAGTAACTGCGGAATTATTCCTAATGTTGATGCAGAAACTGAGATCTGTGGGTGGTTTTTCATGCAGCCTAAGTAAATTAGAGTCCTTTAGATATTGACGTGTTAGTTATCAGGAATTGGAAGAGTCAAAGATGATGCAGAACTATGAAATATCTCACAAATAAAACGATATCAGAAATTCAGACCTACCATAAGCGAACTACTGTAAAATATTAAGGTTTTTAAAATTTTGCTCCCATCCCCGAAAGTAACCGGAGAATTAGAAACACAAGCCTATTCTAATGGATTGATTATTAGTCTTAACACTATGATAAACAATAAGACATGAAAATTAGAATTAGAAATGATGCCAAAAATGATGCCTTCAACAATAAGACATGAAAATTAGAATTAGAAATGTTGCCAGAAATGATGCCTTAAATTACTTCAAAAGATCAGCAACCGAGTAAATTTTTTTTAAAAAATGGACAAAAAGAAAAATAAAAAAGTAATCAACAAAATATTCAAAGTCCCTGTTTAATTTTATCTTTAGAACATCATCAATTTTTCTGTTTTTTTTTTTTCATGGGATAATAATACCATCATCAAATTGAAGTCATTTAATCTGTTTGTAACACATTTGACATAGGAAATTAATAACAGTGAATGAAATGAAAATTATAGGCAGATAGATCACTATATCTAGCTAAGCATATAGCGACAATGACTATGAAAAGCTTCATACACAACATCACACAAAAAAAGTCAAAATAAATTTTATATCTATACATACAATTTATCGTTGATGTATATGTACGTAAAAATGAAGAAAAGTCTTTTAAGTGATGTCATTTAAACCGAGGTGGTGGTGATAGTATAAAATTACTGAGCAAATCCAAGGAGATAATTGAATGTTCCTCTTCTCCATACTGTTGGTTTGGAGGAATTGGAAAGTCTATTTCCCTTTGATAGAGCAAATATATATATATATATAATACACACAGAGACGATGTAAAAAATATTGACGATGTAAAAAATATATATATATACAAAAAAAAATATTTGACGCAGTTATACTAAAAAAAATAAAATATTGTTCCAATTTTCAATAGATAGAATATAAAAATAAAAATAAAACAATATGGGGTAGAAATAAACTAACACACACAGAGTATCAAACTTATTTCTATTGAAATGAAACCTGAGATTTTACAAGAAGTGCTAAACAATCACTACATTAAATGCCCTCATTGAATTCACTTCAAAAAATTCAAAAGAGATGGTCAACTTCCCTTCCATAAGAAAGACAACTCAAAACATAAACGCATGTTACATGCACGCATAAAATCCAAGAAAATCATACCAAAAATAAAAAAATAAAAAAAATCCAAGAACAAAGACATTGGACAGGTATATATGCAATTCATAAACATATGCGTGGACAGAAATGTAATACAATTTAAATAGATTCATTAATTTTTTATTTTCGATAACATTACACACAGAAACAGAGGAGTTAACATTGGCACAAGGCACCAAATATTTCAGATTTGTTGTAAAACCATACCTGCACTGGTGAAAAAGCCGCTATCCCAATCCAAACTTTTGCGCAAGTTGCTTGCTCTTCCCAACTCGGCGGATTCATAAAATAAGAGCTTTTGCTCCCTTTCCTCGAGTATTTCTGCTGCATTTTCAGGTTCACGCGAATCTGTGGTCCCAAACAGCTTGAAACCTTCTTGCTCATCTATTTTCTCCGACACTGCTGTAAAAATGAATTCAAGAATAAAATCTCTCAAGCTAAAATTGAAAATGGAAGAATGTATCAGTTCAAGTAACTGCAGAATTATTCCTAATGTTGATGCAGAAACTGAGATCTGTTGGTGGTTTTTCATGCAGCCTAAGTAAATTAGAGTCCTTTAGATATTGACATGTTAGTTATCAGGAATTGGGAGAGTCAAAGATGATGCAGAACTATGAAATATCTCACAAATAAAACGATATCAGAAATTCAGACCTACCATAAGGGAACTACTGTAAAATATTAAGGTTTTTAAAATTTTGCTCCCATCCCCGAGAGTAACCGAAGAATTAGAAACACAAGCCTATTCTAATGGATTGATTATTAGTCTTAACACTATGATAAACAATAAGACATGAAAATTAGAATTAGAAATGATGCCAAAAATGATGCCTTCAACAATAAGACATGAAAATTAGAATTAGAAATGTTGCCAGAAATGATGCCTTAAATTACTTCAAAAGATCACCAACCGAGTAAATTTTAAAAAGAAAATGGACAAAAAGAAAAATAAAAAAGTAATCAACAAAATATTCAAAGTCCCTGTTTAATTTTATGTTTAGAACATCATCAATTTTTCTGTTTTTTTTTTTTTCATGGGATAATAATACCATCATCAAATTGAAGTCATTTAATCTGTTTGTAACACATTTGACATAGGAAATTAATAACTGTGAATGAAATGAAAATTATAGGCAGATAGATCACTATATCTAGCTAAGCATATAGCGACAATGACTATGAAAAGCTTCATACACAACATCACACAAAAAAAGTTAAAATAAATTTTATATATATACATACAATTTATCGTTGATGTATATGTACGTAAAAATGAAGAAAAGCCTTTTAAGTGATGTCATTTAAACCGAGGTGGTGGTGATAGTATAAAATTACTGAGCAAATCCAAGGAGATAATTAAATGTTTTTCTTCTCCATACTATTTGTTTCGAGGAATAGGAAAGTCTATTCCTCTTTGATAGAGCAAATAGATATATATATAATACACAGAGACGATGTAAAAAATATTGACGATGTAAAAATATATATATATAAAAAAAACTATTTGATGCAGTTATACTAAAAAAAATAAAATATTGTTCCAATTTTCAATAGATAGAATATAAAAATAAAAATAAAACAATATGGGGTAGAAATAAACTTACACACACAAAGAGTATCATACTCATTTCTATTGAAATTAAAGCTGAGATTTTACAAGAGGTGCTAAACAATCACTACATCAAATGCCCTCATTGAATTCACTTCAAAAAATTCAAAAGAGATGGTCAACTTTCCTCCCATAAGAAAGACAACTCGAAACATAAACGCATGTTACCAGCACGCATAAAATCCAAGAAAATCATACCAAAAATAAAAAAATAAAAAAAATCCAAGAACAAAGATATTGGACAGGTATATATGCAATTTATAAACATATGCGTTCACAGAAATGTAATACAATTTAAATAGATTCATTAATTTTTTATTTTCGATAACATGACAAACAGAAACAGAGGAGTTAACATTGGCACAAGGCACCAAATATTTCAGATTTGTTGTAAAACCATACCTGCACTGGTGAAAAAGCCACTATCCCAATCTAAACTTTTGCGCAAGTTGCTTGCTCTTCCCAACTCAGTGGATTCATAAAATAACAGCTTTTGCTCCCTTTCCTCGAGTATTTCTGCTGCATTTTCAGGTTCACGCGAATCTGTGGTCCCAAACAGCTTGAAACCTTCTTGCTCATCTATTTTCTCCAACACTAGTAAAAATGAATTCAAGAATAAAATCTTTCAGGCTAAAATTGAAAATGGAAGAATGTATTAGTTCAAGTAACTGCAGAATTATTCCTAATGTTGATGCAGAAACTGAGATCTGTTGGCGGTTTTTCATGCAGCCTAAGTAAATTAGAGTCATTTAGATATTGACCTTTTAGTTATCAGCAATTGAGAGAGTTAAAGATGATGCAGAACTATGAAATATCTCACAAATAAAACGATATCAGAAATTCAGACCTACCATAAGGGAACTACTGTAAAATATTAATGTTTTTAAAATTTTGCTCCCATCCCCGAAAGTAACCGAAGAATTAGAAACACAAGCCTATTTTAATGGATTGATTATTATTCTTAACACTATGATAAACAATAAGACATGAAAATTAGAATTAGAAATGATGCCTTCAACAATAAGACATGAAAATTAGAATTAGAAATGTTGCCAGAAATGATGCCTTAAATTACTTCAAAAAATTAGCAACCGAGTAAATTTTTTTTAAAAAATGGACAAAAAGAAAAATAAAAAAGTAATCAACAAAATATTCAAAGTCCCTGTTTAATTTTATGTTTAGAACATCATCAATTTTTCTATTTTTTTTTCATGGGATAATAATACCATCATCAAATTGAAGTTATTTAATCTGTTTATAACACATTTGACATAGGAAATTAATAACAATGAATGAAATGAAAATTATAGGCAGATAGATCACTATATCTAGCTAAGCATATAGCGACAATGACTATGAAAAGCTTCATACACAACATCACACAAAAAAAGTCAAAATAAATTTTATATATATACATACAATTTATCGTTGATGTATATGTACGTAAAAATAAAGAAAAGTCTTTTAAGTGATATCATTTAAACCGAGGTGGTGGTGATAGTATAAAATTACTGAGCAAATCCAAGGAGATAATTGAATGTTCTTCTCCATACTATTGGTTTCGAGGAATTGGAAAGTCTATTCCTCTTTGATAGAGCAAATAGATATATATATAATACACACAGAGACGATGTAAAAAATATTGACGATGTAAAAATATATATATATAAAAAAATATATTTTATGCAGTTATACTAAAAAATATAAAATATTGTTCCAATTTTCGATAGATAGAATATAAAAATTAAAATAAAACAATATGGGGGAGAAATAAACTAACACACACAGAGTATCAAACTCATTTCTATTGAAATTAAAGCTGAGATTTTACAAGAGGTGCTAAACAATCACTACATCAAATGCCCTCATTGAATTCACTTCAAAAAATTCAAAAGAGATGGTCAACTTCCCTCCCATAAGAAAGACAACTCAAAACATAAATGCATGTTACATGTACACATAAAATCCAAGAAAATCATACCAAAAATAAAAAAATAAAAAAAATCCAAGAACAAAGATATTGGACAGGTATATATGCAATTCATAAACATATTCGTGCACAGAAATGTAATACAATTTAAATGGATTCAATAATTTTTTATTTTCGATAACATTACAAACAGAAACAGAGGAGCCCAAAATTTAGACCAGCATCTCTAATGGAACTTCTTGCAAAAACCTTCAAAAATACACACCAACTCAAATATTGTTGGTCACCAAGCTTCTTTTTTTATTGATGTATTTGGCGATGTAAACTTTTTACTGTCTAAATTTATCAATAATTTTTTTTACCGATCAAAAAAATAAAAATAAAAATAAAAATTGAACTTCTCCCATCCACCATATCGAGGAATGAATCAGCAACGTGGTCACAGGCATTACTTAAACACAACTGTTGATGAACCTAAAAATTATCACATGACAAATCAAACTTATTCAAAAATTTAAAGCTCGATGAACATGTATGTTTATATTCATCTTTCATTCATATACTTTTTAAGAGAAATTACCATTCAATGGTACTTTCAGAAAATTATTACAAATTCCTAAAAGAGTTTTAAGACTTTAATTATTCACTGTACTTTCTTGTAAAAACTTACACTGAATTGATAAACAAACACAGGACGTAAGGTAAAGGAGAACCTGAAAGTCGATTCATCCTCTGAAGAAATATCATAAGAAGCGACAAGAAAATCAGCAATAAGAAAATCAGCAATAAGAAATCCTCCATTGCAACAACTACAACAGCGTACTGAATAGCTGTGTGTATGCGAATATATTTATGCATTTAGAGAGGGAGAGAGAGATTGCAGAGAGAAATTAGAATGAAAGTTGATCAATTAAGGAATGACCGATTAAGGAATTAGTTAATTAAGGAATGATTGATTAAGGAATTAGGAATGTTGATATCGGTTTTTTCAATCTTCCAGAAGCCTCTCTATTCCTCTATTTTTGTTACTATAGCTAGCTAAAAGCAGAAAATTCATCTCCAGCAGCTTCGCTGGTGGCTAGCTACTTTGATTTTCAGCTACAGTGCCTCGCCAAGGAAGACGAGGCACTGTTCAGTAGCCTCTCAATTTTTTATTAGTTTCTTTCGAGCACTCCAAGCTTTGCTTACGATCGACGCTGGACAACTCACGATCAATGCCGGAGGAGGAGGGCCAAGCCGGAGGAGGAAAATCAACACCAGAGGAGGACGATCGAGCCGGAGGAGGAGAATCAACGCCAGAGGAGGACGATCGAGCCCGAGGAGGAAAATCAACACCGGAGGAGGACGATCGAGCCGGAGGAGGAGAATCAACGCCGGAGGAGGAGAATCGACGCTAAACGAGTCACGATCGACGGCGGACAAGAACGCAACGAGGACGATCGACGCCGACCTACTCACCATCGCAGACGAAGCTCTGTGTCTGTACCCGTCTCTCTTTCCCCCTGTGCTTGTATTTATTAATATTTTAAAGGGAATAGTTAAAGCAGATAGGGCTGTTGGAATGTGTGTTGAAAAAACTGTTAGCTAAGGTGGAACTCTGGTAGCTAATCTGAGCATGAGTGTTGTTGGAAGGTGTGTTGATAAATATCTTATCAAAAATGCCTACCCAGTGGAGGTCACTGGGTCATGTTTGTGGCCTTCCCATTGGCTAAAAAAAAAATTTATTTTTCTTTTTTTTTAGTTATCAGTGAATCATGACCTGTCATTTCACTGGGGTCGACCCCCAGTTGGGGTCTCCAACATTTCCAATATCTTATTTATTTGTTGATTTTCCTCTCTTTTTGCGTAGAAATTATCCAACATATTTCATAGTTTTTAGATTTTAATGATTTGAAGTTGAAAAAAGAGAGCATCTCTTTTTCTGTCTCAATTGAGATTCCCTCAAATTTTTTTTACAATCGAAATTATATTTTTAATTTTTCATATTTTGTTTAATTTTCTCAATTTTTTTCATTTAAATTGATGATATTATTAAAATTTATCAATAATGGAGTAAAGTGATAGTTGAGGGAGTGTATGTGTATGTATGCATATTTTAGTTGATTTTTTAATTTTTTATAAAAAGACATTTAAAAATGTAGAGAGTGATATGTGATGGATTATTTTGTTTTATTAGTTACTTTTAGCTTAGAAAATACATCTTTGATAAACATAGTTAGGGATTTACATAGGAAAATTTATCTATAAATTACATCTTGAGGAATGGTGATCTGTTTAGTCCCAAAAATTTTCTTATAGACCAATTAGTCTCATTAATTTTGGGAAGGTAAATTTAATATATTATTTAGAAATTAAATTTACGGTTATACCTTTTTTTTTATTATGTTTTTTTTTCTTTGGTATTAGAAAGGTAAGATACATAATCAATGGGAATTAAATTTGGGATAAATTTCTTAAAATGCAAGATTCTTCAAACATACTTTTTCCACACGTAACACTCCAATATAATATTCTCAAAAATTTCTTAGCGTAACACTCCAATGTAACATATAAAAAAATGTTAGTGTATTTTTTTTCAAACGTAGCATTCCAATGTAACACTCTAAAAAAACGATGTGGGATGTGAGATTCTTCAAACCGTTCCAAAATGAGTACAAAAATTCTTTAGTAAGCTTTAGACAAATGTATAATTTCAAACTATTAGTGTTACATTTGAAAAAAGTACACTAAGAAATTTTTTAGTATTTTTTGTGTTACATTGGAGCGTTATATTTATAATTACATTGATTGGAGTGTTATGTTGAAAAAGTATATTAAGAATTTTTTTTTTAATATTACTTTATTACATTTGGAAAAAGTATACAAAGTAATTTTTTAGTATGTTACATTGGAATGTTACATTATTATTTGGAATGTTACATTATTATTTGTAATGTTGGATTTGTTCCAAAATGATGGAAAATTCAAAACATTTATAATGTAGATTGCCTAAATGTATAATTTCATATTTAGAGAAACTCATTTTTATCACTCAAAAATTAAACCCAAATATATAAGTGACTATCCTTTTGTGTAATTTTCACTTTAATATAAGTTTTAGATTCATAAGAAAAAAAAAAAAAGACTAAACAGTTCACAAAATTATATTTTGAAATTTATTAGTACTTCATTTATATATATATATATATTTGTTAATTTTTTTCCCTTCAAAACCATATATGCAATATAGATATGGTTGTAAAGATCTCGAAAAAAGAAATTTAAGAACATTAATTTTATTAAAAATAAATTTAGAGAATTAAAGTTATAATATGTTTAATTTTTTTAATACAAGATACGTATAAATGGCGAAGATGTCATCATCATGAATTGTTATTTTCATTTCTAAACAAATCCAATTTTAAGGAACATTTTTTTAAAAATCATCTTAAACCTAATTTTTATTTTTTTAAATTCAAATGGATAAAATTATGAAATAGTGTTGTTTTTTTTTGGAAGTGGACTTTATAATGTGTCACATCAAATAATAATAATTTTATATATATATAATAAAATGTTAAACTTAGAAATTAGTGTGACAAAAATAAAATATTAAAAAGGTTTTAAAAAAATTATTTTCAATAAAAAGAAGATAAAATTATATGGAAAACAATGAGTATTTTTTATTTATTATTTTTTCATTAAATTATTATTTTTTAAAAAAATTAAAAATCAAATTTTAAAAACAAATAAAAAATACAACAAAATCTTAACATTAATTGTGATGTGAGGAAAATAAAGTTTTTGTTTGGGATGAGCTTTTTTGACATTTTTTATTTTTATGAAAGAAAAAATAAAATAATTATAATTTAGATATAATATTTTGTCTTATTAATTTTTTTAATCTATTTTATCTTTTTATTAGTAAAATAGCAACCAAAAAAAAACAAAAAAACAAATCCATGCCAAACATAGCTAAGGCCTCATTTGGGAACATGCTATTTTAGTAACTTTTTGGTTTTTTAACTAAAATATGAGGTAAAAAAATTAGTATGTTTGGGATAACTTTTTGGCTTTTTACGAAAAGATGTGCAAAAAGTAGAGAGAAAATAGAATCTTTGACTTTTTGGTATGAGTTGTTGGCTTTTTATTTTTTTTAGTAACTTTTTGGCTTTTTGACTAAAATAGCCACTTCCCAAACAAGGCCTGAGATGCGACAAGACCTTACTTGCTTCGACAAAAAAATGCAAGCTGCCTTCTTTGAAAATTTGGCGCGCAACTCTGACTTTTTAAAGCGAATTATTTAGTACTTTTATAATATTATGTGATATTTTTTATTTTATAAAGTGTTTTTAATTAATGATGTAATAAAAAATAAATTTTGTTGATATGTGCTTTTAGGGCATATTAAATAGTTTTAAAATAAAAGAGATTTATAATTTTAGATCCATAATACATCTACAATGATGTGGTAAGAGAGTTGGATCTTATATAATGAGTGTATCACAAATCAAAAGTTAATATGTATTTTATCACATCATTAGAAGTCAAATTAGGGGAGTGAGTCTATGAGTCTCAAACATTTTTTTGTTATTGAGACGAAAATTTTTTAAAGGTACAATGTTGACTCATTTTTGTCAAGTAATTGAAAATCAAGCATCCCGTTGAGCGTGAAAATCAAGCATCCAGTACTTTTGTCAAAGTTTACAGTCCGCTTAAACCAAGGAAAGCTACACTCGAGCGTGGACCCTGTTTTCAATAAGTTTTGAAAAATGTTTTCAAGTGCATTTTTGCATCCTCATTCTATCGTAAGCATTCCTAGGCCATGATTTAGACACCATAATAAGAATAAGAGTAGAAACACACTAAGAACAAGCAAAATAAGTTATGTACAATTCGAACGTATGTTTCAGGTGCGTATTTGTTATGTGTTAATGTAGGTCACATGCCGTAAACCGTTTGATTAGTCTGCTTTGTCTATCTGCACCCGAAGCCAACTGTGAGTAATAACTTAGTAAAGTTATGTTCAACTTTATTTATTTTTCTGTATAATGAATTAAGATCTGTTTTCTGAAATGATATGTTTTGTACAATGAATGATTGTCCAATTTCTAATAATGTATTCTTGGTATCCTTAGCATCATGTGATATCTGTTAGCTGTTACTCGGTATCGGAGGTTCCATTATGGAACTTAATATGTCTGCAATCTGTTACCCACACCTGAGGCTCCATCATGGGGCTCAGCATGTTTATTCTCTGTTACCCAGATCCGAAAGTTCCTTTATGAAACTGGTTATTCATAACCACCACATGTTCTGCATCTGTTCTGTTAGCGCTAATAGATGTACCACGTATGATTAAGCAGGAATTATGATTTCTGTATATGATCTGAACAAGAATATGAATCTGAATCTGTTATGAATCTGAATTATGATTTCTAAATCTGTATGGACTTTATTCATTAAAACCATTTACTCCGTTATTATTCACTAGGCTTCCGCTCACTATTTATATTATGTATGTAGGTGAGCAGGCGCGTGACCAGGCCTAAGCTACTGCCTGGAGTTTTGGTGTCAGCTAGCTATCGTGCCTCCAGTGGAGGTTCCTTTTGAGATCTATCCAAGCTTAGTGTTTTGGAACTTTTGTACTCCTAAATGTCTATACCTGGACTAAACATGTGTTGAAAGTTTTGTATAAATGGTTAAAGTGATGTAAGATTGATACTTTTATAACGTCACATATACGAGTATAAAGTTTTATATTATGTCACATATATGTCATCACAGCTCATTAGATCTCGTATATTTTGTATATTTGCTTCCGTAGCCTCTAACTATATGATGTTCCGTTAAGAGGCCTTTGGTAATCCAATGATTGTTGGCCGGTTACGATGCTAAACCCATAGGGGTGGGTTTGGGTTGTGACACAACTTCAGGAACTACTGGACAAAGGTTTCATTCAACCTAGTACCTCACCCTGGGGAGCTCCAGTATTGTTCGTAAAGAAAAAGGATGGCACGATGAGATTACGCATCGATTAACTAGAGCTGAACAAGGTCACCATCAAGAATCGGTACCCTTTACCGTGAATCAATGACTTATTCGATCAACTTCAAGGCGCCCAAGTATTCTCTAAAATCGACTTGCGTTCTGGTTACCATCAGCTAAAAGTCAAAACGGAAAGCATCGGAAAGAATGCCTTCAGAATCCGTTACGGACAGTACGAATTTCTTGTCATGCCTTTTGGGGTCACAAATGCCCCAGCAGCCTTCATGGATCTCATGAGCCGAGTGTTCAAACCCTACCTTGATGAGTTCGTCATCGTCTTCATTGACGACATCCTTATATACTCCAAGTCACTAGAGGCCCATGAGCAGCACTTGCGAACGGTTCTGCAAACACTACGTGATCACAAACTTTATGCCAAGTTGAAGAAATGCGAATTTTGGATCACTAGTGTACACTTTCTCGGTCACGTCATTAACAAAGATGGCATCTCAGTTGACCCCCCAAAAGTTGCAGCAATCGTGGACTGGCCACGACCTACTAATGTGTCAGAAATCCTAAGTTTCTTGGATCTAGCTGGCTATTATCGATGCTTCGTGCAAGATTTCTCAAAGATAGCATCACCCTTGACTCAGCTAACTCAGAAAAACACACCCTTTGAATGGACTGATAAACAAGAGCATTGCTTTCAAGAATTAAAAAGTCAACTTGTGTCAGCTCCTATTAGCACTCCCTACAGGAGTAGATGGGTTCATAATTTATAGTGATGCCTCATACAATGGTTTGGGTTGCGTTCTCATGCAAAATACAAAAGTCATTGCTTATGCGTCGCGACAATTAAAGACTCATAAGAAGAACTACCTGACTCATGATTTGGAATTGGTTGCGATAATCTTTGCCCTCAAAATCTGGCGTCATTATCTTTACGGTGCAATCTGTGAGATTTACACTGATCACAAGAGTCTTAAATATCTGTTCACACAAAAGGAACTGAATATGAGGCAACGGCGGTGGCTAGAATTTATGAAAGACTATGATGTAGAAATCTATCACCATCTAGGCAAAGCTAACGTGGTGGCAGACGCACTAAGCCGAAAGACGACCAAAGGTTTGGCATGTACTTTCATTTCCCGCAAGATCAGTGGTATACTTGCCAACATAACCGTGGAACCTACATTGATTGAAAAAATTAAAGCACGCCAATGTGAAGATAAACTTTTGAAGAACAAGTACGATAAGCAAAGGAGTACGCCTGATCCTAATTTCACTATAAACAATGAGATACTAAAATTTTGAAATCGAACTTGCATTGACATCTCGAAACTCAAGAAGAAGATACTGGAGGAAGCTCATAACTCGAGATTTGCAGTCCACCCTGGCAACACAAAGATGTACCATGATCTGAAGGAATACTATTGGTAGACGAGAATGAAAAGAGACATAGCAAGCTATGTCTCCAAATGTTTGCATTGTCAGCGTGTTAAAGCAGAACATCAGAGACCTGCAGGATTGCTGCAACCACTCCCTATTACTGAATGGAAATGGGAACACATTACTATGGACTTCGTGGTCGGGCTACCACATTCATTTTCGAAGAATGATTAAATATGGGTTATAGTAGACCGATTGACGAAGTTAGCGCATTTTCTACCAATCAAGATCATGTACTCCCTTAATAAGTTTGCCACTTTATACATCAAGGAAATTATTCGTTTGCATGGTATCCCAGTTTCGATCGTGTCTGACCGAGACCCCCGCTTCGTGTCTCACTTCTGGAACAAATTGCAAGAAGCTTTGGGAACCACACTGAAGTTTAGCACTGCGTATCTGTAACAAGCCCGCGAGGGACCTCGCTACAGTTCGGACTCGATTTTGTTGCGGTTCCAAATCTCGAACCAAAGAGTCCAAATCCGGCAAATCGTTTTGAAGAAAAACAGATTTTTTAGAAAAGAAGTACCAAACATGGACTGCTTTGCCAGATAACAGAGTCGCCACCTAAATATTTTGAAATGGGAAATTTAGGAAATCCTGACTCGGTGCCAAAAGGCCACGTGTCCGTCATCACCAAAGTTGGCTCGGGAACTTGGGTACGATTGGGGAAGGTCACATCGTGAGCACCCCCTCTCGCCCGGTCAAAGACCGGCCTCTACTAACCATGATATCTGTTTTTGAAAACTTTGTGAGTTCTTATTCCGGTTATTAGCCTAGGTTACTATGTGATGCTCGCAGCAAACAAGTATAGACTGGGCCGTCTGAATTGGAACAAAAACATTTCATGTTTGTTTGTTTGAAAATGGTGCGAAGGTGCTACCCGCAGGTAGGCTAAAATGCGGATTTGCCACTCTCGAGTGGGCTTAGAAAAACAGTGATTTTGCCACTAACTAGTGGGCTTAAAACAAACATTTGATGAATTGTCCCAATTCAGATAACTCAACCTCCACCCACAGGCATTCAAGGCAGTTATATCACATAAGCACATAACCTCATGGTAAGCATGCTTTCATGGCAGTCACTCACACACATGCAAGGATGCTAAAGCATAAAACTTACCGAGTACTCCAAGCCAAAACAAAAACCGATTAGAAATCATGCATGATCCTAGAATATACAGAATGCCTAATGCAACACATGCAAAAATGCAAACTATAGCGGGCTCGGCTATTCTAAACATGGCATATGGAATGCAACAGCTATCAAGTATTCAATTTGGAATTGAAATACAAATGCAGTTTGTATGATGTGCCGAGCCCGGTGCATGCAAAACAGATGAATGATGCAAATATGCTGTCATGCTGTATGCTAATTGAAATATGCCCTATATCTAACCATCATAAGCGGATAAATAAAAGGGAGAAAGAAATGGGGGTTGGAAGACATACATCACACTCACCCACCCTTATTACAACATTGCCCTCGCGCGGAGGGTCCGAATAAATATACAGTCCGAAATAAAAGAATAATACAGTCCAAAATAATTACAGTCCGAAATATACAGATATCCTAATTAATTTACAAAATTAAATAAAGAAAGCTGTAAACTGGCGCGCAGGCCAGGGACTGCCTTGCTTCTGATAGATGATGCATGTTGGGCCGCCTGGCGCGGAAATCCACTGGGATGCCCCGATTAGCCTCTGTTTGCACTGTTTCTCGAAATGCGCGCCGGATTCCGAAAAGTTGCCAACTCTGGATTTTGCTACAACAGAGAGCAGGAAAAGGGCATAGCAATGTATTTCACAAATATATGCATGCCTCGATCCTCGTGCCACCAATCACGCATACCGATGCATGATGGCCGAGGAATCGGGTTGCACAATTCGATATAGGATGAATGCAGATGAATGCTACAATGAAAACCTAACTCCATCATGGGTGATCCAGAGTGTCGGTGACTTGGGAATTGAGACCCGTTCCGTCACTCGGAGTACGAAACGTGCCTCGTTTCCCGTGCCCGGGCTAACACCTATCCCGAACACGATGCAATATGCATGATATGCATGGAATGCAACTAAGATGTGATATAGCATGCACAATGCTGATGAAAATGAGATGTCTCGAAATGCGTGCCCACAGGCACGCAAACCGAGAAAATGGCATACACGCATGAGATGACATGAAATATGATATACAATGAGACTGAAATGAAATGCCTCGAAATGCGTGCCCACAGGCACGCAATCCGAGGCGATGATGAAATGGGAAAATCGGATAAAATCGAAGTGCGCCTCGAAATGCGTGCACGCGGACGCGCAAACCGAGGCAATGCTAAAATGGAGATCAGATAAAACTGAAGTGCCTCGAAATGCATGCCCGCGGACACGCAAACCGAGGCGATGATGTGCAATGCAAAATGGGATAAAACCGAAGTGCCTCGAAATGCGCACCCACAGGCACGCAAACCAAGGCGATGATGAAATTAGAAAATCAGATAAAACTGAAGTGCCTCGAAATGCGCGCCCACAGGCACGCAAACCGAGACGATGATGAAATGAGAAAATCGGATAAAACTGAAGTGTCTCGAAATGCGCGCCCACAGGCACGCAAACCGAGGCAATGGTATGAAATGCAAATCGGATAAAACCGAAGTGCCTCGAAATGCTCGCCCACAGGCACGCAAACCGAGGCGATGATGAAATGAGAAAATCGGATAAAACCGAAGTGCCTCGAAATGCGCGCCCACAGGCACGCAAACCGAGGCGATGATGAAATGAGAAAATCGGATAAAACCGAAGTGCCTCGAAATGCGCACCCACAGGCACGCAAACCGAGGCAATGATATGAAATGCAAATCGGAATGCGCGCCCACAGGCACGCAAACCGAGGCAATGATATGAAATGCAAATCGGATAAAACCGAAGTGCCTCGAAATGCGCGCCCACAGGCACGCAAACCGAGGCGATGATGAAATGAGAAAATCGGATAAAACCGAGGCAATGCATTAAGACATGAAATGACATGGGAAATGATATGCAAGCATGCAAACCATATTTCAGAACCTAAATGAAGGGGGAAACAGCCCCGAAACAATTCGAAATGATACCCGAAGCATGCAATCATTCCGAAAATGCGAAATTAAGCCCCAAAATGGCCTATAGCCATGCTATTCATGCAAAATATGATCATGGCAGCAAGAACAGTAGCAAGGCAGTCCCAAATATGGCATTTTTCAGTAATAAACATGGCCAAAATGTAAGCATAGACATGGCAACAATAGCTCGCAAGAATACGGTAAAAGAGAGGATTTACAAAGCAAGTAGTATATAGAAAATTCAAATGGAAAAAATTTATTCTACAACACTGAAGAGGGCCCAAAAATAAGCATATATTCAGTTTATGGAAACCCCAAAATCAGAATAAAATCATGCTAACAATTCCATGCAAAATGGAGCTCAAAAGAGGTTATAACGAGAGACATGCAAAGCACACACCAAATGACAAAACTTTCTTCATCAAACATGTAAAGGGGGTCAAAATAAGACCACTCTTAGCTCTGACCAAGAGCCAAAACCACAAGCACAAAAGGCTACAAAATATGCAAGATTTAGGGCCTAAAATGGATTTCAAAGAGAGGTGGTGTATAGAATGGTCAAATGAGGTTGAGCCCTTCTACAATGTTGTAGAGGGGCTCAAAATAAGCATAAAACCAGTAGGGGTCGGAGCCCCAAAAACAGATTCAAATAGGCTAAAATTAGCATGCAAGATAATGGCATAAAAAGTGATATTGAAACAAGTATATGATAGAAATGCCAAATGAGGTTGAGCCATTCTACAAAGTTGTAGAGGGGCTCAAAATAAGCATAAAAGCAGTAGGAGTGAAAGTCCAAAAAACAAAAGGAAATAGGGTAGAAATTTGATCCAAGAAAATGGTATAAAAATGGATTTTGAGACTTACCCTTGAAGACCTAACTTTCTTTGCTTCTTGGCTTTGATTTGTTGCTTCTTGGCCACTGAAGAACACCTCCTTGCTGCTGAAATGGAGTTGGCAATGGTGGTGCTTAGGGTTGATGAAGGAATGGCTCAAAGACTTGAAGTTTTTCTTGGAATTTTGGCTATGGAAATGGAAGAATTGGAAGAGGAGTTCTTGAGGTCAAATTTTGTAACCTAGGCAAAGGAGCTGCCCAGCCCCTTTAATAGGCAAAATGGGGTGTAAAAGGGGAGGGAAAAGCATCCAAGCTTTCCCTCCCAAAATATCCCCCGGATGGGGAGATCTTTTGGGCAAAATATCCGGACAGCTGTACTGAGCTGGAAAGCAGGAAGCTGGCCGGCCAGGTAACTTTCTGGGAGGTGGCCGGCCGGCCACCCCACCTGGTCGGCCAGCCACTCCTCCTGGCCGGCCGGCCATGGCCCAAAAATGAAGTTGCAAATTGCTGGCCGACCACCATGCAATGGTGTCCTCTCATGTGTGTAGAATAAGGCCCCAAGGTTGGAATCTGGCAACTCTGAAGCATGAGCCACAACATAGAGCTTGAAGGAGAGGCTCAAAAATGAAATGCACAATTGCTGGCCGACCACCAACTTTTAGGGTCCTCCCAGATGTGTGCAACAAGGTTCCAAGGTCGGAAATTGGCAACACTGAAGCAGGAGCCACAACATAGAGCTTGAAGGAGAGGCTCAAAAATGAAACTCTGAATTTCTGGCCGACCAGTCTTGTTTAGGGTCCTCCTATGTCCCCTCATCACAGATATGTAGCTTTGGTTGGAAGAAAATACCCCCAGGGTGTTCAACATTGGCCCGGAAGTGAGCAAAACGGGCGCCGGAGGAGCGAAACTGGTTATCTGGGATAATTTCTGACCTCCCACCCCCCAGTGATCTTCCTGGTGTTGAAACAGAGGTACCTGCCAAGTTTTAACAAAAACTAATGAGAAATGAATGCTCGGGACCAAAACCGGGCAATTCGGGATCCCGAAAATGGGCTGTAGGTGCCGGAAGTGGTGTTCAGCAGCGAAGTGGGCATCTGCGACCCCAGTGTCCCTCGGAATGACAAAACAGAGGTACCTGCCAAAAACCGGAGAAAACGGATGCGAAATGAAAGCTCGGGACCAAAACCGCGCAGTTTGGGGTCCCGAAAACCGGCTACAGGCACCGGAAGTGGCATACGGCCACGAAGTGGGCATCAGGGGCCCCAGTGTTCCTCGGAACATTAAAACAGAGGTCTCTGCCAAGAACCGGAGAAGTCGGAGATGGTTGGGCGGTCCCGAGCTGAGGCACACGGCCTGACGGTTCCGAAAACCGGGAACCGGGCTCCGAAATGGGCAAAATGGCCTACGGCCACGAAAAGTAGCTCACGGCCACCAGGAGATAGTCTACGGGACCACTCCCTTCCCTCAGGAAAGAAAACAGAGAAAAAAACGAGCCTGGTTCGCAAACCGAGACAAGGCACAGAAGAGAGTTCGGTAGTCCGGAGGCAGGGCGCACGGCCGCGACTCTGAGACTTTTGAACGAGCGCAATATGCAACATCACCGAGCGCTCAATCGGTGACGTCTGAGTCTTAAGGTCGGTCAAAAATGGGGTGTCTACAGTTGCCCCTCTTTGACAGAACTCGGAAGTCATAACAATGACGGGAGTGAATGTCAAAGCCCAGAGACGACCCATTTTTGACAAAGCCGAAGACTTAGACAATCATACGAGATGAACAGATGTATGCCCGTAAGCAGGCCCGCAGGCAAGGGGCAAGATGCAAATGATATGCACAGAGCCAGGTGATCATGCAAATGCAGCGAGCTGTAATGAAGCAAGTATTGACAAATAGATGCAACAGTTTTAAGCAAGAATGCAAAGCAACAACTACATTTCATGCAGTTAGGAATGCGGAGAATTATTCAATTCTCGTCGCGTCTCACACGGAGAAGATACGATACCTGCGCGATTCGTCTGGTCGCACCAGCCTCAAATGAACCGTACATACAATATCGTGCCTGCAAAATAGAGAAACTCAACAAGAACAATATGCTAACAACATATATTCAATGCGATTCCTGTAATTCGAAAAGTTTGACACACGCAGTGTCTGTGAGTGAACGCATCGCAGTGTGATATAGGTAAGGTGCGCAGGGTAGCGCGATGTAATGCACTAACAAGTGCAGGTGAGGTGCGCAAGATAGCACGATAAAATGCATGCACAATGCAAGTAATGTGCACAAAATAGTGCGATGCGCAAAATAGCGCGAGTGAAATGTAGTGCACTAACAAGTGCAGGTGGGACGCGCAAGATAGTGCGAATGATACAGTGCACAAAATAGTGCGATGCGCTAAACAGCGCGATTGATTTGAAATGCACAAGATAGTGCGATGGAGGTGCACAAAATAGCGCGATGAATGCAATGCACAAGACAGTGCGATGGAGGTGCGCAAAATAGCGCGAATGGTAAACTGCACAAAATAGTGCGATTGAGATGCACAAGATAGCTGTAACAACGTCCACGAGGGACCTCGCTACAGTTCGGACTCGATTTTTGTTGCGGTTCTAAATCTCGAACCAAAGAGTCCAAATCCGGCAAATCGTTTTGAGAAAAAAATAGATTTTTTGAAAGAAGTGCCAAACATGGACTGCTTTGCCAGATAACAGAGTCGCCACCTAAATATTTTAAAATGGGAAATTTAGGAAACCCTGACTCGGTGCCAAAAGGCCACGTGTCCGTCATCACCAAAGTTGGCTCGGGAACTTGGGTACGATTGGGGAAGGTCACATCGTGAGCACCCCCGCTCGCCCGGTCAAAGACCGGCCTCTACTAACCATGATATCTGTTTTTGAAAACATTGTGAGTTCTTATTCCGGTTATTAGCCTAGGTTACTATGTGATGCGCACAGCATACAAGTATAGACTGAATCGCCTGAATTGGAACAAAACATTTCATGTTTGCCTGTTTGAAAATGGTTTGATGGTGCTACTCGCAAGTAGGCTAAGACGCGGATTTGCCACCCTCAGGTGGGCTTAGAAAACAATGATTTTGCCACTATCTAGTGGGCTTAAAACAAACAGTTGATGAATTGCTCCAATTCAGATAACTCAACCTCCACCCACAGGCATTCAAGGCAGTTATATCACATAAGCATATAGCCTCATGGTAAGCATGCTATCATGGCAACACTTACACGCATGCAAGGATGCTAAAGCATAAACACTCACCGAGTACTCCAAGCCAAAACAGAAAACTGATTAGAAATCATGCATGATCCTAAGATACACAGATTGCCTAATGCGACTCATGCAAAAATGCAAACTATAGCAGGCTCGGCTATTCTAAAGATGGCATGTGAAATGCTACAACTATCAAGTATTCAACTTGGAATTGAAATACAAATGCAGTTTGTATGATGCGCCGAGCCCGGTGCATGCAAAACAGATGAATGATGCAAATATGCTGTCATACTGTATGCTAATTGAAATATGCCCTATATCTAACCATCCAAAGCGGGTAAATAAAAGGGAGAAAGAAATGGGGGTGGAAGACATACATCACACTCACACACCCTTATTACAATTATGCCCTCGCGCGGAGGGTCCGAATAAATATACAGTCCGAATAAAAGAATATACAGTCCGAAATATAATTACAGTCCGAAATATACAGATATCCTAATTAATTTACAAAATTAAATAAAGAAAGCTGTAAACTGGCGCGCAGGCCAGGGACTGCCTTGCTTCTGATAGATGATGCATGTTGGACTGCCTGGCGCGAAAATCCACTGGGATGCCCCGATTAGCCTCTGTGTGCACTGTTTCTTGAAATGCGTGCCGGACTCTGAAAAGTTACCGATTCTGGATTTTGCTGCAACAGAGAGCAGGAAAGGGGCATAGCAATGTATTTCACAAATATATGCATGCCTCGATCCTCGTGCCACCAATCGCGCATACCGATGCATGATGGCCGAGGAGTCGGATTGCACAATTCAATATAGAATGAATGCAGATGAATGCTACAAAACCTAGCTCCATCATGGGTGATCCGGAGTGTCGGTGACTTGGGAATTGAGACCCGTTCCGTCACTCGGAGTACGAAACGTGCCTCGTTTCCCGTGCCCGGGCTAACACCTATCCCGAACACGATGCAATATGCATGATATGCGTGAAATGCAACTAAGATGTGATATAGCATGCACAATGCTGATGAAAATGAGATGTCTCGAAATACGTGCCCACAGGCACGCAAACCGAGAAAATGGCATACACGCATGAGATGACATGAAATATGATGTATAGTGAGACCAAAATGAAATGCCTCGAAATGCGTGCCCACAGGCACGCGATCCGAGGAAATGGCATACAGAATACAAATAGGATAAGACTGAAGTGTGCCTCGAAATGCGTGCACGCGGGCGCGTAAACGGAGGCAATGCTAAAATGGAGATTAGATAAAACTGAAGTGCCTCGAAATGCGTGCCCGCGAACACGCAAACCGAGGCGATGATGAAATGAGAAAATCGGATAAAACTGAAGTGCGTCGAAATGTGCGCCCACAGGCACGCAAACCGAGGCGATGATGAAATGAGAAAATCGGATAAAACCGAAGTGCCTCGAAATGCGCGCCCACAAGTACGCAGACCGAGGCGATGATGAAATGAGAAAATCGGATAAAACTGAAGTGCCTCGAAATGCGCGCCCACAGGCACGCAAACCGAGGCGAATGATGAAATGAGAAAATCAGGTAAAACCGAAGTGCCTCGAAATGCGCGCCCACAGGCACGCAAACCGAGGCGATGATGAAATGAGATGAAATTGCAATGAGATGGCATACGGAATGCCACGATGGGCTTACACCAACATGGGAGAGCCTCAGCTCACTCACATAGGCTGCCGTCGGATAAAACAGGGGTGCCTCGAAGTGCGTGCACACGGGCACGCAAACCGAGGCGATGCATTAAGGCATGAAATGACATGGGAAATGATATGCAAGCATAGCAATGGAATTTCAGCACCTAAATGAAGGGGGAAATAGCCCCGAAACAATTCGAAATGAATCCCGAAGCATGCAATCAACCCGAAAATGTGAAATTAACCCCCGAAATGGCCTACAGCCATGCTATTCATGCAAAATATGATCATGGCAGCAAGATCAGTAGCAAGGCAGTCCCAAATATGGCATTTTTCAGTAATAAACATGGCCAAAATGTAAGCATAGACATAGCAACAAAAGCATGCAAAGTTAGTGGCCAAAAGAGGGGTATTGAGACAAGTGATATATGAAAACCCCAAATGGACAAACCTTCTTCTACAACATTGAAGATGAGCTAAAAATAAGCACAATTTCAGAAGATGACATCCTCAAAAACAGAATGCAAACATGCTATAAAATCCATGCAAAATAGGCTCCAAATAGGCTATATCATGAGACATGCAAAGCATACACCAAACAACAAAACTTTCTTCACGAAACATGTAAAGGGGGTCAAAATAAGACCCCTTTCAGTTCTGACCAAGAGCCAAAACCACAAGCACAAAAGGCTACAAAATATGCAAGAATTAGGGCCTAAAGTGGATTTCAAAGGGAGGTGGTATATAGAATGGCCAAACAAGGTTGAGCCCTTCTACAATGTTGTAGAGGGGCTCAAAATAAGCACAAAACCAATAGGGGTCGGACCCCCAAAAACAAATGAAAATAGGCCAAAACTAGCATGCAAGATAATGGCATAAAAGCTAGGTATTGAAACAAGTGTATCATAGAAGCATCAAATGAAGTTGAGCCCTTCTACAAAGTTGTAGAGGGGCTCAAAATAAGCATAAAAGAAGTAGGGGTCGGAGCCCAAAAAACAAAAGGAAATAGGGTAGAAATTTGATCCAAGAAAATGGTATAAAAATGGATTTTGAAACTTACCCTTGAAGACCTAACTTTCTTTGCTTCTTGGCTTTGATTTGTTGCTTCTTGGCCACTGAGGAACACTTCCTTGCTGCTGGAATGGTAGTGAGGATGGTGGAGCTAAGGGTTAGTGAAGGAATGGCTTAAGGACTTGAAGTTTTTTTTTGAGTTTTAAGCTATGGAAATGGAGGATTTTGGAGAGGTGATCTTGAGACAAATTTTTCTAACCTAGGCAAAGGAGGTGTTGGTCCCTTTAAATAGGCAAAACAAGGTGTAAAAGGGGAGGGAAAAGCATCCAAGCTTTCCCTCCCAAAATATCCCCCGGATGGGGTGATATTTTGGCAAAAATATCCGGACAGCTGGGATGAGCTGGAAAGGGGGAAGCAGGCCGGCCAGGTGGCTTTATGCAAGGGGGCCGGCCGGCCACCTCACCTGGTCGGCCAGCCACTCACCATGGCCGGCCGGCCATGGTCAAAAAATGAACAGTAGATTTTCTGGCCGACCACCATGCAAAGGTGTCCTCCAATGTGTGTAGAACAAGGCCCCATAGTTGAAATCTGGCAACTCTGAAGCAGGAGTCACAACATAGAGCTTGAAGAAGGGGCTCAAAAATGAACTTCACAATTTCTGGCCGACCACCAACATTTAGGGTCCTCCCAGATGTGTGCAACAAGGTTCCAAGGTCGGAAATTGGCAACACTGAAGCAGGAGCCACAACATAGAGCTTGAAGGAGAGGCTCAAAAATGAAACTTTGAATTTCTGGCCGACCAGTAGCTTTTAGGGTCCTCCCATGTCCCCTGATCACAGATATGTAGCTTTGGTTGGAAGAAAATACCCCTAGGGTGTTCAACATTGGCCCGGAAGTGAGCAAAACGGGCGCCGAAGGAGCGAAACTGGTTATCTGGGATAATTGCTGGCCTCCCACCCCGTCAGTGATCTTCTTGATATTGAAACATTGGTACCTGCCAAGTTTTAACAAAAACTAATGAGAACTGAACACTCGGAGCCAAAACCGAGTGATTCGGGATCCCAAAAATGGGTTGCAGGTGCCGGAAGTGGTGTTCAGCAGCGAAGTGGGCATCTGCGACCCCAGTGTCCCTCGGAATGACAAAACAGAGGTACCTGCCAAAAACCGGAGAAAATGGATGCGAAATGAATGCTCGGGACCAAAACCGCACGGTTTGGGGTCCCGAAAACCGGCTACAGGCACCGGAAGTGGCATACGGCCACGAAGTGGGCATCAGGGGTCCCAGTGTTCCTCGGAACATTAAAACAGAGGTCTCTGCCAAAAACCGGAGAAGACGGAGATGGTTGGGCGGTCCCGAGCCGAGGCACACGGCCTAACGGCTCCGAAAACCGGGAACCGGGCTCCGAAATGGGCAAAATGGCCTACGGCCACGAAACGTAGCTCACGGCCACCGGGAGATAGCCTACCGGACCACTCCCTTTCCTCAGGAAAGAAAACAGAGAAAACCGAGTCTGGTTCGCAAACCGAGACAAGGCACAGAAGAGGGTTCGGAAGTCTGGAGGCAGGGCGCACGGCCGCGACTCTGAGACTTCTGAACGAGCACAATATGCAACATCACCGAGCGCTCAATCGGTGACGTCTGAGTCTTAAGGTCGGTCAAAAATGGGGTGTCTACAGTTGCCCCTCTTTGACAGAACTCGGAAGTCAAGAAGTGACGAGAGTGAATGTCAAAGCCCAGAGACGACCCATTTTTGACAAGGCCGAAGACTTAGACAATCATACGAGATAAACAGAGAATGTGTGCCCGCAGGCGTGCCCGCAGGCAGGGGGCAAAATGCAAAATGATAGGCGCGGAGCCAGATGATCATACAAGTGCAACAAGCTGTAATGAAGCAGGTATTGACAAATAGATGCAACAGTTTTAAGCAAGAATGCAAAGCAAACAACTACATTTCATGCAGTTAGGAATGCGGAGAATTATTCAATTCTCGTCGCGTCTCACACGGAAAAGATACGATACCTGCGCGATTCGTCTGGTCGCACCAGCCTCAAATGAACCGTACATACAATATCGTGCCTACAAAAGAATGAAATCCAACAGGAACAATATGCTAACAACATATATTCAATGTGATTCCTATGATTCCAAAAGTCTGACACACACAGTGTAGGTGAACAAATGCAACATAACGCGAGAAAAGATAATGCGTGGCAACGCATGTTCAAGCATAGAAGTATTGTACACCAAGAAATCATGCATGACAATGCAAAACATTCATGAGAATGCGAATTATGAGCCAAATAAAGCAAAACGAACATAACTCAGGATGCCCATTTGACATGAAATGATGAACCGGAAAACGCGCATTTCGGCGACGGCAACTCAATCGCGGCCTCTGATTCACCTCCCGGAGAGGTCACAACATGTTTAAAAATGATACACTCTGATTTTGATGAATAATGACGAGACACATGTCAGAAATTGCAGTTAAAGTTCCAGCGGAATAATTCGGCGCCAGAAAGTGTACTTTTCTTCAACTTTTTCAGGTCCCGGGAACTCCGATTTTCCTCAAAATTTGCAGAGAGGTAGGGGAGGGGGTGGGGAGCATGGTCGGCCAGGTGGTTGCCCTTGGAGAGGCCATCGGCCAGGGGAGAAAAAGGACATGGCCGGCCAGCCAGGTTAGGTGGCCGGCCGGCCACCTGCCAAAAGCAGGGGCATTTTGGTCATTTTTCACTTTTCTATATATATGCACCTCCATTCAATCCGAAATCACACCCAAAGTCGCATAAACTCTTCTTCTTGCTCTCTAGACCGTTTTCTCTCTCAGATCTGCATTTCATACGCGCCCCTCGGCCTCCCACGCAAGTTGTTTCCGCGAAATCTTCCCGCGTTAAGTACTTTAAGCCGACTAAACTTTGATTCTGGGGCTTCTCTTCTCATTTTCACCACTTGAGGTAAGTTTGTCTCAATATTTGGAAAAATTTCCCGGGAGTTGACTTTTGTTGACTTTTCATTTCCCGAGAGTTGACTTTTGTTGACTTTTTCCAACTTTGGCCCATTTTGCTCATTTTTGCTTCTCTTTGCAGATTTCTCGACATGGCGGGCCATTTCCCTCACGGTGGAGGTTTTCCCGGCGCCGGAGATGATTTTGACGTTATGGCGTTGCCCCCGAGGGTTCGCCCTTTCATTCCCGATCGATACGCTCCAGCGGTGCATAGGCTTCCGCGAGCCACTTTTCGTCATTTCACTAAGTTTAACGATCGGGTACCAGGGGATCTTCTCCTACGAGAGCCGGAGTAGCACCTCTCTTATGATGCAGAGGTATTTTACTTTAGTCTCTGTATTCCTCGTGCATTTCATACTTTGCCATGCTTAGACACACAGTTTAGCTTACGACATAGTACTTGCATCCTGAGCATGTGACTAAGCCGCTTGAATTTCATGAACACCTGGCACATTGAATAATTGAGAACGCACAGTGCACATTAATTAGAAATTGAACACACGGCTCAAACATTGATTCACCGAAGACACAGCCCGAAGTTGAAAATGAGCACACAGCACATATTGACTAAAAGTAGAACACGGAGTCCCAAAACTCAGATTTTCTGAACGCACAGCCCAGCTTTGAAGCGAACACACAGCCCACTGATTAAAAGTAGAACACACAGCCCTAAACTTTGATGCACTGAACACACAGCCCAGATTCGAAGCGAACACACAGCCCACTGATTGAAGCGAACACACAGCCCACTGATTGAGAGTAGAACACACAGTCCCAAACTTTTGAAGCGAACACACAGCCCACTGATTAAAGCGAACACACAGTCCCAAACTTGAAGCGAACACACAGCCCACTGATTGAGAGTAGAACACACAGTCCCAAACTTTTGAAGCGAACACACAGCCCACTGATTAAAGCGAACACACAGTCCCAAACTTGAAGCGAACACACAGCCCACTGATTGAGTAGAACACACAGTCCCAAACTTTTGAAGCGAACACACAGCCCACTGATTGAGTAGAACACACAGTCCACTGATTATGAGTAGAACACACAGTCCCAAACTTGAATTGAACACACAGCCCACTGATTGAGTAGAACACACAGTCCGCTGATTATGAGTAGAACACACAGTCCCAAACTTGAAGTGAACACACAGCCCACTGATTGAGTAGAACACACAGTCCCAAACTTTTGAAGCGAACACACAGCCCACTGATTGAGTAGAACACACAGTCCCAAACTTTGATGTACTGAACACACAGCCCAGATTTGAAGCAAACACACAGCCCACTGATTTTCTGAAACTTTGAACACACAGCCCAAAACACTTCATTTGCACACAGTTCATTTTCACTTCATTTGCTGATAGCTCATTTTCACTTCATTTGCACACAGCTCATTTTCACTTCATTTGCTGATCTACGCATTTATTCTAAATGCAGGTTCACTCTCGCACAGTGCGAGGATATGGCTCCGTCACCGTGAGGGAGTGGTATTTTGAGCTTCCGGAAGCTGTCCGGGAATTGGTTGACTTTGCAGGGTTTGGGCCATTCTGCAGAGGATTATCTCATTGCCTCATTAGTAGGACTCTTTTTGCTGCTCTGGCGGAGAGATGGTGGGACACCACCAATTCTTTCCATTTTTCTGCGGCCGGGGATATGACCATGACCCCACTGGACTTCGCTATACTCACCGGCCTAGACGTAGGCGGTGTACCCATTCCCTATGACGAGGATATGGGCCAGTGGGAGGCTGCTTGGATGCACCTATTGGGGACACACCCGCCTGTAGACAGAGGTTCGGGGAGAGTCCGATACTCCTGGTTTGCTTTGCACTTCCGGCGGCCACAGATGGAGCCCGATACTCCTGAGGAGGCGGAGCAGTATGCCCGCGGTTTTCTCATGTACCTCCTCGGCACCACCTTGTTCGCTGATAGAGGGAACATGGTAGGGTTATATCTACTGAGCGCTCTGGTAGACCTATCACAGGTCGGTCAGTATGATTGGGGCGGCGCTGGCCTGGCTACCCTTTATTGTTACATGAGCGCAGTCTCTCGTGGGCGGGGAGATTTACTCGGCGGCTACTGGAGAACCTGGGAGGTACATTCTGTCCTTTTGATTTACATTTTTGCTTCTCATTACTTGTTCACTGCACACACAGCGCACCTTGCATTCTGTATTCTGCCTTTAGCACCTTGTATTCACATCCCGCACTGCTTTTCTCAGCTATGGGTATATGCATATTTTCCCACATTGGCTCCGGAGATGGAGGTGGCAGGGCCTCCGACGACTCCGTATTCATTGATGTTTGAGGGCGAGCACTTACCGAGGCCTCGAGAGACTCTCTTCTCTCTGCGGCAGTACTTCGACACTGTTCGAGCGACAGAGGTATTTTAGAACTCTCAGTTCTTTTTTCATTTTCATCTTTGATCTGCTTTGTATGTTCTGATTTCTGATTGACTTATGCACTGGTTATCCGCAGATCACTTGGCAGCCTTGGGCAATCTTCGGTGATGATCTCGAGAATCAGTACCCCGGGGGGTCGACTAGTTCTCAGTATAGGTTCCTGCTCGAGGGACCCGTCGGTAGGGCCTGGTTCCTGGGGGAACGCTTTCAGCGCCAGCTATGGGGGGTAATTCTCAGGACCCTCCTGCTGTGCCTCCAGACACCATGCGGACTGCTGATAGATTATCTCCTGAGGAGGTCAGTAGTGCTATGCAGGGCAGTGATGCTTTATTACATCTCCTTGAGGGGAGCTACGCCACCTACCGCCGTATATATTTGATGCCCCCCTTGACGGGAGTACGGGCTCTGGCACGGAGGCCCACTGGCACACCATCTTCGAGTCGCGCCCATGTTACAGATATCCCTTCTTCTAGCAGGGCCGGTACATCTAGAGGTAGAGGCAGTTCGATTCCTCCGATCCCTCCGACTCTCGATCATCCTGGATGGCCAGATATGCCGACAGAGTTGACGGGGTGGCAGTATGGGACGCCTTACCAGGTTCCGTTAGAGCCTCCTCTGCCTGACCACAGATATATCAGAGACCCTGATTCGCCCCCGGTATGTTTTTCAGCTTTGATTTATCAGTTAGATATTTGGACATTCATTCCCTTACTGATAGTTTTTGCATTTGCATTTACAGCCTCCGGTTGAGTATACGGATGAGCTGCTCGGGATGCTGGCCACATTCGAGGGCATGATCCTACGGAGGGAGGGACAGCTGGCCCTTATGGGCGTGCAGGTACTGTTCATCTTTCCTGTATTTAGCATACTCCCGATGACATACTGGCTTTGAACATTCTGCTGTATTGATAGGCTGTGTAGAGCACATCTGACACACACCCCACTCATGTACTGTACTTGCACCTGCTTTTTATGCTTGAACTGATGTATTTGGACCTTTCATTTTCAGATGCCTCCCGTATATGCTTCGACACGGGGCGGGCCACCAGGGCCTTCTCAGAGAGGTCGAGGTGCTAGACCTGCTCGAGGTACAGAGACTCGAGGAGCTGGGCCATCCAGGCCTTACCGAGGAGCTCGAGGAGCAGGGTCGTCTCGCAGACGCAGGGCACCCATTGTCGAGGAGGAGGAGGAGGAGGTCGCAGGCCATGTATCAGAGACATCTCCTGGGGAAGGAGGCTCCGGTCTTGGTTCCGGGAGCGGAGACGAGCCTGAGGGGGATCCGGAGGATGACAGCTCCGATCCAGATGGTGATGATGATGCAGAGATTATCCCGCAGAAGAGGATGAGAGGACCTCCCCTTTCCCGTTCCCGAGGGCACTGATGTTATTCCCTGCTTTATTTTACTTTTTGGCTAGTAGTTTGTAGCACTTTGCACATTGTTAGGCAGTTCTATTTTCTGTAAAACTTGTACCTTTATTTTGTTGTAAAACATGATGGAATGAAACAGCTTTTTGAAAAGATGTTGTATTTGAAATTCTAAGCATTGCATCGCATTAGTTTGCACAAAATGGAATTGAATGAAAATGTGCCTCATGTATTACCGGGTCAGGTAGTGAACCGACGCGACAAATCAAAACAAATCGACTCACTAAGAAATAACAGATTCTTAGCAAGTTTACAACTCGATAAACAAAATACAACAATGTTAATGACTCAATAGACAAAGCTTAACAAAATTGTGTAATCAAAAGGTAGCAACTCAAAACATAAAAAGCGACAGCTCGACAAAACTTACAACTCGATAAGCAAAGCAACAACTCGATAAGCAAAATACAACACAATGTACTTCGGATGGACAAACTGGATGACGGAACGCACTCGAAATCGAGAGAAATGGAGGCCTTCGACATTCCCGATGCATGAGAAATGCTTCAAACTTTCTTCCGGCGGGCAAAATAGGACCAATGCGAGGCCGAAAACATTTCGTAGTTGAAGACCAAAAGGTGGCCGGCCTACTAGGATAGGTGGCCGGTCGGCCACCCCCCCCACATCCGCCAGAAATGTGACACGTGTCCTTTGAATAGTGTTTTGCCTCTCTATAAAAGCTCCACTCTTGGAACTTATTCATTTCATCACCTTTCCACACAAGAATGGAAGCATTTCTCACAGAAAATCTCACTTCTTGGATTTCTTCTCTTGATGGCTCGGAGAAGTTGAATTTCCGAGGTTTTAGCTTGAATGCACTATTCACGCTAAGCCGGACTCCACTGCATCTTCCTTTCCTCTCTACCGCGACGAGGTTTTGGAACCCGGTGACGCACGTCTTTAGCTTCGGGGGGCAAGAGGTATGTCCTACTTTTGAAGATTTTCAAGCTTTGATGGAGTCTGAACGCTCAGAAGAGATCTTGCCTCAGTCTCGTTTCGGCCATGCCCAAGCTTTAGGGCGGATGTGCGGTCTCAACGCGCATGATGCTCGATCTCTGATTGGTAATGGGATGCTGGACATCCCGAGCCTGATTTACCGATTCTCTGATGCTGGTGATCGCAGCGACCACTATAGGCAGGGTTTCCGGCAGCATGCCCTCTGCTTGTGCATGCTATCCCATTTTCTGTTTGTTTCGGGTTCCGGAGGAGCTAACATCCGCTTGATTGAAGTTGCTCAAGGCTTGAGGGAAGGGAAGAGTTGTATTGCCATGACTTTGGCCGAGACATTGATGGGTCTAGATGCCTTCTACTGCCGAGAGACAACCAGGTTTGCAGGGAGTCCACTACTGCTACAGGTAATGTTTCCCACCCGAGCTCACATGTATTTGCTTACATCACTCGGCCCTCGGGCTCGATCTTTCTCACAAAACCCTTATCTCACTTTTCTCTCATCGCACATCTCTCTATTCTTTATTCTCTCATTTTTCATCCCTCCCCAGATATGGTTGATGGATAAATTGCAAGTTGTGGACTCTTGCCCTGCTTATTCAGCCCGTGGCTACTTCTTTCGGCAACGCCTAGTCAATGCCCCTGATGAGAGCTGGTGGTTTGAATGGATGTGCAATTTATCGGCAGATCGCATTGCGTGGCGCTGTCCCTGGCTTAATCTTCCAGCGATGAGCTACAGCATGTTCCAGGATACCGGGATCCGTCTGATCGGCTTGACTCACTGTGTATTCTATTTCCCATTCCGTATTCTGCGCCAGTTCGGCCATGATCAGACTTGTCCTCCGGAGGGGATAGAGTATCCGGCTACATTCCCAGTCCGAGGTGCACATCTTGCCCGGCATATTACAGCTTGGAGGACCAGAGAGCTCTTGTCCCCCGCCCCTGCCTTCTGTTGCACTTTGTCTGATGAGTGCTGGGATTGGCTCAACGAAGAAGCACAAGTTGGGCCCAAGTTGGCATCAGAGGCTTCAACCAGCTCTGGGAGGGGGCGCAGGGACACCTGACTGGACTGTGCCCCAGATTTATTGCTTTATTAGTACTTTCAAGTTTTCTTTATGAATGTAATAAAAAGCAACTTCAATTGTATGCAAGAGCGAGAGAACTCTGTTTTGAAATCAATGAAATTGAAGGTTGTGGTACTGAAAATTTTCCGCTTTGGTCCAAAAATGGTCTTAGTTGTGAAAAGATTAATTTGAACAAAGTCAACTTTTATTAAAACTTTTCAAAACTATATTCGGTATGGATCAGAACTGGACACACCTGAGATCTGTCACTGAGATGCACAACCCCGAATCCTAGCAACTGGAAAGTTGCCCCTAGTTTGAATGGTGCCGCAGCACTTCATTGCAACGGAAAGTTGCCCCTAGTTTGAATAGCACTGTACCGGAGATCACAATAAATGCTGATGAATAAAGATGACTGAGATGATCAAAATGGACAAAGTTGATCGGGGAAAAGATTGTGACTGAACTTCAAGATGAAGCTGCCTACGTATCCCAAAGATGGGAATCAAGCCTTACGTAGTTCAGGCTTAGGTTCGCTCGGGTATTTTTACTCTCCTTTTGTGCTCTAACTTTTGCCAAGGCCGCCCTTTGCGGGTTTTCAACCTTGCGAGCTCAGTTTTTATAATTTCAAATTTTCTATGCTCTGAATTTTGCCTAGGTCGCCCTTTCGGGTTTTCGGCCTAGCGAGCCTCTCAGGGGTAGTATTTCTTCAACTTGTCCATGTTGATCGGTTGGGAAAACTCTAAGCCATCTAGATCCATCAGAACCACAGCTCCACCTGACCAGATTGACTTGATGATATAGGGACCAGTCCAATTGGGTCTGAACTTGCCCCTTGGGTCGTGGATGGGAGCTCGGTTGTCCTTGAGCACCAAATCTCCTTCTTTTAAATTCCTGGACTTAACCTTCTTGTTGAAAGCCCGGGCGATTCTGCGTTGATAACTTTGGACGTGGTACAGTGCTTTCAACCTTCTTTCATCGAAAAGCATGAGTTCCTCAAATCTGTTTTGCTGCCAATCTGCTTCGGCTATCTGGCACTCGGCCAATACTCGTAATGACGGAACCTCAATCTCAATAGGTAGAATGGCCTCCATCCCATAGACTAATGAGTACGGAGTCGCCCCAGTAGAAGTTCTGATCGAAGTCCTGTAGCCCCACAGAGCAAACGGCAGCTTATCTGGCCAATCCCGATAGGTTTCCACCATCTTCTGTAGTATGCGCTTGATGTTCTTGTTGGCGGCCTCAACTGCTCCGTTGGTTTGTGGCCGGTAAGTAGACGACTTATGAAAAGCCACATTGTATTTCTCCAACAAATCAATCACCTCCTTTTTGAAGTGGGAACCATTGTCAGAAACTATTTCATTTGGGACCCCGTAGCGACAGATGATGTTGTTTCTGATGAATTTCGCGACGTGTGAAGCCTTTAACACTGCATAAGATTGGGCCTCAACCCACTTTGTGAAATAATCTATCGCTACCAAGATGAACTCATGCCCATTCGACCCCTTCGGCGTAACAGCTCCAATCACATCAATTCCCCAGACAGAAAATGGCCATGGCGAAGTCATGTTGTATAGCTTTGACGGCGGAATGTTCATGCGATTTGCATGAATCTGACATTTGTGGCATCGCCGGACGAAACCAATACAATCCTCCTCCATGGTGGACCAATAATAACCTTGTCTAAGGATCTTCCGTGCCAACATCACCCCATTCATATGTGCACCACATTCACCCCCGTGGATGGCTTCCATCAGACGCCTTGACTCTTCTGCATCCACACACAGTTTATGCATTCCCAGATGACCTCTTCTATACAGCTTACCCCCACAGATGATGAACTGAACCGACATTCTTCTGATTGCCCTCTTGTCTTTGGCATTTACCCCTGGCGGGTATGCTTCTTTCTCTAAAAAGTTCCAGATATCGTAGTACCAGGGGTGTTCGTCCTGAACTTCATCTATGGTTGCAATCGACTCGTAAGCAGGTACAAATTTCTGGTCGATGATGACTGGACGCATTCGGACTCCACACGGGATGTCTATCATGGATGATAGAGTTGCTAAGGCGTCTGCGAACTTGTTGTTCTCTCTTAGTAGATGAGTGAAACTTAACTTTTCAAACCGAGGAATCAGCAAGTCCAAGGTTTGGTGATACATCATCATATTTTCCTCTTTTACTTTCCAATCTCCTTTAGCTTGAGACACAACAAGGTTCGAGTCCCCAATGACGTCCAGCCGTCTTGCCCCTAATTCCAGGGCTGCTTCTAAACCAGCGATGCACGCTTCGTATTCTGCTTCATTATTTGAGACTTTGAACCGGAGTTTGAAGGCTAGAGGGATACGGGAATTGTCGGGTGCTATCAGCAACACTCCTATCCCATACCCATGTTGATTTGACGCTCCGTCAAAGTACATCGTCCAAGTTTCCTCGTCGATATGCAAAATTGCTTCATCTGGGAATAGATACTCAACTGCCTCATCCCCCTCGACCGGGTGGTCGGCAAGGAACTCTGCCACCGCTCTTCCTTTCACTGACTTGCGCGTCACATATGTGAGATCAAATTCGGAGAGCAACAGCAACCAACGAGCTAGCCTACCCGTAAGCGCTGGTTTCTCGAAAAGATATTTGATGGGATCGAGACGTGAAACCAACATTACAGAGTGAGCTAACAGGTAGTGCCGCAGCTTCCTGGTAGCCCATACCAGAGCTAAGCAAGCTTTTTCGAGCGGTGTATATCGGGTCTCATATTCCAGCATTTTCTTGCTCAAATAATAGATGGCTTTCTCCACCTTCTCTTCTGATTCTTGTGCAAGCATGCAGCCCATTGTGGTTTCAGTCACTGACAGATACAAAATCAACGGTTTGCCCGGTTCTGCTGGTGATAAAACGGGTGGGTTCTGTAGATATTCTTTAATCTGTTCAAATGCAGCTTGACATCGGCCGTCCCATTGGAACTTCTTTCCTTTCTTCAGGAGACCAAAAAGTGGTTCACAAGTCAAGGTTAATTTTGAGATAAACCGTCTTATGAATTGCACTTTACCCAGAAAGCCTCGCACCTCCTTTTCAGTCCTTGGTGGGGGCATTTCTAGGATGGCCTTGATTTTGGAAGGGTCGACCTCGATGCCCCTTTGTGTAATCAGAAACCCCAGCATTTTTCCCCGCTGTAACACCGAATGTACATTTCTGAGGGTTTAACCGCAACCTGAATTCCCTGATCCTTTGGAAAAACTTATGCAAGGCGGTGTAGTGGCCCTCTCTTTCCTTGGACTTGACAATCATGTCGTCCACGTACACCTCAACCTCTTTGTGGATCATATCATGTAGTATTGTGGTCGCGGCCCGTTGATAAGTAGCCCCAGCGTTCTTCAACCCAAACGGCATGACCCGATAGCAGTATGTCCCCCACGGGGTGGTGAATGCAGTCTTCTCCCTGTCCTCCGGCGCCATCACTATCTGGTTATACCCTGAAAAGCCATCCATGAATGAGAGCAATGCATGCCCTGCTGTGAAGTCCACTAACTCATCGATGTGCGGTAGGGGAAAATCGTCCTTCGGACTGGCTCGGTTCAAATCCCTGAAGTCTACGCACACCCGGATCTTGCCATCTTTCTTTGGCACCGGAACAATATTGGCCAACCAAGTCGGATATTCAGAGACTAGCAGGAAGCCTGCGTCAATTTGCTTGGTGACCTCTTCCTTGATCTTAAGAGCCCAATCCGGGCGGATCCTTCTGAGCTTCTGTTTGACAGGTCGGGCCTCGGGGTCAAGGGGGATCCGATGCTGTACAATCTCAGGATCGATCCCAGGCATGTCTTCGTAGGACCACGCGAAAACATCTTTGAAATCTTTTAATAAAGCGACTAAGCGCTCGCGTTCCTCTGAAGACAGCGTGGACCCGATCTGGACCAGCCGTGGGTCCTCCTCAGTACCAATATTCACAAAAATGATTTCATCCATTAAGGGCTTAACAAACCTCTCTTGCTCTTGCTCAATTAGTCGTTGTAAAACCGGAGGAACTTCGTCCTCGTCGTTTTGATCAAAATTTTGAAAGTCCTGATTAATGCAATAAATTAGGGGCACAGAGAAGTACTCAGAAACCACAGTTGCCTGATTCTCATTAAGTTCATCCAAATCGTCCAATTCTTCTGTTACAACAGACTCAAAAAAAAAGGAAAAAGACGACCTGGACAGGACTGTGGCATCCGGGTTGACACCCCCAAGAGTACCAGACTCAGACTCAGTCGAGCTGGAATCTGATTCCGACTCACAGGACTCGGTGGAATCAGACTCCGGCTCACTACCTGACCCGGTGCTGCTGGATAGGAATCCCTCCTCATGCTGCCAAGTGAGGGAGGGTGCGATTGATGCGTCCAAAATAGCTGCTGGTTGGCTCGCGGCCATTTCATTCCCAATCATGGAAACCACGACGTTATTCCCCAAGCAATCTTGGTCGATCAGAGGATCAGAGAGGAGACTTGCCAGTGCTACCCCCATTTCCAATTCAGTGCCCTCAGGCTCCTCTGCCTTATTCTGCTCAGCCTCAGTTGTTGGGTCTGTCTGCTCTGTGGCAACGTCATCCCCGGATAGTTGCAGGTCGAAGAAGATTTCGAAACCTGGTACGCGCTTCCTCTCCGCGTTTAACCATGGCTCTGGGAAGCCGCAAAATGGAAAATCTTCCCCCTCCCGGACGAAGCGTCCGTTCAGGGTACCCCAGATGGGCCTGTGCATTAAATCAAAAGGCTTCCCAGCCTGCTTCGCTCTGGCTCTGCCGGCCATTTCCTTTCCTTTTCTCACCCAGTCTTCTTTGGTGGGCAGATAACCCAGTCCAAAGGTATGTGGATTGTGTGGCACTTCGGCCAACGCTGCGACTCCCTTCCTGCCGCTTCTTCCCAATCCCATCCCGGGGATATGCTGTAGCTTATTCATGAGGTAGACGGCTTGAGCGCTGACATACAGACCCTCATTCACAGCCATGATATTTTGTACCACCCGGGCCTCAGCCAAAGTAAATCCTGATATGAACATGTCCTCCATGCCGTGTTCAATCTCCAGGACTGGCGTAGATACCTCCGGAGGAGGATGGATTGACGAATTCCCAAAAACAATGGCTACTCCCTTTCCGTAGTGGTACTTCACCATTTGATGTAGAGTAGATGAGACGGCCTTCACCTGATGCAACCAGGGTCGCCCCAAAAGCATGTTAAAGGATGCAGGGACCTCCAAGACATGAAAATCTACTTCGTATTGTCCCGGCCCAATCTTGGTTTGGATTTTTACTGTCCCCCAGGACATCCCTGCTTGTATTGTCGTAGGCTCTGATTACTTGAGTAGTCGGTGTGAAGTCCGCAGGCTTTAACCCAATTGCATATGCCGTCCTGGCTGGGCAGACGTTGATGGCGGACCCGGTATCAACAAGTACTACCGGAATCCATTTGTCCCTACATTCTACAGAGATGTAGAGGGGTCTATTATGATCTACGCCCTCAGGCGGCAATTCCTTATCCGAAAAGGTCAACGCCGGGGAACCTCCTCCCGGAAAGACCAACCCAACTAGCTGTTCCGGCGTAGTTTCGATGGAAAGTTTGGCTTTGTCCATGGCAGATAGGACAGCCTGCCTGTGCACCCTTGAAGCCATAAGCAGTCCCCAAATGGAGATGTCTGCTTGTATTTTCTTTAGCTGCTTCAGTACAGCCTCTTCCTCAACTTGCTTCTCTTTCTGTTTTTCTGCCTCTTTATCTTTCCCTGATGCCTCGGGTTGATCAAGGTGTGGGGGCTTGAAGTACCGCCCACTTCTAGTCATGTGGTCCACCTCCTCAAGGTACCAAGTGCTGTCTGGTTGATCACCTGCCCAGTCTTCGTCTGTGTGGGCAAGATACAAATCGTCATCTTCCCACCACATTCCATCAGCATCTAGCAGGCACCTGTCTGGTTCCGGCTTGTTTGCGCTCTCAGCATTTTCCTCCCACATGCTCACAGCATGTTCAGTTTTCGTGCTCACAGCACTCTCAACCTCCTCATGGTTCTTTGCTTTCCGGATCCTCTTAGAATCCCATCTCTTTTCTTGTTCCTCCAGTGTCAATTGTTCAGTTTTCAAAGTGTCTTGGTCCCGAGCGAAATTCTTCGTACCGGCGCTCTCCGGCAATTCAATCTGATCTTCGGCCCTTCCGGCCACAGATGGTGCAACATCTGGTTGATCATCCAACCACCCAACGACTTCTGCTGACTCCTCATAATCGTACCAGTTGATCGACGCATCCCCTGATTCCTGATCATTGAAGAATTGAAGGTTGGCGAAGTCCTCTTCCACCGTAGTCGGATCGTCCCCCGCTGATTCAAGTTTATCCCCCCGGATCATACACAATTCAGCCTCTGGCAACAGCCCCGCACTCAGCTTCGATTGACTTACTGACAAGATATATCCACTCGGATCATAAGCTCTGCCAGCTAAATTCTCAGTTTGCTCCACCCCAGACTCAACTGTTTCGCTCTCCTCAGAAGCCTGCCCCGTTCTATTCTCGGTGGTCACCACCTTTGGCTCAGGTTGGGGTGTGGAGGTGTCCATCATGCACAAGTCCGTGCTATCAGGGAGGATCACCTCCGGCTTGGGTAGGTGGGTAGGAGTAATGTAGATACTAGGGTCGTAAGACACGCCCCCAGTTTGGATAAGATTGATTCTTTTGGGTGGATCTTGGTTGTGTGCTGGGAGGGGATTGGTTGTGACATTGGGTCGCTCGGGGGGTAGAATGATGTTCTTGTCAATGAGATCCTGAATCTCATGACGTAGCCTGTAGCATTGGTCGGTGTCATGACCATGCTGTTGGTGGTATTTGCAATATTTGGCTGGGTTATGGGAAGGAGGGAGTGGATTTGGTGGGGGCCTCGGTTCCAGGGGTTTCAGGTGCCCCTTTCTGACTAGAACTCCGAGGACTTTGGATAAAGGCATATGTAGTGGAGAGAAGGTTCGTTGACCCCTGGGTTGGTACCTTGAAGCTTGGTTACTGCTCCCAGAGGCATCAGAAAAAGGTGTGGCCGCTGCGGACCTTGGTTGGGGAGGGGGATTGGTGGTGACCATTCCGACCTCTGAAGTTCTTGTATTGGAAGAGCCACTCGGGCCCGCATTATTACCACGGTTGAATGTTCTTCGGGGTTGATCCCGATCTTGGTCAAACAGACCCTGCTTCATCGCATCTTCAATTTGCATCCCCATATCATGCAAATCTGCGAAGGTGGGGAAGGGAACTACAATCATCTTCTTCATTAATGCCGGCTGGAGATTGCGCACAATCATCCGGATTTGATCTCTGTCTGTTGGCCTTAAGGTCATCATCGATGCCTTCGCCCTCCACCGGGTTACAAAGTCAGAGAAAGATTCCTTGGGCTCCTGCCTTGTTGTCTCAAGATCCCGAGTTATGATCTCGATCTGCGTGTTGTATGAATATTGTGCCACGAAGGCCTCGGCCATCTCATCCCAGTTTATTTTCACCTGATCTTCCAGCTTTGAATACCAAGTAGATGCCACACCCGACAGGGTTCGACCGAACAAGGAAAGCTTTTGCGGTCGGGTTAGGCCCATTGGTCTTAGAACGTCTGAGAATAGCCGGAGGTGAACCATAGGGTCTCCGGATCCATCAAAGCGATCGATCTGGGGCATCTTAAATCTATCCGGCAATGTCACGGCCACATCAGTATAGCCGTCTTCAATATCTGGGATGGCCTTCACCCCCTGTGACTTCTTGAAGAGTTTTTCCAACTTGCTCAATTTCAGAGCTGTCTGGTCTACCTCGAACTCAAATGGAGCGTCCGGGTAGTTTGGTGTAATGTTTTTGGACAGTTATGGTAGAAGCGGGGGCGGAGCCAGCCCCGTTGGAAGACCCGTGTCCTCTTGGGTGTTTTGGAGGTTAGGTGGAGGGTTCTGTGGGTTTGGGAGGGTATTCTGGGTATTCTGCAGATTTGGAGGGGCATTCTGGCCAGTAGCCAGTTGCTCAGGTAATGGGGCCCCGGGTGGAGGAGGAACCTGCTGTGCCCCGGGTGGAGGAGGGACCTGGTGGGAAGCAGATGCAGCGTTCTGCTGTTGTAATCTGGTAATCAACTCAGACTGCTGGGCCATGACCGCAGCCTGTTGTTTAGAAAATTCCGCCTGGCGGATAGCATCGTCGTGCATTTGTTTCATGCTTTCACCCATCTGGCGCATCATCGCCTCCATAGCTGTATTCTGTTGTTCCATCTGAATAATCGGCAAGTGTATCTCTATAGCAGAAACAGGAATCTCAACCTGACTGTTTGCTACTAAAACAGACTGCTGTCCCAGTAATCTCTGTTCTGACGGACTGCGCCTCCTCGGCCTTCTTCTGGCGATTGGGGGTAGTGAGTGGAACCTTCTTCTGGCGATTGGGGGTAGTGAGTGGAACACTGGATGTCCGTCAACTAGATCCTCGGATCGGTTAAGTCGGCGACCGCGTGTCCAAATTGCTTGGGGGAGTATCGACTGGTTCAGAAGCAATTGTGCTACAAACTGCCCTAGCAAAAAGATAATAAAGCAAAAGGAAATAAATGACCAGAAAAACGGGCAGCATAACAGCTTAAATTTAAATACACACAACACACAGTCGAGCATACAACACACAGTTTGGATGAGCTGGAAATACATTGTCCTCAACCACTGATCATTGTTCCAGTACCACTGTTCTGATAGACTGAATCTGATATCCACGGACAACTGATTCCCAATATACTGAATAATGCCCGCAGGCCTGATACCCAAACTCAAAAACTGATGCCCGCAGGCCTGATGCCCAAACTCATACTGATACATGCATTCCCTGTAGAGACGCACTCTAACAAGCACATAACAGATAAGTGAGAGCCAAAACACCCCTATGTTGGGGTAGGGTTTCCCTGTCCTATTTCGTCAGGAACTAGGGGTTCACTACGCACGCAGCGGCTTCAAACGACCTATAAACGGGTAAGCAACCTGTCCTAGTTTGGAATGGTCACTATGGATCCGAATATGCACTAGGTCGAATGGTCAAAAAGGGTGCCCCGGTAAAACCGGGGTTTGTGTTCCCATACTGGCAGAGCCCGTAACCGATCAGCCTTACGGACATGCCTTGACAAGACAAGCCTCCGGCAAACCGCTCAGGAATAGCAGATGGCAAACACGGTGTCCTAGGCGCACCATGCAAATGCAATGCAAAGAAACACACAAGTGTAGTCAAAAGCAGATATCATGAGTTCGAGTCAAGTTCTCTAAATCCCCAGCAGAGTCGCCAGAAACTGTAACAACGTCCGCGAGGGACCTCGCTACAGTTCGGACTCGATTTTTGTTGCGGTTCTAAATCTCGAACCAAAGAGTCCAAATCCGGCAAATCGTTTTGAGAAAAAAACATATTTTTTGAAAGAAGTGCCAAACATGGACTGCTTTGCCAGATAACAGAGTCGCCACCTAAATATTTTAAAATGGGAAATTTAGGAAACCCTGACTCGGTGCCAAAAGGCCACGTGTCCGTCATCACCAAAGTTGGCTCGGGAACTTGGGTACGATTGGGGAAGGTCACATCGTGAGCACCCCCGCTCGCCCGGTCAAAGACCGGCCTCTACTAACCATGATATCTGTTTTTGAAAACATTGTGAGTTCTTATTCCGGTTATTAGCCTAGGTTACTATGTGATGCGCACAGCATACAAGTATAGACTGAATCGCCTGAATTGGAACAAAACATTTCATGTTTGCCTGTTTGAAAATGGTTTGATGGTGCTACTCGCAAGTAGGCTAAGACGCGGATTTGCCACCCTCAGGTGGGCTTAGAAAACAATGATTTTGCCACTATCTAGTGGGCTTAAAACAAACAGTTGATGAATTGCTCCAATTCAGATAACTCAACCTCCACCCACAGGCATTCAAGGCAGTTATATCACATAAGCATATAGCCTCATGGTAAGCATGCTATCATGGCAACACTTACACGCATGCAAGGATGCTAAAGCATAAACACTCACCGAGTACTCCAAGCCAAAACAGAAAACTGATTAGAAATCATGCATGATCCTAAGATACACAGATTGCCTAATGCGACTCATGCAAAAATGCAAACTATAGCAGGCTCGGCTATTCTAAAGATGGCATGTGAAATGCTACAACTATCAAGTATTCAACTTGGAATTGAAATACAAATGCAGTTTGTATGATGCGCCGAGCCCGGTGCATGCAAAACAGATGAATGATGCAAATATGCTGTCATATTGTATGCTAATTGAAATATGCCCTATATCTAACCATCCAAAGCGGGTAAATAAAAGGGAGAAAGAAATGGGGGTGGAAGACATACATCACACTCACACACCCTTATTACAATTATGCCCTCGCGCGGAGGGTCCGAATAAATATACAGTCCGAATAAAAGAATATACAGTCCGAAATATAATTACAGTCTGAAATATACAGATATCCTAATTAATTTACAAAATTAAATAAAGAAAGCTGTAAACTGGCGCGCAGGCCAGGGACTGCCTTGCTTCTGATAGATGATGCATGTTGGACTGCCTGGCGCGAAAATCCACTGGGATGCCCCGATTAGCCTCTGTGTGCACTGTTTCTTGAAATGCGTGCCGGACTCTGAAAAGTTACCGATTCTGAATTTTGCTGCAACAGAGAGCAGGAAAGGGGCATAGCAATGTATTTCACAAATATATGCATGCCTCGATCCTCGTGCCACCAATCGCGCATACCGATGCATGATGGCCGAGGAGTCGGATTGCACAATTCAATATAGAATGAATGCAGATGAATGCTACAAAACCTAGCTCCATCATGGGTGATCCGGAGTGTCGGTGACTTGGGAATTGAGACCCGTTCCGTCACTCGGAGTACGAAACGTGCTTCGTTTCCCGTGCCCGGGCTAACACCTATCCCGAACACGATGCAATATGCATGATATGCGTGAAATGCAACTAAGATGTGATATAGCATGCACAATGCTGATGAAAATGAGATGTCTCGAAATGCGTGCCCACAGGTACGCAAACCGAGAAAATGGCATACACGCATGAGATGACATGAAATATGATGTATAGTGAGACCAAAATGAAATGCCTCGAAATGCGTGCCCACAGGCACGCGATCCGAGGAAATGGCATACAGAATACAAATTGGATAAGACTGAAGTGTGCCTCGAAATGCGTGCACGCGGGCGCGTAAACCGAGGCAATGCTAAAATGGAGATTAGATAAAACTGAAGTGCCTCGAAATGCGTGCCCGCGAACACGCAAACCGAGGCGATGATGAAATGAGAAAATCAGATAAAACTGAAGTGCCTCGAAATGCGCGCCAACAGGCACGCAAACCGAGGCGATGATGAAATGAGAAAATCGGGTAAAACCGAAGTGCCTCGAAATGCGCGCCCACAAGCACGCAGACCGAGGCGATGATGAAATGAGAAAATCGGATAAAACCGAAGTGCCTCGAAATGCGCGCCCACAGGCACGCAAACCGAGGCGATGATGAAATGAGAAAATCAGATAAAACCGAAGTGCCTCGAAATGCGCGCCCACAAGCACGCAGACCGAGGCGATGATGAAATGAGAAAATCGGATAAAACCGAAGTGCCTCGAAATGCGCGCCCACAAGCACGCAGACCGAGGCGATGATGAAATGAGAAAATCGGATAAAACCAAAGTGCCTCGAAATGCGCGCCCACAGGCACGCAAACCGAGGCGATGATGAAATGAGAAAATCGGGTAAAACCGAAGTGCCTCGAAATGCGCGCCACAGGCACGCAAACCGAGGCGATGATGAAATGAGATGAAATTGCAATGAGATGGCATACGGAATGCCACGATGGGCTTACACCAACATGGGAGAGCCTCAGCTCACTCACATAGGCTGCCGTCGGATAAAACAGAGGTGCCTCGAAGTGCGTGCACACGGGCACGCAAACCGAGGCGATGCATTAAGGCATGAAATGACATGGGAAATGATATGCAAGCATAGCAATGGAATTTCAGCACCTAAATGAAGGGGGAAATAGCCCCGAAACAATTCGAAATGAATCCCGAAGCATGCAATCAACCCGAAAATGTGAAATTAACCCCCGAAATGGCCTACAGCCATGCTATTCATGCAAAATATGATCATGGAAGCAAGATCAGTAGCAAGGCAGTCCCAAATATGGCATTTTTCAGTAATAAACATGGCCAAAATGTAAGCATAGACATAGCAACAAAAGCATGCAAAGTTAGTGGCCAAAAGAGGGGTATTGAGACAAGTGATATATGAAAACCCCAAATGGACAAACCTTCTTCTACAACATTGAAGATGAGATAAAAATAAGCACAATTGCAGAAGATGACATCCTCAAAAACAGAATGCAAACATGCTATAAAATCCATGCAAAATAGGCTCCAAATAGGCTATATCATGAGACATGCAAAGCATACACCAAACAACAAAACTTTCTTCACGAAACATGTAAAGGGGGTCAAAATAAGACCCCTTTCAGTTCTGACCAAGAGCCAAAACCACAAGCACAAAAGGCTACAAAATATGCAAGAATTAGGGCCTAAAGTGGATTTCAAAGGGAGGTGGTATATAGAATGGCCAAAAAAGGTTGAGCCCTTCTACAATGTTGTAGAGGGGCTCAAAATAAGCACAAAACCAATAGGGGTCGGACCCCCAAAAACAAATGCAAATAGGCCAAAACTAGCATGCAAGATAATGGCATAAAAGCTAGGTATTGAAACAAGTGTATCATAGAAGCATCAAATGAAGTTGAGCCCTTCTACAAAGTTGTAGAGGGGCTCAAAATAAGCATAAAAGAAGTAGGGGTCGGAGCCCAAAAAACAAAAGGAAATAGGGTAGAAATTTGATCCAAGAAAATGGTATAAAAATGGATTTTGAAACTTACCCTTGAAGACCTAACTTTCTTTGCTTCTTGGCTTTGATTTGTTGCTTCTTGGCCACTGAGGAACACTTCCTTGCTGCTGGAATGGTAGTGAGGATGGTGGAGCTAAGGGTTAGTGAAGGAATGGCTTAAGGACTTGAAGTTTTTTTTTGAGTTTTAAGCTATGGAAATGGAGGATTTTGGAGAGGTGATCTTGAGACAAATTTTTCTAACCTAGGCAAAGGAGGTGTTGGTCCCTTTAAATAGGCAAAACAAGGTGTAAAAGGGGAGGGAAAAGCATCCAAGCTTTCCCTCACAAAATATCCCCCGGATGGGGTGATATTTTGGCAAAAATATCCGGACAGCTGGGATGAGCTGGAAAGGGGGAAGCAGGCCGGCCAGGTGGCTTTATGCAAGGGGGCCGGCCGGCCACCTCACCTGGTCGGCCAGCCACTCACCATGGCCGGCCGGCCATGGTCAAAAAATGAACAGTAGATTTTCTGGCCGACCACCATGCAAAGGTGTCCTCCAATGTGTGTAGAACAAGGCCCCATAGTTGAAATCTGGCAACTCTGAAGCAGGAGTCACAACATAGCTTGAAGAAGGGGCTCAAAAATGAACTTCACAATTTCTGGCCGACCACCAACATTTAGGGTCCTCCCAGATGTGTGCAACAAGGTTCCAAGGTCGGAAATTGGCAACACTGAAGCAGGAGCCACAACATAGAGCTTGAAGGAGAGGCTCAAAAATGAAACTTTGAATTTCTGGTCGACCAGTAGCTTTTAGGGTCCTCCCATGTCCCCTGATCACAGATATGTAGCTTTGGTTGGAAGAAAATACCCCCAGGGTGTTCAACATTGGCCCGGAAGTGAGCAAAACGGGCGCCGGAGGAGCGAAACTGGTTATCTGGGATAATTGCTGGCCTCCCACCCCCCCAGTGATCTTCCTGACGTTGAAACAGAGGTACCTGCCAAGTTTTAACAAAAACTAATGAGAACTGAACACTCGGAGCCAAAACCGAGTGATTCGGGATCCCAAAAATGGGCTGCAGGTGCCGGAAGTGGTGTTCAGCAGCGAAGTGGGCATCTGCGACCCCAGTGTCCCTCGGAATGACAAAACAGAGGTACCTGCCAAAAACCGGAGAAAATGGATGCGAAATGAATGCTCGGGACCAAAACCGCACGGTTTGGGGTCCCGAGAACCGGCTACAGGCACCGGAAGTGGCATACGGCCACGAAGTGGGCATCAGGGGCCCCAGTGTTCCTCGGAACATTAAAACAGAGGTCTCTGCCAAAAACCGGAGAAGACGGAGATGGTTGGGCGGTCCCGAGCCGAGGCACACGGCCTAACGGCTCCGAAAACCGGGAACCGGGCTCCGAAATGGGCAAAATGGCCTACGGCCACGAAACGTAGCTCACGGCCACCGGGAGATAGCCTACCGGACCACTCCCTTTCCTCAGGAAAGAAAACAGAGAAAACCGAGTCTGGTTCGCAAACCGAGACAAGGCACAGAAGAGGGTTCGGAAGTTTGGAGGCAGGGCGCACGGCCGCGACTCTGAGACTTCTGAACGAGCACAATATGCAACATCACCGAGCGCTCAATCGGTGACGTCTGAGTCTTAAGGTCGGTCAAAAATGGGGTGTCTACAATAGCGCGAATGATACAGTGCACAAAATAGTGCGATTGTGGTGCGCAAAATAGCGCGATTGATTTGGACTGCACTAAACAGCACGATACGCTAAACAGCGCGAGTGATTTGAAATGCACAAGACAGTGCGATACGCTAAACAGCGCGAGTGATTTGAAATGCACAAGACAGTGCGATACGCTAAACAGCGCGAGTGATTTGAAATGCACAAGACAGTGCGATACGCTAAACAGCGCGATTGATATGCAATGCACAAGATAGTGCGAGTGAGATACAACCATAAGATGCACAAGACAGTGCAAGCGAGATAAAATGCACAAGAAAGTGTGATAAAATGCATCTTCTATGCAAGTATGGAGGCATTTTCTATGCAATATTGAAAGCAAGCATATTCTATGCATGAAACAAGTAAAGCATATTCTATGCGGAATCGAAAACAAGCATATTCTATGCATGAATCATAATGATGCGCGGCACGCATGCAACAACAGTGTATATGAAAGCTCGCACTCTATGCAATAGAGGGACAGCAAATATGTACTCTGGTGCCTCTGATTTGCCTCTTAGAGGACTTCACAACATACTCAGCTCAAAAGGGGCACACCCTATTCAAATTGACAAGAGGTAACATCTGCATGTAGGAGCCACGGCTGCCGCTTGTCTTCCTGATCATACTCACAACTTTCCCTATTCTCCAACGGGGTGACAGACTAGGTTGGTTCAGTATCCAGAATTGAGGTGCATACATGCTATCTCAACCTATGGGGCTTCCATACAGATTTCAAGCCGAGGGCACGCCTCTGGGTATTTAAACCAGACTTTAGTCTCGGAAATCCCGAACCTTTGTGTTCTAGGCCACGGCCATTCGAACTCTAGTTTCCACCGTCGCAGTTGGTCTCCTAGGAACTCATCGCAAACACGGCCAAGATGCCTCTGGCAGGGAATGGTACTCAGGGAGAGCACTTCTGATTGCCATTCTGGCTTGAAGTAGACTTGATCTTGAGCTCGAGGTAGAGGCACACTCATACTTCGGAACATTGGCAAGACCTGAAGAGGTACACACAGAATATAGTCTCGGAACTTACTGAAGTTAGAACAAACTCAGATGCCCGACAGTTTCCTCTTTTGCTTTTGCTTTGCAGCCCGAAACTCATAGCTTCAGATAGGTCTTGGTTTTACTGTTCTCACCTGACCTGGGTTGAACCCTGCAGTTTTATGAAAGAACAAATTCTATTTTGCACAAATGCGGAGAACGGCACGGCACTCGGAGCACAAAACGATTTTTCTTTTGAAAATGAGAAAAGGATTCTCAACCGGGTATTGAGCCTACAACTGAACACAGTGCAACTACGACTCAACACGGGGAAAATAAAGGTAAACAACCTAAACACATCTATTGACACTTGAAACGACTCAAAACAAGAATCGAGACAAACAAAACACAACGAAAGACTCAAATGCGCATAGGGAGCCTGTTTCACCGGGTATTATTTCCCACCCTTTCTCATTTGTGATTCTCACATCACTCGGCATTCAATCTCTGTTTTTCTGAAAAAAGCCCTTTTCTCACTTTTTCTCTCATCGCACATCTCTCTATTCTTCAATCTCTCATTTTTCATCCCTCCCCCGGGTGGTTGGTGGATAAACAGGAAGCGGAAGGCTCTCGCCCCTAACACTCAGCTAGATTCTTCTTTCTTCCACTCACAGCTAGTGAATTCCTCCCACAGAGGGGTTGCGCTACAACTGGGTGTGTTGCAAATCTGCAGCTGACATCAGTCGATGATGCTCTGCTGGGGAGTTTGGACGTGATCAGATCTGTCCAGATGATGGAGTGGAATATCTTGATCCATTCCAGTACGTGCTTCGCACTTGGCTTGATACCTCGCTGCTTGGAGGGTGAGAGAGCCTTTTCGACCATTTTGTTGTCGCCTTCAGTTGTGCCTTCTTCTGGCAGGTAAAGTGCCCTTCTTGGCGAGTATGTTGATAAAGGGGGAAAGACAGAACTCCTGACCCAACTGTGCCCCTAGTTCATCATTTTGACCATTTTTTATTTTTGCTTTCTAAAAAAATTTGGCCAAAATGGGAGTTAGATTAACATGCTTGTTCGATTTTTGATTTGAAATCATGCAAGTCAGGCTATGAGTACTGAAAATTTTCCTTTTTTGGGTCCAAGAAATGGTCCAGTTTTGAAAAAGATAGAATGATTTTTTTGAGAAAATTAGCCAACCTCAGTAAAAATTCTCAAAAACTATTTTTGCAAACGGCCACTTACTCAACGAGCATGAAACCTACTCCTGAGATGCACAACCTCGGATCCAAAGGGAAACTGCCCCGTATGTGAAGAGAGCTGTGTGGCAACGGAAAGTTGCCCCTTGTTTGAATGGCACTGCAGCGCATTGAATGGCAACGGAAAGTTGCCCATTGTTTGAATGGCACCGCGGCGCATTGAATGGCAACGGAAAGTTGCCCCTTGTTTGAATGGCGCCGCAGCACACTGAATGGCAACAAAGAATTGCCCCTTGTTTGAATGGCGCCGCAGCACACTGAATGGCAACGAAGAGTTGCCCCTTGTTTGAGTGGTGCCGCAGCGCATTGTAGTCAGTCCTCAGAGTGATGAACACAACCGAATCCTCAGATACAGAGAAGACACAGATGACCAGAACCATCGCATGAACACAATTGAATTTGAATTGTTTTATGGCTGGACTTTAGAATGAAGTTGCCTACGTATCCCAAAGATGGGAATCAAGCCTTACGTAGTTCGGGGTTAAGGTACACTCGGGTATTTAACCTCTTTTTTTTTTATGCTCTAACTTTTGCCAAGGCGCCTGTTGCAGGTTTTCGACCTTGCGAGCTTTGTTTTTCTTTCTTTCTTTTTCAATTCTTTTCTTTTCATTTTCTTTTTCTTCTTTTTTCTTTTTTGCTCTTTTTGTTCTTTTCATTTTGTATCTTTGCATTTTTTCCTTTTTTCTTTTTTCATTCTTTTCTTTGCTCTAACTTTTGCCTGGGTCGCCCTTCCGGGTTTTCGGCCCAGCGAGCCTCTCAAAGGGTAAAAGTGTAACAAGTCCATGCCAAATGGTTTTGAGATTGAAACCCTCTGTATCCAGGAGAGTGGCTGTTGTATTGATTTGCAGAAAGATCCACCTTTTGGCCCTTCGAGCACATCGGATATTTTTTGCCCCTAGTTCGAGGGGTGCTTCTGATCTAGCTTTACAAGCTTCTTCTGATGAGGCCTGGCCTTCTTGATCTGACTTTGGTGCCTCTTGTTCGAGGGCTGCTTCAAATCTGGCCCCACAGGCCTTGCATTGTGGTCGACCGTTGAACATTCTGGATGCCAGTTCAAGGTTTGAAAGCAAAGGGGGGTCGAGTCTCGAGGCTGAGAGCGATCCTAAGCTGCACAATCTCAAGAGCGATTCCACACATGTCTTCGCAGGACCGCGCAAAACATTTTTTGAAAGTTTTTAAGAAAGCGACAAATCGCTCGCGCTGAAGATAGTGTAGGATCAATCTGGATCAAAGCCAGGGTCCTTCTCAGTACTCACACTAACAAGCATGATTTCATTCATTAAGGGCTCAGCACGCCTCTCTTTCTCTCAATTGATCAAAGTTTTGCAAATCCCGAGGAATTCCTCCCTCTTTGTTTTCACTGCAGTGTTCAAAAAGTTTTGAAAAACTTAGGTCATTACAATGACTTCAAGGCACAAGAGAGCAGGTGGAATGCATTGCCATTTCATTCAAATCCCGGCACAACTAGCACACGGCAGAAGCAAATGCGAGAGCGCGAAAATCACTGCTGTTTCATTCAAAATCTGTTGGCACAACTGGCTCCCTGGCAGAAACAGACTCAAAACAAAATGAAAAGGCAAACACAAAACAAAATGGTGACGCTCGAGGTAACACCCCCGGAACCACCCGACTCCTATACAACAGGACTGACTCAATACAACAAGACAGACCCAAAACAAAAAGACTGACTTAAAACAAAAAGACAGACTCAAAACAAAACAAAAGGCTGACCCAATACCCAAGTCAGAAAGCAAAAACTGGTATTTGCACATTGCTCAGAACAGTGCGTGCCATTCCCACGTCTGGAGTAATCTGAGTGCCATCTACAGGTGGTTCATCCCCCATTCACATCACATTAGCCCCCAAGTTCACTGACCCAGTGCCGATAGACTTTGCAGAGCTTGGTGGGAGGACAACCCCATTGTCAAACAGATCCTGTACTTCATGGCGAAGACGGAAGCAGTCGTCGGTAGTATGGCCAGTTTGCTGATGGTATGCGCAGTACTGGGTAGCATCATGTGTAGCCGGAAGAGGGTTCGGGAGAGGCCGAGGCTCAAGGGGTTTGAGATGGCCTTGCCCCACAAGGATTCGGAAAGCTTTGGACAATGGCATGTAGAGGGCATGGAAGACCCTCCGACCTCGGGGTTGGTACTTCTGGGTTTGTAGATTTTTGCTGGACGCACCAACAGAGAGATTGGCAGATGCTGGCCTGGTTTGCTGATCTCTTCCGAACACGGGATTAGAGCTGAAAGGAACATTTCTGGTACAAAGGCGCTTCTTCCGGCTTGCCCCTCGATTCAGACCGCTCTTATTCTGAGTGGCGAAAGTGTCATCCACAGTTTTTGTAACAACTGTGAGAACTTGTTCTTTGTTCAGTCCCTCAGCTTTCAAAGTCTCAATATCCCACCGGAGGTGTTCATGGGGACTAATGCCTGCCCCTACCTTGTTCTTCCCCCTTGCTTCCACTTTGTTAAGGGATTGGCTTTCTTCCAATGCGACCTGTCCCAAGGTTAGGGAGCCTTTAGACACGAACTTCCTGGTGCGTGATATGGTCGATGATGGGGCCAAAACCTCAAAGGTTAAATCTGCCACAGTTCTCTGAAGATCTTCGATCATCCTCATTAGCTCAGAAGTAGTGGGTTCACAGGTTTGAGGTGATTGGGGTTCATATGCACGCATCATGCATAAGTCCAGGCTCTCTGGAATAAACACATCAGGCTTGGGCAGATGGGCTGGGGTGATGTATATGCTGGGGTCATAGGTGGATGGCAGTGTATGGATGAGATTGAGGTAGGTGGGAAATGTTTGGTCATTAGGGTCTGAAGGTGGAGCTATCGTCCGATTGTCGATGAGATTTTGGACCTCATGACGAAGGCGGTAGCAACGGTTGGTGCCATGACCGCGCTGCCGATGGTACATGCAGTACTTGGCGGGGTTATGTCTGGCTGGGAGTGGGTTGGGAAGAGGTTGAGGATCGAGGGGTTTGAGATGCCCTCTTTCCATCAGGACTTTTAGTGCGCTAGTCAGGCTCATATAGAGAGGGGTGAAAGTTCTGCCCTGAGCTCGGGCTGAATCGGCTATTTGCAGGCTTGGATGGGCAAAAGGGTTGGCTGTAGTGACTGTATTGATTTCAGTGGGTTCGGGAATAGTGCTACTTCTGGCATTGGTACTCCTTGAAATCACCCTCCTTGTCGGTTCCCTTGTTCTAGGAATGATCCCGCTGTTGAACGCATTCTCGACCTGAACCCCCAGTTCATGCAAACTTTTGAAAGTGAATACTGGAGCCACTATCAATTTCTGCAACATATCATGCTCGAGGTTCCGCACCATCATCTGCACTTGATCCCTCTCAGAAGGGCGACGATCTGTCATCTGTGCTGCCTTTGCTCTCCACCTCGCAACAAATTCCACAAAAGACTCTGTTGGGTTCTGGCGGGTTGCTTCAAGCTCTTGGATGGTCATTTCAACTAGGGTATTGTAGGAATACTGATCGACAAAGGCCTCAGCCAATTCTTCCCAGTTTTGCTTCACTTTGTCCTCCAACTTAGCGTACCAAGTGGCTGCTACACCGGACAGGGTTCTTCCATACAGAGAGAGTTTCTGTGGCTTAGTCAGACCCATCGGCTTTAGAACATCCAAGAAAAGCCGGATATGTATCATTGGATCTCCAGACCCATCGAAACGGTCAATATGTGGCATTTTGAATCTGTCTGGGAGCCGTACAGTAGACTCGGTGTGCCCATCCCCGATGTCGGGAATGGAGTTAAGGCCCCGTGCCTTTTTGAATTGCTTCTCAAGGTTCGCAATTTTCACTGCGGTCAGATTGAGGTTATTAGCATCAAGGGGATAACGCCTCTCATTAGGCTGCACCAGGGGTCTGAAAGCTTGGGCTTGAGCCAACCCTTCTCGAGGATCCGGACCCTGCAAATCTTCAGCTGGCGGTATTGGGTCAAAGTTCGGCTGGGGTCCCAAATCTGGATGTGAGGTAGACGCCCCACATGGGCGCTGCGTTTCAATACTGGTCTCAATCTGCATGGCAGTTCCCTGATTTAATGCTGCTAACACGGCCACAAATTCTTCCGAATCCTGTGACATCACAGTCTGCTGAGTTCGAGCAAAGGTGATGTGACTGGTGACTGACGGATCAGATGAATCGGTGAGCCCTGACTGGCCTTTCTTTGCCCTGCCTCAGTGAAAGAACACTGATTGCTCTTGAACTGGATTTCTGACCTAACCAAGTCTATCAACACAGATCCAATGTACCCGAGGGATATTGGAGCCTTCTGAAGCTATAGTTCCCAAGACTACCTAGCAAAAGAGAAAACAGACAGCATCTCAGTCTGATTTCACCTGAACAGATACGAGCATTGTTGAATGAGTGTGCCCTCTACTGAATTCTGTCCCAAAATTCTGCCTCAAATCTGATACCCTCGGGTAAAACTGATTCTCAAAATACTGAACGGGTGCCCGCAGGCCTGATACCCAAAATACTGAATTGGTGCCCGCAGGCCTGTTGCTCAAACTCGCAAACTGATACATGCATTCCCTGTAGAGGCACACTCTAACAAGCACATAGCAGATAAGTGAGAGCCAAAACACCCCTATGTTGGGGTTGGGTTTCCCTGTCCTATTTTGTCAGGAGCTAGGGTTTCACTACGCACGCAGCGGCTTCAAACAACCTATAAACGGGTAAGTAACCTGTCCTAGTTTGGAATGGTCACTATGGATCCGAATATGCACTAGGTCGAATGGTCAAAAAGGGTGCCCCAGTAAAACCGGGGTTTGTGTTCCCATACTGGCAGAGCCCGTAACCAGTCAGCCTTATGGACATGCCTTGACAAGACAAGCCTCCGGCAAACCGCTCAGGAATAGCAGATGGCAAACACGGTGTCCTAGGCGCACCAATGCAAATGCAATGCAAAGAAACACACAAGTGTAGTCAAAAGCAGATATCATGAGTTCGAGTCAAGTTCTCTAAATCCCCAGCGGAGTCGCCAGAAACTGTAACAAGCCCGCGAGGGACCTCGTTACAGTTCGGACTCGATTTTGTTGCGGTTCCAAATCTCGAACCAAAGAGTCCAAATCCGGCAAATCGTTTTGAAGAAAAACAGATTTTTTAGAAAAGAAGTACCAAACATGGACTGCTTTGCCAGATAACAGAGTCGCCACCTAAATATTTTGAAATGGGAAATTTAGGAAACCCTGACTCGGTGCCAAAAGGCCACGTGTCCGTCATCACCAAAGTTGGCTCGGGAACTTGGGTACGATTGGGGAAGGTCACATCGTGAGCACCCCCTCTCGCCCGGTCAAAGACCGGCCTCTACTAACCATGATATCTGTTTTTGAAAACTTTGTGAGTTCTTATTCCGGTTATTAGCCTAGGTTACTATGTGATGCTCGCAGCAAACAAGTATAGACTGGGCCGTCTGAATTGGAACAAAAACATTTCATGTTTGTTTGTTTGAAAATGGTGCGAAGGTGCTACCCGCAGGTAGGCTAAAATGCGGATTTGCCACTCTCGAGTGGGCTTAGAAAAACAGTGATTTTGCCACTATCTAGTGGGCTTAAAACAAACATTTGATGAATTGTCCCAATTCAGATAACTCAACCTCCACCCACAGGCATTCAAGGCAGTTATATCACATAAGCACATAGCCTCATGGTAAGCATGCTTTCATGGCAGTCACTCACACACATGCAAGGATGCTAAAGCATAAAACTTACCGAGTACTCCAAGCCAAAACAAAAACCGATTAGAAATCATGCATGATCCTAGAATATACAGAATGCCTAATGCAACACATGCAAAAATGCAAACTATAGTGGGCTCGGCTATTCTAAACATGGCATATGGAATGCAACAGCTATCAAGTATTCAATTTGGAATTGAAATACAAATGCAGTTTGTATGATGCGCCGAGCCCGGTGCATGCAAAACAGATGAATGATGCAAACATGCTGTCATGCTGTATGCTAATTGAAATATGCCCTATATCTAACCAGCATAAGCGGATAAATAAAAGGGAGAAAGAAATGGGGGTTGGAAGACATACATCACACTCACCCACCCTTATTACAACATTGCCCTCGCGCGGAGGGTCCGAATAAATATACAGTCCGAAATAAAAGAATAATACAGTCCAAAATAATTACAGTCCGAAATATACAGATATCCTAATTAATTTACAAAATTAAATAAAGAAAGCTGTAAACTGGCGCGCAGGCCAGGGACTGCCTTGCTTCTGATAGATGATGCATGTTGGGCCGCCTGGCGCGGAAATCCACTGGGATGCCCCGATTAGCCTCTGTTTGCACTGTTTCTCGAAATGCGCGCCGGATTCTGAAAAGTTGCCAACTCTGGATTTTGCTACAACAGAGAGCAGGAAAAGGGCATAGCAATGTATTTCATAAATATATGCATGCCTCGATCCTCGTGCCACCAATCACGCATACCGATGCATGATGGCCGAGGAATCGGGTTGCACAATTCGATATAGGATGAATGCAGATGAATGCTACAATGAAAACCTAACTCCATCATGGGTGATCCGGAGTGTCGGTGACTTGGGAATTGAGACCCGTTCCGTCACTCGGAGTACGAAACGTGCCTCGTTTCCCGTGCCCGGGCTAACACCTATCCCGAACACGATGCAATATGTATGATATGCATGGAATGCAACTAAGATGTGATATAGCATGCACAATGCTGATGAAAATGAGATGTCTCGAAATGCGTGCCCACAGGCACGCAAACCGAGAAAAAGGCATACACGCATGAGATGACATGAAATATGATATATAATGAGACTGAAATGAAATGCCTCGAAATGCGTGCCCACAAGCACGCAATCCGAGGCGATGATGAAATGGGAAAATCGGATAAAATCGAAGTGTGCCTCGAAATGCGTGCACGCGACGCGCAAACCGAGGCAATGCTAAAATGGAGATCAGATAAAACTGAAGTGCCTCGAAATGCGTGCCCGCAGACACGCAAACCGAGGCGATGATGTGCAATGCAAAATCGGATAAAACCGAAGTGCCTCGAAATGCGCGCCCACAGGCACGCAAACCGAGGCGATGATGAAATGAGAAAATCGGATAAAACCGAAGTGCCTCGAAATGCGCGCCCACAGGTACGCAAACCGAGGCGATGATGAAATGAGAAAATCGGATAAAACCGAAGTGCCTCGAAATGCGTGCCCACAGGCACGCAAACCGAGGCGATGATATGAAATGCAAATCGGATAAAACCGAAGTGCCTCGAAATGCGCGCCCACAGGCACGCAAACCGAGGCGATGATGAAATGAGAAAATCGGATAAAACCGAAGTGCCTCGAAATGTGCGCCCACAGGCACGCAAACCGAGGCGATGATGAAATGAGAAAATCGGATAAAATCGAAGTGCCTCGAAATGCGCGCCCACAGGCACACAAACCGAGGCAATGATATGAAATGCAAATCGGATAAAACCGAAGTGCCTCGAAATGCGCGCCCACAAGCACGCAAACCGAGGCGATGATGAAATGAGAAAATCAGATAAAACCGAAGTGCCTCGAAATGCGCACCCACAGGCACGCAAACCGAGGCAATGATATGAAATGCAAATCAGAATGCGCGCCCACAGGCACGTAAACCGAGGCAATGATATGAAATGCAAATCGGATAAAACCGAAGTGCCTCGAAATGCGCGCCCACAGGCACGCAAACCGAGGCGATGATGAAATGAGAAAATCGGATAAAACCGAGGTGCCTCGAAGTGCGTGCACACGGGCACGCAAACCGAGGCAATGCATTAAGACATGAAATGACATGGGAAATGATATGCAAGCATGCAAACCATATTTCAGCACCTAAATGAAGGGGGAAACAGCCCCGAAACAATTCGAAATGATACCCGAAGCATGCAATCATCCCGAAAATGCGAAATTAAGCCCCGAAATGGCCTATAGCCATGCTATTCATGCAAAATATGATCATGGCAGCAAGAACAGTAGCAAGGCAGTCCCAAATATGGCATTTTTCAGTAATAAACATGGCCAAAATGTAAGCATAGACATGGCAACAATAGCTCGCAAGAATACGGTAAAAGAGAGGATTTACAAAGCAAGTAGTATATAGAAAATTCAAATGGAAAAACTTTATTCTACAACACTGAAGAGGGCCCAAAAATAAGCATATATTCAGTTTATGGAAACCCCAAAATCAGAATAAAATCATGCTAACAATTCCATGCAAAATGGAGCTCAAAAGAGGTTATAACGAGAGACATGCAAAGCACACACCAAATGACAAAACTTTCTTCATGAAACATGTAAAGGGGGTCAAAATAAGACCCCTCTTAGCTCTGACCAAGAGCCAAAACCACAAGCACAAAAGGCTACAAAATATGCAAGATTTAGGGCCTAAAATGGATTTCAAAGAGAGGTGGTGTATAGAATGGTCAAATGAGGTTGAGCCCTTCTACAATGTTGTAGAGGGGCTCAAAATAAGTACAAAACCAGTAGGGGTCGGAGCCCCAAAAACAGATGCAAATAGGCTAAAATTAGCATGCAAGATAATGGCATAAAAAGTGATATTGAAACAAGTATATGATAGAAATGCCAAATGAGGTTGATCCCTTCTACAAAGTTGTAGAGGGGCTCAAAATAAGCATAAAAGCAGTAGGAGTGAAAGTCCAAAAAACAAAAGGAAATAGGGTAGAAATTTGATCCAAGAAAATGGTATAAAAATGGATTTTGAGACTTACCCTTGAAGACCTAACTTTCTTTGCTTCTTGGCTTTGATTTGTTGCTTCTTGGCCACTGAAGAACACCTCCTTGCTGCTGAAATGGAGTTGGCAATGGTGGTGCTTAGGGTTGATGAAGGAATGGCTCAAAGACTTGAAGTTTTTCTTGGAATTTTGGCTATGGAAATGGAAGAATTGGAAGAGGAGTTCTTGAGGTCAAATTTTGTAACCTAGGCAAAGGAGCTGCCCAGCCCCTTTAATAGGCAAAATGGGGTGTAAAAGGGGAGGGAAAAGCATCCAAGCTTTCCCTCCCAAAATATCCCCCGGATGGGGAGATCTTTTGGGCAAAATATCCGGACAGCTGTACTGAGCTGGAAAGAAGGAAGCTGGCCGGCCAGGTAACTTTCTGGGAGGTGGCCGGCCGGCCACCCCACCTGGTCGGCCAGCCACTCCTCCTGGCCGGCCGGCCATGGCCCAAAAATGAAGTTGCAAATTGCTGGCCGACCACCATGCAATGGTGTCCTCTCATGTGTGTAGAATAAGGCCCCAAGGTTGGAATCTGGCAACTCTAAAGCATGAGCCACAACATAGAGCTTGAAGGAGAGGCTCAAAAATGAAATGCACAATTGCTGGCCGACCACCAACTTTTAGGGTCCTCCCAGATGTGTGCAATAAGGTTCCAAGGTCGGAAATTGGCAACACTGAAGCAGGAGCCACAACATAGAGCTTGAAGGAGAGGCTCAAAAATGAAACTCTGAATTTCTGGCCGACCAGTCTTGTTTAAGGTCCTCCTATGTCCCCTCATCACAGATATGTAGCTTTGGTTGGAAGAAAATACCCCCAGGGTGTTCAACATTGGCTCGGAAGTGAGCAAAACGGGCGCCGGAGGAGCGAAACTGGTTATCTGGGATAATTGCTGACCTCCCACCCCCCAGTGATCTTCCTGGTGTTGAAACAGAGGTACCTGCCAAGTTTTAACAAAAACTAATGAGAAATGAATGCTCGGGACCAAAACCGGGCAATTCGGGATCCCGAAAATGGGCTGTAGGTGCCGGAAGTGGTGTTCAGCAGCGAAGTGGGCATCTGCGACCCCAGTGTCCCTCGGAATGACAAAACAGAGGTACCTGCCAAAAACCGGAGAAAACGGATGCGAAATGAAAGCTCGGGACCAAAACCGCGCAGTTTGGGGTCCCGAAAACCGGCTACAGGCACCGGAAGTGGCATACGGCCACGAAGTGGGCATCAGGGGCCCCAGTGTTCCTCGGAACATTAAAACAGAGGTCTCTGCCAAGAACCGGAGAAGTCGGAGATGGTTGGGCGGTCCCGAGCTGAGGCACACGGCCTGACGGTTCCGAAAACCGGGAACCGGGCTCCGAAATGGGCAAAATGGCCTACGGCCACCAGGAGATAGTCTACGGGACCACTCCCTTCCCTCAGGAAAGAAAACAGAGAAAAAAACGAGCCTGGTTCGCAAACCGAGACAAGGCACAGAAGAGAGTTCGGTAGTCCGGAGGCAGGGCGCACGGCCGCGACTCTGAGACTTCTGAACGAGCGCAATATGCAACATCACCGAGCGCTCAATCGGTGACGTCTGAGTCTTAAGGTCGGTCAAAAATGGGGTGTCTACAGTATCACCCACAAACTGATGGACAATCTGAAAGAACAATCCAGACATTGGAAGACATGTTACGTGTGTGCATGTTGGACCTCAAAGGTAACTGGGATAAGCACCTACCTCTAGTGAAATTCACCTATAAAAACAGCTACTAAGCAAGCATTGGAATGGCACCGTACGAAGCTCTGTACGGAAGGAGATGTCGATCACCTCTATGTTGAACGGAAGTCAGGGACAGGAAATTGGTAGGCCCCAAGATCGGGCAAGTCACAAGTGAGAAATCCAACTCATCTAACAACGAATTCGCACTGCTCAGAGTCGCCAAAAAAGTTATGCAGCTACTCGGAAACGGGACTTGGAATTTGAAGTAGGGGATCATGTGTTCCTCAAGATCTCACCAACAAGAGAAGTGATCCGATTTGGAAAGCGAGGAAGCTAAACCCGAGTTACATCGGGCCATTCGAGATACTGGAAATGATTGGTCCTGTAGCTTATCGTCTTGCACTACCACCTGAACTATCCAATATCCACAATGTGTTTCACGTTTCAATGCTTCGGAAGTACCTTCGAGATCCAGAGCACGTTGTTGATTATGAGGATCTGGAAGTTCAAGAAGATCTCTCTTATGAAGAGCAACCTGTGCAGATTCTCGATCGCCATGATCAAGTTCTCCGAAACAAGACCATATCGTTGGTAAAGGTCTTACGGCGAAATCATCGTATTGAAGAAGCTACGTGGGAAACGGAAAGTCACATGCGAGCCAAATATTCACACCTCTTCGAAAATCAAGGTACGTCAAGTTTGGGAACAAACTTCTTTTTAGGAGGAGAGAAATGTGACACCCTAATTGTTTAATTAAATACCACATATATATATATATAAACATAATTATGGTGATATGTGATAATATATTATTAAATAAATAATAATAAGTAAATAAATCAAATTTGGCATTGGGTTATCAAATATGGGATTAATTAGGGATTACTATTTGGGGCCAAATTAGCATGAATATGAAATTATAATACTAGTTGGGCCAAATTAGAATTAAAGATAGTAAATAAATAAATAGAAAAGTAAGAGTAAATAAATAATAATAATAATAATACTAACCTGATAAGGCCAACATCAATTACTTAGTAATTAATTAAGAAGATTTGTGATCTCTCCAGGAGAGAAGGTTGTGCGCCACTTGTAACCCCTAACCTGTAGGGGGAGTGAGTCATCACTGTTTAGGCATCATGGGTTATGTATATAATTAATTAAGAAGATTTGGGATCTCTCCAAGAGAGAAGGTTGTGCGCCACTTGTACCCCCTAACCTGTAGGGGGAGTGAGTCATCACTGTTTAGGCATCATGGGTTATGTATATAATTAATTAAGAAGATTTGTGATCTCTCCAAGAGAGAAGGTTGTGCACCACTTGTACCCCCTAACCTGTAGGGGGAGTAAGTCATCACTGTTTAGGCATCATGGATTATGTAGATAAGAGGGTGGGGGGAGGGGGGGAGTCCGGATCCTCTCCTTAATGTTCCTACTTGGCTCCCTGCTGGGAACGGCTCAGATTGGGTCAAGAGAAATGGGCGGCTCGAATCATTTCATTAAAAAAAAAAAAATTTCAAACCAATTTTTTGCTGAAAGTGTGAAAGGGGAGAGAGAGAAAGTATTACCTTCACCCTCACCCTCTTCTCCTCCACCTCACACAACACAACCCATTTCATCAGTGACCTATCTCACCGACGACCCTGTTTACGATAACCCACTTCCAACGACGACCCTAATGGCCACTCTATCGCCTAAAACAAGGGCCTGGAGAAGATCTTTTAATTCCTTCCAAAGTTTTCCATAACTGTGTTGCGCCAATGTGTATATATATATGTAATTACAATAAATTGAGCAAAAAGACCAAGAACCCATCAAGATTTTTTCTCATATTATACACCAAAGCTAGTTTCAACTGCTTGATTTCACCTATCTTACAAAGCAGAGAGATCAAAAGAGTGATAGATATAGATTCGCATATATATATATGTATATATATTTATCGACAGAGAGAGAAAGAAGGGTGGAACACATATAGAGAAGGAGTGGGGGGAAAGAAATAAGCTGTTGTTAATTTTGTTTTCTTAGATTTTGATTTATTATTTTTGTGAAATTTGAATTATTGTTTGGCATTTGATCAAAACTTCAAAAATCTGGGTTTGATGATTTTTTTTTTTTTTTTTAATTTCTCCAAGTTATGGGAAGGCATAAAAGTAGCAACAATGGCCGATGGATGGTAGTCACCGGTGAAAACTAGTAAACGGTGGTTGCCGGTGAACAAACGTCGATGGTGGTTTATTGATGCGTATCTCTCTTCCTCACTTTCTTTTCGATTGCTCAACTCTCTCTCCTTTTTCACACTTTCAGCAAAAAATTGATTTGAATTTTTTTTTTTTTAATGAAATGATCTGAGTCACCCATTTCCCTTGACCCAATCTGAGCCGTTCCTAGTGGGGAGCCAAGTAGGAACACTAAGGAGAGGATCCGAACTCGTGGGGGGGCTGCAAAATGAGGAAAGGTATGAGCGGAAAAACGAAGAAAAATTCTGAGGGATATTGTGTAGAAGAGGGTCTCGAAAAGATAGGAAAAATAGGAAATAACTAGTAAGACTCAATTTTAAGGTGAGTTATATTATACCTTCAGTTACCATAATATATTTTACGTATGTTTTGACTTACTATAATCTATTTTATACAAGTTGTATTCTATTAGTTATATTAGTACAAGTTATGTTTTATAAATATTTCAATTACGTGAATTAATTTCCGAACTCTATTTGTTAAAATGAAACTCATGGATATGTTTGTTTAAATTTTAAAGAATATTTGACTATGACCTTAAAAACAATTATGTTTTGTAAGTACCACCGCGGGAGTCCCATGCCTTGGGGGATTTAAATAACCATTGGCCTCTGTTTGGCCACTTTGTGATCCTCTGTTTGTCATGGATTCATTGACATCTGTTCTGATTGTCACTTCTGTGACCTCTGTTCTGTTCTGTTCTGTATCGTGGTTATGGTTATTTATTTACATAACTTCTGTATTTTAGTTTCTGCCACTTAAATGATTTATTTACCAAATTGAGTTATGTAAATATTTTGGCTTAACTAACTATCCGTGGTTATTTTGTATTCCCTATACTCTTAGCATAATATTTCTCACTCTGCTGTATGCTAATAGCTATTACCATTTCAGGTGACGAGATGTAGGGGGAAACCCATAACCTCACGAAATGGAACCCACACGTGGATTGATATTGAACCACTATTTTGTCTTTCTTTTTTATGTTTTTGCTCCCTTTTGCTCTACTCGAGGCCGGTTACTGAATAATAAAATAATAAAAGCGCTGTAAATGTATTTTCTCTTATTAAAATAGTAAAATGGAGTAATTTTCTATTTAATTATTTTTATTTCTGCTTGCGCAGTTTAATTTGCTACAAATAGAAAAAAGTTAGTAAGTTGCGATTCCAACCCTAAGTCCTTGGGGTTGGGTCGTGACACAAAATAAATTATTTTATTGAGAAAAAGCACAAAATCAAGAGACTAATTCCCCTCAAAACTCTATCTCCACCATAATTTTAAAAAATTGGCTGGTGTGCCTCCTCACAACAGTGACTATCGTGCTTTGTGACTATTGTGCGGTTATAAGAACTTATTTCGAGACTCATTTTAATAATTTGAATCATTTATTTTTTTTTAAAATAAATAATAAAATATATTTGTGAAAAAATAAATTAATTAGATATCATTAATTATTTCATTCACTCACATCAGTTTTATAATTCAAATCACATTTGTCATTTATTGTTTAGATACAAATGCAATTCGATGAAATAGTTAACGATATCCAATGAATTTGATTGTTTGCAAATATGTTCTAGTCAATATATTCTAAAAAGTGAACTAGGGATGGCAATTTAAACCCGGCCCGACGGGGACCCGATCCCCCAACCCCGAAAAGATAGGGTTTTCCTCGAAAATTATCCCTATAGGGCCGGGGATAGTATTAGAAATTAATTCCCCGATAATTTTCGAGCCGGGGACGGGGATAGATTTTCCGACCCCGGACCCGCCCCGGCCCCGGCCCCGGATGAACCCCGCATAATCACCGAATATATATATGTTTAGGTTATATATATATATTTAGGTTACTTTTTGAGACTAGACTAGACTATACACTCACCTCACCTCTTTTCTCCACTCACACTCGCCTCTCTTATCTCTCAGACTCTCTCTCTCTCTCTATGTTGCCATTGCAACAACAGGACCAGATATGATGCACTCAACCAGTCCATGGAAGAAGGGTTTTGCAGACAGATCCGCATAGTGCTTTTCGGCAAAAGCACAGCTCACGGGACGGCGTCTCTCAGACACTCTCCCTCTCAAGGCGTCGGCGTCTCCTCCTCTCTCACCGGCGTCACTCCTCCCTCAAGGCGTCACGGTGGCGGCCCTCTCCTCTCTCACTGGCGGTAGCTCCTCTCTCTCTCACGATATGTTCTCTCTCTGTCTCTTACGGTATCTCCTCTGTAGTTACTCTCTCTCTCTCTGTTTTTTGATTTTGTTTTTCAGATCTGGAAGTTCTGGAGCTGATCTGAAGAGTGAAGCTGATCTGAAGCGGAATTTTTTTTTGTTAAATTTGTTGAATTTTTTGTTAAATTTGTTGTTAAATCTGAAGCTGATCTGTTGTTAAATTTGTTATTGGATATCTGATTTGAAGCTGATTTTTTTTTTTTTTTTGCCGGGGACTTATCGGGGTCGGGGAAACCCGATCCCCGTTGGGGGGTGGGGGCGGGGGGCGGGGGCAGTGACAGGTTCCCCGTCGGGGATCGGGGCCGGGGACGGGGGTATTTCCACCATCGGGGATCGGGGACGGGGAGTGCGATCCCCGGCCCCGCCCCGCCCCGTTGCCATTCCTAAAGTGAACGATTTGAATTATCAAAACAGGTCCTGAAATGGGTCCATATATCTCCACAACAGTTATTGTTGTGCCTTCCGTATAGCAGTCACCCCATCTCCTAATTTTCAAGACTATATTTTGTAAGTCTTGTGGGACTTTATGATGGTGATTTGAATGGTAAGTTTTAAAACGAAAAACATATGTGCAAAAAAGAATCAATTTGATTGAAAATCGATTGACACAATAATTAATCTTGTTTTGTTTTATAAAATTGATAGTACATATAATTTTATTTAGAGTGATTTAAATAAGTATATTTTTAAATTTTTTACGAAAAGATATACAGAAAAATAGAAAGGTGATGTAATTCAAATAAATATACTTATGTGACTTATGTGAATAAGTGCACTTATATTGTAGATGCCAAACAATTCATTTTATAAAATAAAATACAATAAATTAATATATTTATTGTTATCTGATTAAACTATTCTTATATATATATATATTAAACTTATAAAATAAAGTATTTAAATCATTCTGATGAGACCACAAAACTGTCTTAACAGTTATGAATCTCGTTTGAGAACATGCTAATTTAGTAACTTTTTAGTTATTTGGTTAAAATATGACCTAAAAAAAACTAGTATATTTGGGATGACTTTTTGACTTTTTACGAAAAGATGTGCAAAAAGTAGAGAGAAAAGAGAATCTTTGGCTTTTTTATATGAGTTGTTGGCTTTTTAGTTTTTTTAGTGACTTTTTGGCTAAAAAAACCACTTGCCAAATGAGGCCTATGGCCTGGTTTGGGAAGTTGGCTATTTTAGTTTTTGACTATTTTAGTAGATTAAAATTTGTGTTTGGGAAGATAGTTGAATTTTTGTGTAGTTGAATGTGATGTTTGTGAAAGAAAAAGTGAAATGATTATGCGTTTGATGTGATATTTTGTCTTATTGGCTATTTTAACCTATTTTGTCTTTTTGTAGATTTTAGCCTAAAATTAGCTATTTTAGCCTTTGCCAAACAAGGCCTATAAATGAGGGCTCTGTGGCTTCGTTTGGGAAGCCAAAAGTCAGGTTTTTTTCGTTATTTTAGTCACAAAAAATAAAATAGGCTTTTTAATCTAATAAGACAAAACGTCACATCCAATCCATAATCATTACATTATTTTTCTCATGAAAAAAACTAAAAAACTAAAAAAATAAAAAATCCTCCCAAACTAAACTTTTTAACCTCAGGTTAAAATAATAAAAAAAAAACCAAAAAATTGAAAAGTCAACCCGCTTCCTAAACAAACCCATATAATCATGTGTTTTTGCCAAGAAGAGATGAGAGGTTACAGTCAAATCAAAATTCATTCTGGAGCACTAAAAAAGGTCAACCATGCTAGGTGGCCCGAAAAATCATGGCTCAAATGGCTCAAAACACCAAAAACGACATCGTTTTGGGTGTAAAACGACGTCGTCTTGACACATTCGAACCATTCGAGTCACAAAAATTCGGGCCACCAAACATTTTCCAAAAAAGGTAGTCAAATCAAAATAAAAAAATATATATGTATATATTTTAGATTCAATTTATAGATGTGTCAAGAAAATTATTAATTGATATTTAGAAAAATATTTAATTATAAATCAATCATATTTTTGACATATCACTAAGTTTATAAAGTAAATTTAATTTTTGAACCTGAATAACAATGTTAATTAAAATAATATACTCTCTTTATCCCAAAATAATAGTCCCGAAAAATCTAACTTTTTTGATACTGTAATTATTGCACTTTAAAAATATTAATTTTTCAAAATTACTCTTTGATAGTATTTTTTTTTTAAGAATATTAATTATCATAATTGTACTTTTTATATTGTTATTGAATTTAAAAGAAGATCAAAATAGGAAATTCATATTATTTTAGTTCTTGATTTTGGAAAAGAAACTAATATTTTAGGAATAATAAAAAATAAAATAAGTAACTAATATTTTGAGATGAAAGGAGTATTTATCTTTGAATTTATACTTTTAGATGAACCTAAAAAATCATATTTAAGACACAGTTCTCAATTATTAAAACAATCATTCACTACTATTACAATACAAAAATGCTTGGGACCCCATGACTCTCAAAATGATGTGAACCAATCATGTATTTTTGTTTTTTATATATTTTTTTCTTTACTGAACCAATCACAAGTAAGTAGGAATTGTGAAATTGTGTTTTTTTGGGATATGTAACATTGTTGATTATAATATTCAAAGACAAATGTTAAAGAATGTTCTTGTTTAATATTATGATGGTGACACTTTGTTAAACATAATTAATGAGATATATACATCATTAGTAAAATATAACTCTTAAAATGTTAGTTCAAATATGAATTAAAACAAAAACAAAAAGAAAGTTTCATAGCAAAATTCTCTTTTATCCTATGCATGGTCATGCCAAAGTTTCACTACACAACCTTCCACTTGCTATCATGGACTCAAAAATTGAACAAGAATTAGTAAATACAAAAATCAAAAGATCTCAATGCCAACTTCATAAAAGGAATATATAATCTCATGTCACAAGATTTGTACAAAGATTACCAATGCCTCAGTAAATTTTGCCCAGCCCTTCCAGAGAGAAGGCGAAACTCCTGGAGGCTGTATAGTTGGTTCATGCATGTACATGGTGTACTAAATAGAAATTGAACATGGTAAACACAAAAAGAAAAGTACAAGCCAAATAAAGATAGGATAAGAGAAAAAAACAAAAAACACTACACAAGAATAAGGCAAGGTAACGGAAATTCTCTCTCCCACCCGCATAATGTGATTGCTCACTTATCAGAGGCTGTCCGGTTAGAAGAAACTTGTTCAAGATCATCAAATTCTATCATGCTCAACTTCATAATGGTCATGATGATTGGGACAGCAAGTGGAGCTTATAGGGGGCATGTTGCGGATGTTGATGTCAAGGGGAAGCAAGCGGTATTCCATATCAAGTTCTTTGAAAATTTTAATCATCTCTTCTATCACAAAGGCTCTCCTTAACCACTTCTCACCCATGTCTTGGTGGTTCATACGATGCCTTAGCCACACTGATAGCTTCAGCTCGTTTAACCCCACCAGGTCCATCGGTACCACCAACGGCGAAGGATACCAGTGGTCCTTCTTGCTTTCAACATAACTGCATAAGCAGCCACGAGGATTGATCAATCAAATTCATATTTATCAGAGTTATTACATTCTCAATCTCAATGCATTGTCACTGCAATTTCATTAACGTTCTAACAGTTGCCAAGACTATGGCGCTGTCAATCGAAGAAATCTTCATGAAACTCAAAATATCAGTAATTGCTCTTCATTTCTAAAGTTTTTGGTCTTTATTTTATTTTGGCTCAGTAATTCATCCAAGTGACCTGCCTATGACCTTAAGCTTTGGAAACCAACGGGGTAAATTTTTTACCTTTTAAGTCCATCTAAACTAAGGTTTCGTTTGGGAACAGACTATTTTAGTAATTTTTTATTTTTTGGTTAAAATATGAGACAAAAAAAAAAAGATGTTTGAAATGATTTTTTACGAAAAGACGTGCAAAAAGTAGAGAGAAAATGAAATCTTTGACTTTTTAGTATAGATTATAGGCTTTTTAATTTTTTAATAACTTTTTGACTTTTAGGTTAAAAGTGTTGTATGCCAAACAAGGCCTAAGCCTGGTCTAGACGGAGCGAAAAAAAAAAATAGTTGGACTTAAAATTGAAAAAAGTTTACAAAAGATCAAAATCAGCCTAAAAATACACCATTTATAAGCTGCAACCAAAACCGAACTTACTCTTACTATTCATATTATGTGATCAAAACTGCACTTGCACTAGCAAAAAGAATAATACTAAAGGAAGAAGAAAAAGAAGAAAAAGAGAGGATGCTGAAGGAGGAGGGAGATTGCCTTTCTATACCTTATTATTCTTTGCCTAATGATAGCAATCTTCTCTACTGGAGTCGCAATATGGACACAGAAATCAATTGCATCGCCCATGTCTGGACTACGATAGTAGTTACTGATGGGCTTTGTAGAAAGAATACTATTCGGAAATATAATCTTTTGGTTGTCTAATCTCAGGAAAACGGTAGTCAAGATATTCATCTCTTCAACTACCATCTGAAAGTCAAAGCACAATACATATCAAAAGTCGAAATTGAATAAAGGGAAATGTAAAAGAAGGCACATAAGCACAATTTCAAATAAAATATGATTATCATACCTGAACTCCATCAATCTCACACTGATCACCCACATCATATGGGTGCATCACAAATAAAAACACAATGGCTTCAAATACAGTCTTGCATGAGTTTCCAAATATGAATGCCACAACGACGATCTGAGAGCTTATGAGGAATAGAAATCTGCTGGTTGCAATTCCTAGTATGAAGAGAGAAACAACCGCTATAATGATGACAACTAGTACATTCACCATATGATGAAGTTTGTTGACAGCAGTTTTTGTATCATTAAGTGTCAAGGCAAGCGCTCTTCGTTCTCTAAAAGCATTAACCTAAAAGAATCAGGCATAACACATTATCATATTTGCATGATAGTTTTAAAAGCAAACAATATGTAAGCTGATGACAATACTCCTTGTTAAAATAAATAAATGAAACACTTTTACACAATTAATTAATCACAACAGTAAAACTAAATAAAGAAGAAAATAATTTTACACAAATAAATGCATCATCTATTGCCAAATTCTTACCACCCAGTTCTTCAGAGAAGACTGGCTTATTTTTTCACTTTCAGGTGAGCCTCCCAAAAGACTCATGGTCTTCAAAGCCTCATCTTCTAACATGAAACGCAGCACATCTTCTAGGTAGATGAACCTGCCAGAAAAAAAATATTCAAGATCCTCCATGATGTGGAACTAAATCTTCACTCAACAAAAGGACTTTGTCATACTAAAATTCACATCACTGGATAAGTTTTGCCAACATTAACAATTAATATTCTTCCAAAATTGCTATCAGAATTTGAACTTCTTCGTAACTCTAATTATGTGGCCCTTCTTATCATCCTTTATTGTCATTGGTTCATTCTTCAAAGTGGTCATTACTCTGAAAAAGCTCACCTCTGCCTTCAGTCAAGAAAACCCTTTTTTACATCTTTCAACAAATCAATTGTTAATACTATAACCTTCGGTGTTCTTTTGACAACGAACCGCTCCATTACAAATGAACCAGAATCAATTTTGAGATTGTGAGCAGTCACTATAGTACTTCAATGTCCAAACCATGACATGTGAAAACAATCCTTTACTGAAGCATTTTTAAGGTCCATAAAAACTCAAGAAAGCTAGTGAAACCTAGACCACGTGAGGTACTTCATATATGCAAATTTCAAAAATCAAAAGTGACCATACTAAACCAGTACTCTAGCATATAACCCTTGATAGAGCAGAATTGAGAAAAAAAATTTATGTTGCCGACCCCACTTGACTGGAACACAAGGCTCAGTTTGGTTTGGTATACTAAATCAGTCTCTAGTTATTCAGCCAACATAGTTGTGATGTGACCTTTGTGTTCATGTTTCAATTCTAATTGCCAGCTCTCTCTCTCTCTCTCTCTCTGTGTCTGTTTGTGTGTGTGCGTGCCTACTTACAACCACCTCCATTTGTCAAGTCACATATCCTTAAGCACATATGACACTTCCATATGCATAATTCTTTTGTGCTGTCTAGATTCAACTTTTTTTGGGTGGATAGTCTACATTCCACTTAATCTTTAATAAAGTCTAATCTCACAACTGAATTGACACATGAATATGTTGACAATACAAGCATACAGCTGACTTGAAGATATGGTTCCTGATACAGTGAAAGGGTCTATAATGGATTCATGTAGACAACCATATAGTCAGGACAAAGTTTTGTGGAAGTTCGGTTTGTTGAGATTGCATTCATACACTCACAAATTTTGCTACATCTAATGTGAATTAACTATTCTTGCGTTAATAATCTACTCATGGGGTAGCACAGATGCAAAAATGGAATGCAACAAGAAAAAATAAGCACATACCTGGAACCCCTCTTAACCACATTTTGGAAGATCTTCCTCGCTGCAACTTTTGCCTCTGATTCGCTTCTAATCTGCGTGATAGGCTCATCACCATTAGTTGATTCTAGTATCTGCTTATCCAGCATAGACAACTCCCCATGACGAACCATTCTAATCAATCTCTTCATATTCCAAGCAGAGATATTCTTAGGCTTCAGCTTATGCAAATGATCAATTAGTATCCCCTCACCTTGCTTTTCGGAAGATTCCCTAGAAAACTTTTGGCTTGAAGTTCTCTGCGGTTTTTCATGCTTCCAAACCTCAGCCGTTGTCCTCTCCTCGTCTTCCTCAATGTTCTTTATTTCAATCGAAGGCAGACCAGACAGCGTTTCAATCACATATTGATTGAACACTGACTCCTGAATTCGATCAAAGAACGTGCTCACGTGGAAGGAAGACGCAAGGATCTTAACCACTAGGGTCTTCACAAGCCATAACACTGCAGCAACCAAGAAAGAAACCAGAACCTTATTCACAAACAGAAGAAACTTGATGTTTGTCTGTCTCTCAACCGTTTTATGAAACAGATAATGCCAACCAATCAAAACCAAACCCAACCAGATACAATTCTGAACCGCCTCCCTCACTCCATACACGAAATACAGAACCCTTTTTCGCAGAAGAAAATTGCGGTCGATGAAGAAAACTAGAATTCTAACGCCCCAACCAGAGACCAACCTACCACATATCAAAACCAGAACCAAAACCTCCCATTTCCACCATAGGAGTCCTCTGAGTTTGCGACCTTTCAACTTTGGAACCGAAAGGCTGCAAATCAGAGCTCCAACAATCAAAACAAGACTAACCCATTGGACTATAGTGAATGCATTGACATTGGTTTTCTTGTACTCGTCTGGAATGTCTTCATCGAACAATGGGTCATCCTCTTCTTCCTCTGTTCCTTTCGCTAACATCCCGGTGGCCCTCCCTAGCAACCCAGACCGCAATTTTCCCAACTTCACAGCTTTTCGAGTTCTCGGTTCCGGATCCGGGTCTATCAATCTGGACTTCGTCTTTGTCCTCAGCATGCTCGGTCTCCTCTGGTACGACGCACACCTCACCACCTCTCCTCCGCCGTTAGCGACGGCCGGAGAAAAACTCGCCCGCCGCAGAGAATTTCGAAACTCTTTTGAACCCATTTCTTCTTCTCCTCCTACTTCACCGTGCTTCGATGTTTCTTCGTAATCGATATCAACCACATTCGAGGACTGTGATAGAAAAGAAAACTTTGAAACTCGATTATTGTGGTGGTTGTTGGGATTGAAATCGTAGCTTGTTTCCCGCCAAATCTTGTTCCCATCACCGGCGGGACGCACTCCGGCATCCACTTCCTTGCCGCCGTCAATGTTCACGGTGAAATCCCTGCTGTCGACCATGATGACTTCTCTGTGGTGGTTTGTGATCTTCATCGTTGTCGTCGAAGTGATATATATAATATAGTGTCGTCGCGCATGTAATGCAGGATTAACTTTCTTTTGAGTGCTTGTATTGTATGAGTCAATCATGAGACTCAGTGGAGTGGAGGGTGGGACCAAATAGTTGACACAAATTATATTTATCAAAAATGTTTCATGTCCCCTTTTCTCCCCACCCCTTTGACCCCCTCTCTCTCATTGGTTACATTTTTTTTTTCTTTTTTCTTTTTCTCATGCTCCTCCAATCACCACCCGCCACATGTGTGTGGGAGTTGTGGAGGTGGTGATTGGAGGGGGTCTCTATCATGACTCTATATTTATTTGGTGCTAACTATATATCAACACTAAACAAATTTTTTTTTTTTTACTTTCTTCTAGAAACTAAATTATTTTATTAGGAAATGCCACAAAGCAAAACACCGAGCTCCTAAAATATTAGTGCTCTAATTATCAAATTGTATGTTTGTTGACCCTAATGCATATAATTATTATACATATTGACGACAAGAGATATCGATAATCTAATCAGCATAATATCTTTGAGTTAATGCTTTTTAAGTGGGCTTACATTAATCAAAATAATATGGTGTTACTATTGCAATATTCAAAGACAAATGTCAAAGTGTGAGAGTCTTTTGACATTGTTTAATATTGTGAATAAAATAAAATAAGGTTTAAATATTTTAAAAATTATTAAAAATATTTTTTTTGATAAAGATTAAATAGTATATTTATTTGAGTAAAAAGTGTATTTACCTGTTAGAAAAAGAGTACTCCCATACCATTGTTTAATATTGAAATGAAGACAAAACTCTATCTTTAAAATATGTGAAAATATTAAAACATATATTAATTTCAAATGAAAAATATCTCGATTATGGTGGATGTTGCCATTTTTGTAATATATAATAATTTCTCTCTTTATGGTGATATCATATGTAGCTAAACTGTTGGGAAAAATTGTGTGCACAAAAATAGTTCACAATACCACTCTTTTTGTGTTTTGTCTGAGATTGTTTCTGTAAATTAATTTTGTGTTTGTTGCACAACTCCATTTTTGTTTTCTTTTTTTAGCTAGCAATTGACTTTAAACATTTAGGTTTGACTCTTGTTAATCAATAATTATGAATGATTATAGGTATCTGCAATTTATTGATTCCGATATGAAAGGTAAAAAAATAACATTGCTCTACATGTATGATGAAACTAATTTATGATTAAACATAGGTTAAATTTAGTACCCAATTACATACAGAGGTGACAAATTCACTCCAAAATTGTGAACCCTCACTTTAGTGTTGTCCCCCTCCAAGGACCAAAAGAAATCCACCATGATTTCACTGTGTCTATCCTCTCCTTCATCGCCTTGTGATTGTAGGGCTTGTGTTCTATAAACGTCTATTCAAAAGAACAATCATAAGCAAATGCCAAAAAAGTCAAAGGTCCACAGCAAACAAACTAGGTTCACATTACTTCATTTCCATCCATCAGAAGATTGGCAGCCTTCAAGTCTTTGTGAATTATACTGTTTTGGTGTACGTAGTGCATACCCTTCGATATATCAATTGCTACTCTTAGTAAAGATGGTAGTTTAAATGTACCCTTTTGTTTGTGGAGATAGTCATACACACTTCTACCAGACATAAATTCTGCACTAAGAAAAAAAAAGAAAAAGTAACTGATAGTGTGTTAACAATAAGATAAGACTCCAAAAGCGGAAAAGGAAAAAATTGAAAATTTAGGATATACCTGCAACAATGCACAAGCTTGGAGGTTTCATGGATGCGCCTGTGAATTGTTCAACATTCTTGTGTTGAGCTATAGGAGAAGTTAGACGATAGTTTGCCAAGACTGCTTCTGCATAGCAACTCAAAATCCCTAGTCATACACACTTCCATCCCCGATAAACTGGATTTCACATTATAGATAATAACATATCCATCTAATTTTATCTTAGCGTCCAGCTGCAATGAGTCAACATGGATAAATCACCCAAATAAAGATTGGATGTGCAGTGGGTTTCAAAAATGTATCAGACACAGCTCCAACCACAGAAAGCCAAAGTCACAAATGCTCATTGTGCCTCAACAGCACCTGAACTGCATTGCTCCACGTTCCCCATTGAACAGCGTTCCCCCTACGCTCTGATCTCACATTTGTAAATCTTCTTACGTGTTCTGTCACTAAATTAGCAACAATTTGAATGAAATATTAAATATGTAAGAACTTGATTGCAACTTCCCATTAGTGCATAAATACCTTCAATCACGAGGAGGAATCTACCCAACTGTACCCTGGTTGCTTTCTAATTTTATTTCTCTCCATCACCATCCTCACTTCAGTTGCATCATCCCATCGCCCAATGTCAGCATACATATTATACAGCAACACATAGGGGGCTGAGCTTTCTGGTTCGAGCCTCGTCAATGCTTCAGCTGCAACTCGGGCTAACTCCACATTGTTGTGCACCCTACAAGCACCCAATAATGCACCCCACACAGCTTTATCTGGCTCAAATGGCATATTATTAATCAGAGCCATGGCCTCTTCAACCTGCCCATGACGACCCACGATATCCACAAGGGAGGCAAAATGTTCCACTCGTGGTTCAATACCAAATTCACTCACCATGGACCTGAAATGCATCTGGCCCTCTTCCACTAGTCCAGCATGAGCACATGCATTCAAAACTGAAATGAATGTAATATAAGTTGGCCGAACTTTAAGCTTCTTCATCACTCCAAAAAATTCTAGAGCCTCTGCAGCAAATCCATGGGATGCATATCCCCCAATCATTGCATTCCAAGAGATTACATCTTTCTGCAATTTCATCTCATCAAAAATGGCCCTTGCCTCGATAATTGCTCCACATCTTGCATACATAGTAATCAGGGAGTTATTTAACGGAACATCTGGGACAACCATCTTTATGACCTGCTGATGGATTTGCATACCCAGTTGCAGAGCCACTAACTCAGCACAAACACTGAGAAGAGAAGAGAAGGTGTGTTGATCAGGTTTCTCTCCCTCAGCTTGCATCTGAATGAAAAGCTCAATTGCTCCTTCACAGTCCCCATTTTTCTCATATCCTGATATCATGGAATTCCATGAAACTAGGTTTTTCTGTGGCATCCTTCTGAAAAAATCATAAGCAAGTTCCAAATTACCCATATGGGCAAAACCCGAGATCATTGAATTCCATGACAGTATATCAGGATCTGACATTTTACAAAAGAGGTTTGAAGCTTCGTCCATATCTGACATGTTAACATAACCACTGATCATGGTGTTCCATGAGAAAGTGTCTCGGTCCACCATTTGGTCAAATAGCTCTTGAGCAGAAACAATATCCCCCGCTTTCACATAGCACATAATCATAGAATTCCATGACACCACATTTCTTTCAAACCTCTGATCATCTCCTCTTCTGCGATCAGAATAAAAAGGGATTTGATCAAAAAGGCGTCTAGCATCATCAACCCTTCCTCTTTGACCATACCCAGCAATCAAAGTGTTATAAGCATGCACTAAATCTTCTCTATCATCATCCCTTTTCCCACTTCCAAGGAGAACCATGGCAGCCGTGTCTAATTCCCCATTATGAATTAGACCCGATACAAGCGCACTAAGAGAAGCCGCATCACGCTCAGGCATTCTCTCATATAACTCAATCGCAATTTTCACATCACCATTGTGTAAAAAACCAGAAATCACTGCATTCCAAGAAACCACATTCTTTTTAGGCATGCTATTGAAAAGATAAAATGCTTCATCCATCCTCCCATTTCTTGCATACCCAGTAATCATTGTATTCCAAGAAACAAAATCTCTCTCCGGCATTCGGTCAAACAAGTACCTCCCCTCCTCTATATATCTGCTCCCGCGGCATGACACATATCCCGATATCATCAAATTCCACGACACAACATCTCTCTCAGGCATTTCGTCGAACAGTTTCCGGGCCTTGGTCATCTCTCTACGTTGTACATAACCCGTAATAATCGAATTCCAAGTTACAGTATTTCGCTCAGTCATTTCGTCAAACAGTTGTTTAGCATCATCGACTCGCCCACTTCGGATTAAATGGGTGATTTTCTTGTTTAGTATACGGAGATCCGGGGCATGAGAGTTTTGGGTTGTTGATGTAAAACGTAGAGGTGACCAAGATGGGTTGTTTTGCATGCAAGTTGTGATTGAAAGGTGAGAGAGCTGCCGTTGAGATTGAGGTCTCCTCCTGGAGAAGAAGAAAAAGGTGGACTTGGGGATGAACATCTTGCTTCAACAGAAGAAAACCAAGACCCATGCCCCCCTTCTTTCGTCAAACAATGTCTTTGCTAGGTTTTGTATCAAATGTGTTTGTTAAAGATACTCTGAGAAAGCTGTGCAATGCATTCTGATCCGAATCTTTCATCATCGATCGAGAACTATGAAGACTACGCTACAGCAACAAATCTCCGTGAGGAGTCTCCAATCAAATATTGCAATTGGGGAAGGTTATTCATCGTTTGCAATCTGTTGGTTTCTCACCTATCATTTTATTTTATTATATATGTTTTATTTATTTACTTTCTCGTGTATTAATGCAATACAAGTAGAGTATATATATAAAACTTATCATATTCAAAAAGGTAAATAATATTAAGGATTAAAAAATACAATTAAATTTCATAAATTCAGCCTAATTATTATCTAGAAATAGATTATTTTAATAATTTTTAAATTTTTATGAAAAGATATGTAGAAAAATAAAGAGAGTGATATAATAACTTATAGTGACTTTTTGACTAAAATAGTCACTCCCCAAACAATGTGATAAAAAACATACACAATTTTATCTTATTTTCTTACATACTTCTCAAGTATATTAATGTAATAAAAACATATATATAAAATACAAAATATGAGTTCCCTATATAGTTATTAATATGAAGTTGAACTACACAGACTTTGTATACAATGAGAAGAACATTTGATAAATAATATGTTTATATATAGCATTGCTCTTTCTCGAGCATACCGTCGCCATATCAACAGAACATTAGTACAAAATCAGCCTTTACAAACATCTTGAGCTTCTACAACACATGAGTTGGTAATTATTTAGAAATTTAATAATAATATGTAATATTAATTGTCTACGTGATATTCATAATATAAACAATGTAACATAACACAATACTCCAGAACAACGTAATGGTCACAAATAGTATTGAAATTGAAACAAAATTTCATCACAACTGTTATGCTACAATAGCAACAATATTGCAAAGTTACATTACTCATCAATACTACTGCCCCCTCAGAAATTTATGCTATGATGGGAAAATCTAAAAACAAGGAATGCTATATATATTATCTTGGAATGAAAATGAAAATAGAAAGAACCATTAGAATGTTGAACTAGTGAACAAATACTGTACAACACAGATGAATAACTAGGTGGGAAATGGCCCTCAATTAGCTCATGTTATGAACATTGTGTATCTCTCCTCACTTTATTGATGTCCCCATCTAAGGACCGAAAAAAATCCACCAGATGATTTCTCTTTGCGTCGATCCTCTCCTTCATCTCCAACCTATTCCACATACTTCGGTGTTAAATAGATGATAGAAAGTTTAATGCAGATAGGAAATTTTCAATCGTATTTCATGGAGTACATTAAGAAATGTTAACAATTGATAATTGATTCCCGAGAATAGAAAACAGGTTTACTCATTCTTGATAAAATATACGAAACAATGGGGACAAATAAGAAAGCCAACTGTCCCAACTTGAGGAGTTTAGAAATGCTCACAATTGAAAATTGATTCACAAGAAAGAAAACGAATTTAATCATATTTTCAATCAAAACCAGATGTTACCTCCTTTGCTATTTGCTGCAGGATATCTATTATTTCAGAGAAGTCGGGTCTTAAATTTGGGTCGTGCTGCCAGCATCTCTCAAGCAGCTCAGCCAGCTTTGGATGAGTGTTTTTTGGGATGGTAGGCCGTAGACCCTGAAACCAGAGTCAATGGAAGTTTTAGGTCTCAATATGACAGATAATTTATGTGTCCTCTGTGCCTTAGACCAATATTTGGGGTCGTAGTCCTGAAAATCAACAGTATAGTGTAACAGATATTTACCTTTTGAACTACTCCAACAGCAGCTTGTAATGGGGTTAAATAGTCATATGGAAGCTGCCAAGCCAAATATGAAAGAATATAACCATACAAACAGCTTGAAATACAAAAATCCAATAGTTGTCGCACAAAACAATATACCTTTCCAGTTAGCAACTCCCACAATACAATCCCAAAGCTAAAAATATCAGCCTTGTGATCATAGGGCCTGTGTTCTATAACCTTCAATGCAAAAGAACAATCACAAGCAAATACCCAAAAAAATCAATCCCCCAATAAAAATGCATAACTACCAGACAGATAAAGTAATTACTTTCATTACCCATTCACATTAAAGAAAGAGGAATGATAAACATACAAAATACTCTGCCAAAACTCACATGGATGTGGGACCCACACCCATGCGAGAGTTTGGTAGCATTTTTGATAGAATATTTGGAGTCCCTAACATTTTTGTAAAGAAAAAGTAGCAAGCAAATGATGGATTTTATTTGGCTACTAAATTATGTTTATGTCTTCACTACTGCTTCATAACTCTTTTCTTGGATTTTTCCAAACTCAAGCACCAATGTGGCCACCCTATAACAACCCAACAAAACCTACAGATCCAGCCACTTTATATTGGACATAAATCATTGCCCATATTAAATCACCAAACAATTCAGCGTGTTCGTGTGTGTGTGTGTGTGTGTGTGTGTGTGAGAGAGAGAGAGAGAGAGCTGAAACAGATTCGTGTTGGAAGTATGTTCTTTCTTTTCCTCCCTTCGCTATTATTTACCATATAGGGACATCCCAGCCAGCTAACAACCAGATTTTACTAAAATATATACTGGGAGTGACCTGATTAAAAATCAGACCTTGAAGCCTAGGCAAAGTAAATGGCATCCACGTCCCAATCATAGCTATAATCAAAATCATACAGATGAAACAATTATAACATCTAGAGTCACATACATAATTTAATTTCTGCAATCTCGATCAGAGAGGGAAGATACCAGTAACAAAACATATAACCAATTTTGAACAGAAAAGGTTCCAAAACTTTTCCCACCTCAGGAGCCATCCATCGATATGTCCCAGTTTCTGCCGTCATAACTCCAGTTTGAGCTTTCACTCTAGCAACTCCAAAATCAGCCACCTTAACAACCTGTGACACAAAGCATTATATAAAAAATTTCTATACATTGCTCAAACTTATTATCTTTATCAATTTCGACTTGAATGCCTCAATGTTCAGAGCAATAGAACTTAGAAGACTCCATGAAAATGCACAAGGCTGAAAAATTCAAAAGGGAAAATCATCTAGGCATTCAATGTTCAGGAAATGAAATTATTCTGCATCTATACACACTATACATTTCAGAATATCCAAGCGAGAGACACTATTCACATCTTTTGGGAGTGAAAAAAAATGGAAACCTTTTACACATTGTAATATAAATGAGTTTTTCAGGATGGAGAATCAGTTCCCCGAGAAAAGAAGAACACAGCATAGCAAATCACAGTTTTAAGAATACAAATAAAGAAAACATCTTACTTCATTTTCATCCATCAGAAGATTGGCAGCTTTCAAGTCTCTGTGAATTATATTATTTTGGTGTAGGTAGTTCATACCCTTTGATATATCAATTGCTACTCTTAGTAAAGATGGTAGTTTAAAAGTACCCCTTTGTTTGTGGAGATAGTCATACACACTTCCACCAGACATAAATTCTGCACAAGAAAAACAAAAACAACAAAAACAAAAAAAGAAGAAGAAGAAGAAGAAGTAACTAATAGTGAGTTAACAATAAGAAAATACTCCAAAAGAGGAAAAGGAAAAAAAAAATTGAAAATTTAGGACATACCTGTTACAATGCACAAGCTTGGAGGTTTGGTGCATGCGCCTATGAATTGTACAACATTCTTGTGTCGAACTTTCCTGAAAGTGAAAAGAGGAATATTTACAAGAACTAAACTAGAAAGTGAAGCACATAACATCACCAACATTAAGTTGAAAAGGATCATAACTCGATCAATATAATTCAAACTTAGTAATATCAAAATCAGTAACTTTATAATGTTGTCATGGTGCACAGACTGATGAAGGCAGGCTAATGATCAACAGCTAAGACAGAAATCTCTACAGCCAGTTCACTGCCAACTTTTGGCACATATAATACCCAAAAATAAATATGCTTTTGGCACATCTGACAAGAAAAACAAGTCCGACAAACAAAATATGGACTACTGCTTCAGCATATGACATCACAAATTTATTATGACTGACACCATAGTTGATAATAAACAACCATAAGCTTCATAGAAATATATAATGAGTTTATAACAAGAAGAAAAGTCAACAAAAGTCTTCACGATATAAATAAAAACTGACACATTTTATCATAGCCTGGGAAAAGAATGAAAGCAAAAGAATGCTGAACAGTGCAGCTAGAAGCTGCAGAAAAATGATTTGTCAAATTCATCCTAACTCAGATATTTTGTTAAAGAAATGACAATGAAACAAGCACATCATGAACACAGGATAAATACAAGGGGATTTGGTCAAAGCCCCCTCATAATAAAACTTTAATGCATTAACACACTACTATTACCAAAATATTAAACTTTAAAATAATATAACTTTTGATATAGATGTTGGTTTTGAATAAAATTAGTATTTTTAGAATCCTCGCATTAAGATCTATCAAAAAAAATCCATATTGACTATGAAATTCTTATTAAAAAAAAAAAAAAAAATTACTATCGAAATTGATGTAAACAGTAACAGTAACATGTTACTATGTCTCACAGTAACATGTTACTCTGTTTGACAGTAACATGTTATTCTGACAATATTGTCCAAGAAAAAAAATATATATATATATATTACTTTGTCCTTACTCAATTATGTGTTTTCTTCTTAGAAAGTTTATGAAGCAAAATAAATTGGGCTGTCTTTTTTACTAAACAAGGGTCCAATGGATGGGTTTTAGCTAAATTTCCCTAAACACAATACTAGAACCCTACACTCATTCAAAAGGTAAGAATTTGGCAAACCTCATAATAAATACTTCTTGGGCAAACTCCTTCTGCAAGTCCGAATCTACACGCTCGGGCTTGAGGACTTTGATAGCTACTTCCTGACTACAGTATGTACCTTTGTATCTGCGTCATTAAAAAAATTCAGCTAATTGAACACACAAATCACAATCAAATCAACTGTCTAAGAAATGATAAACTTACAAATCACCATATGACCCTGATGCAATTTTAGTCTCAAATTTCAGAAGTTGAGGATCAATTTCCCAGACATCAGTCCCATCATTAGGTATTGTCAAATGATCAGGTTCACGTTTGATCCCTGTCTGCTCCTGCTCAGCTGTAGGAGAAGACAGATGACAGTTTGGCCAACACTGCTTCTGCATAGCAACTCAAAATGCCTAGTTAAGAATCAATATATTACTGACTATCAAAGACTAGCATAGAGCAGGAAAGCACATTCAAAGCATATTTAGAGTATATTGAGGAAGAACTTTCTATCATGATTATAGCTATTTACGGATTCCATTTGTAAAGTTAGCTATGTAGTTTCACAACTCAAGCAGCCAAAGAGTCCAGCAATCAAGTGGAACAGAATAAATAGTTTTACTTCTAAACTATAGTTCGCCACCAATTTGCAATCAATATGCCCCAAGTCCCACTCAATTACTAAAAAAGAAAAAGAAAAGTGCGCACAAGCTCATCTTAACTCTCAATGTTATACTAATAGTAATGTGTAACTGCTTAACTAAGTCCAAAAAACAATTTCTGCTTCCAATGTAAAGATGGAGTCAATATAAACAGATCATTCAAACTACAACTCTAGAAAGGAATCACCATCACAAATGGTGAAATAATTAAAAACAACCCACCACGCCTAAGGATCGATTCAAGATATACTGACCAAACCAATACCAAATATTCTCATAACAATTGCCTGAGCTGAAATTATTTTTTTTTTAAAAAGAAGAATAATTTTTTTTTTTTTTTTACTGATGCTCTATCACATAATACAAGTTTTACGAATCTCAAGCACAAATTACAGACACAATATATATTTTTTTTTTTGATAAATAAATTACAGACACAATATTGTAAAAGAAATATCAGGGAAGTACCTCAATCTTCAAGAATTCCTTTTTTAATGCAGTTTGGAGCAGCTTGGTTTCCTAAAAATAGACAAATAAATCAGTCAAAACATTTCTGGCGAATAGAAGCACAAGAAAGGGTAAACAAAATATCAAACTTGAGCATTATAATTTTAAATTTTTATTTTTCAGGGTTCTTCAGATTTGCCAAGTTTAAAAAATGACTCTAAACTACACTCTCAAGTCCTAACACTACATTTTCAAAGTCAAAAAAATTACTGACACCAATTGTACAGAAAAGGACAATATAAAACACAAAAACTCCGACAAAAAATTGAATGAACAATTCGGCATTCTAACATGGGTGAAAATGCAGAAATCAAGATCTGAGTTCAAAGATCTTGATGACACATATGCTGAAAAAGAAAGAAATAGAACTCGAAAATATAGTACACACAAAGTAGCTTGATCTGTTTGCCATAAGAATATAAACATTCTACTACATAACTGGATAAAAAAGTATGAAAAGAAAATACCTCGTAGGGCCAACCATCAACAACAAAGACATCCAAGGAGTACCCGTCTACAGTAGAAAAAACATGTGCTTCCTGGATGTTCAGCCCAACCTCGCCTAGTAAGGCAGTCAGCTGCAGAATTCTACTACTCAGTGATCGTGTGGTGGAGGCACTATATGATATTATCAAAAGGAGTTTACTTTTTTGTTCTTTAAATATTGTACTAAAACAAGCAAACTTGCAAACTACCTGACTGAGGAGCTTTGGCTTGTCATCCGTTGAAAATGTAATTTCATGCATGGGCCTGCATGATTGTCAAAATCACATTAAAGTATAAGCTACATAATGCAAAATAATGAAATCAGTGTAGCAATTGTTCCATAAAAATCCATGTGAAATGCTTTGAACTTTTACAGAACCACCAAATATGTCCAGAAAATATAAAAAATCGGGGCCAAAATGAAGCATTTAGTGAATTTCAGCAATATTTACCGGGAGTACTGTACATGGGAAACAACACTATCCCCATCTTGAACTTGAGATTTGTTTGCTTCAAGTGCAAGGGCTTCAAGATTAGGAGATGAACCAAAGGCAGGTGGCAGCTTAGGAATGAACCTTTGGGCACCTTCGTCCCTGGGAGAGCTAAAACGGTCAGAATCAACTGTATCTCCATCAGAGATGGGAGAAACCTGCATGTGACAGTGATAGACAAAATGCATTCCATCAAGCAACAAAATTTAGACCAACTATTCTAATAAAAACTCCTATAAAAAAAAACCGTGGAAAATCATGGAAAGCAAGGGTCATGTTTCATTCTTGATACAATGCAATGCTCTAGAACATGGAAATTAAAAAACTATGGAGCAGTTGGACAAACGCTGAATATATACAAACAAATTGGAGGGAATAACCTGAAAATCATAAAAGAGAATTCTTGATATATACGTCACTCAGATTGAAACAGTGACCAAACAAAATTACACCAGAATCCAAGCAAATCAATCCTAGATCTGTGTTTGAGGTTTTAAGGGATAATTTAAAACGCCATACAGCTCAGTCTAATGTAATTGAATCTAGTATATGGTTTATGATATTGTAATGATTTTAATATCCTAAAGCGATAAACCTAGCATTATTCTCCTTATTTCTATGATTCCATCCCTAGGTTTGAATAAGGCCTGACATCTATTTGTTTACAAACCTTAGCATTTCTCCTTGTTTCCACCTCCAAATCCACTAACTTTTTCCTTGCAATACAGCCCCAAAATACAAAAATACTAGGCTATCTTGTGTCATTAGAAGAATTGACTAGACTGTTGTTTCAAGTGTTTGAATTTGATTAGACTGTTGCTAATATACCATTAACTCATTACGAGCAATTTTCAACTGCTTGTCGACAAACAATTCACAACTGATATTGGTTTCCAATATACAATCCATTAAGATAATGTTGCACCAGCATTATAGACGCCTAACACCCCAAGTGAAGCTAGACAGACATTGTACAACAAATTACTCCTAATGACTGGTCAAGAAGGACACAAGAGACGTCAAGGTATGCCATAGGTAATTGTAAACGTATCTCAAGATGATGATTGGCAAGAACCAAGGAACAAGGGATGATAGAACAAGGATAAGGGAACACTAACATAAAATTCGTTGAATAAAATACTGCAGAAATATTGCAGTGATTGTACATAATTTTTATATCATAATTGTCAATAGCTGCTAAGCACTGTAAAACACTTACAGATTCAGAATGATGGAATATTTATCCCCAAAAAAAAAAAAAAAAATTCAGAATGATGGAATGCAAAAGAATACAAGCAATTTTATTCAGTTTCAGTTATCTCTACAGTAATGAACATGATGCCATTACAATGCCAAGCAAATTAACTTACCTGCACCATCCGAATTTCAATTGCAGGTCTATTAGCAGGTTCATGAGCTAGTTGTAGTAAACGCTTATGCATGAGAACATCTTCTGCCCTCTCCACATTCACATCAAGTGCATACCTACAATGGAGGAGACCAAAAACTTCAACAAAAACAACCAAATGTTTTCACAAATAACATTAAATTCAAGTAATAACGGTTGGTATTTTCCCATAATAATATAAGAAAAATATACAAAATAAAATAAATAGAAATGACAAAACAATTTTTTTTTAAATTTATTTATTAAAGAATGAAATACAGAATAAACTATACAAGTAAAAATATATAAATAAACTAGATTACATCAAGGGACATATTACAAGATGGATTCCCATGAACATATAAAATAATATGCAAGAAATAGTTCAAATCTAAAAGTTTGAAGAACAAAAGATAAGAGATACAAACCAAAACTTGTGTGATATTATAATTTCCTTAAAATAGATCCACCGCCTCCCGATGGGCGCTAGAGATACGCAGACATTTGTCTCCCACGATACGACGGTCGAAACCAGCTAATGCAGAAGCACCTTCTGAATAGTTTTGACAAACTTGACAATGGCAACACCCTCTCTCTGATAAGAACCAAAGAAGGGGCTAGCACAAAGAAGATAGAAAAATTTCTGTGGTATAAAAAATCTTCTTCAACTTTATCTAAAGAAAATCACAAATTTTTCATCTCAAAAATATTTCTATCTCATCTATCTAAGTTGGAAGGGAAAGGCCATTTTTATACTTGTAGGGAAAGGCATGAAGGTTATCATAAAACTTAGCATCAATGACCATCAACTTTATCTATAAGGACTAAAGTTACAAAGGTGTAAAACTCTCATGTGTATAATATGATCATCAACTCCATCTTCAAAAGATAAGAGTTATAAAGGTTGAAAACCTCTCTTACATTATATATATATATAATATGCTATTTAAATAATCCAATTACATGGGTCGCAAAATGGATACGGGTGTTGGATTACAACTCAATCCAAACCTAATTTAAAACATATGCACAAGACAAGTCCAGCCCAGTATAGCACAATCTAACACATATCCAAGACTAAATCCAATACATGCACATACAAAAGCCTAGGCCAGTCCAAACCAAGACTAAGACTAAAACTAAGACTAAGTCCAAGTCCAATACTAGGGCCAAGCCTAACTTCTATTGATATCCACCTTACGAGACAATTCTCATTCACAACTTAATAATTTTGGCTCATTATTTCTGTATTACAACATTCTCACTTAAGACAATACAAAACCATTCAAACCCACCTCAACCGGTGGTTAGGTCCCACTTTAATTTTGAATTAAAGTTGGCGTTTTCCAACAATAACTCGTTGCAATTACCATAAAATTCATTGTGGTAAGTTATCCCTACATTGCAATCTGCTAGGATCATAAAGACTCCACAGTCGACTCTAAGCTCAGATGAGATTGATGTACTAAACAACATTTAAATGAACTCTCGACAAGCAAAAACTGAGCAGACGAAGACAATTAAAGAGAGAAAAATCTTTTAACACCAGAAAATCCAAAAACTAATCAACGCAGAACATATTCAAGATGTCGATAACGAAAATAAAACAAAACTAAGCAAATAAACACATATAAAGCATATATACATGCAAGTACGCAACTAAGTTGAACTAAGACACTCAAAATCAAACAATTATTCAAATATATCACAAATAAACGCACAAAAATAGATGATTATACACAAAATGTAACAGAGAGATTGAAGTGAGGGGAAAAGTAAAGGTACCGAGTGGGAAGGCGATTGAAGTGAGCCCAGAGTTCATCGTCGAAACCAGGTTCTATAGCCTCGGGGTTATTTGATTCTTTGAGCCTACGGAGGACCTCATTGTACACCTCAAGCTTCCTTCTCTGCTGCCTAGAGTTCGCTTGTAACGAATCCACCACCCGGCTACCACAGCTCTCGTTATCTTCCATCACCATTGATTGGATAGCAAGAAAACGAAGGAAAATTCACAAGAAAATGCTATTTCCGAGATCCGAAACAAATAGAACCAGTAGAAAAACAGAAAAATTAACAAGTTCAAATCATATGGAGAAAACAGATTTGAGAAAGCTTTTTGAACTCTAAAACATTAATTTGTTACAATTATATGCATACGCATATACATACTTTTATACATACGTACAAAATATAGAACAAAATAAGAACAGCTGCACTGGTAGTGGTGTTCCGTTAGGAAGTTTTCATTCACCTCCCTTCCTCCCTCACTCTCTTTCTCTCTCCTCATCGGCGCTCCCTCTCTCAATCTCTCTCTCTCCTCATTATGTTAAGGGTATGTTTGGTTGGATGGATTATAGTATGGGATTGAGATTATTAATTCGTGGGTCTAATTATCTTATATTTATTTTAATATTTTAGTTTAGGATTATTAATCTAATGGATAATTAATCCAACAAATTTGTAGGATTATTAGTAATAGGGGTAGGGATGAGATTGTTAATCCAGCAGATATTAATCCAATTGGATAGTGAATACCACACTAATTTAATAGGATCATTAATACTTCACTATTAATCTTGTGAATCACACATGACTTAAAAGTAATGCCTACCAATATCAAATTTTTTATCAAGTTACGCAGTTTTTTGTTGAATGATTTGAGGAGAGATTTGAAAAGTGAAAGAAAAAAGTTAGGTGAAATATGAATAAAATATACTTATATTTTATCTAGTTTCACAGTATTAATGAATAAGAAAAATGATGCAGACCACTAATTAGTGGTTGCTCTAATTATGTGGTGCCACATGTATTTTGTGTCTTAGTTTTGTTTTGTTTTGTTTTTTTTTTTTTGCTTTCCACATCATTAGTGGTGGTATTAGTGGTAGAAATTTAGTGGTCTGTAACATTGTTGAATGAATAAATATCTCATATAGATGTGAGATCTATAAAAGTGTGAGATTCATATCGTGTGAAATATTTGATAATTTATATAGTAGAAAATTTAGAATCTATAACATTCTATTTATCTTAAATTTTGCTAAGCTTCAATAATAAAATAAAAGAAGGAATTTACTAATATATGATAATATAAGTATATTTGTAGACTATAGTGGGATATAAATAAAAAGTTATGAGAGGTAAGTAAGTATCACTTATATCCTGTGTTAATTATTTTTTTTATCTTTTCCCATCTACATGTAATTCTCTCAAAATAAAAAGTTTTATGAAGATTTTTTTTTTTTGATTAGTTTGTGATATTTTATTATTGGAATGGCATGTAAATTTATTTTTTATATTAATTACTATAATTGATCATTAGAGAAGATATGAGATAATATTATCTTAAAAATCTTAATTAATTATCATATTATTAAATTTAATTTTTTTTTATCAAGAATAACATTATTCTTTATTATATGTGTAATCAAATAATAAGAAATTTTCATCGTATTTTTTCTCCGTAAAATCTAACATTACTCATTTTAAATTTTGGTGGTAGCCCTCATAAAAGTAATACTACCATGAATTTTGTTATTATCTTTCCCCATGTGGGGTCTCTTGTTTCCGAGAAGGTTCATTGGTGTAGTGCGCACCCTCTGGCCGGTGTGGATTGGTTTGGGCTTATCTGCTCTGCATGGGTTTATTAGTAATTTACTTGCTTAATCCAATTGTTAAAATAATGGACCATGTGCTATAGATATTATAATAAATTTTAGGTATAGAATAAAATTAACTTTTATAAAAAGAAAAGTTTTTAATATATCTATTTATATGTATTCATGAGACAGAATTTCTTCTTATATACGTACTTAATAATAATAAATGTGGACCTACCAATTGTGTAAGAGGTGTACATTGAGTTATGCTAGGGATCTCAAATATTCTATCAAATATTCTATTAAACTTCTTACATGTGTGGGACCCATACACGTGGATTTCTATGAGTCTCACCTCATGTGAAAGGTTTAGTAGAATATTTGGGATACATAGCATTTCTCTAGTACATTAGTTAGCTTTCATTTGAGATTAATTAATTTAGTTTCATCCTGATTCTAATTAAAAATTTTGTTTGAGATAATTTTTTGACTTTTTTGATTTGGATGTGATAGTTGTGAAAAAAATTATTATAATTTAAATGTGATATTTTATTTTATTAGCTAAATTAACATATTTTGTCTTTTAGTAAATTAATTTAACTCCAACCAACTATCCAAACGAGGCCGGTGTAAATTTATTATATTAGAGCATGTTTTACAGACTCATTAAAAGAAGTATATTAGCTATTATAACTAATCTCATTATTTTTTATTCTCTTCAACAAATTAACTATTGCAATAGCTATTTTAATAATACTATTCCAGGTTAACTATATTTGGAGAGTTTTAGAAGGCTCTTTAACCGAAATTGTGTGGATAAATATGTAAAAGTATTAGAGCACACAGATGAAAAGTTAGATAAAATAAACAGTATATAATTTTTATCATTTATTTGATGAAAAATAAAAAATAGCATTTGAGTTGCGCTAGTAATTGGGTTTGTTGATCAGTATTCTAAAAATATTACGTAATAAAATTTAAGATAATTATACATTTTTATGACACATATATTCATATATATATATATAGGAAAAGCACTGGCATCCAAATGAGAAGAGTTTTAAGTTAATTGAATTATTGACTAATGGGGTACCCTTTGGTTAAAAAACATTTATTAATAATACCAAAAATAAATGAACTTGTGAAAGATATAATAAATGAGATTTTTTTTTTTTTAAAGTTTCTGATATTAACATTTTATAAGATAAATGATATATAATATTTTTATAGTAGTTAGGATCCCTCAACCTTTCTATATAAAAAATTCGACTCAGAGAAATTTTGTCCGACACAGAGAAATTTCGTCCTGATTCAAAGAAATTTTTACATAAAAATTTCTCTGATTTCACAGAGAAATTTTGAAATTTCTCTAATTCAGAGCCGAAATTTCTCTGAATCGGGCAAAATTTCTCTAAGTCAAATTTTCTCTATGAAAATATTGAGGGACCTTAGCTAATAAAAAATATATTTATCTTGGACCTCTCCTACTACACAAAATTAGAGAGGGATGTTTCATAAATTTTTCCTATAATAAATGCTTATAGAAAATAATTTTCAGTCACTTTGTAAAAAATAAAAAGGCAAAGAATGGTGAGAAAACTCATACAATGGATAGGGGTGACCAGTGCATATTCCAATCTGTCCAAACCGACCGAATCAAATCGAACCGATCCGTCACATTTTGGACGGATGCGTGATGACGAGTGGACGGTTGTGGATTATTTTTTTCAATCCGATCCGCCTAATTTTGGCCGGATGGCGGATTTGAGATTCTTTTGACCACAACCGAACTGCTAAATCGCGATCACCCCTAGTAATTTGTAAGACTTTGTGTTTTTAATTTGGAAATCCTTTTATCAAATGATAAGAGTTGATATTTGGTATTTTTGTGTGGAAAATATAGAGCTTAATTTTATCATTTTTTAAAAAAAATCAAATTAAATAGTTTTTGAATAGAAAAAATTAATGAAATAATTTTGATAATACATGATTGTCTTATATGTATTTATTATTGGTATTTGATAATTTACTTGATAATCTTTTGATTATGTTGAGTTGGATTATTATCCAAAAAAAATTGTTGACAAATTATTGTATTATGTTCAAAATTTGTAAAAGTTTAAACTGTCAAACCAATTCGCATCCATCTATTAATCCGCTCAATCTGCATTTGTCAATTCGATGGACAGATGCAGACTAATTTTTTCCAATCCCCCCATCCAGCGAACAGATGGCGGATTAGAAATTTCCAGACTGTAATTGAACCACGAACCTCCTTAATAATAAAAAGTATCATTAAAATGAAATACACCTTAATAATATATCACATCAATCTTAATATTAATACTTTATATGAATTTTGTTAATTTATATAGTTTTATTTAGAGAGAGAGAGAGAGAGAGAGAGAGAAGGTGAGTACGAGAGTCGCAACCTTTTGATGTGGTCACCACGCACTTTGTGTATGCGAATATGCAAGTATACAGCAGAACTCATGAAAAACTTGTGAACGGAGAGAGAGAGAGAGAGAGAGAGAGAGATGTTTGGTTACATGATGCTGGCTTGAAAGGTGGAGAATGAAGAGGGCCATTAAGAGCGTGACATTTCAATTTTATTGGAAATATCTTTATGATGATTATTACTCTTATATTGGAAAAATAAGATTTCTCATATCATTTGTCACTTTCTATATTGATTTCTGCTATAAAAAAAATTATATAAAAAATATTTTTTCATTATTTGATTGTAATCTTAAAACTAATATGTTAATGATTGTAATATTGGAGAGGTGATGGTAGAGTGGTGGCTCTAGAATTGTGGTGGAGCTAGCAGGATGGTGGTGATGGGTGTGGCGATAGTGACAATAGTAGTGATGATGGTGCTTGTGTGATGACCTTGAAAAGTTTGTAGTTCAAAAAATATTTTTCATGTTCTAAAAGTTAAAAAATATTATTTGTTGAAATAAATTTATTTCCGTTTGACTACCAAAAAAATATATATATGAATCTTTGTCAAAAAAAAATAAAATAAAGTTTAAATAGATTTTATCAATTATATTTATTATTAATATACATCGCATCGCATAACAAATAAAATATATCAAAAATATGTGATGATCGTGATATTATTATTACACTAGTGGACAGGCAAAAAGTAAAAGGATATGAATTGGTATGACTTTGTTTACTGTTGTCTTAAAAAATTAATAAACGTGTCATATGTTTTATATATAATCTAATTTTAATAAATTTTGAGTAATGATTGAGATTCCATCCTTACAAGATCCTCACAAGACTTCCATAAATCTAAACCACTCATGATGTGGACCCTACACATACAAGAAGGGTCAAGATCAGTTTGAGAGTGTGGAGTCATTCCTAAAGGGAGTCCCAAACATTTTTCTTAGACAAAATATAAATGAATTATAATTTAAGAGAGTTAATGGTAATTTACCCTATTATTATTATTATGATTATGATTATGGGAAGATAAAAGATGAAAGGAACTCGAATTGATGTAACTTTGCCCACTGTTGGGCAACAAAGGTGGTCTTACTATTGCTGAGCCATCCAGTTCTTGAGAACATGAGCTTATCCAGAGTTTCATGTGTCAAACATGAAAAGTGTGAATTTTATTAGTGATAATATTATACTTATTAGTGATAATAACTATTTAATGTTTAGTATATAAATGTTATTAAGTATAATTGACAACACTACGATGGATGATTAAATATGTTTATCAAAATTTATTCTTCAATGTTGTTGGTCTATGATTTTAACCAAATAATATGTAGATTACAATGGATTCGCATGCAAATCGGAATAAACCTTGTTTAAATTAAAGATAACCTAAATAAATCAATTCAATTAGTTGGTGATCACATGCGAGACCTTTGTTGTTAAAGGTTCATACTAGTGTCCAGGTTCCTATTAAAAAAGTTAGGCTCAACCAAATTAAATATGTTACATATGGGAAAGTAAATTAATATGCATATTTAATAGCTCTTAATTGTATTTTCAATTAATTAGCACTTGGTGTCAGAAGTGACACGTAACCTAATTATTTAGGGATTGTTTGGAGTTTATTTATTTAGTACAATTTTTAATTTTTAGGTAAAGATGTGCAAAAAAAATAGAGAGGTGATATGATACAAATAAATGTACTTATCAAATAAGTATACTTACTTAGATCATCCCCAAACAACTCCTAATCTATGAAGTAATAAACTTCTATCTTGTAGTAGTTATTGGTAGATTTGCACTTTGTCCTATTAGACTTTCTTTTATAGTTTAATTATTTAATTTATTATAATTATCTTGATATTTGTAAATATTCTCTTATTGATTGATAAAAAAAAATAAAAAAAACCTCTTACAACAAAGAATCAAATTTATTGTAAGCAATGAAAGTTTGAAGTTGCTAGACCTTGCTTGCATGTACTTCATCTCTATAATAACCACTATTGCTCCTCTTGATTTCATCATCAGAAACTTTCACATCTAAACTCAATCCTGATTCATGATTGAAATCTGACACTGCTTAATGCATTTTTTATATGTTAGGCGATCACTTTATATTCAAAATGTTTTATTTTATAATGTAGAGGCGGGAATTAAGGTACCACAACTACCGATTGCGACAATGAATAGATCGTAAACCTGATTGGTGATGTTTGTTTAGTGTGATTGTTTTGTTTTTTTGTGTTACTGTTGGGGATCTGGGATCCCACCCAAGACCTTCCAAAAATTATACCAAGCAGAAAAAATACACACATAATGAAACACAATATTTAACGTGATTCGGCCTCAATACATATGTCCACAAGAGAGAAACCGATTATCACTATAATAATGGAAAGATTACAAAGAGAATAATAATAAAGAAAGAGCTCACACCATCCTCACTCCTCACACTCTACCCGTCTCCCTCGCCTACACAGAGGGAGACTCACTCTCTGCCTCACATTTCTCACTCTCTCTGGTTTTCCTCTCTCATCTACCTTTCCCTGCTTAGTTTCTCTCTTTATACATCGAAGAGAGAAGTGTGAAAGCCACCATTCTTGACTTCCATCAGCCTCCATTCCTGACTTTTGGTGCCTCACCTTTCGGTTGCTTTTGGTGGAGAATAATCACCCCTCACATGGGGTGATAGATATCCAACGAATCACCCCTTCAATCCATTTGAGGTGATCCACAGCCTATACTGCTGCTAATCTTGTCACGTCCAAAATCCAGCATAGTTTGTGTCTCCTCATGAGACGCCTGTATCCCTGAAGCTAGAGATAATACACCAAAGATACAAGAGGGGAAGGGAATCCTACATCCTCAACTCAACTCACACCACTCTCTGATTTGGACAGAGCCTTTGCTCCTATCTCCTACAGATCTCTTCCACGCTTCTTGTCTCGGATGTTTTCACCTGCCATGCTTGAACTTACGTAACAAAGATATTTAGCACCCTCTAATTGGATGCCCTACACCCCCCTACCCAGGATGCCCTGCACTCCCTTGAGTACTTAGTGACACTACAACTCCTCTCTAGCATGCCACTAACTTGCCATGCATCACAATACATGACTGGAGTAACATAAAACACTCTATTTTCCAAACAACATGCTTTGCCTGGTCAACTTCCTCTGTCTTCTTTGGTCAAAGCTTTTCCTCTAAACTATCAATCTTTGCCCTCTGCACTTTTGAACAACCTCATAGCGTTTCCACATACGTTCGTTGTTTATGCCTTTGCAATCCCTGATTTGTTATTCAGTAGATTGATGGTTGACAGTAGCTCCATCTGTCAAAGCATCATCATCTATGCAATTTCTTACATAGTGCTCACACCCATGGCTTCTGGTCTCCCTGCACCGAGCTCGCCTGAGAGATTCGCATCAACTTTATCTTTCACTGCCATGGAACTAAAGATACCACCATAAAGATTTCCTCCTTTCATCGAGGTTTTTTCCTCCTTTCATGAAGGTTTTTCTCCTCCTTTTTTTATAGAAATTTCCTCTTTTCATCAAGGTTTTCTCCTCACTGCATGAAGGTTTTTTTCCTTTACCCTATATGGAAACTCGTATATTCTCTAAATCTATTAATTCCCTTTCAAAATCTATTTTATATTTCAATATATTAACCTGGTGTGTCAATCGTATCATGGTTAACTTGTTTCCACCTCCATGGCATTATAAATATGAAACTCAAGACCAGGGGAACAAGAGACATGGAATAGGTAAGCTGGGGAGGGATGAGAATGGATGATGGTGGGGGAGTAATTAATAGGGTGAGGTGGAGTGGAGGGATATGGGTTTGAGCCTCCTACGTGGGAAGCAAAAGTGGCCTTTCAATATTACCATAGGTCAGGTTCAGTTAAAATGTTTTTTTCTTGTTTGTTTGTTTTTTTATTATTTTTTTTAAGATTTAATATTGGGCGAAATGGACGATTGAAGAATTACATTGAACAAGAAAAGGTTTTGCCAGCGAAGAAAAGTGACAAATGGAATAGATCGGACTTTGTTACTCAATTCAACTTCAAAAAGTCTCCCCCACCCATTCCTCTCTCTCGTGTCTTGTTCTTGGGATCTATATATTTATATATATAGAATCTTATCCAAAATCCAGAGTTGATTTATTTATTTTTTCTATTTTGACTCGTTATTATAGGTTAATAATGCAATAAACAAGAGAATAAGGGAGAGTAAGAAGGGAAGATGATGTTACCTGACCTACTCAACAAAAGGTAGGTTCCAAAACAGGACTATTAATCTAATTATTATTCCTCATCCTGTTTGTTTCCTTTTATCCTATTTGTTTCCTTTTTTTGGTATGATGGTTCGGTGTTTCTTCCAAAAATATGCCTTACTATGTTTGTGATATTTCACATTCTTAGGCCTATAACATATTTCACATTCATAGGCTTATAGGCTATAGGTATCTTTTACTATGCATTACTATGTTTTAGAAAAATACTTACATGACACGATTAAACTAAACGATTATCAAATAAAGTGTCACATAACATAAATTTTAAAAACCATGAAAAGTTATTTTTTAATTAATATCTATTTGTTTTCATCTATTTTCCTAATTCAATTATTCAACCAAAAAGGAAAAATTTACTTTTCTCCAAGGTTCCATTTGAAAATTGGCTATTTAAATTGATTTTTTATTTTTTAATAAAAAAACATACAAAACATTAAAAAAAGTAATGTAACAATTTATAATAATTTTTTAACTATAAATTAACTTTCTAAACGGAGCCTTAATTTTATTTTGTTCATAAATTTAAAACTTAAATAGAGACAAAATTTGTGTAAATGTCATTGATAGGACTACTAAAGAGGTAGGTAGGTACCCACCACCAACAGATAAGATGGCACATTTTTAGTGTTAGGGTTGATTATTAAAGCAAAGCTCTCAATCCAATTGGTTACTAACTTGAAAGTTGTTCCCCAGTTTCGTTTTTCAAGGACGAGATAAGCTTCATTTTATAAAAACAAAATCCGGGTGCATAGCTTTAAATCTGGGTGCATAGCTCTATGATTTGTCCAACATTTTTGCAGGAGATTCAATGTGTACTATCATTACATTACATTACATTACACGTAAAGGCAGACAACATCGCTGTCGCCAACCAACTATACCCACAAACCATAGCTGTGTTTGGATCAACCATTTACAAATAAAAATAAAGAAAAATAAAAATCAAATCCCTCCATTTTTTTTTTCCCCTTTCATAACCTCCTCTTAAATTTTTGATTCAAACATAATGGCAGTCTGAACATCAAAATCTCAGATATAAATCTTCATCCTTCCCGAGTCACTATAAAATTTTTAATATTACCGGATATCCAACTATACAAAAGAGAACTGACATTTGAATTCATGGATTCTATTCTATGTAAAATATTTTACTAACTAATATCCAATACATGTAACTTTGTGGAAAATGAGTTTGTACACTTTGAGAGCATGTGAACAAAACACAGAATCTGATCAGTCTAAAACTACAGCTCCCACATTCAAAAATTGTATTAACTTCACCTAAAATTGTACACTCTATTGTTTTAAACCAACCAAAATTTGTGTATTGTTCGTGCACTATGAACCGGACTTCACAAAGTGGGCATTTGATACACAACCCATGCTGCAAAACTTTACAGTCAGCAAGCAATGTTCATACTTGCTTCAACCTAAAGCACAAATACACAAGACACTATTGATATACATACACAAAAGTAACATACAACGATATTGCATACAGTCAGCAAGGTATGTTCACACTTGCTGCAACCTAAGCACAAATACACAAGAGACTATTAATTTACACACAAAAGTAACATAAAGCTACATAAATAGTAAAAGCTTGCAGATCAAGATCAACCCACCAACTCAAACATCATTTTCAGCATCCTCCATCTCCTCATCATCATCATCATCACCACTCTCAATTTCACCTTCAAGAAGCCACTGCTCAAGTTCATCCATTTCTTCATACACATGCATGTACAGTTCATCCGAGGTATCCCATTGGTCCGTACCCAACTCCTCACCACGACAAGCCACATGCAAGAATGGTCTACTTCTAGCTAAAGCGTCTACCATATCTCTGTTCACACTTCCTGTGACACCCAACCATCTCAACCTCGGAAAATAAGGCTTCTTCAACCATCGGAATGAAAGTTCTGTAATCCCACCACAGTTATAAAGATCCAACAATCGCAAGATACTCCCCCGACACCAATCCTCTTCAACCTGCATTGAAGCTAATGCCATAACCGAAGTATCGCCTATACGCGGACACTGACGCATTCGGAGCTCGGTAATTGGAACCCGACTTTTCGCAAGTAAAAGGACACCAGCATCAGAGAAATTGGGAAGATTTGATAGGTCCAGTTCTTGCAGCACGAGTGTACAAGAGCCATCAAACAAAAAAGAGATACACTTGTCTGTAAGTCTCTTGCAACCTCTGACTGACAACGAAATTAGTGAACTTATCACTCCTCTCTTTAAGTATGACAATCCCACATCACTTATATCAGAACCGTCTAATAGTAGAGTTTTTAATTTAGGAAGAGTGCTGATGGCTTTGAGGGATTCATCTCCAAGGTTCCTACAGTCCCTCAAATCAAGAACGCTAAGATCCATGTTGGATGTTAAACGCATGACCGCGTGGTTTGTCAAGAGATTACAACGTCTTAAACTAACATGCGTCAGAGAAAGTGAAGTTGCAGAGATGTCGTGAAATACCAGATCAGTTAGTTGGGTCCCATGAGAAACCCTAAACTTGTATAGCATTGAGCAAGAATGCAAGATTGTCTTGAAACCAGTATCTGTAACCCGACAGAAACCACCAAGAAATATACTTTCCATGCTTGAGCATCTGTCGGCCATCAAAAGGAGTCCAAGATCATTGACTCGGTTAAAGTAGGTAGTGACAAACTCCTGCTTTCGGACCAAGGAAAGATGTTTCAGTTTCCCATGTTGATTAATTTGTTGAAGGCCGAAGTTGGTGAGATCGAATGCAACAGTAGGTTCAATTATCGGTGCGTCTCGAAGGTCCAAATGGGTTAAGGAGTTGAGATTTTTAGATATTGTGCTGACCATAGTGTCGGTAATGTAATCTACTGAAAGGCACAATTTGCAAATACTAGGCAAGATGGATGCCCTAACATGATTTGGGGATTGATGGTGTCCAACAGTTGGGCTAAGCAGTTCGGTCACCATTACAGAAGAAATATACCCAATCTCAAGAGAAGTGAGTTTTGTAGAAGCCAAAGCCCAAACCCGAGCAAAATTAGGACGAAGAAATATTGAAACATCAAACATCAGGATCAGTGTCTGCAAAAAATAAAATAAAGGAAAAGAAAAGAGAAGAAAACAAGAAGAATAAGAACTGGCTAGTCTCAGAAAACTTCTGTGAGAAAAATTTTGCAGAAGGACCAATGTCAAAACTATTTTCCAAACATTTACAAGGCATCCACAATTAAGATTAAACCGAAGGCACATCCCAAACAAATTATAAGTGCACTTTAACATGTGAGACCATCATAGACAAGCTAATATGCACAAAAATGAAGAACGGTTGTAAAACTTTGGCATATGCCATCATTATACATGTGATGATATACATGTGGATGCAGTGATAGAATGCAAGGGAGGCATCCCCAAGGAAAGTGTATGTAATAATCCCAACCTCTCTCTTCTTGTGGGTTTATTCAATGAAATTAAACCAATGGTGGGAAACAAAGCATCAAAATAGGACCAACGTGTTGTTAAAATGTCCGAAATTATGAAATTTATTTTTAAATTAGGACACATTCAAGAAATGTCAGATAAGTTTGAAAAGAATGGCCTAAAAACACTAATGTTCCAAAGATTAAGAGAAAATAGATGGACTGCTATTTGCAAATCCTCCAAAAATGTTGACAATGGTCTCAAAAACACTAATGTTCCAAAGATGAAGAGAAACATCCGGTTTGAGGCAAACCCCCGTCGGCAACCACCAATCCAATAAAAGCCCTGAGGTTTGCTGAAGAGAGATGATCTTGGAAGAAAACAAGGTCATCGTCCAAGTGTTGTCAAAGACCTTCAATCTTGTCAAGGTTGAAGAGTTGTTGATGATTCGTTTTGCTGATAGAAAGAGGACGGAGAGAGCGTAGAGAGTATTGTTGAGGAGCATGGAGTTGCGATAGATTTGTTATGAACTTTATGCAGTTTCTAGGGTGGAATAGGGATTCGATGGTCTCGAAGTCAACAATAGAAGTCTCGAATTGTGGTGGTTCAACTTGTCTCAAAAAATACATAACTTATTGGAATACCAATAGAAAGGGTTGATGATAGAAGATAAGTTCTTATCTTAAAGATGGAGGGTGGAGGATGGGTACAGATTGTGAATGCTTTTATGGATTTCAAAGGTTGAGTGACAGGTCAAAGGGGGAGGCGAGGAAAAGCAATCTGGAGGCTGCAAATGTTCAGCAGCGGTCAGTGAAGAGATTGGAGGCCCAGACTGGACTTTGGGGTAAGGGGTGTGATGTGGAGGTACCTTGGCCTGAGTGTGAGGATGTAAGCCTCCTACTTCGGTCAACAGTCATTGTTTGGTGGGTCATTTCAATTTCTCCAGTTAGAAAGCTCCAGAGCTTTTAAACATCAGAATTTGGGTGGCGAAAAGGTGGATGGTATTGGTTTGGTTCAAGTATTGGAGCTTTAAGGGGTTTCGTAAAAAGCTTCTAAAGAGAGAAAACAGCACTAAAACTACTTTATATCTCCATTTCCAAAATTTGGTATAAAAAAAAAAAACACCAATAATTTTTCATACAAAAATCTAATCATGAAACTCTACACACAACCTTTTCTTTTTTAATAAATAATGAAATTTTAGACATGCTTCCTTCAACATCTTCAATTAAGCATTATTCATATAGGGACTTCACTTGCACATACATACATACAATGTCTAAATACTTCTGAGATGGTTCTAAGCCAAGTGCTTCCTTTTCCCTGTTGAGGCTAAGCTACAATAATTAGTTAAGTGTTGACTCATCACTCCGGCATCACAATGTTGTTCCAGTAAAGATGTATAAAAGATTCAAGAAACAAAAAATTGATAATAGATTTTTGTTGCCAAATGAGGAAGAACTGAGAGAGAGAGAGTGGACTAGCTCTCTAGTGTGATTAGCATAAATAGACGACAAAAGCAACTTGGAAATTAAGATTGTGTGGAGAAGAAACCCCCAAACTCTTATTTATCAAAAAAAAAAAAAAAAAAAAAAAAAACCCAAACTCAATATTCGTTACTTAGTGGAGGTTAGAAACTATGCAAACGTACTCCTGTGCCTGTGACTAATCATAGGTAAATAGTAAGTGACTTCATTGAGCTGATATGTGACCTAATCTCCATACACATGCGTATCAGTACATAATCTTATGATTTTTTTTCCTTTTAGGTCACATACTGATATGGAATCTTCAAATTGTAATTGTTCCACCCCTATAATAGTCATTTTCAAAATGGCTATAATTAACAATTTGAGAACCGGTGCTATTACACCATAAGCTCAGCATGAATAAAGGGCACCCACATCTCGCTTTACTGAGCTAGAGAAACATCATTCTTTACTAAACGTCATTTCAAGCATTATTAAATGTCATCCTAACAGGCAAAAACTAAACAATAAAGCTAATAAATTGCTTATGAAAATGAACTGCAAAGCAAGGACATAAAGCATCTTTAATAAGGTATATGCTGTGTTGAACATATAACCCAGAAGTAAATCTTATAGTCATCTAAATGTCATTTCAACACATTTTTGTTTCAAAAACATTCAAGCTAAATGGAGGAGACTGATTTAAGTAATTTGTCTTAGCACTCCAATCAACTCACAAATCGCTTAATTGTTATGGAAAAAGGGTACTTATCGATAAAAGATTATTCTTGTTAAATCTATTACTAAACTGACTCCTACGCAGTTCTATTCAATGTCCAATATACCATTTATTGTAATGAAAACCTTACTTCTAATTCAGGGCAACCACTTAGCAACTCCTCTAGATCAGACACTTCTATCGATCGCCCTCTTTTCTCTGCCACAGAACTCAAGTACAGAGACCTGAAGAAAAAGTAAATACACAAATCTAATAACAGTTTCACTTGGAACAGCACAAACATAGCTAATCGTGCACTATAAAGTTCAAAATTTATTGTTTAGAAGATCAAAATAGTTTATTCTATACACTCAAAACATGGCTTTCCAAGAAACAATCACGAAAAAGAGATTCAGGCAATTATCAAAAACATATATGCTTGGACAGAGAAGGAGAGAGAAAGAGAGAACTAATCGAGTACTATTAAAAGTTCAAAATTCATTGTTTAGAAGATCCAAAAGTTTCTTCTACACACTAACACATGGATTTCCAAGAAACAATCACGCAAAAAAGATTCAGGCAATTATAAAAAAAAAAAATAGGTTTGAGAGGAGAGAGAGAGAGAGAGAACAGACCTTAGGTCCTTGCATCGTGTGCCGACCTCAGAGAGAAGCTTGCCGCTAAAATCGGAGCAATTGTGAAGCGAAAGGTCGTGCAGAGAAGGACGAAGGAGAGAATCAATGGCGGTATCGTCGAGGCGAGTACAATCAACCTTGAGGCTCTGAAGGTAAGGGTTTGGAGGCAACAAAGGCCTCAACAAATCGATTGACGCTGCAATCTCCTGAGAATAAAGGAAAAAAAAAAAAAAAAAAAGATGATCGGATCCAGATCCAACTCAAAGCAATACATATGTATAGGAGTGAATCACGAAGAAGCTTACGAGGAGGTGGAAATTGGGGAGAAATGAAAAGATGTGAGAAGCGCAAGCCTTGAAGGTCTTGCAAGTAGAAGCGACTGAGCAGATCGAAGGAACGTCGAGCTTCGTCGTGATGGTTGCCAAGAGCGCCATGGGAAGAAGCTCCATGCTCTGTGATTCTGGATCCGAGTTCGCCATTCTCTCTCTCTCTCTCTCTACACAAGGAGTTTCTGTTAGAGAGAGAAGATAGGGTTACCGGGCATGGGCTACGGCGCACAGCGGCTCATGTTAGACGGTTTCTGACCGCATCGCCATGTGCAGGTGCAGGGCCGTCTGGATCGTTGGGGAGATGATTTGGGGAAGAAAGGCCCCGTTTTGGTTTTTTTTTTTTAGGTTAAAATTTATAAAATAATAAAATAATTAATAAGATAAAATAACACATTAAGGGTTGTTTGGCATGACCTAAATAAGTGTACTTTTTATCTTTTTACGAAAAGATGTGCAGAAAAGTAGAGAGGTGATGTGATGAAAAAAAGATAAAAAGATGGATTATTTTGTGTATGCCAAACTTGGCCTAAATTTATATTATTTTACTTTTTTTTCTTATAAACATCACATTCAACTATAAAAAAAATCTAACTCTCTTTTTAAATACAAATATTTTAATATTTTAAAATAATAAAAAATTAAAATAACCTATTAAAATAACTTCACAAAACCAAAGAAAAAAAACGTAACTATCACATTACCTAATAACTTGTTGGGGGTAACGACGCAAGTTCGGATCCTCTGCCATGATTTCTTATGGTGGTTCCTGCTGTGGTTCAAAACGACGTCGTTTTGGCTTCTTTTTTTTAATTTAATTTTTGCCCTTTTTCTTGTCTCTCTTAGTTGAAAGGGAAATTTGGCTATAAACCCCATTTACCTTCCTTTCATTGTTAAAAGGATTAAGAAAAAAATTATACTTTCTAAACCCCCTCATAATTATAAAGTCTTGCATAAAGGACAAAAATTATTATTTAAATATTTTATTAAACTATTATACCCTCAACTAAATTTTCCCACATTTTCCACCCACTCTCTCCCCACCTTCTCTGTCTTTCTCCTCCCTCTTTCCCTTCTGACTTTGTTCTCCGCCGACGTGCTCCTCCTTCTAGATCTGAAGCTCTGTTTCTCGACAATTTTGGTAATTTCTTTCTCCGGCGATGATAGCAACGTCATCGTCATCACTCTCCTAACCAAGTCCGGTCAATTATTAGGCGAAACTCCGGCGATCAACAATGCCGAAACCGATCTCTACGATGAACTCATCAAGAACATTAGGAACGAAATCAGCTACGGGCCGGAAAATTGTCCTCCGGTGCCGGAATCGAAGGAGATCGTCTACAAGGAGAAACAGATCGTCTCTAAATTGAGGCATGTTTAGTGGAGTTGTTTGGTTATACATATTTTTTTAAACACAGATATGAGTGTTGTTGAATACATGTATTCTTTTCATTGAGATTTGTGATTGTTGATCGAATTTTAAAAGTTTTTCTTCTCAATTAGGTATGTTGATTTGTTGATTAATTTGTTTTTTTTTTTTTTGTTTTTTTTTTTTTGATCTAATTTCATTTGACAGAACCAGAGTAAAATTTTACTCTGGTTATATAGCTCTGTTTTTTGTTTCAGATAATGAGAGTCAAATTTTACTCTTGTTCTATTGCTCTGTTTTTTGTTTGAGAGAATTAGAGTAAAATTTTACTCTGGTGTTAGAATGACAGTAAAATTTTACTGTCAAGAGATGGTCATCACCAAACATTTCAGCCGCCACAAACACTGCCTTCGCTTTTTTACTTTTGTGCAGAGTAACATTTTACTTTTAGCTTCAGAATCTTACAGTTTACTCGTTTTTCAGAATAAAATTTTACTTTTGTGTAGAGTCTAACATTTTACTAGTTTTTCAGAGTAAAATTTTACTTTTATACAGAGTAAAATTTTACTTTTAGCTTCAAAGTCTCACAGTTTGCTCGTTTTTTAGAGTAAAATTTTATTTTTATACAGAGTAAAATTTTACTTTTGTGTAGAGTCTAACATTTTATTAGTTTTTCAGAGTAAAATTTTACTTTTAGTTTTAGAGTGTAACATTTTACTCTTATTCAGAGTAAAATTTTACTTTTATACAGAGTAAAATTTTACTCTGAAATACACAATGAAGATGGCTTAATAGGAGAGCGGATAGATATGATGGTAATATAGTAAAAGAAACAAGTTTTAAAATATTAGGGGGTTTTGAAAGTACTTATATAATTCTTATCCTTTTGAAAGACAAATTAGATAATGAGGGGGCTATCACCAAATCCCCCTAGTTGAAAACCCTAACTCACCCAAGAGCAAGAACAGAGAGACGTTTGAGGACGATGGCGACGATGCGAAGTGAGATCGGCGGCAATTCTTACCCCACACTCACATATTTCACTCCAACTCCAACTCTTACTTCTACTCCTACTCCAAGATCCCTAAATCTCCAATACTCCATAGACGATCGAAGGGAAGAACAATGCACTAGGAAACCAGCAAACCAATCAAGCTGTCGCCGCCACCTCCACCATTTTCGATTGGATTCATCACTGGTAAGTTCGTTTTTTGTTTTGATTCATTCCAACATTCATTCACAGGCTTGATATTTGTTTTTGATTCATTCACTTCACTCCACCTCTCACATTTTTGTTTGATTTTCTTTTCTTTTTAAAATGGGATTTCGTTTACAATGGAGGTTAATTACAATTTTAGTTATGATTTTCTATAAAAATTGGGTTTTGTTATAATTTCCCTTTTAAAAAAAGTAGGTTTCGTTTTGATTCACTTAAAAAAAAGAAAAAGATTTTGTGATCATTAATCAAGCGAGGGATGTAGGTATGTATGAGATTCAACTCTAAATGATCCTCAAAGTTTTGCTGCTTTTATCAAATTCTATTCTAATTTCCCAACTTCTCTTTTTGCTGCAAACCAACTGTTTGATAAATGTTTTGAGAGATTACAATAACTACCATTACCATTGATTACTATCAGTGAGGGGGAAAAAAAAAATAAAAAACTTAAATGTCTTCATATGAGAAGTGGGAAATATGATTTTCAAATAATTTAAGAACCATGATTTGTTGATAATTTGATGTAGGTAATGAAAAAAATGAATTGGCTGAACAAAACATTGGTTCAAAAGTTATTTCTGAATTGCATTGTTTCTTGAAAATTTGTAAACAGTTATAAGCACATGGCAGAGTGAAAAATATTATACTAAGAGTATAAGGGACACAAAATAATCATAGATAGTTATGTAACTAAAATATTTAAAATAACTTAGTCTGAACAAATTATCATTTACGTAGCAAAACTGAGATTATGTAAATAAATAACCATAACCACGGTACCGAATAAAACAAAACATAGTTCACAGAAGTGACAGTCAGAATGGAGGTCCGGATTCAAAATGTGGCTTGTACGGATTATAGAGGTGGCTCTCACAATAGTGTAGCACTTATCTCCGCACAACACTTTGCTTCGCATAGAACAGAGGTCAATGGATTCATAACAATGCAGAGGTACGGATTCAAGAGGTGGCTCGTACGGATTATAGAAATGGCTCCCATAATAATGTAACACTTATCTCTGCACAGTACTTTGCTCCGCACAGAACAGAGGCCAATAGATCCATGATAATAGAAGGCCACAAAGTGACCAAACAGAAGCCGATGGTTATTTAAGTCCCCCAAGGCGTAAGACTACTATGGTGGTACTTACAAAACATAATTATTTACGAGATTATAGTCAAATATTATTTAAAATATAAACAAATATATCCATAGATTTCATTTTAACAAATAGAGGTCAGGAAATAATCCATGTAACTGAAATATTAATATAACTTAATATAATTTATAAAACATAACTTGTATAAAATAAATATGGTAAGTCAAAACATACGTAAAATATATTATGATAACTCAAGGTATAATATAACTCACCTTAACTTTAATACCTCAATATTTCTTTCCACTACCAAAAAAATCCTTTTGACTTTCGTTATTTTTTTCTTCATTTCCTTCCTCTCTTTCTTTCTTTTCCTTTCTTTTCTTTTCCTTTCTTTCTTTCTTTCTTCCTTCACTGATTTCAGTCCCTCTAAGGCTTCTGATCAGTTCTTCCCAATTTATAGAGAAGTAGAAACGCCCTGTAGCCGACATGTGGCAATCTTGCCGATTCTTAATCCTTTTTCATAATTCATTCGCATCTTCTTCATTAAGGACGTAGATTATCACTTCCCTAAATATATATATATATAAGATATTTACATTTTGACACAGATTCTTAATATAATTATATAAATAAATTAATTCTTAATTAAATTATACTTTGGCCCTGTTTGGTACTACTTAATTTCAGTTTATTTCAGCTTTCAGCTTAATTTAAACTATTTTGATGTGTTTGGTTTAGCTTAACAATACAGCTTATAATTTTTTGTAAGTCAGAAATCAACTTGTTCTTTGAGTGGGGCAGGAGAAGCTTAATTTATAAATCAGAAATCAACTTATGTTCATAGTTATAAGTTATAAGCTGTTAATGTATAAGCTATAAGTACTTTCCCACAACTCTACTTTATCTCATACATCCAAAACATTTAATATTTTATTTTATTCTTACGAAATATTTAATTAAACATTTAGAGTTTTTTTCATTTATAATTAAATAATACTAATATAAACATTAATTCTAACAAACCAAAAACTAATTTGAATTCATCTCCATCAATACTTAGTAGCCAATCTAATAGATTAAAGCATCAAGCATCATCTTTTTCTTGCAACTGGTCACAAGTTGATAGCATCTGTCCAAACCACCACCTAAATTGTTGACTTGTCTCCAAACCTTCAGTTATATGACTAGTGTTTAGATTAATAACCTGACAAATAATAAATAAAAATGAAGTTAACAAGGATCAATTTAAGAATAATAGTCTATTTATTGAAAACCAATTAAGTCAAAAAGAAAATTTTAGTTTGCAACAAAAATTCTTCAAGATAATTGTATATTAAGATTATCTCTTAAGACGTTTATCAAACAGTTGGTTTGCAACAAAAAGAGAAGTTGGGAAATTAGAATAGAATTAACAACAGAATTAGATAAAAGCAACAAAACTTTGAGGCTCATTTAGAGTTGAATCTCATACATACCTACATCCCTTGCTCACAATTGATTGATGATCACAAAATCTTCTTCTTCTTCTTCTTCTTTTGTTTTTTTTTTTTTTTTAAAGTGAATCAAAACAGAACCTACATTTTTAAAAGGAAAATCATGACCAAACCCAATTTTTTTAGAAAATCATAACTAAAATTGTAATCAACCTCCATTGTAAACGAAATCCCAATTTTTTGAAAAAAGGAAATCAAACAAAAATGTGAGTGGTGGGGGTGAAATGAATGAATCAAAACAAATATCAAGCCTAGGAATGAATGTTGGAATGAATCAAAACAAAAAACAAACTTACCAATGAAGAATCCAATCGAAAATGGTGGAGGCGGCGGCGACAGCTTGATTGGTTTACTGGTTTCTTGGTGCTTTGTTCTTTCCTTCGATCGTCTACGGAGGATTGGAGATTTAGAGATCTTGGAGTTGGAGTTGGAGTTAGAGTTGGAGTTAGAGTGAGAAATACGAGTGTGGGATAAGAATCGCTGCCGATCTCACTCCGTCTCGTCGCCATCGTCCTCCTCAAACGTCTCTCTGCTCTTACTCTTGAGTGGGTTAGGTATCTCAATGAGAGAGAAAAAAAATGTTAAAAAGAAAAAGAAAAAGAAAAAGAAAAAGGGTCAAAACAACGTCATTTTGGGCTATAACAAGAACCACTGCAGGAAACCATGACAGAGGATCCGGACTCGTAATGATGCATATTCTTATTCAACTATTATAAATATATACCCCTCCGTTCCAAAATAATGATTCTTTTTAAAATGTATTACATGCATTAATTAATATATTAACTAGTGTACCAACATTAATTATGACATTGTTATTGATCCCACTCATTAATCACATTACAAATACCAAAAATCTTTTAAATTATGCTACATCATCAATTGGTACACTAGTTACTATACTAATTGATACATATAGCATTATTCTTTTGAAAAATTTAATTTTTTAATAATATAATAATTATATTTTAAAAATATTAATTTTTTTGGATTACCCTTTGATAATATATTTTTAAGAATATTAATTTTCATAATTATACTTTTTATGTTATTAATGAATTTTAAAAAAATGTAAAATAATAATTTCATATTATTTTTTCCTTGATTTTTGAAAAATGATTAATATTTTGAGATAATTAAAAATGAAATAAGAGACTAATATTTTGGGATGGAATAAGTATTAATTTTGATTTTAGTTGATTTTTTTATATAAAAAATGTAAATTTAAAATTCTTAATTATAAAATATATTTAAATAAAATTAAAAGTGATTAGCTATTTTATAGTTAGAAATAGAAATTTTAAATGTGCAATTAGCTTCTCTTTTTTTTTTAGAAAATAAATGTGCAATTAGTTAATTCAAAATATTCTGTTAATTTTATTCTTTAAGTCTTTTTTTTATTATTTTTTAATAAAAAATTAGATTAAATTGTCATGTGAAAGGGTTTTAAATTTCGTACTTAAAATGTCATAATGCTTTCATTGTAAATACATTTTGGATAAAATTTATATTTTTTGAAATTAATAAAATCTTATTTTTGAAATTGAACAAGATAAATATAAAATATGAACTAAAAATTTTCTCGATTAGATTATAGAAATATAAATTTTATGAAAAACATATACATAACAAAAATTTTAAAAGTTCAAAATTTAAAACCAAAAAAAAAAAAAAAAAAAAAATCATCTCACATTATGTATTTTATTTATGCGCATGTCATGTTTTAACTAATCCTCTATGAAATTTAATTGTGAGAATTGTAAATAATCCCCCATTAATTAATTTAATCGGGTGCGCTAAAACAATATAATGTAATCGACCATTTGATGTTTTTTGTAATTGACAATAAAATCTTTCTATTCACATTAACTCACTTAGCTAAAATCCCTTCTAAAAATAACTCATTTAGCTAAAATCAAATTTCCTAAAAAAGGTTCAAATTAACCAAACTTATTTATGGCAAGAGATCATTTCACTATTAGCTTTTTCTAGTCTTATTTTTAATTTTTAATTATTAAAAAAAAAAACTTAGCTAAGCCTTAATCCAACAGTCCAAAAAATAGTAGTAGAAAAAAACACTAGAATTAAAAGTAAAAATTTACAAATTAAACTTGATCACCAACACTAAAACCTCTATCAGCTGCATAATCTACAAAACTATAGAGTGGAACCACCTTCTCACCATACTTCTCAAACCCATCAAGCTCTCTCTTGGCCTTAGCCCTTAGTTCCTCAGCCACTTCCATTGCCTTTTCCACACCATACACTCCCACATAGCTCTTCCCCTTCTTCTTCTTCTCCTCCTTATCTCTCTCCTCACTCTTCATCTTCTCTTCCAACACATCATCAACCACCTGATACAATACCCCAACAGCTCTTCCATACCTTCTCAGCCGTTGGATCTCATTATCCCCAGCTCCCGCCAAAAGACCACCACACACGGCAGAGCACTCACCCATTTCGCCATACTTCTTCTCTTGGACGAATTCAACTGAGTTGGGCCCGCCCTCGAGGTCGAGGAATTGACCGGCAGCCATGCCAGTGGATCCCACAGCACGAGCGATCTCTGCAATGACGCGGAGGAGACGGGGCTCAGGGACGAGGTCTGTGGGAGTGTTGGAGACAATGTGGTGGAAGCCGAGAGGGAACAAGGCATCGCCAGCAAGGATTGCCATGTCTACGCCAAAGACCGTGTGGTTTGAGGGTTGTCCACGGCGAGATGGGTCATCGTCCATGCACGGCAAGTCATCGTGTATCAATGAAGCTGCATGAACCTATTTGATCATACAAACCACAAATGAAATACTATTTGCACCAACAAACATTTTATCAAAATGATAATAAGGGTTAATTATACTTTTCACCTTGTACTTTTATCCAAAATTCATTTTAGTTTTTATAGTTTCAAATTAAATAATTTAATCCTTGCACTTTAAGTCCGTTTTCAATTTGATCCTGTCATCTAAATTTTCTCATTTTTTCTACATGTCACCTTAGAAAATTGACAAGTGTCCTAAAATTGTTTTAAATTTAAATTAAAGAACTAAATTAAAACTGAACTTAAATAGGACTAAATTATTCAATTTGAAACCACAGACACTTAAATAAAATTTGCATCAAATTATAAAGATGAAAAGTGTAATTAATCCTAATAATAATAATAAAATTTCAATAACAAAAACAATCGAACACATTATGAATTGAAATTTTAATTGCATCCATTTCAGTCTTCAGTATTTCATATTTGTGTCAGTATCAATTTGATTGAGATCAAATTAACAAGTGATTGAAAGGATTATTTTGTTCTTAAACACTATCTAATTTTTTAATAAATATTATAAATTTTGAGTTAAATTGACATAACATGAAGAATTAAAAAGTAAAATTAATATAATTGAAAAAACAATGACCACATTAGTACAATAAATAATTTACAAGTAAATTTGCCCAAAACAATTAGTTGTTACTTTTTCTCAGCCACTTTCTAAGCCATTTTATTTTGTGGCCCATTCGACATGGATAAATGTTGGGTCATTCGGAATAACGAAACATATTCAACTCTTAACAAAGGGGTGTTCGAAATGTTTAAAATAAAGATAATGTATTATGTAGGGTCATTCGGAATAACGAAACATATTCAACTCTTAACAAAAATTGGGTTGAATTATGTTAGGGATTCCAAGTAATTTATCAAATTTCCTATCAAACCTCATGGGAGAATGTGTGGATTTATGTTGATCTCACCCCCTCTAAGAGATTTGATAAAAAAAATTAATAATTTATTTAGGTATTTTCCTTTAAAATTAGGTGAAGTACAGATTCAAATACCTTTATTCAAAACCATATTCATGGAAGATTCTTGCAACAGCTACAGCACGAATATTTTTATGAGAGAGGTAAATAAATCGCAAAATTAGATCTTCTACAATTCATTGGCAACAATTGAGAAATAAAAAATAATTTCCTAGGGTGAAATCAAAGTGAAAGGAGGGGCTTTAGATGAGATAAGAAGTGTGACCATTTCGAGAGCGCAGGCGGTGGGGAAGGCGGCGAGGCGGTTGCCGCCGAAGAGCTCGCAGGAGGCGACGCACATGACCGGAGGAGCACGTTTCGCACCATGAGCGAGAACAGAGTAACGCATGGCTTCGTAGATCTGCTGTGGGTACTTCACAGGCACGGCCTCATCTAGCTTCTGGTTGATTTCTTCTATCAGAGTCATCCAATAGGTTCGAAGATCGAATTTCGTCGACACTGACGATGATGGTGTTGATGATGAAGAAGAAGAAACAGAGCATCGAATTTTGGGATGCGAAATTGATCTGTTTCTTACAAGGTGGAATCGGGGAGACGATGATAGAACCATCGACAAAGCCATTTCAGAGATCTGTGTTTTTTTTTTGGTTGAAAAATTGGGAGAGTGTGTTCGTGGGAGTTGGGGAGTGGAATGAGTATGATGATTGTGACGATGGACGAGAGAGACGAGAGGTGCTTTGGTTTGGAAAGTGAGATAGCCCCTTTTTTTTTGGCTTTTTAATTTGGCATTAAAAAGTTTGTTTGATTTGATTTTTTTTTTTTTTTTGATTTTTATAAGAGAAAAAAAATAAAATAATTATATTTTAAATGTAATAATTTATTTTATTAATTTTTTAATTTATTTTATCTTTTTTGTGATTAAAAAAGTCACCAAGTTTATTTTAGTCCATTGCCAAACGACACCTAAGACTTTGTTTGGAAATTACGTATTTTAGTCAAAAAGTTATTATAAATTATTATATCATTATTTTTTTTTTTTATAAAAAATTAAAAAATTATTAAAATAATTTGTTCCTAAATCAGACCTATCCAGAGATGATAGTGGGTGGAGTGGAGAACAAAAATTACAAAATATGGAATGCAAACCAATTTGTAGTAGGGTGCAAGTGAAAAGCTCTGGAGGTGCAAAGTGTGAAGCTGTGGGGGTGCAAGTGTGCAAGTTTCACTTACACCCACTCTGTGTTTGTTTATTTTATTTGGATAATTCTATTTACATATCAATAATATTTTCAGAACACATTATTACTTAATATACATATAAAATAATTTTTAGAGTTTAAAAACATCTTCATTAACACCCTAACCTTCATTACTAACCATATATTAACACATCACTAACTATTTGAATACACACGCAAAAAAAATCTTCACCTTTACTATTACAACAAAATCACCTCACAATTTTGAAAGCAGAAACTATCTTTGTTGGTTTTAATTTTCATCATCGGTGGTGGTTTCATTCAGCCTCCATCTTCACCGGTGTTGACCTCTATAATTGGTGTTGAACTAGGGTCGTGTCTTGTCTCGTCGTTTCAGATGCTGGAGTGTTTTATTCGACCTCCATGTTCGTTCGGTGTTCATCTTAAAACATGTAACAAATTTATTTTTTGTAGTCAACAACACAACCAATTTCAACATTGCTATATTGATTGAGTATAGAATTTTGTAAAAAAAATTCATATTCATGAATATAGAGTTTAACAAACTTAATATGTTTAAAATTTTATATTTGAACAAAGAATAAAATTTTAATTTATTTTAACCGAACTAATTTAAAATGTTCAATTTTTTTTATATATGAACATTTAATATTTGGTAAATCTTAAGAATAAAATTTTAATTTATTTTAACCGAACTAATTTAAAATGTTCAATTTTTTTTTATATATGAACATTTAATATTTTGTTTAAATATTAATAATCAAATATTATGTAAAAGCAACTCCAGTTTATCCGAATACAATGAATAAACTCATCTTCTCAACATATGAATAGGATAAATAACAAAAATAAAAGCGAAGTCATAAACTAACATTTTCAATGTTCAAATCAACATTTTCAATGTTTATATCAGAACCAACCATCTCAATGTCATCCATGGTGTGTAAATTTTCAAAACTATTTTATTTCAATATTCTTTTATCTAAATCTTCAAAGGTAATAATGTTTTGAGTTTGAAAAATAAATATAATGGAGAAGAGAATGAAATAAGCTAATTGATAATGAATGATATCATGAATGTATGTTAATGGTGAATATGATGAAAAAATACAATGTTTATATGTAAAAATCATATACCATATATGGATGATAGTGTGTGAAGAATATTTTGTGTTTTTAAATATGAAATTTTTGAATAGGTAAAATACATCCCATGCTATCCTTAATAATAATTTTATTTAAGGATATTATTAGAATATAAATTTAATTGGTTAATAGTGTGTATTAAAAAGATTAATAGGGTATTAATAGAATTTCCCATTTTATTTTTCTCTGTTCAACTGTGATGTAATTTTTCCATAAAAAAATTAAGATGCAGAGAGCAAATTTATATTGTGCTTTTGGGTGCACATATAAATTCGTGCTAGGATGAATTTCGACCCGTTTGATTTTATCCAAAGAGGTTTTTTTTATTTCAGCTATATTTGGTTCATGAATTTGATTTGGTTACATTTCACATATTTTTTTTCTTTTTCTTTTTCTTTTTAAATCTTTCTTAAAATTTATTAACCAAACATAGTCTTAATGATTCAAATTATTTATTTATTTTTAAAAGTAAATTTCATGTAAATCATATATGTAAAAAAAAATCTATTAATTGAATTCAATTTTTACATGATTGATTACAATTGTTTTACAAAAAATTGAAAATAAATTAGCTTGTTTGGTTTTAGGATTCACTTTTTAAAAAATTAATTTTTTTTTGTTTTTCTTATTTTTTTTTGTTTTCACTAAATTTTTTAATATTTTAAGCAATTTTTAAAATTTGTAAATACACCTAACATAAATACACTTAAAAAGTATAATATTTATAAAAATAATAAAAAAAAAAATACTAAATATCAAATACAAAAAATATATATATGAGAATTTAGTACATTTTCATATTCTTGTGTATTTATTGATTTTTTAAATATTTTTTTATAAATATTTTATTTTTAGATAGGTGCATCTAAAAAAATATAAAAAATTACTTAAAATTTTAAAAATACTCACTAAAAACAAAAACAAAAACAAAAATCAAAAATGAAAATCAAAAAAATTAATTTCTAAAAAATTGAATTTAAAAATTAAAATCAAACACAATAAATATAGTTTTGAAAATAAATTGTTATTATTTTTTAAAATAAATATGATCTAAACATGACTACTAAAGTCCAATCAATCTATTTTTTAAAACAGTAATGCTAGGTTTCAGGAAAAAGTTTCAGGAAAAGCTTCAGGAAAATTATCTTACCGGTAAGAGAATTATCTTATCGGTAAAAAACCCATCACGTTAAAGGAAAAAAAATGAAACGTGATGGATCTCTTACCGGTAAGATAATTTTCCTGAAACTTTTCCTGAAATTTTTTCCTTAAGCCTAGCATTATAGTTTTTAAAATTTCTGACTATTTTGAGAGGCTAGAGGTTGAATAGATTGGATTACCTTAGTGTCACCCCCCTCAACCTAGTCCAAATAGGTTATTTCAAGATAAAGGTCATTAACAAATTAAGTTATTCGAGCTCAAATTATTTTAACTCATTAAAAATTTATTTAAAATTCACTTATTTTGTTAATAAGCAAAATTGGAATACACTTTTAAATTCGTTAAATTTTTAAACCAAGTTTGAAAACCTACTACTTGACTCAAATAAACTTATATATTCAATAAAGATATATATTACTCAAACTCGACTAGTGCTGGACTCGTTAAAATTCGTTCAAGTTTAGCTCATTATCTAAATAACTCAAGCTTAAATACAATTTTAAACTCGTTAAATTTTTAAATTAAATTTGAATAACTTATTACTCAACTTAACTTGACTCATTTACATGAGAATTATGAGTGGCTCAACAATCTCCCAACCCTTGTCCCCTCTTTTTATTTGCAAAACGATAAGAACAAAATGAGTTTTCCAAGGGCAAGGCTCTAGACAAAAGAACAGTATGATACAGTTCTTTTCAGTATAAGCATAGGACATGAAATGATACAATAATTTCATGTAGTATGCATACAATTTTTTTTCGTATAAGCATAGAATATAATATAATTTTGTGCGTTGACTGTTGAGAGCGAATTATATGTGCCAAATGTGAAACACGAGGCCCAACGCAAATCACATTGCTCAAATCGTACAATCAATGATCCAAAAATTCAAAGCCAATTCTCACTTGTACTCTGCAAATTCAACGAGAGTGTCCCAAATGTTATGGTTAGAACTTTACAAGGCTTCGTACTCTTGGGGTTCATTATTATGAAAATAGGCATCAAGGCCCGACCCAAAACAATGAGGGGTTACCTCTGGACTCTTGGGATTTTATTTGACTATTATTATCATGACAATTTTTTCAACAATACTTAGTATTTGTTTGGCATGTCCTAAAATAACACATACTATTTTAGCACATTCTATTTGGATCACAAATCTTATTTGGAAAGTAATTATTCATATCATTTCATCTATTTACCACATCACTTCAAATACAACTCATATTTCACATTTTTTTCATAAAAAATCGAAAAATATACTAATCTAACAAATCTTAAACAATCCCTTAATTACCTAAAATTATCAAAAATCTAGTTGTTACCAAAAACTCCTACCCAGAATTACCAAGAACCTGCGTTGCTATCTCTAGACTCAGACATTTCCGATTTCCCAGACCTCTTCCAAATTTTTTTGTGGATATAATTGTATCGCATTAGAGTTGGACAGGGCTCGGGTTGGGCCCATTTTTCTTAATTTTAATCTTCTGCGTGGGCCTAAGGATGTTTTAAAATTTTTGAAACTAGATAGTTGTAGGGCTTTTAACCCTGGGTTAGAGGGAGGCCCTTCCAGAAATTCTCATAGGCCTGGGCGAAACCCAGGCCAATGAGGGGGTTTGGAAATAGTTTTCAACCAGCAATTGACGCGCCTCGGTTATTACCTCACTAGCTGCGTCATTGCCCCAAGCGCAAAGATACCTAATTGGCTCTCTGCTTCCTCTTCTTATACTAAGATTTGTGTCAAAGTCCACTGTCTCATAAACCGATGTGGGACTTTCTTATCTGTTATCAAACCAAATATTCATGAAATTCTTGTGATTTTGATTTAAAAATAATCTCTTTTGGGGGACTAATCCACCAGTAATATCCACAGTGCATACAATCCCCTAACCAAAAATGGGCAAATTCCATATTTCCTACACTTTTTAACATTTATTTTCAACGCGAGCTTATTTCCAAGTAAAAATAAAATGAGAACAAACCACATAAACCATTACTGTTTAGGTAAAGCTGGACCCCAAATCACTGAAATATATAGCAAGACAGTACAAATTCCCATCTAATTTCGCATTCAGCTATCCATACCAGCTACGACCCCATTCCAAGGAATTTGAACTCACAAAGGATTGCATGTAACCACACATAACAAAACCACCGAGAGAACCCTTGCAAAATTACATGCAAAGCCCAAAAATGAAACAGCTGTTACTTCAGTTTTTTGACTGTTAAGGGACCGACGCATACACAGTAAGCCGCTCTTAGAATTAAGGAAGGAACCCTTACAAAAATTTAGACTCAGAACTATAGGGTACCAACCCTTCACAGGTAAGGAACCCTCCAAAAATAGGCGTATGCCGCTATTTGCTGCGAGCACACGGTATTCTTTAGTAAAAGGCGAAAGAATAGTTCGCTTTGTGCTCACTGCGCGGCTGCGTGCCTTCATTCCACCGCCTCTCCTCGTTTTTCAACTAAGTTCGTGTCTCTCTGTTTCATCAGTTACTCGGTGTGGGACTCAAAAGCAACCTCTTCTATTTCGCTTTTCGCTATCTCTGCTTCTTCTTCCAGCACCCCCTTTTCATCTTCGATACTCAAAAATTCTGCCTGTGCTAACTCAGAATAGATTGATTTTTGGTTTCATTTGGGTTGGGATGAACAGTTTCAAGAATTATTTAAGAAAAAAACACAGAGGAATGTATATATAATGGAATTGAGTTTCAGAAAGATCCTCACAAAAGGGGAACAAATGACCAATAGTAGGTTTAGAACCAAAATGCCATTAATAAAAACAAATCAAACAGACACAACACAATACAGATACAGACTTCACTCTCATGCATCGAAACCTTGAGAGACGAAAGCACAAGAAACGTTAAGGATAAGCCTCAATAATGGATTGAACGGCTTTGATGCGCTTTACAGTGTATCGGGTGAATCCAGCCTCAGTCAGAAGGTTTACCCATTCCTTCAAAGTCCTCTCTTTTCCCCTGTTTGTATGAGCCATCATCACCATATCCAACATCAACCTCACATACTCAAGCTTGTCTCCCTCCTCTTCTTCGATCACAGCTTCCGCAATGATCACCTTCCCTTTGTCTTCTGGAATTGCTTCTCTACATTTTCTCAGTATATGGATGCACTCGTCGTCTCCCCAATCATGCAGAACCCACTGCAATTTGAAAGATTAAACAATGAATATTGATCTTACTAAGGCTTCTCCTAGGATAAAACAAATTACATAATAATAGAAAATAAAACAAAAAATTATTTTACTTCCTTTTTTTGGTGAGAACCGGGTTTTATGTTTATATAACGATGCTCAAGACACGATCAGGATGTCACACGAAGACAAGTCCTATTTTTATAAAGCTTGAACATGCTCACCATGAGGAATGCAGCATCAGCTTTGGGAATACTGTCAAACATGTCACCCCCAACATGCTCAACACCAACAACAGAGTCTAAATTATCAGATACCACATGAGGGAGATCGAAATTTATGCCCCTAATCCAAGGACAAGCCTTAACCAACATACACAGAGTCGTCCCATCCCCACCACCTACGTCCACCAAAGACTCCAGCCCATGAAACAACTCGGGGCAGCCATCAATTATCGCTGGCACCGCCACCCTTGCATCACAAGCCATCGCATCGTTGATAAGCTTGCTATGGGCAGGACTTGTAGCGGCATAGCTCCACACATCCTCTCCATGAGCTGCCTCAAATGTTGAACTCCCATTGGCTAGAACACGGGCACTTAGACCGTGCCACGGTGCTAGCATCACTGGACTGCTCTCTAGCAGCACAAAAGCAGCCATGCTTTGCTCTCCATTTTTTGTCAAAAGGCGGGAAAGCGGTGTTTGAACGTAACACGTGGAAGCTTGGTTTGTGGATTTCTGTTCTTTGAATATTTGGCGATGCACTAAGAACCGCATGATGCGGTGGAGGGCTGGCAGAGAGCATCCAGTGGTGGAGGAGAGCTCGGAGAGTGTCATGGGGGTTTTATGGCTTTCTAGGACGTCTGCTATGCCAAGCTCAATGGCACATTTTACCACAGCCATGTCAACATACCCAAATACATACTTCCATATATCCACCTTGGCTTGTGCTTCTTCTTCCATTTTTGATTCTCCATCCATCTCTCTCTCTCTCTCTCTCTCTCTCTCTCTCTCTCTCTCTCTCTGCACAAACACACTCTGGAGGTGTAGTGAATCTTATATTAGCTATTTTTGAACCTGTATTGTAGTCTTCAAGATCAACGTTTAATTATAATCCATGAATCAAAAAAAAAAAAAAATTTATAATAAGAAAAGTGGACCTTTCTAGTGGCACTTAAATATCAAGAAAAGCTCGGATAGCCTTGGGCGTGTGTGTGAGTATTTAATTGCCAATGGGAAGCCTTTGTAGTCAGCAATTGCCTGCAAAGTGTCTTCTCGTGGGTCCCAGTTCAAAAAAAAATATATCAAGAAAAGCACTTCAATTGGGCAGATTTTATTTGATACAAGTGGATACTGACAGCTTGCCTGTGACACCAAACAAGCATATATCACGTTAATTAGAAGCTTATCCAAAGTAGAGAGGTGTTTCACGTTAATTAGAAGCTTATCCAAAGTAGAGGGGTGTTTCATTCATATTTAACTTTTAGTTTTTTTTTTTTTTCTCCACATTTTTTATATATGAAATCATGTATAAATACTCAAAAGTATTTATAAATACACTCAATTACACCATATATAAATACACTCAACCACACCATATGTAAATACTCTTAATGAATCTCATTGGATTTATAAAATTTTAGTAACAATACTTCGAAACTATGGCATCGTAGTCCACGATATTGTAGTTCAAAATTAAAAGATCTTAATATAATAATTATGATAAAACCAATGATCTATACCCGCCAAGATATAGATGAATTCGAAATTCAAACTAATGAATTTTTTGAGAAAAATCTCATTGAAGTAACCACTAGTCCTCATTCATGTCCTGCATAATCATGTAGAAATTAAAAGTAAAAAAGCCAAAATGGTAGTTAATTATAAAAGGCTTAATGAACATATAAAATCTGATGGGCCACGAAAAGATATTTTGATAAACTTAACCCAAGAATCAAAAGTATTTAGTAAGGCCTTGTTTGGGAAGACTAAATAAGTGCACTTTTTGTCTTTTTGGACAAAAAAATTGAGGTTGAAAATATGGATGTTTGGATTAACTTTTTGACTTTTTATGGAAAAATGTGTAATAAAAAATTGTGAAAATTGGTTTTTAGAGGAAAATTTGAATTGGGAGTTGTGCAGCCGTAATTGTTGACTTTTGGTGAATAGTGTTAACTTTTTAACTTTTTGAGTAACTTTTTGTCTTTTTGGATTATTTGGGAGTACCCAAACTTGGCCTAAATTTGATTGTAAGTCGAGATATTGGCAATTACGAATTAACAAAAAAGTCAAAACCATTAACTGCCTTCAGTACTTGTCCTGACCCAAATTCGGTACCCAGAGATTAGGTATCGCGATAGGACAAAAACATAAGTCAATACCAAAATGTATCAGATTAAAACACAATAGAATAAAATAAAAGAGTATCCAAATATTTATATAATCAAAACTATACATTGGAGCTTTTATTTATTTCCATTGCCAAAGCTAAAATTATGGTTATAAAGTGCCTATGTCTACCCAAGCTCCGGTTCAGCTACACCAACATATAGACAAGGGAACAAGTCCCTCCTTAAGATTTATCACCTAAAAGTGGTTAATAACTATAAACACATGGCAGAGTGAGCAATATTATACTTAGAGTATAAAGCTATAAAAATCATCATGGATAAATAGAAATATATAAATCCATTTAAATAATAAAAGCATAACACATAAATTATATAAGCAAATAATCATAACCACGGTACAGAACAAAATATATGTATGGACTCAAAAGATGGCTCGTACGAATTTTAGAGGTGGCTCCCACAATAGTGTAGCACTTAGCTCTGTACAGCACTTTACTCCACATCATAAATCAGGGGGTTAGTGGACTATGACAAACAGAGAGTCACATAAAGTGATAATTCATATGGCCAATGGATATTAAAGTCACCCAAAGGCATGGGACCCTGTGGTGGTATTTACAAAATAATTGTTCAAAAATACATTTAATAAACAGTTTTATCCATGGGTTTCCCTTTGTAGCAAATAGGGTTCATTTAACAAATTACATATTTAAAAACTAATATAATTCGCAAAATAAATTTTACATAAAACAGTTTATGGTAGCTCAAAATATAATAAAACTCATCTCAAAATTGATCCTTTACATTTATAGGTGAGAAAACCATTACTATTTAGCACTATGTAGTATTATGCAGCACTATGCAGCCATGTGGTCCAAATGGCTTACCATGCCATCCACGAGGCTTTTTGATTCAATCAATAAGCATAGGTCCTATATTCTACAATGGCCCAAAAAATGTTATATTTGCATTTTTTTTTTCAAAGATTAAGTAAATATATTTTGGGGTGTCACAGTATTCCAAAAGGACATTAGCACTGGAATGTAATGTCATTTGGATTAAATATTGCACCACAAATCTTTCAAAGATTGATGGATTCTATTTTTAATGAACTTAAAGATGTCTGTGTAGTATATATAGATAACATTCTTATTTTTTCCAAATCATTGGAAGAACACAAGAACCATCTTAGGCAATTATGTAATAAATTCCAAAAACGTGGAATTATTCTCTCTCTTGAAAAGATAGAGGGAGAAAAAGAAGAAATAGAGTTTTTAGAATTAATCCTTACATCAACATGATTAAAATTACCAGAACATATTATTTCAAAAGTATAAGAATTTCCATATGAATTAACTGAAGTAAAATAACTTCAAAGTTTTTTAGGAATTCTTAATTATGGGAGAAATTACGTCAAAAATCTAGCAAAATTAGAACTTCCCTTATTAGCAAAATTAAAGAAAGATGTACAATTTTACTGATTAAAAGAGGATACTAATTTAATTAAACAAATTAAAAAAATGTACTACAGTCATGCCTACAGTTTATTTACCTAAAAAATGAGATAAACTTATTTTTGAAACGGACGTCTCAGATTTATGTTGGGGATGCATATTAAAAGCAATACCTTCTCAAATCTAGATCAAGTTTGAAGAAACAAATAGTTATGGAATTAAAAATAAGAAAAAACCTATTTCTAAAAAAACTCAGAAACATGAATTAATTTGTGGATATAATTATGACAAATTTAAATATGTTGAAACAAGATAAATTATTTTTTAAATAGAACTTTTAGCAATTAAACTTGCTTTAAAAATGTTTCGTATATATCTTGCTCCTAAATGCTTTATTGTTAGAATAGACAATCAAGCAGTTAAATATTTTTTAGTTAACAAGAAAAATTTCAAAGAAGGCCGCCAACTTCGATGGTATAATGAAATTGCTACATGTACTTTTAAAGTTGAACATTTGAAAGGTACTAATAATTATTTATTTATTTATTTATTTTGCAAATTTTTTAAGCAAAAATCACTAAACCAATGTTTTCTCTTTTCAACCATGAACAAGGGTAAACAGCCCGCTGAGTCTGACAAAAAATTGGTGACAATTGCTAAAAAAGCAATCCCCAAAGTAGAAAAAGTTTGTATCGTTTTTCAAGTGAACAACCTGGAATTTACACAAATTAAAAGAATTGCAATACGCAAGTTGTGGGATTCCCTAGAGCTTACTATCAAGCATATAACCGTATGACAAAAGGCTTTCTATAGTGCTCCATCAATTCCGATTTTTCAGCAGCAACAACTAATTTAGTCCCTTTTGAATTTCAAAAATCTACACCAAATGAATATGAAATTAAAGACTTTTTTAGTCCTGGTATTCCCAAAAAAATTTATAATGACTTAAATGGTGTGTAGAAACCCCACATTTCCGAAAACAAAAAAGGTTTTAGATTACATATGTCTAATTTATCATTTCAATTAGTGGAACAAACCACTCAAATAAATAAGTGACAAAAACTTCCAAGTCATTAGACAAATGAATTGGGATTAAGATTTTAAATTTGAAAAAATAAATACTTTTCTTAAAATTTCTGAATTCATAAATCATGAATATTTAGATCCCTCTTTCGAAACAATTAGAAGAATTTGTCTTTTTGAAAAAGTAAGAACAATTATTCCCTATGAAATTTTTCAACTTCTTAAAGATAAAGTAGAAGACCATTGTAAAAGAATTAGACAAATTTTTTTTGCAAATCAATTAATAAGATTAATTTACAAGATGATATTGGGCCTGTTTGGGAAGTGTGCTAAAATTCACAAAAAGATAAAATAGGCTAAAATAGCTAATAAAACAAAATATCACATCAAATCCATAATCATTTTACTTTTTCTTTCACAAACATCACATCCAACTACAAAAAATCCAATTATCTTCCCAAACACAAAAAATTTAGCCTACTAAAATAGCCAAAAACTAAAATGGCCTACTAAAATAGCAACTTGCCAAACACCCACATTATAAAAAGAAAAATTATTTAATATTCGTGGAGTACCACGTGTTTGTATTTCCTAACCAATCATCATTCAATATGCCATCTCGTGTTTCCCCAGTCACCCAACACAATACTCCATCTACCCACCTTCTCCACCAATCATAATACTATGGAATATCACGTATCCATACTCCGAGATTAATGAATAATTACCCTTATATAAACCATATTATTCTTACATACCCAAGAATGGTTTTATAAGGATAATGATTGGAAGGTCTTTGAAGAAATTAACTAGAGAATAACTAATTAAGTTATTCTTCAAAGTTCACATCCAATATAATGGAAAGATTTTCCAAAGATGATCAAAGCAATACTCTCAAAAATAATAAAAAATTACAAATTGAGCAAATATTTCACTTTTTGAATTGCCAACACCATTGAATGGCATGAAAGGGAAAAATTATATTAGGCATACCAAATTTGGTACTTGAAAAAGACTAAAGAATTAGAATTAGTTCATGATGGACCATTAATAAATTCAAAGGGATAGGTTGTTAATCTTCATGAACTAATTAATGTCTTATGTCCTGAACATTATTGGGTAAAAAGCTTAATATTGTTGTTCTACGTGGCATAAAACATAAAAAGTCACAGTAAATTGCCTTTCATAATAACTGATAGAAGAAGACTATTTGTTATTATGGAACCAATTTCATATACAAGCACTACTACACAACAAAGTGAAGCAGAAGATTTTCTCAACAATCTGACAAAAAGAGATTTGCTAGATCTTTCTTTAGATTTGGCAATACAAGCAGATGAAGTGGAAGCTTTCAGAACACATGAATGGAGTCAACCACAAGATTCTCCATTATTAAAAGATAGTGTTTTCATGCACAATCTAAACAATATGATGGAAGCATAGTGGGGCCATGAAGACAGATTGCAGATATACAGGATCGATTGCATCCTTATCCAGCAAATGTGGTAACATCTGCAGCAACAATAAAATTATAAGATTAGCCAAATCTTATCCAAAATAATTTCCCTTTTTCAAAAACGAGGGAGGGGGACTGCATATGTATTTACTAGTCTTTGTATTTAGGGAGCTTTTTCCATAAATCCATCTTTAATTACTTATGTTCCATTCAACCCATATTCTTTTTGACTATTCCATTAGGTCCTATTTGAGATAAAAAGACCAAAATACCCTTTTCATCTACTTATGTTCTATTTAGTTCATATTATTTTCTTATGTTTCAATAAGTCCAATGGGTGACATAATTACCAAAATACCCTTAATGTATCTACTTATGTTCTATTTAGTTCATATTATTTTCTTATGTTTCAATAAGTCCTATGGGTGACATAATTACCAAAATACCCCTAATGTGAATGTTCACACCGTCAATGTGAATATTCATATCGTCAATGTGTAGGGGCCCGGCCCATGTACAATGTGAATATTCACATTGACATGTTAACATTCACATTGATAGAAGTGTAAAATTAGCCCGCGGCCCGGGGCGAGCCCGGTCCGGCCCGTGACAATGTGAATATTCACATTGACATATTAACATTCACATTGATAAGACTGTAAAATTGGCCCGCGGCCCGTGGGCGGCTCGAAGCCCGTGGGCAGCCCGAGGCGAGCCCGGCCCGGCCCGTGACAATGTGAATATTCACATTAATATATTAACATTCACATTGATAGGAGTGTAAAATTAGCCCGCGGCCCGTGGGAGGCCCGAAGCCCGCCCGCTGCCCGGGGCGGGCTCGGCCGGGCCCGTGACAATGTGAATATTCACATTGACATATTAACATTCACATTGATAGGAGTGTAAAATTGGCCCACGGCCCGAAGAAGACAGCCTCGGGTCTGGCCGGTGGGCCTGGGCCTAGGCTCGAGCTTAGGCCGGGCTTGGGCGGGCCTGGCCATTTTTTTTTAATTCTTTTTAATTTTTTCTACCAAAATTTTATTATTTTCCACAAAAAAAGACATTGTGCCTCAGGTGGGCTGGCCCTCGGACCGAGCCTTGAATGGGCCTTAAGCGGGCCGATGGGCCAGGCCGGGCTTCAAAGTGATGGCCTAGGCCCTAGCCTAGGGTCTCGGACATGCTCGGGCCCGGACCTAAACGAGCCTGCGTCGGGCTATGAGCGGGCTTCGAGCAGCCCACGGGCCGCGGGCCAATTCTACATTCCTATCAATGTGCATGTTAACATGTCAATATGAATATTCACATTGTTAACGGGCCGGGCAGGGCCTACCCCGGGCCAAGGGCGAGCTTCGGGCAGCGGACAAATTTTACACTCCTATCAATGTTAATGTTAACATGTCAATGTGAATATTCACATTGCCACGGGTTGGGCCAAGCCCGCCTCGGGCTGCGGTCGGGTTTCGGGCCGCCCACGGGCTGCGGGCCAATTTTATACTCTTATCAATGTGAATGTTAACATATTAATGTAAATATTCACATTGTCAATGCGAATATTCACATTGTCAACGGGCCGGGCCGGGCCCGCCCCAGGCCGCGGGCGGGCTTTTGGCCGTCCATGGGCCGCAAGCCAATTTTCTACTCTTATCAATGTGAATGTTAACATGTCAATGTGAATATTCACATTATCAACAGGCCGGGCTGGACCCGTCCTGGGCCGCTCACGGGCCGTGGGAGGGTTTCGGGCAGCCACGGGGCGCGGGCTAATTTTATACTCTTATCAATGTGAATGTTAACATGTAAATGTGAATATTCACATTGTCAACAAGCCGGGCCGGGCCCGCCCCGGGTTGCCCACCGGCCGTGGGCGGGTTTTCGGGCGCGAGCCAATTTTATACTCTTATCAATGTGAATATTAACATGTTAATGTGAATATTCACATTGTCAACGGGCCGGGCCGGGCCTGCCCACGGGTCGTGGGCGAGTTTCGGACAGCCACGGGGCGCGCGTTAATTTTACACTCCTATCAATGTGAATGTTAACATGTCAATGTGAATATTCACATTGTCAACGGGCCGGGCCGAGCCCGCCCCGGGCCGCGGGCAGGCTTTTGGCCGCCCACGGGACGCTGGCCAATTTTATACTCTTATCAATGTGAATGTTAACATGTCAATGTGAATATTCACATTGTCAACGGGCCGGGCCCGCCCCGGGCCGCGGGCGGGCTTTTGGCCGCCCATGGGCCGCAGACCAATTTTATACTCTTATTAATGTGAATGTTAACATATCAACGTGAATATTCACATTGTCAACGGCCCGGACCGGGCCCGCCCCGGGCCGCCCATGGACTGCGGCCCAATTTTACACTCCTGTTAATGTGAATGTTAACATGTCAATGTGAATATTCACATTGTCAACGGGCCGGGCCCGCCCCGGCTCGCTGACGGGTTTCGGGCCGTCCACGGGCCAATTTTACATTCCTACCAATGTCAATTTTAAAATATGAATGTTCACATCATAAATTGCTAACCGTTCAAAAAATATTTATAAGGGTATCAAAATTAAATATAAGGGCATAAGTGTCCAAGAAAATAGTGTAAATAAAGAAAAAAAGACTTTATGGAATAAAACTATACATACATAGGACTAAATGGGTTAAAAAATTCCTTCATGGACTTCTTGGGCTAAAACACTTCTAAATAGGATTTATCAATAATTTTCCCTTGTATTTATTATATTGAAGACTTTTTTGTTTGTGAAAAGACTCAGGCTCTGCTTTGTTCCATTCTGGAATCATGATTTCACCCTCATATTCTAACCCTCTGTTTGATTATAATTTTCAAAATATGATTCCAAAACACATTTGAAAACATGTTTGGTAACCAGAGAATTTTTGAATTTTTGAGTCTACTTGGCCATCCGCCCAAACATCCTCTCGAACGTCCGGTTGATTGACCGAAATAATGGTTTTTTTTTTTTTTTGGGCAATTGCCACCTGTTATTTGAAGAAAAAAAATATTTGTTTTTGATATTTTTTAAATATAGAAATTATTTTTTTAGACCAAAATGACAAATTATTTGGCCATTTATTTAAAATTAACCAAAAAAATTAAATAAAAATTATTTTGTAACAGTAATTTTTTTTAAATAAAAAAAACATTTTTAAACAAAACAATTAAAAAAATTTTAATCAAATATATAATCAAAAGTAATTTTAAAGCACTAACTGGGTATTTTTTTAACAAAAAATAATATATATTTTTTAATATTTTAAATAAAAAAAATATTTTCGGAATTTTTTGAATTTTTTAAATAAAAAATTTATTGTTTTCAATAATTATTTTTTTTGAATTGAATTTTAAAAAGAGTTTGGTTATCAGTTTTGAATAGAATTTTCAATAAAGTTTTGAATTACGTGTTTGGTTATGAGTTATAAGTTTTTGAATTAAGTTTTGAAAACCTTTTTCAAAACTCATAACCAAACAACTTTTCTTCTTTCAAAATTCATTTCAAAAATTCAAAACTTAATTTAAAATTCAATTCAAAACTTTTTTTAAAACTCGTAACTAAAAAAAATTTATCTTTTCAAATCATGATTCAACAACTCACAAACTTGAAATACAATTTCATTCTTAAATCATAATTTTAAAACTAAACCAAACACTACCTTAGTGCAGAAAAATGGTGTAAGCTTACGAGTAGGTTTTTAGGCTTTTGTTTCTAAGCCTTTAAACTTTAATTTTTTGTTTGTATCTGCCTTTATAATCTATAAATTGACATTATGCCTATTTGGTAAAACTTTTTTCCAGCTTAAATCAGCTTTTGGCTTAAATTAAGCTATGTTGGTGTGTTTGGTACAACTTATAAAGCATAGATTATAGCTTAATTTAAGCCATTTTCGGCTTAAATCTGAAAGTTGCTCCAAGGGTGCTTATAAATTTAGCTTAAGCGCGCAGCTGATCCTGGAGGGACAAAATGACTTAAATGTCCTCCAAAACTTAAGAAATTATGAAAATGCCAGTATATAAACACAGTTCTGAGTTCAGACCTAACACTTCTCCTCTCAAACAGCGCTCTACTCTTCTTCTCTCCTCTCGCTGCCGAACGACGAAGAACTGCTCCACATATCTAAGATCGTCGGTGATCGTCCCTATTTTCCGTTGATCTCCACCAAAAAGTAAGATTTGAAACCCTAAACCCTATGTTTTGTTATATATAGATATATATATTAGATATACACATCGGTTTAGGATTTTTTTGGTTTTTGGTTGCTCTGTGTTCAAATCCGATTAGGGTTTGTGTTTGTTTTTGGTTTCTGGTTGCTGTCTCTCTCTCTCTCTCTCTTTCTCTCATCGATTTTGGTTTTTGGTTTCTGGTTCATGTAGTCTCACATATATTTTATATTTATCTAAATAATTTTCTTTTTTATAATTTGGATTTTACCCATATATAATAAACATTTTGCTATGTTTGCTATTCTAGGTTCTCTGATATTCTCGTGCATATATTTGGGTTTTGATCATCTGGGTCTCTTGCTTTTTGATCAAATTTTAGACCCTGTTCAGTGTTTGCACTAATTTTGATATTTAGGTTATTTAAGATTTCTATAATTATGGTTTACCTTAGACATGTTTATTGGATTTGATCTCATCTATATGCTCATGTGGTTACCCAATCCTGCTTATTAATTATTATCCACAGTTCATGTAGTTTTCTATGTTTATGCAATCCCCTTATCATCAACATCCTTAATCTAGTTAAACTTGCATTCTACCAATAGGAAATCAAATTTGCCCTCCAAAAATAATATTATGCAAAGGGAAAATTATAACTGAAAAAATAGTCAGCAAGTGACCACACCTCTTTGAAAATATAGGACTACATCACTCAACCCTCGAGAAGAATATCCCTTACCTAAGGACCAACTTAGAATTTGCAATAAGAAACAGTTAGAAAAACAATATGAGGCTCACATCTCTCAACTCTCTAAGCTTACATCTCTGACTCATCAAACCTGTATAGACCTTTCATCACTCAACTCTCCTCCCTATCACCAAACATGCTCTCCACTATATGCTAGTTATTCTGTTTGTTTGATTGTCTTGATGGGAATTTAGGATCAAAGTGCACAATAGTGTTAAGAATTAAACACAATGGTCATATATAACATCTTTAACTTCCTAATCAATTTTAGAGGATTTTGATTCAATTTTTCCTAATTAATGCAGAGGCATGTCATCCTCTAGTAACTATTTTTATGGTGCTGAGACCTTGGACTTGAGGTATGAGACTTTGAAATGTGAGTGTGGTGTAAGAGCTTCCATAAGGGTTACCAAATCTGACAAGCCATCAAAAGGAAGACTGTATGCCATTTGCAAGAAGAGAAATTGTCAATTTTGGAGGTGGTGTACCCCAAAATCTGTGAAGATGGTAGAGAGGCAAAAGAACAAGACAAATCTTTATGAAAATCAAAACATCAAGACTGTAGGACTAAAAGTCAATAACCAAATGCTTGAGCAATCCTTAACATTCATAAAGCAGCTTGTTGTGGGTTTGGTCACAATTTGTATTGTTCTGTCAGTTGCATTACTCTTCAAATGATTGTAGGTGGCTTTTAGATCAGGTGTTTTTGTGCTAAGTTGTGTATCCAATGAATGTTGATATGTCTATTGTAGTTTCCATGTATTGTTATTTTGTACTAATCTTATGTTTTAATGCAATCAATGATGAATGAGTATGTGTTAAAGAATTTTTTTTGTTTCATAAAATAAATGCCCAAGAGGAAACACAATATGAAAATAGGAACAAGGGAAAATCCTCTCAAGTGCCATCTGTTAAGGCTCATTGGGATGCAAAATCAAATGAAATTTTTATTAGGCTTTGTATTGAGCAAGTGAAGGCTGGATATAGACCTGGTACACACTTAGATAGGGTCGGGTAGGAAAATGTGATAACTAAGTGTAAAACTATGACTGGAAAAGCATACCAACGAATACAAATAAAAAACCATTGGGTTGTGTTGAAGAAAGATTGGCTTTCATGGAATAATCTGTTAAGGGGTGAGACAGGCTTAGGTCGTGATACATTGACTGGAGCTATATCTGCATCTGATGAGTGGTGGACCAAGAAATTGGAGGTAAGTGAATTGCTTAATGTACATATTCTGTTTGTTTTTTGTTTAAATAGACCAAATTTTGTTACTTGAAATTGTTAAATTTTCCTTTGTAATTGTTGCAGAAGTATCCTGATGCTGCTAAATTCCAGCGTATGCCGTTGCAATTCACTGAAGACTTAGACATACCATTCTCAGATGTAGCTGCTACAAGATAATGGGTATACACTCCTAGCTCAGGGGTTATGCCTTACACTGATGAGACTCTAGACGAATTTCATACCCCACATGATGCTGAATTTCATGATGATGATGATTTGAAGGTGGTTCATCCTTTCGAGTTAAATAAAAAACGTCCATCAAACGCTGATGGTTCATCAACCAAGAGCAAGACAAAGAAGAAATTTACTGATACAACTCTACTTAACAAGACACTTGATCGTATAGTCAATGTGGTTGAGTCATCTTCAGCAACTTCAACCCAAAGCTTATCAAGATATCCTTCAATTGTAGAATGTTTGGCGAAGTTGGAAAACATCCTTGGTGTGTCCCCGGATGATGAGCTGTATATATGGGCTGCCAGACTGTTCTTAAGAGACAAGTGTTGTGAGTGCTTCATGACCCTTCCTATAGATGAAGTTCGGCTAAGGTTTCTGAAGTTGGAGATTGAGATGGAGAAGACCACCACAGGTTATCGCGGCTAATTGTTGATGAAGTTTTTTTTTTCTTTCTGAATTTTCTAATTATTTCATGTTTAAGACCTTTATTAAGACTTTTATTTTTAATTATGGACTATTGTGTTGGACTCATTATTTTTTTGTTTTATTAATATTGAGTATGTTGGACTTTTATTAATATTTTGTTGGACCTTGATTATATGTTGGACTTTGTTGGTTGAATGGTTGAATGTTAGTTGAATGGTTGAATATTAATTGAATGATTGAATGTTAGTTGAATGATTCAATGGTTGAATATTAGTTGAATGATTGAATGTTAGTTGAATGGTTGAATGGTTGATTTGAATATTAAATATGAATGGTAGGTGACTGGTTAAGACTTTTATATATATGTAGATGTTCTACGGCTAGTGTTATTGTGAGATAGGTTGAATTTCCTTCTGGTGTTGTGCTGTCTTTGCTGCTGCATTGTTGTGTTGTTTGAAGTTGAAGGTATAATTTTTTTTCCTTTACATTTTTTTCTGGGCATGCCCAAAACACTATAATTAAAAATTTTAAAAAAAATTAATTTTTCAACCCAGAAAAAAAAATTTTAATTAAAAATTAAACATGCCCAAAACACTTCCAATAATTTTTTTCTGCATCTAAGTTTATATTTTAATTTTTCGGCTTCACAGTAGCAGTAATCACCACTGAAGGTTTAGAATTCACTTCTTGAAATATAGTCACCACTTGACTACCCAATTTGTGGTCACTTGTTTTAAAATTCACTTGTTCAAAAAAGAAGGATTTTGAATAGCCACTTTGCAATAACTGAGATGCATAAATCTTAGAGCTGCATAGGAATGTCATAATTGGCTAGAGGAACTCGCATTAGGAATGTTATTAAACTAGTGATTCTCAGTGATTCAAGCATGCTAAAACAACTTTTCATTTTCTAGCCTATCCATTGTAGGAGAAATCAGCTCCTACCATCCTATAAATATTCATAGTTCCATATTTTATATGGATATGTAACTAGGCCCCAATAATATGCCAAATAAAATACTTAAAAAGTACTTCACCTTAACAGGCCACAACCAGATTCTTACCAAGATTACCTAGGAATAGTTTCAAAACTCCCACATGAAATTTGATGCATTGATGACATAAATGTATTTTTACATAGACTGTTTGTGTGTCTTCTTGTTGGAAGTGCAACTTTTAGTATTAATGTTACCCCAAAAAGTTCTCATTCCTTTTTTTCTTTTTCTTTTTTCTTTTCCTTTTGTAAAGTTAACCCCCATGCCAGTGGTGAAAACACAATGCCATGGGGTTGATAATTTAATGATATCATGAATCATTCTTGTAATAGTAATTAAGCCTTTAAATGAGTAGGTATTTTGGAGATGAGTAACAGTGATGAAGATGAATGGAATGATGATCACGATGATGAAGATACTGAAGATGAAGGTAGTACATAGCAAACTCAACAAATAATATGCTCTTAGCTACAGCGATTACAGTTGCAGTGACATATGCGACAAATTATTTGATAAAAAAACCATGTAGGACATCTAGTTGAACAGGATGTAAGTGGATGGCAGAATTACAAGAAGGGAATCGGACAAGAATATTTGAAAATTTTCTAATGGAAAGAGAGATATTTTATCAATTGTGTGATTTGTTACAGACAAAGTATGGCCTTAAAACTAGACGAAAAGTCTCGGTTCAAGAGTAGGTTTCAATATTTTTGTATATTGTTGGCGGTGACATTCGAAACAGAAACGTCCAAGAAAGATTTCAACATTCCAGGGAGACTATTTCAAAATATTTCAAGAAGGTATTAAAAGCTATTACAATGATGTCCATTGATTGGATAAGGCATCAACCGAGAAATGGTGTACATCCATATATTCGACGCAACCGTAAATATTATCCTCATTTCAAGATAAATAATTAACTACAAGTGGAACTTGGGTGTTACATATAATTAATGTTTGTAGGATATTTCTAATAATTTGTGACTAAAAATATTTGTATTCACTATTTTGTAATAGGATTGTATTGGAACAATTGACGGAACACACATCAAAGCATATATATCTCCATATAAGCAACCTCGTCTAATAGGTATAAAGGGGTATGCGATTCAAAACATAATGGCCACATGTGACTTCGATATATGTTTCACATTTTGCTTACTAGGATAGGAAGGAAGTGACACAATACTCAGATCTTCTTAGACACAATTAGGAATCCTAGTTATAATTTTCCAAAACCACAAGGAGGTAACTGTTTTATATTTGATTGCTATAGTACACTCACATCTTCATATTTATTTTTACATTTATAATTGCTTACTTAATTTCATTTTGAAATTTTAAAATAGATGAGTTTTACTTGGTGGATGCTAGGTATCCAAATATGAAAATATATCTTGCACCTTAGAAAGGAGAGAGATACCATCTAACTCAATTTGAACATGGTCAATCCCCCCCCCAAAAAAAAAATGCATAAGAAAAATTCAACCAAGCACATTCATCACTTAGAAGTGTAATAGAAAGAACGTTTGGGGTTTCGAAAGCAAGATGACCGATGATAAAAGATATCCCACCAAACTACAAGTGGCAGACCCAAGTCAAACTTGTTTGTGTAACAATGGGAATTTATGATTTCATTCGACAAAGTGAGTTCCGTGATATTGCGTTTGACTCTTATGATAAATTCACGGATTATGTGTCTAATGAAGAGGAAGGATCTTTGTCTCAACAAGCACGCCATGAAAATCATGTTGCATGTGATGACAACGAGATGAAAGTGAGGAGACATAATATTTGTATGTCAATTTATAGATGAAATTAGGAGTTCTTTAAATATCTAGGAAGTTTTATTTTTATTGCCTTAATAGTAATTTGTTATATTTTTATTGTAATGACATTTTTTTATTCCCTTGTAAACTCAATATTAAAAAAATAAAATAAAAAAAATTGAGGTAATGTAAAAATGTACCAAATTAGGTACTAATTAATCAACTTTCATTAATGAAATAACTTTTTCAAAATTTGAAGTGAAGAAAATGACAAAATTACAATTTTTATATTCATGAGGACAAAAATGACAATTACACAACAAAAAACTATTTTACAGCTTATTTATCAAATACTACTCCACTGCTTAAATCTATAATCCCACCGGTATACCAAACAGGTTACCAGCTTATGCTCACAGTTGTAAGTTATAATCTGTTACACTATAATCTATAATCACTTTCCCACAGCTCTATTAAACGGAACCATTGAAGCCAAAAAACTAGAACATTGTAAATTCCCAAAAACTCTCTCATGATTTGCTTACATTACTTCCGCAATTAGTTAGCTAGAAAATATATCTACTTTTGGTATCGGAGCCCAAGTAACGAACTTGAAGGAATGCTTGATCAAGTTCTATGTAAGTATACATTTGATGAAAGATTTGTGGAGGGAAAAATACTGAGATTTATAAATACTCTTCATCAAGAGTATTTATATATGAGATTTGTGGTTGATTGTCTATAGTTCAACTCTCCATGTGCTTGGTTTGCTTCCTGTACCCGCAAACTCCACACCAGCCAACGTTTTCTTGCACTCATTAATGCAATAATTCTGGTCATCAAACTTGGCAAAACCAACAATTCATGCCGCACAGCCATTAATGTCATTTATGAAGATATGAATACAACATGCTTGGAAAACTTGGGCTAAGCTTGATGAGGGAACAAGCAATAAATAAGGGAAACATTTGTCACTCCAAGAAAAAGACCATTACAAACAAAATGAGAAGATGCTTCCAACATTTTCACTCCAAGAACTATCTCCGACAAACTTACCTCAGATTGCCACAAACACTTGTCATGAAAATGTCTACACTAGAGTTTGTTAGAATTCAAAGATACGAATAATCCTTGACAAGTCAACTTTGCTCCAATGGAGAAATGAAGTGCCAGGTGTATAATCTTTGTAGAACCATTGTGGGAACTTAGAAAGCAACAAAAAAGCATTTCTTTCCTCATTCCCGAACCTTACTAAAACAAATGTTAAACAAAGCAATTTCAAAAATTTACACGCATAATATACAAATGTACTTGATTAAGCAACTTTATGTTTCTTCTGCAAGGACAACCTGAGTTTCTCTACATCATGTAAGAGTGAGGAATTTCCTTCGCAAGTTTCTATTAATAACTCGAATCTTTTCTCAACTTCGCACAAACTCATGGATGAACCTTCCCTTTGTCCAGGCTTCTGGTATTGAATAAAATCCAACATCATGCCCTGTTATTACATTCCACCAGAAGTGGGCAAGTATAAATACCAACAAAATGGGGCTTTCTACAAAAACAGGAGAAAATGAGAAGATGGTTATGTCCATGATGCCACACATTAACTATCTTGCATATGACTGGTTGCCCAATCATCAGAAGTTGCCTTTCCCCTTTTGATCTGATCACACAATAATATATATATATATACTAGTAGCTAACGCATGCAATGTATGTCAATTAAAATAAGTAAAATAAAACACAATTTTTACAATATATGGTATGTCATGCGAGTGGTAAGAGCCTTGTTTATTAAACCTAAGGTCTAAGGTTCAAGTCCTACTTTTGTCAACTATCTAAATTTTTTTATTTCAAATAAGAAAATGAGGACACGTGGCATAAGGAGAAGCCACCAAAGTTTCAATACCAAGTAAGTTGTTCACTTTTAATAATAGTATAGATATGTGTGTGTGTGAGAGAGAGAATATAATCTCACACTTATCAGTGGTGAAGAGTAGCTTTGACAACTCCATGGTTAAAGCCACAAATTACACTGGCAAGACCCATGAACAAGGAGCCTACAAGTGAGTGTGACTTCAAATCAAATAGATGCAAATGATTTCACAATTTTACAATTGTACACAAACACAGTTACTTAGCAGCATGTCACACTTACCAAATGCACACAAATACAAGCAACATGTTTTCAAAGTCAGCAAGTTATCATGCATGAAGAAAAAATCTCTCATGTGATCAGATGCATATATAGTTCAATAGTTTAAAAAAAATTCATACCTTATGTTGCTGTTTACGAGAGTAATCTCGCAGGAGAGACTTGGCAAGCTTATTTCGGAGTGTTAACTTATCATCATTGCAATAGCCAAACATAAAACATGTAAGATGGTGAAGAACCAGAGTAAAAGCCACCGTCCCTCGAGTTGCAGCCCTGTCAAGGGCACCAGATACCCATGACTTCACATAAGCCTCCAAAATCTTTTCATTATCCTGTACAAAGACTGAAAATTAAACTCCATACTTTGATACTGTAAAGTTTGTTGTCCTTGGGACATCTAACTAATAAAGTACCACATATTAGCACATGCAGTGTCAGTGCCTTTTTTTAAAACAAAAAATGTACTAGCAAGAATTAGTTTCCAGTGTTACCTCAACAGGTTCAAGGTACCCTTCAGCATTGGCAAAACAGTTTTCCAAAGGAGGCAAAAGTTCAAGAACACGAGCATTAGATAGTGCATTCCAGGCTGCAAGGCGTACAGAAGATTCAACACAACGGTGTAGATAAATTGCAACTTGTCGGCCATAAATCTCATCACCATAAGATATAGCAGCAAACTGCTCCACAAGAGTTTCCATAAACATAGAATAAGTCTCGTGTATCTCCGATTGAAACCTCAGAAATTCCACACTGTAATTTTCTCCAGTTTCTGCCGAGAATTCTTTGCTTTTACTTGACCATGATTCATCAAGAAGCTTCCCATAGACCTCTTGCAAAGTTTCATACACATCCCTACTCTTCTCCTCTTCAAGCACGCCCATACCAACAAGTAAGATTACAGACAAAGAATGCAATTTCCAAGTTATTGGTACACTCCAAATTGGTGACTGGATCTCAGTGGAAACAAATGAAGACATTGCTTCAATACCTAAAAGAAAGAAAAGTCCACCTTTAGCAACTTCAATAATATCAGTGAGGTCCTCCACTGGATTTATTATGTTAGAAGCGCTAGGAAGATTAGCTTGTTTGCTGCCATTGATAGTTGAGACTGGACTGAGAAACCAATGCATGGGAAGAGGCAGTCTCTGATGAGCCCATTCTACTGACAAAGAAGTGCAGAGATCTTGACTGGTCATACTTGATGTATCCAAGTCCTCATGAATAGTATCCAGATTACCACCCTTCTTAGACATTTTCTCCCCAACACCATGACTTCCATCCACTGCTTTCTGCTTCTTCTTCTTAACTGTCAACCACCTGTTTCTGAAATGAGAAGCCAAAATCCTACTGAAAAGCTGGTAGTCCTCTTCTTTGTAGTTCCAAACAAATGGTTTTAATCCCTTATTAAGGCTAATAAAATGGTGGATACAGAAATCAAAATACTTTAGAACAGGGACTTGGAGCAAGGTATCCAATGCCTTATCCATTATAAATCCATAGCTTGGTCCCACAATTAAACATACCCCAAATGCAGAATTTATCCTTTGAGTAGTAAAGGTCATCTCTTCACCTGTATGCAGATCTGTAGCAGATACATTTTGGAAGATTTCAAGCAAGGGAATAAGCAATCCTACATCTGTTTGTGCCAACAAAACATTTTTAGACCAAAACCCTCCACCAACAGAACCCCAACCCAGTCCAACCCCTGGAGCTGGGCCGCCTCTGCCAAATATCTCAATTGACTGCATCAATTGCCACTCAGAAGAAATTAACTTCATGAAAATAGTTATTACACTTCTGAATTCAAGAATTGACGACTTAACTATCCCACCAGCAAGAATCAAACCTTCTCTTGACGTAATGAGGTCTTGAGATGACGGAGTAAGAATCTCAGACTTAGCCAGTTGGATCAACTTATCAACAGAAACAACAACCTTAACTAAACCATGAAGGCAACAAACAGAAGCCACTGAAGTTTCATGTTCACCTTGATGTCTCAAATGACACAAATACTCAACGAAAGAGCTACCTTGCACGGGATCAAATCCGTATTCTGTAGCATTTGTCATTGAAAAGCTCAGAAAACCATTCTTAATAATTTCAAGTCCAATCTTAGGGACAAACTCTGGTAGCCATGGCAAATGCCCGCCAGGCAGGCTGATTGCATCCTCTGGGATCACTCTATCTAGCACACCAGAAAGCATATGCAGGGCAGCTGAAATCGCCCATAACAAGGAACTCATTGTTGAATACTGGATAAGAGAATTTCCCTTATTTCCGTTCTTCCACTCAAATATTTTAGAAATGTATAGATTACTCCTCAATGCTGTCCACTTTATAGCTAAATCGACCATTGGACCAACATGGACCCAGCACCAAGTCTCCATGTCTTCAGCAGCAACTTCGGACATTTGATTATGTGAATAAAAATTTGGAAGTTTTCTACTCAGAACTTCCAAAACAAGGAATGCTTCCTTAGTGATGGCAACAAATTCACTGAGAACATTGTTTTTGACTAGTTCTTCAAATGTTGGTACACTCAACCACATGCAGAGAGCAGGAAAGAAATCTGAAAAGTAAGACAAACAATATCCATACTGAATGCAGACCTTCCAAAAGCGCAACTGTTCAACTATCAATGCCGATGAGAGTTTACAATTCTCCCTTCCCAATTTTAGCCACTGGTCAAGCGGGAATGCATATTGATACAAATGCCATGTTGCATTCCGGAAAATTCCATTTTTCATAAAATCAATACAATGCTTCTTATCGGATCGTGCCAACACCTTTTTGTTTACCCAAAAAATGAAAAACAAAGAACACTAGTATAAGAATATGCCTTCCGTTAAATGCCAAAGTAATTGACCTGAATATTTATATATATATATTAAAACATAAAGACAGATTGTTCAAAGGAAAAGCAAGAAATTGCTTACCTTCAAAAGGGTAATCGATTTTATCTTAGAAGGATTGACTTCAATTGGCTCTTTCGTTGTAAATCTGTCAACAACTGTTTGAACAAGTCTTTCACTGTTCATGATTGCATTTGCACAAGTAGGGGAATGCCTTGCTATTGCTATAAGTATGGAAATAATACATTCTTCCAAAGCTGCAGAAGGGTCTGTCTGGACCATAAAAATCAATATATCATGTAAAACTAGAGAACCAGCAACCACACAAATCTGTTAACTATTGCCGCAATCATATAAGCAATCACAGAACAGGTTAAAAGAAACATGTTTAACCCGGAAAGTCTACACAATAACCATGTCTTCCCCACATATTCAAATACTGTACTTTTAATGTTTCTTATAACAGATGTACCTTTTAAGACATGTAAGACACTGTAATTGAAAATGGCATGGTTAGTGCTACTTGGCACAAAACTTCCATTTATGGTTATCCAATTCCAATTTATAGATTCAAAAAGAGCTCACCTCACCAACTAAAGAGATGCATTAGAAGAAACAATCATATTGTGTTTTCATGCCACTAAAACTATTTTAAAGTTCCTAAACTTTGTTTCTTTACTTTCTACAATTATTCCATGAACACACAAAGTTGAATGAAGAGGGATACATCCCGATTTCGTGCAGCCCATTATCAACAACTAATGAAAATATATACATATGTATAAATTCAAATTACTAAATACAGAATCCATGAAATATTCCTGTGCAGTTCTTTCAAATTAATAAAGAAAACAAAAAAAATCCATCAACATCATGCTTACCTCCAAAAGATAACAAATCCTTGGAAGGATACCCATCCTTACCAAACCTGCTACAAAATCTTGTCCAGCTACAACCATATCATCCTGAATAGTATGTTCGCCTTCTTCATTATTGTCATTCACAATATGCTCACCAAAAGGCAAAATATTAGAAGGCTTAGCATTATACTTCCAAAAGCCACCCTGAAGGAACCCAACATCAATATCTGGTCTACTTCTGAATACAGGAGCAGTAAATGTGTCCTTTGAATAAGCTGCTATTTTCTGAAAGCAGAATACATCAAACTTGAATTTGTATTAATGTCGATAAAGTTAGGGAAAAAAATCCTGACGAAAGCAAATTACCTCTGAGATGTCAAAGTAGTTCTCATTGATATTGCAGCTCAATATGCACTGAATAACTTTCGCACAGGCTAAAACTACTGAATTGTGGTTATCATCAAGAGACATTCTACAAGACAAGTGAGTGTACAGTTAAAATGCAACAAGAATTTCTCTACTTAGAATTCTGGCACCAGTACAGGTGACAAGAAATTGGAAAACAAATTGTAAACAAGCCTACAAAATTATTAACCGAGTTATTGAAGCTCATGCACCTATCTACGATGGAAGACACTACTCTGAACCAGAAAGAAGATAAATCACAAATGCAAGTTGGTCTAAATATCGACAGTTTTTAAGCAATATGTATCATGTAAAATACTACTGTAACATATACCATCATCTCACGTGTATGCCTCCGGAACTATGAGAAGCCAAAATAGGTCAAAGATTTTGGATCCTCAAGTTTTTATGAATTTTCTTCTTTGTTATTGGGGTCGACCCCCAAAGCCATAACGTCTCAAAACAAGCAGCATAGTAGAAGACTTTATAAATGTAGCTACTCCCTCTTTTCCATTTTGTTTGTCCACGCTTTCATTTTGATTCGTCCCAAAATGTTTGTCCACTTTCTATTTTGGGATACTAAATTTTGTTAGACTTCCAAAACTACCCCCTATAAATCATTATAAACACATTTTAAAATTCAAGTAGAAGGGCAATGGTGGGAAAAATATTTCAAAATTTGAATTAAAATGTAATGATTGCATATCTTCTTAATAAGTTAGATTTCCTATAATGGACAAACAAATTGGGACAGAGGGAGTAATTGTTAGTTTTTTTTTTTTTTGCTTTTTAATCCTTTTGGTGTGTGATAAGAAATCACAGATCCTTTTGCTGGTTTTGATTGCTTTTTATGATTTATCTATAATTTCTATCTGTAATCAATCAGCAGTTACAGTGCATTATATGAGTTACTTTTGACCAAGGGTAATACTATAACCACAGTATTCAAAAACAGCTGTACTCGAATATCATTTCCGCAAGTATTATGAATAGAGACATCAAGATAAAGACATTAGAACTCACTTCCAGGTAATAAATGGTCAATAGTTGTTCAATTCAAGCTAGTTAGCATATAACCTAAATCTGAAACCAATAAATAAGCATGTAATAACTATTAGATAACAAGTTTATGGATAGAATGGCACATACTAGAAGCAGAACAGTCAATTATGATAAAGGGACAATAAAAATGAATCACAGAAGCATTGAGATTTACCTCAGAGATAAAGCAAGTTCAGGTTCTGGGCCAAGTGCATAAGCCCATACGGCAGCCCAGTCAATAAAATTGTTGGCGCCAGCGTTTTTCACATTTAACCCAACTTGGTTTTGACAAATGTTGTGTAATGCTTTATCAAGCACGGATGCAAGTAAATGCAATGCAAGAGAACGTTGGCCAGGAACCTGAAATTGGCGTTTGAACAAACAAGTCGGGGGAAACATATATAGCTGTTTAAATATAGTCACTTTTGAAAAACCTGCTGACAAAAAAGCAATCTAGCACCAAGATAAACGTCCACTAACCACACTTCTAGTGAGAGCTACTGCTTCTTTGACGGTGTAACCTGCAGCAGCAGGATCTCCCTCAGTTCGAAGGAAATCACGTTCAGAAACATTGTTGGAGCTATACCCACTTTGAGTAGATAAATTCCCTACAATATGATAAGTAGGGGGCAAGAATCAGTAAGAAGATGCATTAGCTACAATTATGATACACACGGGGGAAAGAAGGTACTTTTATTGGAAAATAAATTACTGCATGACAATATAGTAGTTTAAGAGTTAAGACTCAGGCTTTTTGACTGCTTGAAGATGCAAAGAGTTTGACATAAAACGCATAATTTCGTAAATGACAAACAACAGACTACCAGAGAGAGAGAGAGAGGTTTCGCAAGTAATAATCAAAACCATGACAGTAATAATAATCAGAATTTAGTGACTTACCAGTCTTTGGTACCCCCGCAAAATTATTTTCAACAACATTACCATCCAATGAAAACCGCAATTCCCTGACAGCCTCAACTGTCTCACTCCAAGCATCCCACAAACTGCCAGAACTGGAACTCGAATTCTGCATGGCGTTATAACTCAGCCCGCTCCTTGTATCTATTGAAGCCGCTGTTGTCACATTACGGGAGATATCCCTCTCAGAAAGTGGAGAACATTTTGCATCTTTGATCAACTTTTTCTCATCCTGCAGATTACCCACCCTCAACCCTTTGGCAGCCATGTCTAAGCTGGAGACTCTTTCTTTCTTCAATTTGTGTTGTCCACGCTTTCTTAATGCCTCTATTACTGCAGGATTCATCTTCTCCAGGATCTCAGCCTGCGCTTCTGCAATCTCATCAGCTGACATTCTCTGTAACTGGCACGATTCTCAGCATCAATTTGACTCTCAAGACTTGTGGACTCTTCTTCATTTTCCATGTTGATGGAAGTATGACTGGAAGTTTTATGCAATGTTGACACCTTTTGCTTCTCGGTATCCACTCGCCTTTGCCTTTTTGACACTTCTAACGATCCAGGCTCCATAACCTCGCCCCTCGTTTCTGCAATCACATTTTGTGAAACTTCTTCTAACAATTCGGGATCCATCGCCTTCATAGTCACATCTTCTGAATTTGCATCCTTATCTGGTGACATTTTCTGTGGCAGTCCACCTGCAATCACATTTTGTGAAACTTCTTCTAACAATTCGGGATCCATCGCCTTCATAGTCACATCTTCTGAATTTGCATCCTTATCTGGTGACATTTTCTGTGGCAGTCCACCATTCATTGCACCAACGCGGCTGCTTATTTGGTCTGAATTTTCGGTTAACTCATTAGTCTTCTTCTGCTTTTTCGATTCCACAACTAAATACCTATTATTGTTATTTTTCTGAGCCGCGTAAGGATTGTCATTGGCCATTAGCTCTCTCCACCGACTCAAATCCAAACTTTTCTTCTCTTTCCTTTGAACTGGACTAGCAGAAACTACTATTGGATCAAAACTCAGTCAAATCTTCATCTTCTGCATCATTCTCGTCGTCTTCATCACCGCCACCACTGTTTCCACTACCCATTGGAGCCCAATGCTGCAAAACCAAACTCTTTTATAACTTTATGAAGCTACCAAAAACGATCAAAACAAAAACACAAACACAAAAAAGGTGCTCCTAATGCTTCTTTAAAAATCAAAATTGCAAAAAAATAATTTTTTATTTTTTATTTTTTATAACTTCAGTGCTCTGGTTTGCCGCAACCTCTTTTGACTTTCGGAACTTCATATTTACCCCTCAACAATGTAGAATTGTTTATAATTTACTTCCTTCTTCTGTTTTTTCTGATAGATAATCTATAGCAAAAAAATATCTAATTCGCATTTAATATCGATATAAGATGCACCTTTTAATTGCTGATATAAAAAAATTAAAAAAAAAATTTAAAAATGTGGCTATATTGGGGGATTTTCTAGAAGAGAAACAAAACAAATGAGCTCTTTGCAGTTTTTTCAACTACTTTATAGCCTATATTTGGAGTTTTTTAGCCTATGTCGAGAAAAAACCTTTCTTCAGTTTTCTTTCTTTTTCCTTGGCTTTCTCAGCAACCATACAGATGAAAACTATTAGGAGGGAGGGGCTTACAGGGCCATGAGAGCGATGACGAGCCACGGGAAAAGGAAGAACGGTTGGACGAGGGGCCCGAAGTCGGCGGAATAGGCCGGTTTTGGGGGTTTTCTGGGGTTCCCTTCTCGACTATGCTACCAACTAGGTGTGAAGCATCGTCTTCTGACATTTGAAGAGAGCTCGCTCCAAAAATCTTTTGCCGCGAGGGTTTCGCAGGGGTTTTTCCTCCTCCGCCGCCCCCCCCGCCGCGGCGAATAGCTTTCTCCATCAAGACTGTTTACTTCGTAGACGGCTGTAGAAGCTATTGCCGCACGGACCGGGAAGTCACGATGATGTGAATTACACCACTGCTGAATTTTATTACTGTGCAATATATAAGTAATCCCATTATTTCAACAAATTACATTAACCTAACATTTTTATTGTGTTTTGTTTATTTATATTTACTTTTGGCCACAACTTCTCTCCAGTCTAAATCTGGATTGGACGGTACTGTCGGCTCTTGAGAGCCCACTACGGGTCGTGTTTCGATAATCTAAACCGTTCAATGTGTAGAACTCGTCGAGTACTATATGCTTGTAAAAAATCACGTTGATCAGATATCGATAGCTATATGATCAAATCAGTTTTTTATGAAAAAAATGGACGACGAAAAATAAACGGCTTACAAAAAACTGATTTGATAATATAGCTATTGATATCACGATCAACGTGATTTTTTACAGACATATAGTACTCGACGAGTTCTACACATTTGAACGGTTTAGATTATCGAAAACACAACCCGTAGTGGGCCCCCAAAGGGCCGGACAGCACCGTCCAATCCAGATTTTGACTGAAGAGAAGCTGTGCCCTTTAACTTTTTGGGTTGACAGGGTCAATTTGGAAACTTAGCTAAAACTCAAAATTTTTATTCTATTTGAATTATATCACCTTTTTTTTTTTAGAAAAATTAGTCTAAGGTCTATATCTCATTTTTAGTAATGAAAGAGATCCACAATATTATTTTATAATATTAAAGTTCTTTAAATCACATAGAGAAATTTAACTTATCTCTTTGTCAACTTCACCATTACCGAATCTTTCTCAATCTCTCTCGTCTCTCGAGCAAAACCTCCTAAAGCAATCCGAGGCTCTGATAAACAAGATCAGAACTCTCAACTCTCAGACCAAGGACTCCCTCTAAGTTCTCGAAAATCGCGAGGTCACAATCGCTAATTCCGTCTTCGCTGTGATGGTCTCGAATGGAGCAAAGATTGGATGATTTCGGAACCCCCAAATCAAAAGGCCATCTTACAGGAGAGTTTGAGAAGAAATACGAATGTAAGCATATATAGATGCATATTCATGTGTATATATATATAGTGTAGATATGTGTGTAGTGAGATATGGATCAATGAGATTTTTTTATTTGCAGCTACGATTGGTGTTAAAGTTCATCCACTGGATTTCTTCACCAACTGTGGGAAGATAGGGGGCTTGTTTGGTTTGTTTTTGGAAGTGTTGTTTTTGAAAAAAAATTTGGGGAGAGAGTTTAGAAATTTTTTGGTTTGTTGGTTGTATATTTTGGGAGAGTTGTTTTTTGGGAGTTTTGAATGATTTGATATTTTGGGAGAATTTGAGTAGATATGTGTGAAAGAAAAATTGATTGAGAAGGAGAAAGGAGAGAGAAAAAGTGATTGATTGATGTGTAAGAGAGAGAAAGTGATTTTGGGAATTTTTTTAGAAAAACTCAAACCAAACAATTTTTAGAAATTTTTTTTGCTAAAACTCATCTCCCAAATGCAAACCAAACTGTTGGGATATTGCTAGGCAAGAGAAATTTAAAGTGGTTATTAGTAAGTTATTCCTTTTCAGTTTTGTAGTTTTTGGTATTTTTTTGGTGTATATGAAGAAATTAGCTGTTTATAATTAGGGCTGCAAACGAACCGAATCGAGCCGAGCCGAGCTTTGCTGTGCTCGAGCTCGGCTCGTTTATTGAGCTCGAGCTCGGCTCGATAAGGAACTGGGTTCGAGCTCGGCTCGGCTCGGCTCGTTAATTTTAATGAAACTCGAGCTCGGCTCGGCTCGGCTAGATAAATTTTTTTTAATATTATTTATATTATTTAATATATAAAAAATGTATTTATATTATTATTTATATATTTTTAATATATACCATCTGGTCAGCATATTGTTCATCCTCCTTTGGAGCTAGTAACCCAATACCATCCTATTGAAATGATTAACCGTTACCAAGTTCTTTGTAACATTCCTAAACCCAGCTACACATCTGCTTTGGCTACTGATCCTTTTGCTTCATCCAGCCAAGCAGTTACTCCATACCCTCCTAATCCTATTAAATCAGCCCGATCTGATTATGTTAAATCAACCACTACTAATCTGTTTTTCAAAGAACCGAGTCATTCTAAGAGTTTGTTTGTTAATGATTTGGCTAAATCTTATTTTCCTCCTGAATGCATTTTGTTTCCTCTCCATCCAGAGAAAACCATCACCTTCTACAAAGATATCCTATTCAACCATCAGTCAATTGTGATTAAACCTATTTATGACCGCACCTACACTAGTAAAATTGTCTACCATTCTCTCTATATTCATAACATTGTTTCCCTAGCTGAATGGGGTTCTCCTTATCAGCTTCGAGATTTACCTAATCACTCCCTTCAGTATAGTTATTATGACTATATTGATGCTGGTTCAAAATATTCCTCTATCAAACTGATACTTTTAGTCACTCCTGGTTTCTTCAATTTGATCAAAAGTTTAAATCATAATTACCTACCTGGTTTCTGATATGGTGGACTCAATATGGTGCCATTTCAGATATCTTCTCAGCTATTGTGATGGAACAGGTTAACTATTTTTCAACTGTTTTCTCATTCACTCCACAACAGAAGAAATTCCCAAAGTTGCTTATTTTTATATCCAAATATAAAGTCCCTTGGATATTTAAGTGGCACTATGGCATTTCTGATGATGTTGTTCAAAAGGATACATTCGGTTAAATGGTGGGATAACTACAAAATTTCCCGCATTGTTGGAAATTGTTCAATCTGAGTTCCTGTTTATCTAATATATAAATAATATATTTATTATATAATTTAAATAAAGATAAACGAGCTGAGCTTATGCGAGCTCGAGCTCGGCTTGTTTACTAAACGAGCCTAATATTCGAGCTAGAGTTCGGCTCGTTTACTAAACGAGCTGAGCCGAGCCAAGCCGAGCCCTTAACGAGCTGAGCCGAGCCTGTTCATGAACAGCTTGGTTCATTTTTGTTTGCTTTTTAGATGTTTATTTCATTGGGAAAATAATATTATTTCCTAAGGACTGATGTGTTCTTTCCTCAATTAATTGATAAGAGCATGTCTAACCCTTCATTTATTTCCCCATCAAATTTGTTATAGATTAGAAGTTTTATTTGATATAGCTCACTAAAAAACTTATCAAAAATTCAAATTAGTAGAGAAATTTAAAATTTCTTTGGAGATGTAATTTTGTGGAAAGGCAGAGAAATTTCTTTAGGAGAGTGGGAAGTATATGGAAGGCAGAGAAATTTGGAGAGGGGAGGGCAGAGAAATTTCAAAATTTCTCTGGAAAATCCTGAGAAGTTCGGTAGCAGAGAAATTTGGAGAAGGGAGAGAGCAGAGAAATTTACAGTAGGAAGTTTAGGGAAGGTCAGAGAAATTTGAAAATTTCTCTGAAAGTCCAGAGAAATTCTTCTCTGGACCAATTTTCTCTGTGATGTGAATTTTCTCTGGATCAACTTGAGGGACCTTAGACATTATTAAAATATTAAATATTCTTTATGCATATAAAATCTTAATAATAGAGACCTTAAAAAAAAAATCCCTTTTTTTTTTATACATATTTTAAAAAAAAAAAATAAAAAAAAAATGAAGTTAATTTTTAATCAATTTCTCAAAACAACCCTACATTACTCATATTATTAGCTTTTGGGTTGAGACACTACATTACTCATACTTTACCAAGGCTATGCCCTCGTTTGGAAGGTTGGTTATTTCAATTAATTTTTAAATTTATTTGATTATTTTAGTTAATAAAAAATATTTGTATTTATGGATGATTTGTGATTTTTTTTTTTTATAATTTAATAAATTGTTGTGAGAGAAAAAATTGATTGATTGATTGATAAATAAGATGTGAGATTTTGTATTATCAATTATTTTAGTCAATTTAGCTCATTCTAAACACCACCTATGTTAACAAAAGTGGGTAAAACAAGCATTAATAAATAAAAAAATTGATAAATGTGTGATTATCATGATATGTTGAGAAAAAACTTAGGATTCGTTTGGGAGGTTGATTGGTTATTTTGCTTTTTCACTTTTTTAATCTGGGATTAAAAAATCTCGTTTGGAATGAATTTTTTGACCTTTTTAACTTTTGTGAGAGAAATAATGTAATGATTATGGATTGGATATGATGTCTTGTCTTATTAAGCTAAAAAATCTATTTTGTTTTTTTATAACTATTTTAACCAAAAAAAACCCAAACCTATTTTCCCAAACAGAGACTTACTACACTTGAACAACATTGTTAGATTATTCCAATTTCTCAAATTGTTTGCTTGAAACACTTAAAACCAACAACTTCATTTGGAATGGCTAGTTGCAAGGTTATCTGATACCTAAGTAATCGTAATAAATGTACAAAAAGTATAACTAGAATCATTCATGTTGTTTGTACCTCTTAGGGCATCCACAATGGGATGGCTAAAAAGGTGTATTAAGGTGTGTTATATGACAAAAAGTAATAAAAGTGGGGCCCAAAAATGTTTGTTAAGATGTGTTAAGAGTTTGTTAATTTTAGAGAGTGAGTGGTGGTGCAATGGATGTGTTAAGGAGTGTGTTAAGGTGTGTGTTAAATATATATATATCTATATAATAAGGGAGAGTGGTTTTTTAATTTTGATGGGACTGTTGTCCCTGTGTCAAAATGTGAACCGTTAGATTGAATCAATCCAACAGCTAAGAAATGTCCAAGAGACATTATATTTCAATGGTGGATTTACAATGGTGATTCAATCCTACGGTGTTCAAGAGAAGAGTTTCTTTGTTTTGATTCAAGAGGAGATCTCATTCAAGAGCAGATCTCTTATTCCCTTCCATCCATCTCTCTCTCTCTCTCTCTCTCTCTCATTCAAGAGCAGATCGGCGACTTCGGTAGGTCCAAATCGGCGTCATCGCAGCAACAAATCGGTGAGGTTCACTATATTTGTTCATCTCCAAATTTTTTTGGCACTTCACATACCATCCCTTTGTTTTCTTTGTGTGTATATATATTGAAGCCACAGAGATCATCCCTTTGTGTATATATATTGAAGAGTTTGTTGAATACTTGAACGAGAATGGCATCATTCAAAAAGGTCAGTTGAATGATTGGAGCCAGAAATGTTGATGTTGTGGTGTATGATATGATGAAGTGTGTCCGATTTAGTATGATTCTGAGTTGTTTTACCCCATGATTGAATCTCTTTTATGTTCAAACCAGAAATATGTTGAAATACAAAAAAGGGACAATATTGGGTGGTGTTTCTTTTTCAGTGATGGGATTATTGATTTTGATTATATGAATTTTCTGATGAAATAAATGCTAAGGTACATGCTGCTCTGTTTGGTGCAGTTTATGGGGCTAATTATAAACTAAAAAAATATATATATTGAGAAAAAAATGGATACTTTATTTTAGTCTCTGTTTTCATCCCTTTGTTTTTTTTCTTTGAGGCCACAGAGATCATCAATTGAAGAGTTGGTTGCACTTTTTATATATTGATTACAGATTTTTACCAATTTTTTTCTTTGTTTTTTTTTTTTTTTTTTGTGTGAGTATTGTTTTCTTTAATTTTGGGTGCACTTTTATGGGTTTTTGTTTATTTTTCTTATACAGATGATATATACACACATATATGAAGAGTTGGTTGGGTTTTTGAGTATTGTTTATTTTTATTTTTCTTACTTTGATTTAGTAGTAATTTGTGGGTTTTCTAAGTTTAGGCTTAAGCTACAATGATGTTGGTATAGAATTGTTGGTTTTCTAAATTCTATACCTTTCAAACTTCTAGAATTGTTAGCAAAATTCTAGAATTGTTGGCAAAATTCTAGAATTGTTGGTTTTCAAATTATATATTATTCTATACGGCATAGAATTATAATTTCAAACTTTATTAATTTCAAATTTTAGAAAACCAACAATTCTATATTATTCTTTTTTTTTTTTTTGGGACAAATAAACAAACTTTATTAATATGATGTGCATCCTTTTAAGAGTGGACATTATTAATTTCCCCTAATATATGAGAAATCAATACATGATAAATCAATATTTAGCCAAGAGAATGCATTAAAAAATATATATATATTCAAAGAACAAGATTGAAACTGTAACAACCCTCGTACTGATTACCGTTAAACCACTGAATTATATACTGATTACTGCTAATTGAGATTGATAATGACTGATAAGTGAACTGGATGAACGACTGAACAGACTGAATGAAACTGAAACTGAAATTGAATGAGTTTATTTGTTATATTGTATATCCTATCTGTTTGATTGATTGATCATCTGTTTGAATTTATATGTTCAAACTGCTAATTGAAGGCCTTATCGGCGGCCGAATTAGAAACCGTTTCGTGTTTTGGAATCCGTAGAATATTTGTGATTTAATAATATATTTATCTGAAAATTGATTATGAATGATTAAATTAGATTAAATATTGATTTAATTGCCAAGTTTGACTTATTTACACTTAGACCACTTAGTGGCCCACTACTCCTCATATTTGAGCCATATACAAACACTTAATTAACATTTGACCAGCCACAATTTGGAGCTTCAGCCGACCAAACAAGAGGATAGAGAGAGAGGAAGTTCATCTTGTGGGATTAACTTGAAGTATTTGTAGAAATTGCTAGGGAATTGGACTCTTGAACCTTGAAATTGAGACCTAGGTAAGGAAATCATCATCTTCTTGTGGTTCTTGAGCTTCATCTTGCATGTTTTATGCATCATTGTAGAGTTGAACCATGATTGAGTGCAAATAGGTTGATTCATGCTAGAATTCATGCATGCATGGTTGAATTGGTGATTTTTGGAGTGAATTCATGGAAGAGATGTACATGCATGCTCATGTTTTTATCAAAGACCATGTGTTCACTTTGTTTTCCAACTATTGAGCTCTTGAGAGCAAGATTTGAAGCTTGAAATTGATTTGAAACTCATGCATTGCATGTTTATATGTTGTTCTTGGAAATGGTTTGAAATTGAGTTTGAATTAACCTTCCTTGGGCTTTGATTTCTTAAATTGAGGTTTAAAACTTGTTATCCTATGTGTTTAAAAGAGTTTTCCAGAAAATGGGCCCAAGAGGATCGATTTTGGTGGTTGAAACCTTGGTTTTGAATTTAGAACACAATTCTGGATTTTCCAGATTTCTGTTGTCCGCTCGAGCGTAGGTATGTGCGCTCGAGCGGATTGCATACTTTGTACATTGCGCTCGAGCGGAGATATTCACGCTCGAGCGGGTTTTTCATGCATCCAGTACATTTTGCAGACCGCTCGAGCGGAGTAAATCACGCTCGAGCGGGTAACGTTTTTGCCTGTCCGCTCGAGCGGAGAAGTGTGCGCTCGAGCGTGACTCTGTTTTCTGAAAAAGTTCTAAAACTGTTTTCTGTGCACATCTTTGCATCCTCATCCCATCCTAGGCATTCTTAGGCCTAGTTTAAGGCATCTTAATGAGGATATAGATGTAGAACACACCGAGGCAATTTAGGGATTTAATTATCATCCTTCCAACTGTAAACTTAGTGTGTGTTCTATTTTGTTAACTGTTTAGGGTTGGCTATCGGGGACGCGCTCTAGCTGCTATTAGCCCAATCTCTGTGAGTAACAGATGTGTAAAGATATGTTCAAAATGGTTATCTTTTGAATACTGAACTAAACTGTTTACTGAACTGTTTACCGAACTGATATTATTTACTGAATGAATGCATGTCCTGTATTGTGAACTGTATTGTGGCATCCTTAGCACCCACTGTTATTGACTGTTACAGAGCTCTGTCGGTTTCCTTGTGAAACCATACTGTTTACTGAATGATTGGCCATCACTACTGTTGGGTCTATCAAGGCCCGGTCCTTTGGGACCTACTTTTATAGGCTATTGGATGTACCACATATGACTGTTTGACTGAAATACTGAAAGACTGAACTGCTGTTTAATGAACTGTTTTCATTACTGTACTGTAAGGACATTCATTCATAACCTCTTTACGCTTTATGTTATTCACTGGGCTTTAGCTCACTGTTTATATATATATGTAGGTTCTCAGCAGCCAGACCGGAGCTAGGAGCGTGGGTTAGTCCCCAGTTTTGTCAAGCCAGCCAATGTGCCTCACTGTGAGGTTCCGAGACGCCATGCCATGGCTTGGGGTGTTTTGTCTTCCCCACTTGTCTCCTACCGTTTTGTTCAGACTGTATAAACTGTTTACTGTTTTACCGTACCGTTATCGAGGGATTAGGGTCCCGTACTGAATGTTTGTAAATGATTGTATAGTCTGTACTGTGTTGAATGCATGAATGTATGAAAAATGTTTTTGGCATACAGATTATCACAGCTCAATGGACACTAGTTATTGACTGTATTGGCTTCCGCCAGGCCCTGAACTCTGTTCTATTGTATTACTGTACAGCAGGCCTTTGGTAATCTCGGATTACTGGCCAGTTACGGTGCTAAACCCATAGGGCCGGGTTTGGGTCGTGACAGAGTGGTATCAGAGCGATACTTAACCACGAGTTATACCGCACACACGTGTCCAAATGAGCTATAGGGTGTCCTAGAAAAGTGAATAGGCCATCTCATAAACTTGAAAAGTGTGTGCTTATGATTGACTGAATATATGCTAAATGTTAAACTGTTTAATTGTAAAACTGTTTATAATGATAACTGTCATAACTGCTTTATAGTGAAAATGGATAATGCAAATGAAACTGAAGCATCATCCTCTGAGGCCAGAATGGCCAGACTGGAACAAATGATGGGACTGGTAATTGAAAGACTGGATCGACAACAGAACCAACAGCCACCTCCTCCTCCTCCGGTCCAACCGGAATAGGATGCACCAAATGTACAGAATGTGAATACTAATGAGGTGGACATCATTGCACTGACTCATAAGTTCAGTAAACTGAAACCGCCGTCCTTTCAGGGAGGCTTAGAACCGCTAAAGGCTGAAGCATGGGTCCTTGAGACAGAAAAGTTATTTGAAATGTTTCCGTGCTCTGAAGCTAATAAAGTACTGTTAGCAACCTTCACCCTTCAGGAAGAAGCCAGAAGGTGGTGGATGTTGACCCGTGAAGCAAATGCTATTATGACTTGGGCTCAGTTCAAGGAGTCATTCTTTGAAAAGTATTTCCCTCAGTGCATCAGGGATAGAAAAGTAACTGAGTTTGAACAGCTGAGACAGGGCAAAACGTCTGTTGCCGAGTATGAGAAGCAATTTACCGAACTTGCTAGGTATGCACCACAAATGGTGGACACCGATTATAAGAAGGCCAGGAGATTTGAAGGTGGCCTTAGTGTTGCTATACAGGACCGCATAAATGTTTTGAAAATGCCAACCTATGTGGGTGTTCTTGACCGGGCATTAATGGCCGAGGCAAATATTGCAGCAGTGAAACAATCTGAAACACCAACCACTGAATGGCAAGGTAAAAGGCAGAGTTTCAAATTCAAGAAAGGTAAGCACAACCCTGCAACCAAGAAACAGAATACGGGGTCAACAACCAGCCCCAGCCAAGGGAGTGGATTTATTCCACCCTGCTCCACATGTGGCAACAAACACAAAGGGGTCTGTCACAGTATAACCGGAGCTTGTTTCAGATGTGGCAAGGTGGGCCACAGGATAAAAGACTGCCCTTCTGCTCCACCAGCTAGTAGTAAAGCTGCACCAAGCGCAGCAGCATCAAATGTAGCACCAAAGCCTAACCTCAAAGCTACCGGGAAAGAGCCTATGAGGCAGGGCCGAGTATTTGCCCTAGTACCGGGAGATGTGCAGAATACTGAGACTGTTGTGTCAGGTATCCTCTCTATCTGTGCTCAGAATGCATATGTATTGATTGATTCGGGGTCTACACATTCTTATGTGTCACATGCTTTCTCACGAAAATTGAATAGACCCTTAGAACCCATGAATTACTTGTTAGCTGTATCATCACCTATTGGGGGATCCATGACATGTGCATATATGTATCCTGCTTGTGAGATTATTGTTGGGGATATGCATCTGTTTATTGATTTGCTACCGTTGAATATAGATCATTTTGATGTGATATTGGGGATGGACTGGTTACAAAAATATCATGCTACTATCGATTGTGTGACCAAACAAGTTGTTTTTCGTCCACCGGGTTTACCCGAATTTGTATTTAGTGGAGTTGGAGTAGTACCTCCTCCATATCTGATTTCTTCTGTAAAGGCTGTCAAACTGATTAGAAAGGGGTGTAAGGGATATCTGTGTTCTGTACTGACTGTATCTGCCACTGATAATGTTAAAACTGATGTGAATTGCATTCCTATAGTTAGAGAATTCCCAGATGTATTTCCAGATGATCTACCAGGGGATTTGATTGACAGGGAGATTGAGTTTACTGTTGATGTAGTACCGGGTACGCAGCCAGTGTCTAAAGCTCCCTATAGAATGACTCCAACTGAACTGAAAGAATTGAAAGTACAATTGCAGGAACTGCTAGACAAGAAGTTTATCAGACCCAGTACTTCACCGTGGGGTGCACCTGTTTTATTTGTGAAGAAGAAAGATGGCTCACTGAGACTGTGTATTGATTACCGCGAACTGAACAAGGTAACTGTAAAGAATAAATATCCATTACCGCGTATTGATGATTTATTTGACCAGTTACAGGGTGCACAAGTGTTTTCCAAGATTGATCTCAGGTCGGGATATCATCAACTGAAAGTAAAACCGGAAGACATTGATAAAACTGCTTTTAGAACGAGGTATGGCCACTATGAATTTTTAGTTATGCCGTTCGGAGTCACGAATGCCCCAGCTGCATTTATGGACCTTATGAACAGAATTTTTAAACCATACCTTGATGATTTCATTGTGGTATTCATTGATGACATATTGATTTATTCTAAGACTGTAGAAGAACATGAACACCATCTGAGACTTGCCCTGCAAACCTTAAGAGAACAGAAACTGTATGCTAAACTGTCTAAATGTGAATTTTGGCTTGATCATGTGATGTTTTTGGGGCATGTTGTTAGCAAAGATGGAATTTCTGTTGATCCGCAGAAAATTGAAGCTGTAGTGAACTGGCCTAGACCAACCAATGTGACGGAAGTCCGAAGCTTTTTGGGACTAGCCGGGTATTACAGAAGATTTGTCAAAGATTTCTCCAAAATTGCCTTACCACTGACTCAGTTGACACAGAAGGAGATATCATTTGACTGGACTGACCAGAGAGAATCAGCATTCCAGGAGTTGAAAACTAGACTTGTGACTGCACCAATTCTGACTCTACCTACAGGTACTGATGGTTACACTATTTTTAGTGATGCTTCTCATAAGGGTTTGGGATGTGTTTTAATGCAGAATGGGAGAGTTATTGCTTATGCTTCCCGACAGTTGAGACCGCATGAAAAGAACTACCCGACCCATGACTTAGAACTTGCCGCAGTAGTATTTGCATTGAAAATCTGGCGTCACTATTTGTATGGAGCAACATGCGAAGTCTACACCGACCACAAGAGCCTAAAGTACTTTTTCACACAGAAAGAACTGAATATGAGACAGCGGAGATGGCTTGAACTGATCAAAGATTATGACTTACAGATTTTGTACCATCCGGGAAAAGCCAACACCGTTGCCGATGCCTTGAGCCGAAAGTCAATTGCCAATCTAGCTTGTTTGCTGACTGAACAAAAAGAGCTGCTTTGTGACCTTGAAAAGTCTGAGATTGAAGTTATTTTGAAAGAACAAGGTGGAACCTTAGCTGCTATTTCTGCCCAACCAGCCTTGATTGAAGAAATTAAGGAGAAACAGCAACTGGATGAGTACTTGAAGAAAATCATTGAAGAAAGGGATTCAAAACCGAAACCGGGATTCAAATTTGACAACAATGTACTGAAATTTCAAGATAGACTGTGTGTACCAAGTGACACTAAACTGAAAAGAAGAGTTCTGCACGAAAGCCACAATTCGAAGTTTTCGATTCACCCGGGGAATACAAAAATGTATCAAGACTTGAAACAGAATTTTTGGTGGCCAGGAATGAAGAAGGAAATCGCCGATTTTGTATCAAAGTGTCTTCATTGCCAACAAGTCAAAATGGAACATCAACGACCCGCGGGCCTACTGCAACCTTTATCTATACCAGAGTGGAAATGGGAGCATATCACGATGGATTTCATTGTTGGATTACCTCGCTCCAGGAAAGGTATGGACTCTATTTTGGTTATTGTTGATAGACTGACTAAGTCTGCACACTTCCTACCTGTCAAGACAATTTATAATGCGGACAGATTGGCTGTTATCTATATTGATGAAATTGTTAGACTGCACGGAGTGCCTGTATCTATTGTTTCTGACAGGGATTCGAAGTTTACATCGAGGTTTTGGCAAAGCCTACAGACTGCATTGGGTACTGAATTGAGGCTGAGTAGTGCCTATCATCCTCAGACAGATGGACAGTCAGAAAGGACCATCCAGACTCTAGAGGATCTACTGAGAATGTGTGTCCTTGACTTCCAGGGAAATTGGGAAAGTCATTTGCCGTTGGCTGAATTCGCCTACAACAACAGTTACCATTCAAGCATTGGAATGGCGCCTTTCGAGGCATTGCATGGTAGAAAATGTAGATCTCCGATCTGCTGGGCAGAAGTTGGAGATGGGCCGTTGCTTGGGCCCGAAATTGTTTATGAAACAACTGAAAAGGTAAAACTGATACAGCAGAGACTGAAAACTGCACAGAGCAGGCAGAAGAGTTATGCGGGTGTCAGAAGACGAGACAGAGAGTATGAAGTGGGTGATCACGTTTTTGTGAAAGTGACACCAATGAAAGGCCAGACTCGTTTTGGAGTCAAAGGCAAGTTAGCGCCGCGGTATGTCGGACCGTATCAGATTATTGAGAAAATCAATCCGGTGGCGTATCAAGTTGCACTTCCTCCTGAAATGGAGCATATGCATAATGTCTTCCACATTTCGATGTTGAGAGACTATCTTCGAGATCCGTTTCATGTGATTGAGCCTACTCGAGTAGTGTTGAGTGATGACTACACTTACGAGGAACGGCCTATACAGATTGTAAACCGACGGATCAAGAAACTGAGAAACAAAGAGATTCCGCTAGTGAAAGTTGACCGGCAGAACCATGGTGGTGTGTATGCCACTTGGGAAAGGGAAGATGACATGGCGAGAAGGTATCCTGATTTGTTTCCACTGGATCCTGTTTTCTTCCAGACTGAAGGTAACTTGAGTTTAGAGGACTAAACTCCTTATAAGGAGGGGAGACTGTAACAACCCTCGTACTGATTACCGTTAAACCACTGAATTATATACTGATTACTGCTAATTGAGATTGATAATGACTGATAAGTGAACTGGATGAACGACTGAACAGACTGAATGAAACTGAAACTGAAATTGAATGAGTTTATTTGTTATATTGTATATCCTATCTGTTTGATTGATTGATCATCTGTTTGAATTTATATGTTCAAACTGCTAATTGAAGGCCTTATCGGCGGCCGAATTAGAAACCGTTTCGTGTTTTGGAATCCGTAGAATATTTGTGATTTAATAATATATTTATCTGAAAATTGATTATGAATGATTAAATTAGATTAAATATTGATTTAATTGCCAAGTTTGACTTATTTACACTTAGACCACTTAGTGGCCCACTACTCCTCATATTTGAGCCATATACAAACACTTAATTAACATTTGATCAGCCACAATTTGGAGCTTCAGCCGACCAAACAAGAGGATAGAGAGAGAGGAAGTTCATCTTATGGGATTAACTTGAAGTATTTGTAGAAATTGCTAGGGAATTGGACTCTTGAACCTTGAAATTGAGACCTAGGTAAGGAAATCATCATCTTCTTGTGGTTCTTGAGCTTCATCTTGCATGTTTTATGCATCATTGTAGAGTTGAACCATGATTGAGTGCAAATAGGTTGATTCATGCTAGAATTCATGCATGCATGGTTGAATTGGTGATTTTTGGAGTGAATTCATGGAAGAGATGTACATGCATGCTCATGTTTTTATCAAAGACCATGTGTTCACTTTGTTTTCCAACTATTGGGCTCTTGAGAGCAAGATTTGAAGCTTGAAATTGATTTGAAACTCATGCATTGCATGTTTATATGTTGTTCTTGGAAATGGTTTGAAATTGAGTTTGAATTAACCTCCCTTGGGCTTTGATTTCTTAAATTGAGGTTTAAAACTTGTTATCCTATGTGTTTAAAAGAGTTTTCCAGAAAATGGGCCCAAGAGGATCGATTTTGGTGGTTGAAACCTTGGTTTTGAATTTAGAACACAATTCTGGATTTTCCAGATTTCTGTTGTCCGCTCGAGCGTAGGTATGTGCGCTCGAGCGGATTGCATACTTTGTACATTGCGCTCGAGCGGAGATATTCACGCTCGAGCGGGTTTTTCATGCATCTAGTACATTTTGCAGACCGCTCGAGCGGAGTAAATCACGCTCGAGCGGGTAACGTTTTTGCCTGTCCACTCGAGCGGAGAAGTGTGCGCTCGAGCGTGACTCTGTTTTCTGAAAAAGTTCTAAAACTGTTTTCTGTGCACATCTTTGCATCCTCATCCCATCCTAGGCATTCTTAGGCCTAGTTTAAGGCATCTTAATGAGGATATAGATGTAGAACACACCGAGGCAATTTAGGGATTTAATTATCATCCTTCCAACTGTAAACTTAGTGTGTGTTCTATTTTGTTAACTGTTTAGGGTTGGCTATCGGGGACGCGCTCTAGCTGCTATTAGCCCAATCTCTGTGAGTAACAGATGTGTAAAGATATGTTCAAAATGGTTATCTTTTGAATACTGAACTAAACTGTTTACTGAACTGTTTACCGAACTGATATTATTTACTGAATGAATGCATGTCCTGTATTGTGAACTGTATTGTGGCATCCTTAGCACCCACTGTTATTGACTGTTACAGAGCTCTGTCGGTTTCCTTGTGAAACCATACTGTTTACTGAATGATTGGCCATCATTACTGTTGGGTCTGTCAAGGCCCGGTCCTTTGGGACCTACTGTTATAGGCTATTGGATGTACCACATATGACTGTTTGACTGAAATACTGAAAGACTGAACTGCTGTTTAATGAACCGTTTTCATTACTGTACTGTAAGGACATTCATTCATAACCTCTTTACGCTTTATGTTATTCACTGGGCTTTAGCTCACTGTTTATATATATATGTAGGTTCTCAGCAGCCAGACCGGAGCTAGGAGCGTGGGTTAGTCCCCAGTTTTGTCAAGCCAGCCAATGTGCCTCACTGTGAGGTTCCGAGACGCCATGCCATGGCTTGGGTGTTTTGTCTTCCCCACTTGTCTCCTACCGCTTTGTTCAGACTGTATAAACTGTTTACTGTTTTACCGTACCGTTATCGAGGGATTAGGGTCCCGTACTGAATGTTTGTAAATGATTGTATAGTCTGTACTGTGTTGAATGCATGAATGTATGAAAAATGTTTTTGGCATACAGATTATCACAGCTCAATGGACACTAGTTATTGACTGTATTGGCTTCCGCCAGGCCCTGAACTCTGTTCTATTGTATTACTGTACAGCAGGCCTTTGGTAATCTCGGATTACTGGCCAGTTACGGTGCTAAACCCATAGGGCCGAGTTTGGGTCGTGACAGAAACCTTAAACAAATAAACTATGGGTTTGTTGGGTGCTCTGTTCTGCAAAGTAAAAGTAATACTCTCATAACTTTCTTAATAGATTATTGTGTGTATACATATTAATTACAATTTTTTTTTTGTTTTTTTTCTTTGAAGCCAGAGAGACCATCAATTGATCATTAATGGAATAGAGAAAGAACGATTCCTGTACGAGCAAGAAATAATGTTCTCGTATAATCCTGTTGATCAAGTCTGCGCTCCTCCAAACGTCGTCGCTTTACTCCCTGAAAACACAAACGTGAGCTAACCGGCGGGTGTGTGCCGGATACCTCTCCGATGCCTAAGTTAGCAAAATAGACAAATAGACAAAAGCTCTGTGTATTCGAGAATCAAAGTTGTGTTACCTCTCCATAGGTGATACTATGAGCTTTTATAGGTTCCGCGTGGTACAATCCTAGTAGGACTCTTATTCCTCCATGCAGAGTCCTCCTAGGAATCACACTCCTGAAAGATAATGCTTATCCTTCAATACCCCCCTCACTGCTTAAATCAAGTGAGATGGTTTTACCTCGGTAGTATGAGAAAACGACTGAGCTAACATGGCCATGCTAAACTGGCAACAACGATCGAGCTCTAACTAGCTCGGTTTTTCCCTTTATGGCTTGTACCTCGGTTTCACCTGTTGAGACCGAGCTAACCATAGCAAGCTTGGGCCGAACTAATCTAGAGCAAGGTCCTGACGAAAGCGCAATACATCTTGGCTTAGAGTGGTATGACCGAGCTATTTGTTACCACTCTGACCGTGGTGACCGAGCTAACTTCAAGGCTCTTTTAGGACCGAGCTAACTACAAGGTCCTTTTACTCAGCCCTTTCTTACCTTGGCCCACAGAACGACCCATTACACAGCTCGACCCAATTTACTTATAAATTAGCCTCTCAATTGCCCCTTAATTCCATCTGCATAGTAAGATTGAGATTACTCATTACCAGCCGAGCTAACAACTTTAGCCTTCCAACCGAGCTAAATTCATACCGGGCTACAAATCTGTCCGGTCAAAACGTCTCTTCTGTCGTTGTAACTGAATCGCTTCCCATTCCATAGACACGTGGCAGACTCTCATTGGCCCAGTCTAGCTGTCACGCTGTCTTTGTACCCCGAAAAATTTGAACAGTCCCGCCTAAAACCAAGGTTTATACTAAAACCCTAATTTTCTGAACCACAATACCTCTGTTCATCTTCTTTCTCTCTCCCTCTGAACCTCCATTTCTCCTCAACCTTACACTTGCAGAGCTCGTGTTTCTTGCTGTTGCTATTTCCATTTTCAATGCCTTCAGCTTTAAACTGGTAAGTGGTTCAAATCTACTTCATTTCCGTCGATTTCGCACATGTTTTGTAACACATAACATGTTTATTTGTATGTTTTTCAAAGCATATACCATTTTTGCCTCCCTTTTTCTGGAAAAAACCCATATAATAGAACTATTGTACTTACGAACAATCTGAAATTTTTTTCCTTTGATCCAAAATCACACTCCAACCGAACTAGGATACTGTTTGTATTAGGTACAAGCTTAGCCAAACTAAACAACCGAACTCAAACTTCACGCCATACTTATAGTTTCAATAAGTCTAAGTACCTTTTGCTTAATTTAGCCGAGCTAGCAAACCGTACTAGGTTTGCGCAATGCCGTACTAGAAAGCCTCAACCACTGACCGAGCTATAACTTGGGGCTAAACCAACTCCCTGACTTAGTCAAAACCAAACTAAGAATGTTGCACCATAAGCTACAACTGGGCTATGAACTTCTCATTAACTTAACCGAGCTAAAGTCCCCTACTCAAACTGAGCTAAGAACGGATAGTATTCCACGTAGCCGAGCTAAGACAACATTTATTTTACCTTTGTTTACTTTTAGCACGGTCCACTGGTCTGTGCTTAACATTTTTCCTTTTTACCTTGCAGACTTAGGTTGGCCAGGCACTCCCTTGAATGCTTCAGCCGAGATATTCCATATCATCTCAGCACCGAGCTAACACTTGACGTTAATTTATACATAATTTAAACCCATATGGGAAAGTATAGGTTCTTAGTAAACTCACCAGGTGCTATGGCTGAGTTCCGAAAGGGACTACCATATCCCTAATGATGTCCATCTTACCTTAGCTGAACTAGATACCATACCCTGGGGAAACCCTGGCTTTGTTCCCTTTACCCTTATTTCCATTGTAGAAACCGGACTTAGATTCCCTGTACAGCCTCTTCTTTGTGAATTCCTTAGACAAACAAACCTCTGCCCTACCCAGCTTTCCACAAATTCGTACCGCATAATAAATGGCATTGTCGAGCTAAACCGCCGGCTTGGCCTCAACCTCGGTTTGGTCGAGCTATTTCACCAGTACTCTCTAGGCCAAAATGAGGACGGCTGGGTTTACTACTTAAGAATAAGGTGCCGCCGTGAAAAGATAATAAAGAATACCCCAGACAAAGATGTAAACGACGATAATTTTTTATGGGTTTCTGGGAATTTTGAAGACCATGAGGCCCAGATCCCAGGCGACCGAATAAACTGGAACAAAGGAGTCGCCGGTATAATTACCTCGCCTTAGTTTTGTGCTTTCTTTACTTCATTTGCAAGCTTTGAACCGCACTAACTGTTGTAATTTTCCCTTATGCAGATTTAAACTTTTTAAAGTCGCAGTATAGTTACCCAAACCTTGCCACCTTCCGCGCCGCGCTAAGATATCCCAACCGGAGTTGGGCCGAGCTACTCAACTTTGAGCCGACCTACCGATATAGCAGCCGGCGAAAGACCAGGGTGATAGACTTCTTGCTGGAGTCCTCTCATAAGCCTGATCTTTCTCTTCTACAAATCAACCTCATTACATTAACAACGAAGCAAGAGATGGCAAAAAAGAGAGCTGTAAGAGCCCTCATCACCGAGACAAACCATCCCGAGGTACCACAAGCCGGTCAGACTCAGGAGACCGTGGTAGCCTTACCATCCCATCAGCCTTCATCATCCCGCCCAAGCAAGCGTGCTCGGACTTCCACAACCGAGCCACACCTTGTCGACGAAGATGAAACCATCATTCCCCAATCCACACCACCAAGCCCACAACTGGAGAGCTCTGACCGAGATAGCTCCTCTAAGTGGGTGCCTAAGGTCACATACAAGAACCGCGCTATCACTGACTCCGACTCAGTGGTCGCGGAAAAAGACCATATGCTGGCCTTTAATCTGGCCATGAGCGTTTGCCTTCCAGCCGATATGGATCACCACGATGATCTTACCAAACTGAAGGCCATTCGCTCAGCTTCAAATCAATGGTGTTGGTAAGTTCTCCTTTTCCTTCTCCAAATTTCAACATCTTTTCACTCGGTTTATCTCAAAATTGTTTCTCTCCTTGTGCAGGCCTTACAGAAGAACCACATCGCCCACAAACGCGTGTTGGAACTTTAAAAGACCACAAGGTAGGCCATGACAGAGGCTAATGCTAAAACGGCCGAGCTAAAAGAATCCCAGCAGAAGATGGCCGAGCTACAGGCCGAAGTAGCTCGGCTCACCGGCCTGGTCAATTCAGTCGAAGCAGATAAGCAAAAGGCTGTGGTCGTGCTAAAAGACAAATACCTGCACGAGCTAGCCAAGCTCGAGGGAAATAAGAATGCCGAGATCGCTCGGTTGGAGAAGAGCGTGGAAGACACCGAAAACCGGGGTTACAAGGAGGGGAAGGCCACTTATATCCAATAATGCGAAGCAGCGAAAGATATATTCTTCAACTGTGGATGGAAGGTGGCTGTGGCGCAGCTCGGTCACAGCCAAGAGACCGAGATCTTCCTCAACCCTCCTTCTCATTTCATACCGAGCTACATGGTGGAGTATGCTACTGCCATTCAGCAAAAATTTCTTAAAGATGATGATAAAGAAGAGGCCCCAGAGCCCGACAATGCCCCGGTTATCGCCAATGATCCCATCGTTCAGTCAGCTCGGGTGGAGCCACCAGTGGAGGACTTGGTTGAAAGTGTGACCGAGCTACCTGCTGAAACCGGGCTCCGAGTTGAACTGGATGCGGATTTGATGACCTCTTTGCTTGATCTTCTATTTTCTTCTTTTTTATTTTTGGAAAGAAACTGTAACCGGGCTGGGCCCCACTTTTGTAACTCTTGCATTTTGAATGACATCTTCTTTTTTATTTTTGGAAAGAAACTGTAACTGGGTTGGGCCCCACTTTTGTAACTCTTGCATTTTGAATGACATCTTCTTTTGTTACAACTGTTTGTTCGGTTAACTGCCATGCTATGCTTGCATTTACTTTCCAATTGTAATCTGAATGTAGTACAACATTTTCTGGCCGAGATACCTATCTCGATCTTGACCTTGAAATCTACCTGGTCATACCTGCCAACCTCTTCAGTCTAGGTTTTTACCTCGGCTGAAGATCACTAAAAGTTGTTATTCCAGCCAACCACTCTTCAGCCTGGATCTTTATCTCGGCTGAAGAGTACTAAGTGTTGGTTTTTCGAGCCAACCACTCTTCAGCCTAGATCCTTATCTCGGCTGAAGAGTACTAAGTGTTGGTTTTTCCAGCCAACCACTCTTCAGCATGGATTCTTATCTCGGCTAAAGAGTACTAAGTGTTGGTTTTTCCGGCCAACCACTCTTCAGCCTTGATCCTTATCTCGGCTGAGGAGAACTTAAGGTTGGTTATTCCTACTAACTTAGAGTGAAGTGTTTGGTTATTCCTGCTAAACATCCTGCAGCCTAGATCCTTATCCTCGGCTTAGGAGATGTGTTGGTTTTTCCAGCCAACCTCTTCAGCCCAAATCCTAATCTTAACTGAAGAGAGCTCAAACTTGGTTATTCCTGCCAACCTAGAGCGAAGTGTTTGGTTATTCCTGCCAAACGTCCTGCAGCCTGGATCCTTATCCTCGGCTTAGGAGAGGTGTTGGTTTTTCCGGCCAACCTTTTCAGCCCAGATCCTGATCTTAGCTGAAGAGAGCTCAAAGTTGGTTATTCCGGCCAACTCTGATTTCATTGCCCCTAGTATGCTAAAACTATTTTTACAGAATAAACTATTTTGTAAACTATTTTTACAAAATCAAACTGTGAGTATTGTTTTTCTTTAATTTTCTATATGCATGTAGGATTTTGGGTATACTTTTATGGGTTTTGTGTTTTTTCTTATACATATATATTATCTATGTATATATATACACACATATATGAAGAGTTGGTTGGGTTCCACGAAACCCATTTACTTTGATTTAGTAGGAATTTGTGGGACTATTGTATTGATTTACTCTATTGAATGTTTGTTGTGCCATTACTATCGTTTGATTGTTACTAAAATGTTCGATAACCATTCTATCTTCCTTGCTTATTAAGTGTTTGATAAAATGTTTCAATGGAATTTACACACACACACACAAATTGACTTTAACACACACCACAAACATTGGCAATCTTCATCATAAAAATTTATAACTATCTTATTATGTGCATCCTTTTCTTTTTTTTCTTTTTTTTTTGACAAATAAACAAACTCTATTAATGTGATGTGCATCCTTTTAAGAGTGGACATTATCAATTTCCCCTAATATATGAGAAACCCAAATGAAAGTGATGGGTAATAATAAAGTAATAATAACATTCTAATGATTTGACTGATAAAGGTAATAATAACATTCTGAGACACTTGCATCCTTGTGGGCAGTTTGGAAGTTGATTTCAATAATTTTTGACTTCCATGATTCTTTGATTTTGAAGACCAACACATGCTCTACATAGTTGATTTGTGGTGATTCTCTCTCTCTCTCTCTCTCTCTCTCTCTCTCAAGATTAATGGGTTCAATAACTTTTTCGTAGTGAGCACCCAAACTTAGATTTTTAGATATATTTTTCATGTAAATGGGTTGTTGTTTCGTGCTTTTATTGGTATATTAGTACGGGATTTTGGGAGTTTTTAGTATGTTGTTATTGCATTATTGTACAAAGAGATTTTCATTTGAACCTTTCTCACCTTTGTTTTTCCCCCCCAATATTTAATGTACATTTGTAATCTCATCATACACCACCAGTTGAGCCCACGTGTGTTTGGATTTTGTTTTAGGCTGAAAATTCATAATGGAATGATTCCCACTCACTCCCACCCAATATTTAATGTACATTTTGTTTTTAGTATGTTGTTATTGCATTATTGTACAAAGAGGTTTTCATTTGAACCTTTCTCACCTTTGTTTTTCCCCCCCAATATTTAATGTACATTTGTAATCTCATCATACACCACCAGTTGAGCCCACGTGTGTTTCGATTTTGTTTTAGGCTGAAGATTCATAATGGAATGATTCCCACTCACTCCCACCCACTATCTCAGTTATATCTAAATACAATTTTGGTTTTTTTAATTGGTACAAATGTATTCAATTTCTATAGAATTCGAAACTTTACCAACGGAAGCAATTTCAAGTTGAGGCATGAGTTATAGATATAAAAGGTAAATTCATGACTTAATTTGTTTTATACTTATAGAAGTTGAGTTGGAGTTTTTATTTACTAGGATTTCAAATTCATGATTAATGATTAATTTCAAGTTTTTATTCAAATTCAAATTCATGACTTAATTTCAAATTTTTATTTACTTATAGCAGTTGTTTTAATGATTAATATTTGAATTTTTTTTTTCAGTTAATTGGTTTTGAATTTCATAACTTAATTATTTGGATTTGTAATATCATCCAATTCAATTTTTTATTAATCTCATTAACAAAAGTCTTCTTATTTACATAGAATCCTCTAATTGGTTGTTTAGAATTTCATCATTATTAGTTGGTTTAACAGAGAAGCCTTCTATTTTTTAGCCTGCTTTCAATTTGATTTGCAAATTCTATTTTAACTATGTTCATCGTGGAATCTAATCTCTATTTGTTCTTAGTATTATTGATTGGTAGGTTATTGATATTGACATAAAATAGTGCATCTTTAGCTTAAATTTTATATTATTAGTTTGGCATCTGCATATGTGTGTGGTTTTGATTGATTGCTTGAATTAGATGGTTTGATTCTTGGTCTAAAGAAACTAACAAAATGCATAGGAAAACAAAGTGCAATAGCTCATATCTTTGTCAGATTGATTCAATTCAGTTAAATTAATAGTATTGGGTAATAGTAAAATGAATATATACTGTCTTTTGGGTATAAATAGGATAGTTTCATGATTTCATTGTAAACTTTATCATTTTTACTTGAATAATCAAAAGAAATTGGGAAGTTTGAACTAAAAATTTTTGTGGATGGGGCTGTTTTGTTGAGTATTGCTCATTTAGGACATTTAATTTTGTTTTTGCATGTAACCTTTGTTATTAAGTGATTTTGAATAGAGCTTCAATAAAATTGTTAATAGTTGTTGATTCACTTCCTCCCTCTCTCAACTAAATCTCAATTTTTAATTTTTATACTGGTTTGGTTTTGGATTCAATTTGTGTGGAATTCAAAATAGAAAATTGTTATTTTTTTAAGTTAAATTGAAGGTGTGAGATGTTGTGGTGATGACTGAAATTTGGTTTTAGAGTACTTGTCACCATTGACTGAATTTCATCAGAACTTTTCTAGCATTTTCTACTATTGATCTGGTTTCATTTGTGGGTTTTTGATTAGATCACGTTTTTTATTAGATCACCATTTGTGGATTATTGAATGGTGAAGTCTGAGCACATTCTCTTTCATGTCTTTTATTCTTTTTCCCTGGCCAATATTCAGTGTCTTGGGCCTTAAGAAAAAGAACCTAAAGATTTTAAATGCTCATATTTTTCCATATCTGAGCATTTAATAGGCCTCTGTAGAAAGACCTGCAATTAGCATTGATGTGTCATTATTGGGGGCTAATTAGAAATATTGTTTTCATGTTTATTATCTCAGTAACACACATAAATTGCTATACTATTTTGTTTAATTTGACTATCAATATCATTCTTACATGGATCTTTCCCTGATTAGTGGTTAATTATACCCATTATGACATGGATGAGTTTTGTAAATTGTTGCTAAAATTTACCCACAAACAGGTGTTATGCATGGATTTTTAATTGGTGCTAACATTCACTTTCCTTAGGATTTTTGAATTGGTGTTAATTATGCACTAGGATTGTGTTATGACATTTACCCACAAACAGGTTATGTAAATTGGTGCTAACATTTACCCAAAAACAGGTTATCTTTCCCTAATGTGTTATGTTTCACTAAGATTGTGTTATGCATGGATTTTTGAATGGTGAAGTTTGAGCACATTCTCTTTCATGTCTTTTGTACTTTTTCCTTGGCCAAGGAAGCTCTATTTTTTATTCTTAATGAGACTTTTGTTTAAATTTACAATATTTATTCTTGATGGGACTTTTTTATTATTACTTAAATTTACAATATTTATTATTCTAATCAAGTAATGTACATATACACATATGTATAATATATTTATTCTATAATGGCAATCTTGGAAAGTCACCTTATTTTGTGGTAGACCAAACTAACTTAATGGCTTGAAGTGTAAGGAATAACCATTTCGTTTCATCTCATCTCATTCCAGTGAACCAAATAAAGCATAAATAAGATTGAAGTCACCTGATTATTGTTTTGATAAATGATTTGGGTGATTTTGATAAATGTGTGAATTGGGTTTCCTTTTTTAACATGAAAAGTAATGTTTTGTGATCTTATGTTTTTTATTTGATTGTTAAAAATTAGAATATAGTGAGAAAGAAACAACCCATTGTACTTAACTTATGGCACAATTAAGTAATCAAATAGTCATTGTACAGCCCATTGTTATTTAAATCCAATCTATTTATAGCACTATTAAATGAGTTATTTCTTCACTACAGGTCTGTAGTGTTTCAATCTTTGATTAATCTCATTAACAAAAGTCTTCTTATTTACATAGAATCCTCTAATTGGTTGTTTATAATTTCATCATTATCAGTTGGTTTAACAGACAAGCCTTCTATTTGTTAGTCTACTTTAAAATTCTATTTTTTTCATAGTGTAATTATTTAACTATGTTTATTGTGGAATCTAATCTCTTTTTGTTCTTGGTATTATTGATTGACAGGTTATTGATATTGATATAAAACAGTGCATCTTTAGCTTAAATTTTATATTATTGATATTGGCAGGTTTAGAATTTTATATTATTTTGGGTGTGGTTTTGATTGATTGATTGAATTAGATGGTTGGATTCTTGGTCTAAAGAAACTAACAAAATGCATAGGAGACCAATGTGTAATAACTCATGTCTTTGTCAAATTGATTCAATTCAGTTAAATTGATAGTGTTGGGCAATATGAAAATCAACTTATATTGTCTTTTGGGTATAAATATGATAGTTTCATGATTTCATTCAACATTTCATCGTAAAAGAACCACCTGTGCCTATGACACTCCAAGTTTATTAAAAAAAAAAAAAAAAAAAACCACATTCAAGTTTTGTTTAGGGAATGTTTTAGATCACAACTTTGAGCACTCAAGTACGATCTCATCAATCATTCCAGTTTTTTATCTTATTGAGGTGGTGGTAATTTTCACTTTATGGTTAAGCCTTCTAATTGTTGAATTTAAAAAAGCCTTCTAATCGTTTCATTAGGCACTACCTAAATATAAAACTTTATTACACATAAATTGTTCGATCTCTTCTCATCACTAACATAAATTGTTTTTTTTTTTTTTTTGTGAATCCTTGGGACTCAATTATTTTGACTTTGACTTTTAAATTTGTTTTTTCCTTCAAATTTTAGGTGTATAAAAGTGGCAATTGTCCATGACATTGCAGAAGATAACATCTTTGTATTTAAATTTTTTTATTAGGTTTTTCATTACGCATTCTTTTGCTGTGATGAGTATATTGAAGAAAAACAGTGATAGTGAGAATTTTGAGTAAATTGTTGTATAATAATTAATTGGGCAAAGCTTTTTGTCATGAGCTTACCTGTAATGGGATTCCAAATTAGATGTAATTATTTATTTTCATTTGTTTTCATGTATTATCTAAATTGTTAAATTCTTCATGTTCAATTGGAAAAGGAAAAGAAAGAAGAGTTATATTTAGCAATTCATATTCATTAAGCAGCAACAGGTGAACTCACAAGTTATGATATACACTAATCAAGAGACTTGGGAACTAAATTGAAAGGTGCTTGATCATATGTTTAATTCCTGTTAATTCATTGTTATTGGTTTATTTGTTTTTCAAAGGTATTTTGATATGATTGTTCCTGTTATGATTTCTTTTAATTGATTTTTTAAAGTGAATTTTTGTTGCAAGTGACTAATCCACCTTACCAATGTTGGGATTGTGTTGTTTTTCTATGTGTGTTGATGGTTGGCTCTTTCATTCTAAATTGGATGATTAATTTTTCTTCTTTTTTATTTTTTATTTTTTTAAAGCTAGGATGGCTACTCTTTTGTACCAAAATGTTCACTCAGTTATAATACTAATTTAGACATATTCTTTTATTGAAGGTTGCCTCATTTTAATTCACTGTACATGTGTTATTTTGACGTAAATATCTTTGTTTATGTTGTACACAACATTTTTATATTATAAATTTGCTATTTAAACTTTAATTATGAAGTTTGCCAAAACTGTAATTTGCTATTTCGACTTATGTGTAAAGTTTTATATTGCAATGAAATTGTTGTCATTTTGAACTAATTTATTACAGTTGATTTCTGTAGCAGTGAAATTGTTACCATTTTGAATTCATTTATTTTAATTAATTTTTGTAAAGTATGTGATATCAACATTGTTTACACCGTGCCTTCAGGCACGGGCATGCACTAGTATGTGTATATAATAAATAAAATAAATAAATGATTTAGTTTAATCAAAAATTTCAAGTCCAAAAAAAAAATCCCAACAAGTAAAAAATAAATAAATTGTCGTTGACCGATCAACCGGCCGAACATCTGGCTGGTCAACCGATAAGACAAACAAACGCACTTCTTCGCTAGCTAAAACGCTCGCTGCAGATAACAAACAAACTAACACAACCCCACTAACACACGCTAACAGCTCCATTGCAGCCCCAAACAATACCCTCAGTTAGCCAAAACTTAGCACCTAACACTAACGCACAGGTTAGTGTGTTCATTGTAGATGCTCTTAGGCTTAAATGACTTGCTTATGTGGGCCTAATTTATGGTCATTGGGTAGTTAAGAGATCACATTCACTAATTCTTTACTGTTCCATTTTGAATGAGATCGTGTTTTATGATCACAATTTTCAAAGAGTGAATAAGTCCATGATGAGTGGCCTAGTTTCCCAATGTTTAAATTGTCTATCCAAATAGCTGGTTTGCTTTAAAATTCAAGTTGACTTATGGTATTGCTTGATCTTTCAAAGTATTTAAGCTTGACCAATCTGTCTTGCTCCATTCCCTAGATCGTCTGTCCAGCTTCTTAGCCATAAAGGAAACTCACTTAGCAAGATAGGAGTACTTGTTTTGATTTTAGGTGACGGGTTGTGGCATAGATTTTGGATTTTACCTCTCGCACATAGCAATGTTATTCTTGTAATGTAATAATAATATAAACAAATATAACTAATACACAATTATTTTTATCCATTTATATTTTTCCATTGACAATTTCATTAACATATAACTAGCATATCACCCGTGCTATGCATGGATTGTGTTTACAATTATCTATATATGTGAATTGTAATTTTTAATTTTTTTTTTTGGTTTTTAAATGTCTTCTTCTTTTCTTTTTTTTTATATTATATTAAAGTTTAATATTTTGATTATAATCATATGTGTTGGACTTTTCAAAATTTTTTTTTATGCTTGTTCTTAATGCATTAAAGTGTTATTATGAGGTATAATACTCATGTGTGTTGGGACTTTTCAAAGAATTCATATGTGTTGGATTCCAAAGAATTTTTTTTATGCTTGTTCTTAATGCATTAAAGTATTATTATGATGGTAAGACTTGGGAGAAGTTAATAAATGCTAAGATTTAAAAAAAAAAAAATTTAAAAATCAAAAAATTTAGATTGGGAGATTAAAACTCCTACAAGACTTAGGGTTAAATTAAAATTATTGCTTCGTTAAAGGACATGCAATGAAAAGAAGAAGTTTCCATGGCATTTTCTTCGAATCACGAGTATAGAGACGCGTAAAGGGAGTGGATGTCGTGTGGATCCAGAAAACACAAAAATGCACACGAATTTCTTTAAATTTGGGTTTTCTCGTTCAGTTTCCCAGACAGAAGGAAAAGGAGGAAATGAATGAGGAGAGAAGACGATCCGAAATTGTAGTGAGGGACTGAAGAGAGTGGAAGGAAGCTATCAACCGTCCTTTCTACTTTCCTGGGTCAAACTTATTTTAAGAATACTATTCACTTTGCTTGGTTACAGTTTTTCAAAAATATTTTTAAAAAAATTCTACTTTCTTGTTTTCCGTATTTTTTTGTTTTTACTGAAATTTTTTAATATTTTAAACAATTTTTTTACTTTTTAGACATACCTAATATAAATATACCTAAAAAGTAAAAAAATTGTGAAAAAAATCTTTTAAAAATTCACTAAATACCAAAAATACAAAAAAAATACGAGAATTCAGTACATTTTTTATATTTTTATGTATTTATTAATTTTTTAAAATATTTTTTTACAAATTTTTTACTTTTTAGATACATCTAAGTAAGGTGCATCTAAAAAAGTAAAAAAAAATTTAAAAATTTTAAAAATATTCACTAAAAACAAAAAATACGAAAACAAAAAAATTCAGTTTTCAAAAAATTTAATCCAAAAAACTCAAACCAAACACACTGATTAGTTAATCCACTTTTAAAAATATTTATAATAGTTTTATATTCTTACAAAGAGGGTAGAAGGACTACTTTACTAAAAATTGCAATTATATATCACTAGCATATCACTCGTGCTATGCACGGATTGTGTTTACAATTATCTATGTGAATTGTGAATTGTGATTTTAAATTTTTTTTAAATGTCTTCTTTTTTTTCTTTTTTTATATTATATTAAAGTTTAATATTTTGATAATAATCATATGTGTTGGACTTTTCAAGAAATTTTTTTTATGATTGTTCTTAATGCATTAAAGTGTTATTATGAGGGATAATAATCATATGTGTTGGGACTTTTCAAGGAATTCATATGTGTTAGAATTAAAAGAAATTTTTTTTATACTTGTTCTTAATGCATTAAAGTGTTATTATAATGGTAAGACTTGAGAGAAGTTAATAAATGCTAAGATTTTTTTTAAAAAAAAATCAAAAAATCACAAAATTTAGATTGAGAGATTGGAGCTCTCACAAAACTTGGGGTTAAAAACTCCCTTTTGCTTAATATATAATACCAGCATATCACCCGTGCTATACACGGATTGTATTTACAATTATCTATATATGTGAATTGTGATTTTCAAATGTTTTTTTGTTTTTTTTAAATGTCTTCTTTTTTTCCTTTTTTATATTATATTAAAGTTTAATATTTTAATAATAATCATATGTGTTGGACTATTCAAGGAATTAAATATCTTTTTATTATTATTATATTATATTAAAATTTAATATTTTGATAATAATCATATGTGTTGGACATTTAAGAAATTTTTTTTATACTTGTTCTTAATGCATTAAAGTGTTATTATAAGAGATTATAATCATATATGTTAGGACTTTTTAAGGAATTCATATGTGTTAGATTTCAAAGAATTTTTTTTATGCTTGTTCTTAATGCATTAAAGTATTATTATGAGAGTAAGACTTGGGAGTTGAGAGAAGTTAATAAATGTTAAGATTTTTTTTTTAAAATCAAAAAATCAGAAAATTTAGATTGGGAGATTGGAGCTCCCACAAGGCTTAGGGTTAAAAACCCTATTTTGCTTAATATATAAGTATAGATAGATAGATATAGATATTAAAATTATCCATCTTCCTATTTTCCTTGTCTAACTATTGCGTGTCCCTCTATCTTCTCTCCTTTTAGAACAAAAGGAGACCTTAAACTATTGCATACCACCACCACCATCTAGCACCATCGCGCATGGGCACCATATTCTCTTTCCACCCTCACCAACCTCTTCAAGCTTGGCTACAACAACCCACAACCCTCATTATAGCTTTGTTCTCTACAACTTTTAAAATGGTTAACCACCATGATTGTTAATCCCTAACCATGCCATTGTCACAACCTTCTTTCATAGTTACCAACCATCCCCCAACCATCTCCCAACCATCTCCCATTATCACAATCCCCAACTTTTATAGCGGTCAATGACTACTATAGTAGCCCCAATTATCTACTTAGACTTTTAATTTTCTTGTTTCTTTATTATTGACCATCACAAATTCCTATACAATCAATTAACCACTACAACCCATTGAATCATGCATGATCTCATTCCTTCTTATTAAAAGTTTGTCGATTAAATTTCACATCTGGTACATTTTCGTATTTCAAATTGATTAACAAAAGGAGTGAAAAGCATAATTCCGTTCATTTTTATTTTATTTTTTTAAATTATGAGACCATCTTTAATGTAGGTACACTTCCGTTTAGTGTTGAAGGATTTTTTGTGTTCCGAGACCATCTTAGCTTATGGAGATTTTTCTTTCTTCCAACAAAATTTAGTTAATATGGGCCAGTTTTGCTTTTCCTCCTAATGAAATTTTCTTTTTCTTTTTTTGTTTGTTTGTAAGTTTTCCTTTTGTTGGAGTAGATATGATGATGAATGTCTTTTATGAATACTATATATGCTTATTATATATATTTTTAATTGATGAAAGTGTTCCAACTGAAATAATTAGAATTTAGCCAAATCAATATACAACCTAGTAGGAAATCAGCTCAATTAATAGAACCCATTTGACTTTACTTGGGAGTATAAACAGAATACGGGACAAGGGGTCACTGCTGTGGTTAAAACACAGCAGTGACTGCTGTGATTCAATTTTAAGGTGTATTATGTATATATTTTTATGATCCGAACCGTTCATTTTATAGGGTTTGTTGAGTACTTCATTCCTACCAAAAATCATATTAATCGGATATCAATAACTATATGATCGATAACCAAAAAAATAAACAATAAGTTTTTCTTTTGAAAAACTGCATAAAAAATATGTTAATCGATCATATAGTTATTAATATCCGATTAATATGATTTTTGGTAGGAATGAAGTAATCAACAAACCCTATAAAATGAACGGTTCGGATCATAAAAATATATACATAATACACCTTAAAATTGAAACACAGCAGTCACTGCTGTGTTTTAACCACAGCAGTGACCCCTCTTCCCAGAATACGAGGCTCAAAGATGGAGAAAGGGGCTTGTGAAAGAAGCAGAGAGACTGAGAAGTGAGAAGTTGCTTTTCAGTCCCACATCGAGTAATGATGAAACAGAGAGGCCACGAACTCGGCTGAAAATGGAGGAGAGGCAACACAGAAAAATCACGCAGCCGCGCGGTGAGCACAAAGCGAACTATTCTTTCGCCTTTTACTAAAGAATACCGTGTGCTCGCCGCAAATAGCGGCATACGCCCATTTTTGGAGGGTTCCTTCCCTATAAAGGGTTGGTCCCCTAAAATTGTAAGTTAAAAATTTAGTTGTCTTGAATTTTTGCCTGAAAGGGTTGAAGATGTCCTGCAATTGCTATTTAATATAAGGATTTACACACGAAATGTTTTGGAAGGTACCAAGCTGATTATGGTAATTTGAGCTAAATTGCTTATGGTAAGTAGAGCTAAATTGTAGTTGTTTATGCTCGTTTTTTCTGCAGGGGATTGGAACTTTGATGCTGTTAATGCCCAAGCTGAGAAATTTCATGGGAACTACTAACAATTTCTTTCAAAATAGAAAACTACTGAACTAGATGGGAGACTTTTTCAGTTTTAATTCTCGATGGGAGCGTGTCGGAAAAAAAAGAAAGAGAAAAAAAGGTAAGCATTCCAAATCACATTTGACACCCCCTATAGTTGGCTGAAATCAATTCACAGAGTGAAGTCCAAATTCTATTTTGTATTTGCCCAATAATATTACAAATAAATATGTATTCCTAGTAAGATGTGAATGAATTCAAGTCAAGTTTGTACCAAAGGAGATTATTATTATATTAAAGAATAATGCTATATGTATTAATTAATGTACACACTAGTGTACTAACAAATGATGTCACATCATTTGTATGGTTTTGAGTATTTGTAACTTGTATAATAAATGTGATCAATAATAATATCATAACACTAATTGGTATACTAATCTGTATATTAATTTGTGCATGTAGCACTACTGTATATTAAATCCACAAGAGTTTAATGGATGGGTATTATTTGGTGACCAAACGAAGTGAGTCCCGCATCGGTTTGTCATATGGAGGACTGAGTTAGGAATGTTTGTATAAAAACAGCAAAAAGAGAGAAGAGAAAGGTATCTTTGCGCTTGGGGCAATGACGCAGCTAGTGAGGTAATAACCGAGGCGCGTCAATTGCTGGTTGAAAACTATTTCCAAACCCCCTCATTGGCCTGGGTTCAGCCCAGGCCTTTGAGAATTTCTGGAAGGGCCTCCCTCTAACCAAGGGTTAAAGCTCTACAATGCTCCAGTTTTAAATGTTTCACTTTAAGGTAAGTATTCAGTCATATAGGCTCATGGGCTTTCTTAATTAAATTTGATTACCTTGCTTTTTGGATTTTGAAAACTTGGACCATGCATGGGTTGTTCTGACGGGAAAGTCTGGGGGCCAATTTATATCCATGGGTGGACCTATATTCCATTCAGACATGTTTATGCAATATCTTCATCTACACAAGAGGGCTCTGAATTTCATTGATAACAAAGCAGTCATTCAATTGAAGTATAAATTGAGTCTAAGAGGCATACGTATCTTCCCAATTGTGTACCATGACAGACTTCTGCAGTTGTCATTGCACAACTACATCTAAACATCCTTGTTAGCAGAACACTTCCAAGTTTAACACCGTGTCTCATTTTGCACCAAGGTCACTTAAATTCACTCAATTGTGGACTTGAACTGAACTTCATTTCATTCTAAAAATTTGTAAACATGTTGATGAGGCATATCAAGCCATGAAAGGCTCCTTCTCAAGGCCGAAAGATTTGATCTCAGAAGAGAGAAGAGGGGAGCGGCCATCCATCCTTATCATTTCACAGCTCCATTAACATGGTGGTTGGAGGTCGAAAGAACATGGATTCGTAACAGAACACCTAGCTTTGCACCGTTCGCAGCAGCCACACCACATTTGCACCGAGTTTTGGCAGAGCATCAGATGCAAGACTTTTATGAGTTCCCTGTCCGCGCTGGACATTGTTTTGATTTTTGCCAATTGTATAGTTGACATTTGAATTTTGTTACAACCAACTTGATTCTGAATCAGAGAGTTTTTACAGTGCTTGGGTGAAACCAGAAAGAAGACAGATTGCAGAGGGGTTTAGAGAGGGGGGGGGGGGGGGGGGTGTTGAGCTAGTTTAGTCCCACATTGGGAATATGGGGAGAGAGTGGGATGAGGGCGGTGAATATAAGGATGCGAAGGAGCAAGAAGAAACATACTTACCTGGACGGGGTCAATGGGTGATCAAGAAGGCCCATGGCCTAGGTTGATGACCTCCATTGCACGATTGGGAGGGGTGTCCGCCTAAGGTCTACCCAAGTTGGTAGAGCCTACGTCATAATTTGTGCCAGTGGGGGCCTGCGTTCGCGCGGCCCCTATTCAATTCAAAGTCTAAAGCTTATCAAATATTTGTCTTTAAATTCAGCGTCTGGGCTTCCAAAAAATATACATTATATTTCTTGATTGTAAGTTGGGGCATGTTAAAATAATTTTTTATTGCTACTGGATTAATCTTTTCTTCATACCTTGTGTGTTGTCATTTTTGTCTATGTATATGTGTTCATTAAAATTTGGGACCTTTATGCAGGTTTCGGTTGGAATAGGCTGTGTATATGACTTAAGCACCGTATAGTAGTAGCACATGAAATTTATGTACACATGGTTGTCAAGTGTTGGTCTTGTGTCATTTGATCTTGTGCACTTCTCTACTAAGCTGCAAGTCAATTACTAACTGACATGTGCCAGAGGTGGTGCTGACCATATAACGTTACTCTCCTTTTATTTTCTATCTATCATTTGCTGGGTAACAATAATTGGCAATAGATTTATAGTCAACGTTTTGAGTTAACGCGATAATCAGTTGTCAAAGTCAAGATAATACAATAATAATATAATCCTAGAGTCAGGTAAACCCCATTGGTCAGAACTTTAAACCATGCTATATCTACCAAAACAAATATACAAAGATTGTAACTGCCAACTATCTTCAGCCCTACCACCGTAAGTGACATTAATCAGGTAAAGCAACATCCTAAGATTTTACTTAATCGCCCTCAGGAGCATCCCCTGAAATTCTTCTGGAACTATGTTTCCCAGAATATGACCAAGATTTGTCCAACTCAGCAGGCATTGGTTTTTCTAACTTCTGGCAAAGTGGTCCTTTAAGACTGCTCTTACTTGAGAGTTGTGGTGCTCTGCCGGGGCTTTGGACTCGCGGAGGGGAAGAACAGAATGTTGGAGTAGCAAATGCAGAGGTATAAGGGCTATGCTGAATTGAGAAGGGACTAGGCGACATCCGTTTTTGAACTGGAAGACCACCCAAACCTCCCCTGCTGAAAAAGGACTTCGATTCGGCTACAGCACATTGCTTAGTTGCATCATCTACATAAAGGACATCATCAATCCTTGCCATTATATTGAAGGCCAAGCTCTCCATTACCCTTGAGTAGCTTTCAAGAATCGACTGTCCTACGTCCTGCAACAAAAAAAGAATAAAAATAAGGCTGATTAATACATCGTTATACAGATACATCATTTACAAGTTGTTTTTTTTAGGTACGTTGGAGGGGAAGGGAAGACTCAAACCTTCGATCTCATAAGATGCATATGTTCTGACACTGGGCTAAGCCAAATGGTTCGTTTCCAAGTGTTTATGATAGGATAAATGATACCATATTTGGCTTAAGAATACAGTAGATGGCACTAAATGATCAGTTAAACAGAGAAATCCAAATTGCTATTTGAAATAAACAAGATTCAGCCCATTCAGCAATTCATCAGGTATTGCCAGCAAATTGTTCAATGACTCTGCTTCAAGTAAACTATTATTGCATCATGGAAGATGGAAATGCTTGCTGTTTGTGCAATGAGTAGAGTAGATTGTGCTGGTAAAAGGCTCATCATATGGCTGCTTCCCTAGGCCTCTCACTGAACTAGACCTCTGTTAAATTTAATCAAATCTTCAACAATTATAAAAATCAAATAGCTATGTGATAACTATGTTCCAAGTGTTCAAACTTTTCCTTGTTCTTTAACCTATATTTAGACTAATTGGACATTTATCTGTTTTTGCTCACTAAATGCTAAAGAGGGAAGTAAAGTACCTTGTTGTATTGAATTTTGCTCATGTCCAACGCAGTTTGTGGAAGGCCAGGGAAACGCAGTCTCAGGCCACGTAAAAGCGTCTCTGCTCGCTGTGCCAGGAACTGACTTTTGTCACCATCAGAAACAAGGCCTTTAACCTTGCCTCCCCAATTTGAACGCTTAGCTTTAGGGTGTTTTGTATGTTTTCTTTGGTCTTTCTGCTTCCACACATGTACAGCTGCCTCAATCCTGTTCACCACTTCTAGTGTATGATGCTCTGATGACAGGTCTAGGCATTCAAGAAGATAATCTGGTGAGAATTTCTCAGAAGTTATGTAGCGGTAGATGATATCACCTAGACAAGCCTTTCCACTCTGCAATGACAATTGAATGAGTAAGACAACCAAAAAGTTAAATACATTCCTATCTATTAATTATTAACTATAACTATGATGCATAACATAGACTTGATGGTAAGACCTGTATTCAATTCAATCTATACTATTATCACAAGGCAGCACCCCCACTTTATGAAGACTGTTTTGAAGCCCTATCATATTTTTTATTTTGAAAGCAGTCCTTAGAAAATTGATTGATTCATTTGTGCAATGAGTTTATCACATAAGGATTAATAGGTAATTTGATAGATACAATTCCGTACAAACCGCCAAGTTTCTCTCTTTTTTATTTCTACACTGTCAGACACACTGTGTATTTAACTCCTATTCTCTCACCTCCCATCCGCCCTTTTATTCATGAGAACCCTAAAACCATTTTAGTTACGTTTTCTAATTTTGCAAACTATAGGTCTCATCATCTGCATCAGAGTAATGGTCAATTCATACTCATGCATTTTAGAAACCCTGCAATTTTTATATGTAGCATGAATCCTTCTCTTTAAGTTAACAATATATACTCATCCAATATGATGGTCAATTGATGATCATTAAAGTATTGTTCAGCACAGACATTGTAATACAATAAAGTTTATCAATATTCATATGGATACACAATAGAGAATGAGCCAACATGTACATATGTATGTAGCTAATATATATTTCGGAATTAAACAAACACAAAATTGCAACCGGTACCTTAGGCAAGGTCTCCAAATAGGCACTTGGAATCTCCATTTCAGCAAGAACGCTGCTATTGATCGCCATTGCTGCCTTAAGTATCTGGTTTGTGCAATCCCTGCATTGCTGCAAGCTCTTCCTTGCATCCTCTGATAAACCCTTTGGAGGAACTTTTGGGCATGGGAGCCACCACTTCTCTTCCTGCCTAATTGAAGGCCTCCCACCAGATGTGCCCGATACATACACATCACAATCATCTACACCAGGCACAATTATGCCCCGGTCAACGTACCACAACTCTGTCTCTTGAAACCCATCAAGGATGCCAATTAACATGCCATCGAGTTTCTTTAGAGCAGGCAGATTCATGTACAAATCAGACCTTGGTCGCGTGGCCATGACTTCGTATGTTCCTCCACCAGGAAATTGCTGTATAGAAGGTACAAGCTCCACAATTGAATCGCTCACACATAACAGCCATTCCATCTCTCTGCGCCACATTACCTTCTTTTGTGATGCCAATGGCTCCAACCTCCAGATCTCCCCAAACACAGTGGCTAAAATTGCAAACAAAAGCCGATTTGAGTGACTAAGCAACATTAATACACACAAGCATCACACACAAAGAGTAATTGTTGTCTGACCAGAGAGGTTTGTGATCGCATTTGAGATTGCAAGGGCAGTACAGACTCCTTTACCCCCTCCAGACATGTCTTCCCCAAGTAGAAGCTTAGAAAATCTTTCCTTCATCATGTCAACTTCTATAAATTCATGAAATTAACTAGAAAGTTAGCAAATACATAGAAAAGGTTTTACTCACAGATTTATGGTAGAATATATAACACATATGAATCTAACACAGTATTACCAGAAAACGCTAAATTATGTATTGGTACGTATGCTACACTTCTATTTCAAAACTGTAAACAATAAATTTATTCCAAAACGGTAAACGATAAATTTAATGATTTGAAGCTATTTTTTCAATATATTTCCTTAAATGTTAACTTAGGAGAAAAATAAGTAAAATTTTGATTAGACAAAAACATCAAAAATGAAAAAAAAAAATTTTTTATTAGATGTCTAATAGTAGTTAAAATAAAATTGCTCTGAATAAAAGTCTACCTATCGTAGCACACAATTCGTACCACGTTCCTGTTAATTTACGACGCAGGTAACATAGATCTAACAGATTAATTGTAAAATTGAGGCTAGTAAGATCTAAAACTCACTAATGTGCCACGAATTAGCTTCAATTTAGCATCAAAATCACAAATTAAACAGTAAAATAGATTTAAAAAAGAAATGCACTGACCAGACAAATCAGTATCACGTTTCTCCGGCTTATCGCCCCAAACCACATCTTTGCCGCCGATCACCGGCAACATAAACGGCGGTGCCGCCGGCGGAAAACAGGAATTTCCTGTCACCGGGCGGAAATTGAACGGAGACCATGACATCGAACTCGAAGCTCCATCAGCATCGTAGAGGCGGTACCAGAAACTACTCGAACTCTCGGACTCACTCACATCGGCACTCAAGCTGTAACTTCCACAGAGCTCACTCTGCCGATCCGAGCCATCTTCAGACGAAACACTCCCCATAGACAATCGATCAAAAGGCTCTGACTTGTTCTGTGAAAGCTTATATGCACATTTCGTCGTCAATGAATGTCTCGCGTGGTCTGTGAATTGCAGAGAAATGGTGGTGGTGGTGGAGAAAAAGTTAAAAGAAGATAAAGCAAAATGCAAGTTTACTCACAACGTACTCTTCTTTCCCTGATGATGATGAAGCTGCAAAAGAAGTCCTCAACTCTCTACAATTTTTTTTTTTCTCTCTCTCTCTATAATGAACAGAAGCTGCAAAAGTAAAAGGGTACGGCGTTTGCAGAGTTGTCTAATCTTTTCCGTAACGGCAGAGCTTGGCGTTAGCGATGGTCACCCGACATTGTACTTTTCTTAATCCAATGACTTACTGCCACGTAATACGATAAAATTATTGGTTGATCCTAAACGTTACATTATCGTTCACTTATTATAATTTAGCATAAATTATAATTTAACTTGCTGTAGTTTGTCTCCAAAACGTGAAGTTCTTGTAATTTTATTTGTAACATTTAGGGTGTGTTTAATTAGGGGGATGAGGGGGGATTATTTACTATGTAGATTGTAATTTGCACAATAAATTTAATTTAATGTTTATTTTTTTTTTTAGTCCGCCAGACATAGAGTCTAGCCGGATTCCTTATCCCTGTATGGGAGACTATACTATACTATCCTGGGAGATATGAGACAATTTTGGGAGGATTATTTACTGTTAGGATTAGGTGGTGAAATGACCATTTTGACCCTCTACTATTTAATTATGTATTATATTTAGTAAAATTTAAATGTCACAATTTAAAAATAAAATAATTTTATTTAACTTTTTATTGATGTTTTATTTATTTATTTTTAAATAATTTTTTATAGATATTTTATTGATGTTTTATTTTAAAATTTTGTTTATATTTTATTTAATTTCATTATTTAAATGTTAATAGATGTTTTATTTAATTTCATTGTTTAATTATTATTATTTTTAAAAACAAATTTATTTAAAATTTTAATTAAAAAATAATATAAATTTTTATTGATATTTTATTTATTTATTTATTTAATTTTAAAAAGATAAATTTATTTAATTGTGTAAAAAATAAAATAAACCAAATTTTTAAAATTATTTTATTTTATTTTTTACACAATTAAATAAATTTATCTTTTTAAAATTAAATAAATAAATAAATAAAATATCAATAAAAATATATATTATTTTTTTTAATTAAAATTTTAAATAAATTTATTTTTAAAAATAATAATAATCAAAAAATGAAATTAAATAAAACATCTATTAACATTTAAATAATGAAATTAAACAAAACATAAACAAAATTTTAAAATAAAATATCAATAAAATATCTATAAAAAATTATTTTAAAAAATTAAATAAATAAAACATCAATAAAAAGTTAAATAAAATTATTTTATTTTTAAATTGAGACATTTAAATTTTATTGAATTTTATTAAATATAATACATAATTAAATAGTAGAGGGTCAAAATGGTCATTTCATCATCTAATCCAAACAGTGATTAGTCCCCCCAAAACAATCCCATACCCCCCCTAGGACACAATAGTCCCCCATATGGAGGATAAGGAGTCCGGCGGACTAAAAAAAAAACAAACGGCGGATAAGAAACACTATTTGGATTACAATCCAAATAGTGGATAGTTCACCCCCTTATCCCGCGAATCAAACACGCCCTTAAACTCTTAAACTAAATATCAAATTGTAATTTTTGACAGATCCATTTATTTAACCAAAGCATGAGATTAACGAGCATGAAAGTGTAAGCAGCATTCTCTCCTGCCAAAAACATTACACTTTTGGACCAAAACACCCTTTCTCTCTTCCCTCATTATATAAATATGCAACAAATACATTGAGGCCTCTGAAATTGCCCAGATTATCTCAGGATTTCTTCCTCTCTGCACAGCAAAACTAGCCTGCAATTCTACACCACCAACTACCCTCCATCTCCTTCTCATTTCCCTTTCCTTATCACTCGCTTCATCCAACAAACCAAGGCGATACCCACTGCACTGCCACACCATTCCCATTCAGCAGCACTACAACTAATAGATATACACACATCTTCAAAAGCAAATCTCTAAATAAATTTGTCAAATGAATCGGACCCAGTTAGAATTAAAGAAAATTATTTTTTTGAATTGTTCAATAAAAGTTGCAAATTATAATGCAAAGAATAGTTGGAATTTGAAATAGTTTTTACCTTACAACTTCATAGTTTTTTAGTTTGAGGTGTTGTATGTATGTGGCTGCTTAAATTAGGACAGCCATGGCTACTTTCATAAAAAGGAAAAAAAAAAAAAAAAAAAAAAGTGAGGAAGAGGGTTAAAAAAAAACCCAGTGGTGAGTGCTGAAAATTCATGTTGCAAAGACTTGCCGTTGGTGTTAGTGGTCTCAACGCGCATGGTGGTGGTTGTGTTTGAGCTTAGTCCAGTCTGGTTTCTTGGTTGGTTAAGCTTACGGTGTGTAGCTCATGTTGCAAAGAGTCTCTCTCTCTAGATTTTCTCTCCACGTGAACTTGCCAGAGAAGCACCAAATAACTATCCTACATGTACAGCAGGTGAATGCCTCACAGTGGTGTGTCATTAGTGTATTCTGTGCTGTTAGAGATACAATTATGTGTGTGTTATAGTTCACCACTTGCACCCCCATTTTCATAGTGAACACATCAGAAAACCCTCAATCCCCTCATTTTCTCAGTTCCCAATCATACCCAAATCCAAATCCAAATCAAAATCAAAATCAAAATCGACAAAAAATGGAAGGTCATCCTAGGAGAGCTGAAGCTGAACGATTACTCGGAATCACCGGGAAACTCTTGCAAGGCCAAGATTTCAACGGCTCTCGAGACTTCGCGATCTTAGCTCAAGAAACCGAGCCCTTATTAGAAGGTCCCGATCAGATCCTGGCCGTAGCCGAAGTCCTCATCGCGCGCCCAGAAACGGATCAACAACCACCACGACTGGTACTCCATCCTCCAAGTCGATTTTAGATGCTGTGTTTGACCAGCCGTCACCGGTGATGAGGTTGTGAGATGGGGATGAGGGTGGCAGTGAAGCTGTAAGCATGGTATCTGGCGTTGGGCAAGAGAGGAAAATGGTCCACGTGAACTTGCCAAAGAAGATGGAGAGAGAGAGAGAGAGAGATATGGAAATAGAGATACGAAGTGATATAAATAAAACGACTGAGTGGAAAATATCTAAGGGCATTTATGACTTTTTATTACTTCTGTTACGTCCGTCCAAAATTACAGTTCAGTATTAAGTTTAGGGGTTTAAGTATTACAAATGAAACTACAGGGAGGCTCCGTGTTTTTAGGACAAACCACAGGGGGTTAAAGTGTAATTTACCCTATAATTTACCCTATAATTTATCATGTCTTCTCAAATTGTTCAATCACTCAATATAAATTGATAAATTTCACTTTTTTCATTAATCACAATACCTTTGAAACATTATATAATGATACTTCAAGACTAACCAACAACTTTTCGATGCAATGAGAACCATTTTTAGTTGGTAAATTACACTCTTCTATGTTTAATTATTTTTTTATTTTGATTTTTAAAATTTTAGATAAAATATAAATACATCTGCTTCAAAATTCGAATTATTTTTTATTATTTTATAAATTATAAATATTTTATTATCAAATTTTTTTATTTAATAACATTAATAAAAAATTAATTTTATAATTATTATTCTATATAATAATAAAATTACTTAAATTATTAATTAAAATATATTTTTAACATCATTAAATTTGTTAATTATCTTGATAATTTATTAACATAATTGATAATTTATTATGCGATTAGAAACTTGAAAAGTCGAAATAGAATTTTTAAAATCACTAGAGAGAATCTATATTTTAAGGAAATATCAAGGGATATATTTATAATTTACTCTAAAAATTTTTGTTTCTCACTTTAACTTTTCATATTTTAAATTCAATCGTGCTAAGGACCCCTAGTGGGGGTCGCGCCCCCAGTGACGTGGCGCGCCCCCACTGGCTGATAACTCCAAAAAAAAAAAAAAAAAAAAAAAAAAAAAAAAACAGTTTTCCTGGCCCAATCACAGGCCGACAGCTCACTGGGGGTGACCCCCAGCTGGGGGTCTAATGCATTCCTGTTTTAAATTTTATTTCAAAAGTTAACTTATATTCAAAATTAAATAGAAAATAATATTAACATTTATGTGACATAAAAATATTTTATCATATATAATTATTTCTTCTGACAAAAACTCATAATTTAAGATAATAATTTATTTTTTTATGTCATATAACAGTTAACATAATATTTTTTTATTTAATTTTAAATATAAATTAATTTAGGAATAAGTTACGAAAAATTTAAAATATGAAATGTTAAAGTCAAAAAAAAAAAAAACTTAAAAAAATTAATATAAAAAGAGCAAAATAACCAGCATAGGTTGTTTGGAGTTTGTAAATTTAATATATTTTTTAACTTTTTACAAAAAAAAATATATATATATTCTAAATAAGTGGGTGTTTGGGAAGTGGGTTTTTATGTAGATTTTTTTAGTTGTAGGATATTATTGGATAAAATTTTTTTGGTGTTTGGGAAAATAGTTGGGTTTTTTTGTAGTTGGATGTGATATTTGTGAGAGAAAAAATTATAGGGTTGGATGTGATATTTTGTTTGGATTTTTTTTTTTTTTTTTGCAAAAACTTTTTCTTTTAGTGGAAAAAATAAAATAAAAAAACCAAAACCAAAATCTTGCCAAACACCGCCTTAAAAAGAGGATTTGGACAAAACCCCCTCATAATAAAATTTTAATGCATAAAGAATAAATACAAAAAGTTTTTCTTGAAAAATCTAACAAATACCACTATTATCAAAATGTTAAATTTTAAAATAATATAACTTTTTATGTAAATGTCTTTTTAATAAAATTAATATTTTTATAATTTTCTTATCAAGATCTATCAAATAATATTCATGTTAAATATATATATATCTATATAATAAGGGAGAGTGGTTTTTTAATTTTGATGGGACTGTTGTCCCTGTGTCAAAATGTGAACCGTTAGATTGAATCAATCCAACAGCTAAGAAATGTCCAAGAGACAATATATTTCAATGGTGGATTTACAATGGTGATTCAATCCTACGGTGTTCAAGAGAAGAGTTTCTTTGTTTTGATTCAAGAGGAGATCTCATTCAAGAGCAGATCTCTTATTCCCTTCCATCCATCTCTCTCTCTCTCTCTCTCTCTCTCATTCAAGAGCAGATCGGCGACTTCGGTAGGTCCAAATCGGCGTCATCGCAGCAACAAATCGGTGAGGTTCACTATATTTGTTCATCTCCAAATTTTTTTGGCACTTCACATACCATCCCTTTGTTTTCTTTGTGTGTATATATATTGAAGCCACAGAGATCATCCCTTTGTGTATATATATTGAAGAGTTTGTTGAATACTTGAACGAGAATGGCATCATTCAAAAAGGTCAGTTGAATGATTGGAGCCAGAAATGTTGATGTTGTGGTGTATGATATGATGAAGTGTGTCCGATTTAGTATGATTCTGAGTTGTTTTACCCCATGATTGAATCTCTTTTATGTTCAAACCAGAAATATGTTGAAATACAAAAAAGGGACAATATTGGGTGGTGTTTCTTTTTCAGTGATGGGATTATTGATTTTGATTATATGAATTTTCTGATGAAATAAATGCTAAGGTACATGCTGCTCTGTTTGGTGCAGTTTATGGGGCTAATTATAAACTAAAAAAATATATATATTGAGAAAAAAATGGATACTTTATTTTAGTCTCTGTTTTCATCCCTTTGTTTTTTTTCTTTGAGGCCACAGAGATCATCAATTGAAGAGTTGGTTGCACTTTTTATATATTGATTACAGATTTTTACCAATTTTTTTCTTTGTTTTTTTTTTTTTTTTTTTGTGTGAGTATTGTTTTCTTTAATTTTGGGTGCACTTTTATGGGTTTTTGTTTATTTTTCTTATACAGATGATATATACACACATATATGAAGAGTTGGTTGGGTTTTTGAGTATTGTTTATTTTTATTTTTCTTACTTTGATTTAGTAGTAATTTGTGGGTTTTCTAAGTTTAGGCTTAAGCTACAATGATGTTGGTATAGAATTGTTGGTTTTCTAAATTCTATACCTTTCAAACTTCTAGAATTGTTAGCAAAATTCTAGAATTGTTGGCAAAATTCTAGAATTGTTGGTTTTCAAATTATATATTATTCTATACGGCATAGAATTATAATTTCAAACTTTATTAATTTCAAATTTTAGAAAACCAACAATTCTATATTATTCTTTTTTTTTTTTTTGGGACAAATAAACAAACTTTATTAATATGATGTGCATCCTTTTAAGAGTGGACATTATTAATTTCCCCTAATATATGAGAAATCAATACATGATAAATCAATATTTAGCCAAGAGAATGCATTAAAAAATATATATATATTCAAAGAACAAGATTGAAACTGTAACAACCCTCGTACTGATTACCGTTAAACCACTGAATTATATACTGATTACTGCTAATTGAGATTGATAATGACTGATAAGTGAACTGGATGAACGACTGAACAGACTGAATGAAACTGAAACTGAAATTGAATGAGTTTATTTGTTATATTGTATATCCTATCTGTTTGATTGATTGATCATCTGTTTGAATTTATATGTTCAAACTGCTAATTGAAGGCCTTATCGGCGGCCGAATTAGAAACCGTTTCGTGTTTTGGAATCCGTAGAATATTTGTGATTTAATAATATATTTATCTGAAAATTGATTATGAATGATTAAATTAGATTAAATATTGATTTAATTGCCAAGTTTGACTTATTTACACTTAGACCACTTAGTGGCCCACTACTCCTCATATTTGAGCCATATACAAACACTTAATTAACATTTGACCAGCCACAATTTGGAGCTTCAGCCGACCAAACAAGAGGATAGAGAGAGAGGAAGTTCATCTTGTGGGATTAACTTGAAGTATTTGTAGAAATTGCTAGGGAATTGGACTCTTGAACCTTGAAATTGAGACCTAGGTAAGGAAATCATCATCTTCTTGTGGTTCTTGAGCTTCATCTTGCATGTTTTATGCATCATTGTAGAGTTGAACCATGATTGAGTGCAAATAGGTTGATTCATGCTAGAATTCATGCATGCATGGTTGAATTGGTGATTTTTGGAGTGAATTCATGGAAGAGATGTACATGCATGCTCATGTTTTTATCAAAGACCATGTGTTCACTTTGTTTTCCAACTATTGAGCTCTTGAGAGCAAGATTTGAAGCTTGAAATTGATTTGAAACTCATGCATTGCATGTTTATATGTTGTTCTTGGAAATGGTTTGAAATTGAGTTTGAATTAACCTTCCTTGGGCTTTGATTTCTTAAATTGAGGTTTAAAACTTGTTATCCTATGTGTTTAAAAGAGTTTTCCAGAAAATGGGCCCAAGAGGATCGATTTTGGTGGTTGAAACCTTGGTTTTGAATTTAGAACACAATTCTGGATTTTCCAGATTTCTGTTGTCCGCTCGAGCGTAGGTATGTGCGCTCGAGCGGATTGCATACTTTGTACATTGCGCTCGAGCGGAGATATTCACGCTCGAGCGGGTTTTTCATGCATCCAGTACATTTTGCAGACCGCTCGAGCGGAGTAAATCACGCTCGAGCGGGTAACGTTTTTGCCTGTCCGCTCGAGCGGAGAAGTGTGCGCTCGAGCGTGACTCTGTTTTCTGAAAAAGTTCTAAAACTGTTTTCTGTGCACATCTTTGCATCCTCATCCCATCCTAGGCATTCTTAGGCCTAGTTTAAGGCATCTTAATGAGGATATAGATGTAGAACACACCGAGGCAATTTAGGGATTTAATTATCATCCTTCCAACTGTAAACTTAGTGTGTGTTCTATTTTGTTAACTGTTTAGGGTTGGCTATCGGGGACGCGCTCTAGCTGCTATTAGCCCAATCTCTGTGAGTAACAGATGTGTAAAGATATGTTCAAAATGGTTATCTTTTGAATACTGAACTAAACTGTTTACTGAACTGTTTACCGAACTGATATTATTTACTGAATGAATGCATGTCCTGTATTGTGAACTGTATTGTGGCATCCTTAGCACCCACTGTTATTGACTGTTACAGAGCTCTGTCGGTTTCCTTGTGAAACCATACTGTTTACTGAATGATTGGCCATCACTACTGTTGGGTCTATCAAGGCCCGGTCCTTTGGGACCTACTTTTATAGGCTATTGGATGTACCACATATGACTGTTTGACTGAAATACTGAAAGACTGAACTGCTGTTTAATGAACTGTTTTCATTACTGTACTGTAAGGACATTCATTCATAACCTCTTTACGCTTTATGTTATTCACTGGGCTTTAGCTCACTGTTTATATATATATGTAGGTTCTCAGCAGCCAGACCGGAGCTAGGAGCGTGGGTTAGTCCCCAGTTTTGTCAAGCCAGCCAATGTGCCTCACTGTGAGGTTCCGAGACGCCATGCCATGGCTTGGGGTGTTTTGTCTTCCCCACTTGTCTCCTACCGTTTTGTTCAGACTGTATAAACTGTTTACTGTTTTACCGTACCGTTATCGAGGGATTAGGGTCCCGTACTGAATGTTTGTAAATGATTGTATAGTCTGTACTGTGTTGAATGCATGAATGTATGAAAAATGTTTTTGGCATACAGATTATCACAGCTCAATGGACACTAGTTATTGACTGTATTGGCTTCCGCCAGGCCCTGAACTCTGTTCTATTGTATTACTGTACAGCAGGCCTTTGGTAATCTCGGATTACTGGCCAGTTACGGTGCTAAACCCATAGGGCCGGGTTTGGGTCGTGACAGAGTGGTATCAGAGCGATACTTAACCACGAGTTATACCGCACACACGTGTCCAAATGAGCTATAGGGTGTCCTAGAAAAGTGAATAGGCCATCTCATAAACTTGAAAAGTGTGTGCTTATGATTGACTGAATATATGCTAAATGTTAAACTGTTTAATTGTAAAACTGTTTATAATGATAACTGTCATAACTGCTTTATAGTGAAAATGGATAATGCAAATGAAACTGAAGCATCATCCTCTGAGGCCAGAATGGCCAGACTGGAACAAATGATGGGACTGGTAATTGAAAGACTGGATCGACAACAGAACCAACAGCCACCTCCTCCTCCTCCGGTCCAACCGGAATAGGATGCACCAAATGTACAGAATGTGAATACTAATGAGGTGGACATCATTGCACTGACTCATAAGTTCAGTAAACTGAAACCGCCGTCCTTTCAGGGAGGCTTAGAACCGCTAAAGGCTGAAGCATGGGTCCTTGAGACAGAAAAGTTATTTGAAATGTTTCCGTGCTCTGAAGCTAATAAAGTACTGTTAGCAACCTTCACCCTTCAGGAAGAAGCCAGAAGGTGGTGGATGTTGACCCGTGAAGCAAATGCTATTATGACTTGGGCTCAGTTCAAGGAGTCATTCTTTGAAAAGTATTTCCCTCAGTGCATCAGGGATAGAAAAGTAACTGAGTTTGAACAGCTGAGACAGGGCAAAACGTCTGTTGCCGAGTATGAGAAGCAATTTACCGAACTTGCTAGGTATGCACCACAAATGGTGGACACCGATTATAAGAAGGCCAGGAGATTTGAAGGTGGCCTTAGTGTTGCTATACAGGACCGCATAAATGTTTTGAAAATGCCAACCTATGTGGGTGTTCTTGACCGGGCATTAATGGCCGAGGCAAATATTGCAGCAGTGAAACAATCTGAAACACCAACCACTGAATGGCAAGGTAAAAGGCAGAGTTTCAAATTCAAGAAAGGTAAGCACAACCCTGCAACCAAGAAACAGAATACGGGGTCAACAACCAGCCCCAGCCAAGGGAGTGGATTTATTCCACCCTGCTCCACATGTGGCAACAAACACAAAGGGGTCTGTCACAGTATAACCGGAGCTTGTTTCAGATGTGGCAAGGTGGGCCACAGGATAAAAGACTGCCCTTCTGCTCCACCAGCTAGTAGTAAAGCTGCACCAAGCGCAGCAGCATCAAATGTAGCACCAAAGCCTAACCTCAAAGCTACCGGGAAAGAGCCTATGAGGCAGGGCCGAGTATTTGCCCTAGTACCGGGAGATGTGCAGAATACTGAGACTGTTGTGTCAGGTATCCTCTCTATCTGTGCTCAGAATGCATATGTATTGATTGATTCGGGGTCTACACATTCTTATGTGTCACATGCTTTCTCACGAAAATTGAATAGACCCTTAGAACCCATGAATTACTTGTTAGCTGTATCATCACCTATTGGGGGATCCATGACATGTGCATATATGTATCCTGCTTGTGAGATTATTGTTGGGGATATGCATCTGTTTATTGATTTGCTACCGTTGAATATAGATCATTTTGATGTGATATTGGGGATGGACTGGTTACAAAAATATCATGCTACTATCGATTGTGTGACCAAACAAGTTGTTTTTCGTCCACCGGGTTTACCCGAATTTGTATTTAGTGGAGTTGGAGTAGTACCTCCTCCATATCTGATTTCTTCTGTAAAGGCTGTCAAACTGATTAGAAAGGGGTGTAAGGGATATCTGTGTTCTGTACTGACTGTATCTGCCACTGATAATGTTAAAACTGATGTGAATTGCATTCCTATAGTTAGAGAATTCCCAGATGTATTTCCAGATGATCTACCAGGGGATTTGATTGACAGGGAGATTGAGTTTACTGTTGATGTAGTACCGGGTACGCAGCCAGTGTCTAAAGCTCCCTATAGAATGACTCCAACTGAACTGAAAGAATTGAAAGTACAATTGCAGGAACTGCTAGACAAGAAGTTTATCAGACCCAGTACTTCACCGTGGGGTGCACCTGTTTTATTTGTGAAGAAGAAAGATGGCTCACTGAGACTGTGTATTGATTACCGCGAACTGAACAAGGTAACTGTAAAGAATAAATATCCATTACCGCGTATTGATGATTTATTTGACCAGTTACAGGGTGCACAAGTGTTTTCCAAGATTGATCTCAGGTCGGGATATCATCAACTGAAAGTAAAACCGGAAGACATTGATAAAACTGCTTTTAGAACGAGGTATGGCCACTATGAATTTTTAGTTATGCCGTTCGGAGTCACGAATGCCCCAGCTGCATTTATGGACCTTATGAACAGAATTTTTAAACCATACCTTGATGATTTCATTGTGGTATTCATTGATGACATATTGATTTATTCTAAGACTGTAGAAGAACATGAACACCATCTGAGACTTGCCCTGCAAACCTTAAGAGAACAGAAACTGTATGCTAAACTGTCTAAATGTGAATTTTGGCTTGATCATGTGATGTTTTTGGGGCATGTTGTTAGCAAAGATGGAATTTCTGTTGATCCGCAGAAAATTGAAGCTGTAGTGAACTGGCCTAGACCAACCAATGTGACGGAAGTCCGAAGCTTTTTGGGACTAGCCGGGTATTACAGAAGATTTGTCAAAGATTTCTCCAAAATTGCCTTACCACTGACTCAGTTGACACAGAAGGAGATATCATTTGACTGGACTGACCAGAGAGAATCAGCATTCCAGGAGTTGAAAACTAGACTTGTGACTGCACCAATTCTGACTCTACCTACAGGTACTGATGGTTACACTATTTTTAGTGATGCTTCTCATAAGGGTTTGGGATGTGTTTTAATGCAGAATGGGAGAGTTATTGCTTATGCTTCCCGACAGTTGAGACCGCATGAAAAGAACTACCCGACCCATGACTTAGAACTTGCCGCAGTAGTATTTGCATTGAAAATCTGGCGTCACTATTTGTATGGAGCAACATGCGAAGTCTACACCGACCACAAGAGCCTAAAGTACTTTTTCACACAGAAAGAACTGAATATGAGACAGCGGAGATGGCTTGAACTGATCAAAGATTATGACTTACAGATTTTGTACCATCCGGGAAAAGCCAACACCGTTGCCGATGCCTTGAGCCGAAAGTCAATTGCCAATCTAGCTTGTTTGCTGACTGAACAAAAAGAGCTGCTTTGTGACCTTGAAAAGTCTGAGATTGAAGTTATTTTGAAAGAACAAGGTGGAACCTTAGCTGCTATTTCTGCCCAACCAGCCTTGATTGAAGAAATTAAGGAGAAACAGCAACTGGATGAGTACTTGAAGAAAATCATTGAAGAAAGGGATTCAAAACCGAAACCGGGATTCAAATTTGACAACAATGTACTGAAATTTCAAGATAGACTGTGTGTACCAAGTGACACTAAACTGAAAAGAAGAGTTCTGCACGAAAGCCACAATTCGAAGTTTTCGATTCACCCGGGGAATACAAAAATGTATCAAGACTTGAAACAGAATTTTTGGTGGCCAGGAATGAAGAAGGAAATCGCCGATTTTGTATCAAAGTGTCTTCATTGCCAACAAGTCAAAATGGAACATCAACGACCCGCGGGCCTACTGCAACCTTTATCTATACCAGAGTGGAAATGGGAGCATATCACGATGGATTTCATTGTTGGATTACCTCGCTCCAGGAAAGGTATGGACTCTATTTTGGTTATTGTTGATAGACTGACTAAGTCTGCACACTTCCTACCTGTCAAGACAATTTATAATGCGGACAGATTGGCTGTTATCTATATTGATGAAATTGTTAGACTGCACGGAGTGCCTGTATCTATTGTTTCTGACAGGGATTCGAAGTTTACATCGAGGTTTTGGCAAAGCCTACAGACTGCATTGGGTACTGAATTGAGGCTGAGTAGTGCCTATCATCCTCAGACAGATGGACAGTCAGAAAGGACCATCCAGACTCTAGAGGATCTACTGAGAATGTGTGTCCTTGACTTCCAGGGAAATTGGGAAAGTCATTTGCCGTTGGCTGAATTCGCCTACAACAACAGTTACCATTCAAGCATTGGAATGGCGCCTTTCGAGGCATTGCATGGTAGAAAATGTAGATCTCCGATCTGCTGGGCAGAAGTTGGAGATGGGCCGTTGCTTGGGCCCGAAATTGTTTATGAAACAACTGAAAAGGTAAAACTGATACAGCAGAGACTGAAAACTGCACAGAGCAGGCAGAAGAGTTATGCGGGTGTCAGAAGACGAGACAGAGAGTATGAAGTGGGTGATCACGTTTTTGTGAAAGTGACACCAATGAAAGGCCAGACTCGTTTTGGAGTCAAAGGCAAGTTAGCGCCGCGGTATGTCGGACCGTATCAGATTATTGAGAAAATCAATCCGGTGGCGTATCAAGTTGCACTTCCTCCTGAAATGGAGCATATGCATAATGTCTTCCACATTTCGATGTTGAGAGACTATCTTCGAGATCCGTTTCATGTGATTGAGCCTACTCGAGTAGTGTTGAGTGATGACTACACTTACGAGGAACGGCCTATACAGATTGTAAACCGACGGATCAAGAAACTGAGAAACAAAGAGATTCCGCTAGTGAAAGTTGACCGGCAGAACCATGGTGGTGTGTATGCCACTTGGGAAAGGGAAGATGACATGGCGAGAAGGTATCCTGATTTGTTTCCACTGGATCCTGTTTTCTTCCAGACTGAAGGTAACTTGAGTTTAGAGGACTAAACTCCTTATAAGGAGGGGAGACTGTAACAACCCTCGTACTGATTACCGTTAAACCACTGAATTATATACTGATTACTGCTAATTGAGATTGATAATGACTGATAAGTGAACTGGATGAACGACTGAACAGACTGAATGAAACTGAAACTGAAATTGAATGAGTTTATTTGTTATATTGTATATCCTATCTGTTTGATTGATTGATCATCTGTTTGAATTTATATGTTCAAACTGCTAATTGAAGGCCTTATCGGCGGCCGAATTAGAAACCGTTTCGTGTTTTGGAATCCGTAGAATATTTGTGATTTAATAATATATTTATCTGAAAATTGATTATGAATGATTAAATTAGATTAAATATTGATTTAATTGCCAAGTTTGACTTATTTACACTTAGACCACTTAGTGGCCCACTACTCCTCATATTTGAGCCATATACAAACACTTAATTAACATTTGATCAGCCACAATTTGGAGCTTCAGCCGACCAAACAAGAGGATAGAGAGAGAGGAAGTTCATCTTATGGGATTAACTTGAAGTATTTGTAGAAATTGCTAGGGAATTGGACTCTTGAACCTTGAAATTGAGACCTAGGTAAGGAAATCATCATCTTCTTGTGGTTCTTGAGCTTCATCTTGCATGTTTTATGCATCATTGTAGAGTTGAACCATGATTGAGTGCAAATAGGTTGATTCATGCTAGAATTCATGCATGCATGGTTGAATTGGTGATTTTTGGAGTGAATTCATGGAAGAGATGTACATGCATGCTCATGTTTTTATCAAAGACCATGTGTTCACTTTGTTTTCCAACTATTGGGCTCTTGAGAGCAAGATTTGAAGCTTGAAATTGATTTGAAACTCATGCATTGCATGTTTATATGTTGTTCTTGGAAATGGTTTGAAATTGAGTTTGAATTAACCTCCCTTGGGCTTTGATTTCTTAAATTGAGGTTTAAAACTTGTTATCCTATGTGTTTAAAAGAGTTTTCCAGAAAATGGGCCCAAGAGGATCGATTTTGGTGGTTGAAACCTTGGTTTTGAATTTAGAACACAATTCTGGATTTTCCAGATTTCTGTTGTCCGCTCGAGCGTAGGTATGTGCGCTCGAGCGGATTGCATACTTTGTACATTGCGCTCGAGCGGAGATATTCACGCTCGAGCGGGTTTTTCATGCATCTAGTACATTTTGCAGACCGCTCGAGCGGAGTAAATCACGCTCGAGCGGGTAACGTTTTTGCCTGTCCACTCGAGCGGAGAAGTGTGCGCTCGAGCGTGACTCTGTTTTCTGAAAAAGTTCTAAAACTGTTTTCTGTGCACATCTTTGCATCCTCATCCCATCCTAGGCATTCTTAGGCCTAGTTTAAGGCATCTTAATGAGGATATAGATGTAGAACACACCGAGGCAATTTAGGGATTTAATTATCATCCTTCCAACTGTAAACTTAGTGTGTGTTCTATTTTGTTAACTGTTTAGGGTTGGCTATCGGGGACGCGCTCTAGCTGCTATTAGCCCAATCTCTGTGAGTAACAGATGTGTAAAGATATGTTCAAAATGGTTATCTTTTGAATACTGAACTAAACTGTTTACTGAACTGTTTACCGAACTGATATTATTTACTGAATGAATGCATGTCCTGTATTGTGAACTGTATTGTGGCATCCTTAGCACCCACTGTTATTGACTGTTACAGAGCTCTGTCGGTTTCCTTGTGAAACCATACTGTTTACTGAATGATTGGCCATCATTACTGTTGGGTCTGTCAAGGCCCGGTCCTTTGGGACCTACTGTTATAGGCTATTGGATGTACCACATATGACTGTTTGACTGAAATACTGAAAGACTGAACTGCTGTTTAATGAACCGTTTTCATTACTGTACTGTAAGGACATTCATTCATAACCTCTTTACGCTTTATGTTATTCACTGGGCTTTAGCTCACTGTTTATATATATATGTAGGTTCTCAGCAGCCAGACCGGAGCTAGGAGCGTGGGTTAGTCCCCAGTTTTGTCAAGCCAGCCAATGTGCCTCACTGTGAGGTTCCGAGACGCCATGCCATGGCTTGGGTGTTTTGTCTTCCCCACTTGTCTCCTACCGCTTTGTTCAGACTGTATAAACTGTTTACTGTTTTACCGTACCGTTATCGAGGGATTAGGGTCCCGTACTGAATGTTTGTAAATGATTGTATAGTCTGTACTGTGTTGAATGCATGAATGTATGAAAAATGTTTTTGGCATACAGATTATCACAGCTCAATGGACACTAGTTATTGACTGTATTGGCTTCCGCCAGGCCCTGAACTCTGTTCTATTGTATTACTGTACAGCAGGCCTTTGGTAATCTCGGATTACTGGCCAGTTACGGTGCTAAACCCATAGGGCCGAGTTTGGGTCGTGACAGAAACCTTAAACAAATAAACTATGGGTTTGTTGGGTGCTCTGTTCTGCAAAGTAAAAGTAATACTCTCATAACTTTCTTAATAGATTATTGTGTGTATACATATTAATTACAATTTTTTTTTTGTTTTTTTTCTTTGAAGCCAGAGAGACCATCAATTGATCATTAATGGAATAGAGAAAGAACGATTCCTGTACGAGCAAGAAATAATGTTCTCGTATAATCCTGTTGATCAAGTCTGCGCTCCTCCAAACGTCGTCGCTTTACTCCCTGAAAACACAAACGTGAGCTAACCGGCGGGTGTGTGCCGGATACCTCTCCGATGCCTAAGTTAGCAAAATAGACAAATAGACAAAAGCTCTGTGTATTCGAGAATCAAAGTTGTGTTACCTCTCCATAGGTGATACTATGAGCTTTTATAGGTTCCGCGTGGTACAATCCTAGTAGGACTCTTATTCCTCCATGCAGAGTCCTCCTAGGAATCACACTCCTGAAAGATAATGCTTATCCTTCAATACCCCCCTCACTGCTTAAATCAAGTGAGATGGTTTTACCTCGGTAGTATGAGAAAACGACTGAGCTAACATGGCCATGCTAAACTGGCAACAACGATCGAGCTCTAACTAGCTCGGTTTTTCCCTTTATGGCTTGTACCTCGGTTTCACCTGTTGAGACCGAGCTAACCATAGCAAGCTTGGGCCGAACTAATCTAGAGCAAGGTCCTGACGAAAGCGCAATACATCTTGGCTTAGAGTGGTATGACCGAGCTATTTGTTACCACTCTGACCGTGGTGACCGAGCTAACTTCAAGGCTCTTTTAGGACCGAGCTAACTACAAGGTCCTTTTACTCAGCCCTTTCTTACCTTGGCCCACAGAACGACCCATTACACAGCTCGACCCAATTTACTTATAAATTAGCCTCTCAATTGCCCCTTAATTCCATCTGCATAGTAAGATTGAGATTACTCATTACCAGCCGAGCTAACAACTTTAGCCTTCCAACCGAGCTAAATTCATACCGGGCTACAAATCTGTCCGGTCAAAACGTCTCTTCTGTCGTTGTAACTGAATCGCTTCCCATTCCATAGACACGTGGCAGACTCTCATTGGCCCAGTCTAGCTGTCACGCTGTCTTTGTACCCCGAAAAATTTGAACAGTCCCGCCTAAAACCAAGGTTTATACTAAAACCCTAATTTTCTGAACCACAATACCTCTGTTCATCTTCTTTCTCTCTCCCTCTGAACCTCCATTTCTCCTCAACCTTACACTTGCAGAGCTCGTGTTTCTTGCTGTTGCTATTTCCATTTTCAATGCCTTCAGCTTTAAACTGGTAAGTGGTTCAAATCTACTTCATTTCCGTCGATTTCGCACATGTTTTGTAACACATAACATGTTTATTTGTATGTTTTTCAAAGCATATACCATTTTTGCCTCCCTTTTTCTGGAAAAAACCCATATAATAGAACTATTGTACTTACGAACAATCTGAAATTTTTTTCCTTTGATCCAAAATCACACTCCAACCGAACTAGGATACTGTTTGTATTAGGTACAAGCTTAGCCAAACTAAACAACCGAACTCAAACTTCACGCCATACTTATAGTTTCAATAAGTCTAAGTACCTTTTGCTTAATTTAGCCGAGCTAGCAAACCGTACTAGGTTTGCGCAATGCCGTACTAGAAAGCCTCAACCACTGACCGAGCTATAACTTGGGGCTAAACCAACTCCCTGACTTAGTCAAAACCAAACTAAGAATGTTGCACCATAAGCTACAACTGGGCTATGAACTTCTCATTAACTTAACCGAGCTAAAGTCCCCTACTCAAACTGAGCTAAGAACGGATAGTATTCCACGTAGCCGAGCTAAGACAACATTTATTTTACCTTTGTTTACTTTTAGCACGGTCCACTGGTCTGTGCTTAACATTTTTCCTTTTTACCTTGCAGACTTAGGTTGGCCAGGCACTCCCTTGAATGCTTCAGCCGAGATATTCCATATCATCTCAGCACCGAGCTAACACTTGACGTTAATTTATACATAATTTAAACCCATATGGGAAAGTATAGGTTCTTAGTAAACTCACCAGGTGCTATGGCTGAGTTCCGAAAGGGACTACCATATCCCTAATGATGTCCATCTTACCTTAGCTGAACTAGATACCATACCCTGGGGAAACCCTGGCTTTGTTCCCTTTACCCTTATTTCCATTGTAGAAACCGGACTTAGATTCCCTGTACAGCCTCTTCTTTGTGAATTCCTTAGACAAACAAACCTCTGCCCTACCCAGCTTTCCACAAATTCGTACCGCATAATAAATGGCATTGTCGAGCTAAACCGCCGGCTTGGCCTCAACCTCGGTTTGGTCGAGCTATTTCACCAGTACTCTCTAGGCCAAAATGAGGACGGCTGGGTTTACTACTTAAGAATAAGGTGCCGCCGTGAAAAGATAATAAAGAATACCCCAGACAAAGATGTAAACGACGATAATTTTTTATGGGTTTCTGGGAATTTTGAAGACCATGAGGCCCAGATCCCAGGCGACCGAATAAACTGGAACAAAGGAGTCGCCGGTATAATTACCTCGCCTTAGTTTTGTGCTTTCTTTACTTCATTTGCAAGCTTTGAACCGCACTAACTGTTGTAATTTTCCCTTATGCAGATTTAAACTTTTTAAAGTCGCAGTATAGTTACCCAAACCTTGCCACCTTCCGCGCCGCGCTAAGATATCCCAACCGGAGTTGGGCCGAGCTACTCAACTTTGAGCCGACCTACCGATATAGCAGCCGGCGAAAGACCAGGGTGATAGACTTCTTGCTGGAGTCCTCTCATAAGCCTGATCTTTCTCTTCTACAAATCAACCTCATTACATTAACAACGAAGCAAGAGATGGCAAAAAAGAGAGCTGTAAGAGCCCTCATCACCGAGACAAACCATCCCGAGGTACCACAAGCCGGTCAGACTCAGGAGACCGTGGTAGCCTTACCATCCCATCAGCCTTCATCATCCCGCCCAAGCAAGCGTGCTCGGACTTCCACAACCGAGCCACACCTTGTCGACGAAGATGAAACCATCATTCCCCAATCCACACCACCAAGCCCACAACTGGAGAGCTCTGACCGAGATAGCTCCTCTAAGTGGGTGCCTAAGGTCACATACAAGAACCGCGCTATCACTGACTCCGACTCAGTGGTCGCGGAAAAAGACCATATGCTGGCCTTTAATCTGGCCATGAGCGTTTGCCTTCCAGCCGATATGGATCACCACGATGATCTTACCAAACTGAAGGCCATTCGCTCAGCTTCAAATCAATGGTGTTGGTAAGTTCTCCTTTTCCTTCTCCAAATTTCAACATCTTTTCACTCGGTTTATCTCAAAATTGTTTCTCTCCTTGTGCAGGCCTTACAGAAGAACCACATCGCCCACAAACGCGTGTTGGAACTTTAAAAGACCACAAGGTAGGCCATGACAGAGGCTAATGCTAAAACGGCCGAGCTAAAAGAATCCCAGCAGAAGATGGCCGAGCTACAGGCCGAAGTAGCTCGGCTCACCGGCCTGGTCAATTCAGTCGAAGCAGATAAGCAAAAGGCTGTGGTCGTGCTAAAAGACAAATACCTGCACGAGCTAGCCAAGCTCGAGGGAAATAAGAATGCCGAGATCGCTCGGTTGGAGAAGAGCGTGGAAGACACCGAAAACCGGGGTTACAAGGAGGGGAAGGCCACTTATATCCAATAATGCGAAGCAGCGAAAGATATATTCTTCAACTGTGGATGGAAGGTGGCTGTGGCGCAGCTCGGTCACAGCCAAGAGACCGAGATCTTCCTCAACCCTCCTTCTCATTTCATACCGAGCTACATGGTGGAGTATGCTACTGCCATTCAGCAAAAATTTCTTAAAGATGATGATAAAGAAGAGGCCCCAGAGCCCGACAATGCCCCGGTTATCGCCAATGATCCCATCGTTCAGTCAGCTCGGGTGGAGCCACCAGTGGAGGACTTGGTTGAAAGTGTGACCGAGCTACCTGCTGAAACCGGGCTCCGAGTTGAACTGGATGCGGATTTGATGACCTCTTTGCTTGATCTTCTATTTTCTTCTTTTTTATTTTTGGAAAGAAACTGTAACCGGGCTGGGCCCCACTTTTGTAACTCTTGCATTTTGAATGACATCTTCTTTTTTATTTTTGGAAAGAAACTGTAACTGGGTTGGGCCCCACTTTTGTAACTCTTGCATTTTGAATGACATCTTCTTTTGTTACAACTGTTTGTTCGGTTAACTGCCATGCTATGCTTGCATTTACTTTCCAATTGTAATCTGAATGTAGTACAACATTTTCTGGCCGAGATACCTATCTCGATCTTGACCTTGAAATCTACCTGGTCATACCTGCCAACCTCTTCAGTCTAGGTTTTTACCTCGGCTGAAGATCACTAAAAGTTGTTATTCCAGCCAACCACTCTTCAGCCTGGATCTTTATCTCGGCTGAAGAGTACTAAGTGTTGGTTTTTCGAGCCAACCACTCTTCAGCCTAGATCCTTATCTCGGCTGAAGAGTACTAAGTGTTGGTTTTTCCAGCCAACCACTCTTCAGCATGGATTCTTATCTCGGCTAAAGAGTACTAAGTGTTGGTTTTTCCGGCCAACCACTCTTCAGCCTTGATCCTTATCTCGGCTGAGGAGAACTTAAGGTTGGTTATTCCTACTAACTTAGAGTGAAGTGTTTGGTTATTCCTGCTAAACATCCTGCAGCCTAGATCCTTATCCTCGGCTTAGGAGATGTGTTGGTTTTTCCAGCCAACCTCTTCAGCCCAAATCCTAATCTTAACTGAAGAGAGCTCAAACTTGGTTATTCCTGCCAACCTAGAGCGAAGTGTTTGGTTATTCCTGCCAAACGTCCTGCAGCCTGGATCCTTATCCTCGGCTTAGGAGAGGTGTTGGTTTTTCCGGCCAACCTTTTCAGCCCAGATCCTGATCTTAGCTGAAGAGAGCTCAAAGTTGGTTATTCCGGCCAACTCTGATTTCATTGCCCCTAGTATGCTAAAACTATTTTTACAGAATAAACTATTTTGTAAACTATTTTTACAAAATCAAACTGTGAGTATTGTTTTTCTTTAATTTTCTATATGCATGTAGGATTTTGGGTATACTTTTATGGGTTTTGTGTTTTTTCTTATACATATATATTATCTATGTATATATATACACACATATATGAAGAGTTGGTTGGGTTCCACGAAACCCATTTACTTTGATTTAGTAGGAATTTGTGGGACTATTGTATTGATTTACTCTATTGAATGTTTGTTGTGCCATTACTATCGTTTGATTGTTACTAAAATGTTCGATAACCATTCTATCTTCCTTGCTTATTAAGTGTTTGATAAAATGTTTCAATGGAATTTACACACACACACACAAATTGACTTTAACACACACCACAAACATTGGCAATCTTCATCATAAAAATTTATAACTATCTTATTATGTGCATCCTTTTCTTTTTTTTCTTTTTTTTTTGACAAATAAACAAACTCTATTAATGTGATGTGCATCCTTTTAAGAGTGGACATTATCAATTTCCCCTAATATATGAGAAACCCAAATGAAAGTGATGGGTAATAATAAAGTAATAATAACATTCTAATGATTTGACTGATAAAGGTAATAATAACATTCTGAGACACTTGCATCCTTGTGGGCAGTTTGGAAGTTGATTTCAATAATTTTTGACTTCCATGATTCTTTGATTTTGAAGACCAACACATGCTCTACATAGTTGATTTGTGGTGATTCTCTCTCTCTCTCTCTCTCTCTCTCTCTCTCAAGATTAATGGGTTCAATAACTTTTTCGTAGTGAGCACCCAAACTTAGATTTTTAGATATATTTTTCATGTAAATGGGTTGTTGTTTCGTGCTTTTATTGGTATATTAGTACGGGATTTTGGGAGTTTTTAGTATGTTGTTATTGCATTATTGTACAAAGAGATTTTCATTTGAACCTTTCTCACCTTTGTTTTTCCCCCCCAATATTTAATGTACATTTGTAATCTCATCATACACCACCAGTTGAGCCCACGTGTGTTTGGATTTTGTTTTAGGCTGAAAATTCATAATGGAATGATTCCCACTCACTCCCACCCAATATTTAATGTACATTTTGTTTTTAGTATGTTGTTATTGCATTATTGTACAAAGAGGTTTTCATTTGAACCTTTCTCACCTTTGTTTTTCCCCCCCAATATTTAATGTACATTTGTAATCTCATCATACACCACCAGTTGAGCCCACGTGTGTTTCGATTTTGTTTTAGGCTGAAGATTCATAATGGAATGATTCCCACTCACTCCCACCCACTATCTCAGTTATATCTAAATACAATTTTGGTTTTTTTAATTGGTACAAATGTATTCAATTTCTATAGAATTCGAAACTTTACCAACGGAAGCAATTTCAAGTTGAGGCATGAGTTATAGATATAAAAGGTAAATTCATGACTTAATTTGTTTTATACTTATAGAAGTTGAGTTGGAGTTTTTATTTACTAGGATTTCAAATTCATGATTAATGATTAATTTCAAGTTTTTATTCAAATTCAAATTCATGACTTAATTTCAAATTTTTATTTACTTATAGCAGTTGTTTTAATGATTAATATTTGAATTTTTTTTTTCAGTTAATTGGTTTTGAATTTCATAACTTAATTATTTGGATTTGTAATATCATCCAATTCAATTTTTTATTAATCTCATTAACAAAAGTCTTCTTATTTACATAGAATCCTCTAATTGGTTGTTTAGAATTTCATCATTATTAGTTGGTTTAACAGAGAAGCCTTCTATTTTTTAGCCTGCTTTCAATTTGATTTGCAAATTCTATTTTAACTATGTTCATCGTGGAATCTAATCTCTATTTGTTCTTAGTATTATTGATTGGTAGGTTATTGATATTGACATAAAATAGTGCATCTTTAGCTTAAATTTTATATTATTAGTTTGGCATCTGCATATGTGTGTGGTTTTGATTGATTGCTTGAATTAGATGGTTTGATTCTTGGTCTAAAGAAACTAACAAAATGCATAGGAAAACAAAGTGCAATAGCTCATATCTTTGTCAGATTGATTCAATTCAGTTAAATTAATAGTATTGGGTAATAGTAAAATGAATATATACTGTCTTTTGGGTATAAATAGGATAGTTTCATGATTTCATTGTAAACTTTATCATTTTTACTTGAATAATCAAAAGAAATTGGGAAGTTTGAACTAAAAATTTTTGTGGATGGGGCTGTTTTGTTGAGTATTGCTCATTTAGGACATTTAATTTTGTTTTTGCATGTAACCTTTGTTATTAAGTGATTTTGAATAGAGCTTCAATAAAATTGTTAATAGTTGTTGATTCACTTCCTCCCTCTCTCAACTAAATCTCAATTTTTAATTTTTATACTGGTTTGGTTTTGGATTCAATTTGTGTGGAATTCAAAATAGAAAATTGTTATTTTTTTAAGTTAAATTGAAGGTGTGAGATGTTGTGGTGATGACTGAAATTTGGTTTTAGAGTACTTGTCACCATTGACTGAATTTCATCAGAACTTTTCTAGCATTTTCTACTATTGATCTGGTTTCATTTGTGGGTTTTTGATTAGATCACGTTTTTTATTAGATCACCATTTGTGGATTATTGAATGGTGAAGTCTGAGCACATTCTCTTTCATGTCTTTTATTCTTTTTCCCTGGCCAATATTCAGTGTCTTGGGCCTTAAGAAAAAGAACCTAAAGATTTTAAATGCTCATATTTTTCCATATCTGAGCATTTAATAGGCCTCTGTAGAAAGACCTGCAATTAGCATTGATGTGTCATTATTGGGGGCTAATTAGAAATATTGTTTTCATGTTTATTATCTCAGTAACACACATAAATTGCTATACTATTTTGTTTAATTTGACTATCAATATCATTCTTACATGGATCTTTCCCTGATTAGTGGTTAATTATACCCATTATGACATGGATGAGTTTTGTAAATTGTTGCTAAAATTTACCCACAAACAGGTGTTATGCATGGATTTTTAATTGGTGCTAACATTCACTTTCCTTAGGATTTTTGAATTGGTGTTAATTATGCACTAGGATTGTGTTATGACATTTACCCACAAACAGGTTATGTAAATTGGTGCTAACATTTACCCAAAAACAGGTTATCTTTCCCTAATGTGTTATGTTTCACTAAGATTGTGTTATGCATGGATTTTTGAATGGTGAAGTTTGAGCACATTCTCTTTCATGTCTTTTGTACTTTTTCCTTGGCCAAGGAAGCTCTATTTTTTATTCTTAATGAGACTTTTGTTTAAATTTACAATATTTATTCTTGATGGGACTTTTTTATTATTACTTAAATTTACAATATTTATTATTCTAATCAAGTAATGTACATATACACATATGTATAATATATTTATTCTATAATGGCAATCTTGGAAAGTCACCTTATTTTGTGGTAGACCAAACTAACTTAATGGCTTGAAGTGTAAGGAATAACCATTTCGTTTCATCTCATCTCATTCCAGTGAACCAAATAAAGCATAAATAAGATTGAAGTCACCTGATTATTGTTTTGATAAATGATTTGGGTGATTTTGATAAATGTGTGAATTGGGTTTCCTTTTTTAACATGAAAAGTAATGTTTTGTGATCTTATGTTTTTTATTTGATTGTTAAAAATTAGAATATAGTGAGAAAGAAACAACCCATTGTACTTAACTTATGGCACAATTAAGTAATCAAATAGTCATTGTACAGCCCATTGTTATTTAAATCCAATCTATTTATAGCACTATTAAATGAGTTATTTCTTCACTACAGGTCTGTAGTGTTTCAATCTTTGATTAATCTCATTAACAAAAGTCTTCTTATTTACATAGAATCCTCTAATTGGTTGTTTATAATTTCATCATTATCAGTTGGTTTAACAGACAAGCCTTCTATTTGTTAGTCTACTTTAAAATTCTATTTTTTTCATAGTGTAATTATTTAACTATGTTTATTGTGGAATCTAATCTCTTTTTGTTCTTGGTATTATTGATTGACAGGTTATTGATATTGATATAAAACAGTGCATCTTTAGCTTAAATTTTATATTATTGATATTGGCAGGTTTAGAATTTTATATTATTTTGGGTGTGGTTTTGATTGATTGATTGAATTAGATGGTTGGATTCTTGGTCTAAAGAAACTAACAAAATGCATAGGAGACCAATGTGTAATAACTCATGTCTTTGTCAAATTGATTCAATTCAGTTAAATTGATAGTGTTGGGCAATATGAAAATCAACTTATATTGTCTTTTGGGTATAAATATGATAGTTTCATGATTTCATTCAACATTTCATCGTAAAAGAACCACCTGTGCCTATGACACTCCAAGTTTATTAAAAAAAAAAAAAAAAAAAACCACATTCAAGTTTTGTTTAGGGAATGTTTTAGATCACAACTTTGAGCACTCAAGTACGATCTCATCAATCATTCCAGTTTTTTATCTTATTGAGGTGGTGGTAATTTTCACTTTATGGTTAAGCCTTCTAATTGTTGAATTTAAAAAAGCCTTCTAATCGTTTCATTAGGCACTACCTAAATATAAAACTTTATTACACATAAATTGTTCGATCTCTTCTCATCACTAACATAAATTGTTTTTTTTTTTTTTTTGTGAATCCTTGGGACTCAATTATTTTGACTTTGACTTTTAAATTTGTTTTTTCCTTCAAATTTTAGGTGTATAAAAGTGGCAATTGTCCATGACATTGCAGAAGATAACATCTTTGTATTTAAATTTTTTTATTAGGTTTTTCATTACGCATTCTTTTGCTGTGATGAGTATATTGAAGAAAAACAGTGATAGTGAGAATTTTGAGTAAATTGTTGTATAATAATTAATTGGGCAAAGCTTTTTGTCATGAGCTTACCTGTAATGGGATTCCAAATTAGATGTAATTATTTATTTTCATTTGTTTTCATGTATTATCTAAATTGTTAAATTCTTCATGTTCAATTGGAAAAGGAAAAGAAAGAAGAGTTATATTTAGCAATTCATATTCATTAAGCAGCAACAGGTGAACTCACAAGTTATGATATACACTAATCAAGAGACTTGGGAACTAAATTGAAAGGTGCTTGATCATATGTTTAATTCCTGTTAATTCATTGTTATTGGTTTATTTGTTTTTCAAAGGTATTTTGATATGATTGTTCCTGTTATGATTTCTTTTAATTGATTTTTTAAAGTGAATTTTTGTTGCAAGTGACTAATCCACCTTACCAATGTTGGGATTGTGTTGTTTTTCTATGTGTGTTGATGGTTGGCTCTTTCATTCTAAATTGGATGATTAATTTTTCTTCTTTTTTATTTTTTATTTTTTTAAAGCTAGGATGGCTACTCTTTTGTACCAAAATGTTCACTCAGTTATAATACTAATTTAGACATATTCTTTTATTGAAGGTTGCCTCATTTTAATTCACTGTACATGTGTTATTTTGACGTAAATATCTTTGTTTATGTTGTACACAACATTTTTATATTATAAATTTGCTATTTAAACTTTAATTATGAAGTTTGCCAAAACTGTAATTTGCTATTTCGACTTATGTGTAAAGTTTTATATTGCAATGAAATTGTTGTCATTTTGAACTAATTTATTACAGTTGATTTCTGTAGCAGTGAAATTGTTACCATTTTGAATTCATTTATTTTAATTAATTTTTGTAAAGTATGTGATATCAACATTGTTTACACCGTGCCTTCAGGCACGGGCATGCACTAGTATGTGTATATAATAAATAAAATAAATAAATGATTTAGTTTAATCAAAAATTTCAAGTCCAAAAAAAAAATCCCAACAAGTAAAAAATAAATAAATTGTCGTTGACCGATCAACCGGCCGAACATCTGGCTGGTCAACCGATAAGACAAACAAACGCACTTCTTCGCTAGCTAAAACGCTCGCTGCAGATAACAAACAAACTAACACAACCCCACTAACACACGCTAACAGCTCCATTGCAGCCCCAAACAATACCCTCAGTTAGCCAAAACTTAGCACCTAACACTAACGCACAGGTTAGTGTGTTCATTGTAGATGCTCTTAGGCTTAAATGACTTGCTTATGTGGGCCTAATTTATGGTCATTGGGTAGTTAAGAGATCACATTCACTAATTCTTTACTGTTCCATTTTGAATGAGATCGTGTTTTATGATCACAATTTTCAAAGAGTGAATAAGTCCATGATGAGTGGCCTAGTTTCCCAATGTTTAAATTGTCTATCCAAATAGCTGGTTTGCTTTAAAATTCAAGTTGACTTATGGTATTGCTTGATCTTTCAAAGTATTTAAGCTTGACCAATCTGTCTTGCTCCATTCCCTAGATCGTCTGTCCAGCTTCTTAGCCATAAAGGAAACTCACTTAGCAAGATAGGAGTACTTGTTTTGATTTTAGGTGACGGGTTGTGGCATAGATTTTGGATTTTACCTCTCGCACATAGCAATGTTATTCTTGTAATGTAATAATAATATAAACAAATATAACTAATACACAATTATTTTTATCCATTTATATTTTTCCATTGACAATTTCATTAACATATAACTAGCATATCACCCGTGCTATGCATGGATTGTGTTTACAATTATCTATATATGTGAATTGTAATTTTTAATTTTTTTTTTTGGTTTTTAAATGTCTTCTTCTTTTCTTTTTTTTTATATTATATTAAAGTTTAATATTTTGATTATAATCATATGTGTTGGACTTTTCAAAATTTTTTTTTATGCTTGTTCTTAATGCATTAAAGTGTTATTATGAGGTATAATACTCATGTGTGTTGGGACTTTTCAAAGAATTCATATGTGTTGGATTCCAAAGAATTTTTTTTATGCTTGTTCTTAATGCATTAAAGTATTATTATGATGGTAAGACTTGGGAGAAGTTAATAAATGCTAAGATTTAAAAAAAAAAAAATTTAAAAATCAAAAAATTTAGATTGGGAGATTAAAACTCCTACAAGACTTAGGGTTAAATTAAAATTATTGCTTCGTTAAAGGACATGCAATGAAAAGAAGAAGTTTCCATGGCATTTTCTTCGAATCACGAGTATAGAGACGCGTAAAGGGAGTGGATGTCGTGTGGATCCAGAAAACACAAAAATGCACACGAATTTCTTTAAATTTGGGTTTTCTCGTTCAGTTTCCCAGACAGAAGGAAAAGGAGGAAATGAATGAGGAGAGAAGACGATCCGAAATTGTAGTGAGGGACTGAAGAGAGTGGAAGGAAGCTATCAACCGTCCTTTCTACTTTCCTGGGTCAAACTTATTTTAAGAATACTATTCACTTTGCTTGGTTACAGTTTTTCAAAAATATTTTTAAAAAAATTCTACTTTCTTGTTTTCCGTATTTTTTTGTTTTTACTGAAATTTTTTAATATTTTAAACAATTTTTTTACTTTTTAGACATACCTAATATAAATATACCTAAAAAGTAAAAAAATTGTGAAAAAAATCTTTTAAAAATTCACTAAATACCAAAAATACAAAAAAAATACGAGAATTCAGTACATTTTTTATATTTTTATGTATTTATTAATTTTTTAAAATATTTTTTTACAAATTTTTTACTTTTTAGATACATCTAAGTAAGGTGCATCTAAAAAAGTAAAAAAAAATTTAAAAATTTTAAAAATATTCACTAAAAACAAAAAATACGAAAACAAAAAAATTCAGTTTTCAAAAAATTTAATCCAAAAAACTCAAACCAAACACACTGATTAGTTAATCCACTTTTAAAAATATTTATAATAGTTTTATATTCTTACAAAGAGGGTAGAAGGACTACTTTACTAAAAATTGCAATTATATATCACTAGCATATCACTCGTGCTATGCACGGATTGTGTTTACAATTATCTATGTGAATTGTGAATTGTGATTTTAAATTTTTTTTAAATGTCTTCTTTTTTTTCTTTTTTTATATTATATTAAAGTTTAATATTTTGATAATAATCATATGTGTTGGACTTTTCAAGAAATTTTTTTTATGATTGTTCTTAATGCATTAAAGTGTTATTATGAGGGATAATAATCATATGTGTTGGGACTTTTCAAGGAATTCATATGTGTTAGAATTAAAAGAAATTTTTTTTATACTTGTTCTTAATGCATTAAAGTGTTATTATAATGGTAAGACTTGAGAGAAGTTAATAAATGCTAAGATTTTTTTTAAAAAAAAATCAAAAAATCACAAAATTTAGATTGAGAGATTGGAGCTCTCACAAAACTTGGGGTTAAAAACTCCCTTTTGCTTAATATATAATACCAGCATATCACCCGTGCTATACACGGATTGTATTTACAATTATCTATATATGTGAATTGTGATTTTCAAATGTTTTTTTGTTTTTTTTAAATGTCTTCTTTTTTTCCTTTTTTATATTATATTAAAGTTTAATATTTTAATAATAATCATATGTGTTGGACTATTCAAGGAATTAAATATCTTTTTATTATTATTATATTATATTAAAATTTAATATTTTGATAATAATCATATGTGTTGGACATTTAAGAAATTTTTTTTATACTTGTTCTTAATGCATTAAAGTGTTATTATAAGAGATTATAATCATATATGTTAGGACTTTTTAAGGAATTCATATGTGTTAGATTTCAAAGAATTTTTTTTATGCTTGTTCTTAATGCATTAAAGTATTATTATGAGAGTAAGACTTGGGAGTTGAGAGAAGTTAATAAATGTTAAGATTTTTTTTTTAAAATCAAAAAATCAGAAAATTTAGATTGGGAGATTGGAGCTCCCACAAGGCTTAGGGTTAAAAACCCTATTTTGCTTAATATATAAGTATAGATAGATAGATATAGATATTAAAATTATCCATCTTCCTATTTTCCTTGTCTAACTATTGCGTGTCCCTCTATCTTCTCTCCTTTTAGAACAAAAGGAGACCTTAAACTATTGCATACCACCACCACCATCTAGCACCATCGCGCATGGGCACCATATTCTCTTTCCACCCTCACCAACCTCTTCAAGCTTGGCTACAACAACCCACAACCCTCATTATAGCTTTGTTCTCTACAACTTTTAAAATGGTTAACCACCATGATTGTTAATCCCTAACCATGCCATTGTCACAACCTTCTTTCATAGTTACCAACCATCCCCCAACCATCTCCCAACCATCTCCCATTATCACAATCCCCAACTTTTATAGCGGTCAATGACTACTATAGTAGCCCCAATTATCTACTTAGACTTTTAATTTTCTTGTTTCTTTATTATTGACCATCACAAATTCCTATACAATCAATTAACCACTACAACCCATTGAATCATGCATGATCTCATTCCTTCTTATTAAAAGTTTGTCGATTAAATTTCACATCTGGTACATTTTCGTATTTCAAATTGATTAACAAAAGGAGTGAAAAGCATAATTCCGTTCATTTTTATTTTATTTTTTTAAATTATGAGACCATCTTTAATGTAGGTACACTTCCGTTTAGTGTTGAAGGATTTTTTGTGTTCCGAGACCATCTTAGCTTATGGAGATTTTTCTTTCTTCCAACAAAATTTAGTTAATATGGGCCAGTTTTGCTTTTCCTCCTAATGAAATTTTCTTTTTCTTTTTTTGTTTGTTTGTAAGTTTTCCTTTTGTTGGAGTAGATATGATGATGAATGTCTTTTATGAATACTATATATGCTTATTATATATATTTTTAATTGATGAAAGTGTTCCAACTGAAATAATTAGAATTTAGCCAAATCAATATACAACCTAGTAGGAAATCAGCTCAATTAATAGAACCCATTTGACTTTACTTGGGAGTATAAACAGAATACGGGACAAGGGGTCACTGCTGTGGTTAAAACACAGCAGTGACTGCTGTGATTCAATTTTAAGGTGTATTATGTATATATTTTTATGATCCGAACCGTTCATTTTATAGGGTTTGTTGAGTACTTCATTCCTACCAAAAATCATATTAATCGGATATCAATAACTATATGATCGATAACCAAAAAAATAAACAATAAGTTTTTCTTTTGAAAAACTGCATAAAAAATATGTTAATCGATCATATAGTTATTAATATCCGATTAATATGATTTTTGGTAGGAATGAAGTAATCAACAAACCCTATAAAATGAACGGTTCGGATCATAAAAATATATACATAATACACCTTAAAATTGAAACACAGCAGTCACTGCTGTGTTTTAACCACAGCAGTGACCCCTCTTCCCAGAATACGAGGCTCAAAGATGGAGAAAGGGGCTTGTGAAAGAAGCAGAGAGACTGAGAAGTGAGAAGTTGCTTTTCAGTCCCACATCGAGTAATGATGAAACAGAGAGGCCACGAACTCGGCTGAAAATGGAGGAGAGGCAACACAGAAAAATCACGCAGCCGCGCGGTGAGCACAAAGCGAACTATTCTTTCGCCTTTTACTAAAGAATACCGTGTGCTCGCCGCAAATAGCGGCATACGCCCATTTTTGGAGGGTTCCTTCCCTATAAAGGGTTGGTCCCCTAAAATTGTAAGTTAAAAATTTAGTTGTCTTGAATTTTTGCCTGAAAGGGTTGAAGATGTCCTGCAATTGCTATTTAATATAAGGATTTACACACGAAATGTTTTGGAAGGTACCAAGCTGATTATGGTAATTTGAGCTAAATTGCTTATGGTAAGTAGAGCTAAATTGTAGTTGTTTATGCTCGTTTTTTCTGCAGGGGATTGGAACTTTGATGCTGTTAATGCCCAAGCTGAGAAATTTCATGGGAACTACTAACAATTTCTTTCAAAATAGAAAACTACTGAACTAGATGGGAGACTTTTTCAGTTTTAATTCTCGATGGGAGCGTGTCGGAAAAAAAAGAAAGAGAAAAAAAGGTAAGCATTCCAAATCACATTTGACACCCCCTATAGTTGGCTGAAATCAATTCACAGAGTGAAGTCCAAATTCTATTTTGTATTTGCCCAATAATATTACAAATAAATATGTATTCCTAGTAAGATGTGAATGAATTCAAGTCAAGTTTGTACCAAAGGAGATTATTATTATATTAAAGAATAATGCTATATGTATTAATTAATGTACACACTAGTGTACTAACAAATGATGTCACATCATTTGTATGGTTTTGAGTATTTGTAACTTGTATAATAAATGTGATCAATAATAATATCATAACACTAATTGGTATACTAATCTGTATATTAATTTGTGCATGTAGCACTACTGTATATTAAATCCACAAGAGTTTAATGGATGGGTATTATTTGGTGACCAAACGAAGTGAGTCCCGCATCGGTTTGTCATATGGAGGACTGAGTTAGGAATGTTTGTATAAAAACAGCAAAAAGAGAGAAGAGAAAGGTATCTTTGCGCTTGGGGCAATGACGCAGCTAGTGAGGTAATAACCGAGGCGCGTCAATTGCTGGTTGAAAACTATTTCCAAACCCCCTCATTGGCCTGGGTTCAGCCCAGGCCTTTGAGAATTTCTGGAAGGGCCTCCCTCTAACCAAGGGTTAAAGCTCTACAATGCTCCAGTTTTAAATGTTTCACTTTAAGGTAAGTATTCAGTCATATAGGCTCATGGGCTTTCTTAATTAAATTTGATTACCTTGCTTTTTGGATTTTGAAAACTTGGACCATGCATGGGTTGTTCTGACGGGAAAGTCTGGGGGCCAATTTATATCCATGGGTGGACCTATATTCCATTCAGACATGTTTATGCAATATCTTCATCTACACAAGAGGGCTCTGAATTTCATTGATAACAAAGCAGTCATTCAATTGAAGTATAAATTGAGTCTAAGAGGCATACGTATCTTCCCAATTGTGTACCATGACAGACTTCTGCAGTTGTCATTGCACAACTACATCTAAACATCCTTGTTAGCAGAACACTTCCAAGTTTAACACCGTGTCTCATTTTGCACCAAGGTCACTTAAATTCACTCAATTGTGGACTTGAACTGAACTTCATTTCATTCTAAAAATTTGTAAACATGTTGATGAGGCATATCAAGCCATGAAAGGCTCCTTCTCAAGGCCGAAAGATTTGATCTCAGAAGAGAGAAGAGGGGAGCGGCCATCCATCCTTATCATTTCACAGCTCCATTAACATGGTGGTTGGAGGTCGAAAGAACATGGATTCGTAACAGAACACCTAGCTTTGCACCGTTCGCAGCAGCCACACCACATTTGCACCGAGTTTTGGCAGAGCATCAGATGCAAGACTTTTATGAGTTCCCTGTCCGCGCTGGACATTGTTTTGATTTTTGCCAATTGTATAGTTGACATTTGAATTTTGTTACAACCAACTTGATTCTGAATCAGAGAGTTTTTACAGTGCTTGGGTGAAACCAGAAAGAAGACAGATTGCAGAGGGGTTTAGAGAGGGGGGGGGGGGGGGGGGTGTTGAGCTAGTTTAGTCCCACATTGGGAATATGGGGAGAGAGTGGGATGAGGGCGGTGAATATAAGGATGCGAAGGAGCAAGAAGAAACATACTTACCTGGACGGGGTCAATGGGTGATCAAGAAGGCCCATGGCCTAGGTTGATGACCTCCATTGCACGATTGGGAGGGGTGTCCGCCTAAGGTCTACCCAAGTTGGTAGAGCCTACGTCATAATTTGTGCCAGTGGGGGCCTGCGTTCGCGCGGCCCCTATTCAATTCAAAGTCTAAAGCTTATCAAATATTTGTCTTTAAATTCAGCGTCTGGGCTTCCAAAAAATATACATTATATTTCTTGATTGTAAGTTGGGGCATGTTAAAATAATTTTTTATTGCTACTGGATTAATCTTTTCTTCATACCTTGTGTGTTGTCATTTTTGTCTATGTATATGTGTTCATTAAAATTTGGGACCTTTATGCAGGTTTCGGTTGGAATAGGCTGTGTATATGACTTAAGCACCGTATAGTAGTAGCACATGAAATTTATGTACACATGGTTGTCAAGTGTTGGTCTTGTGTCATTTGATCTTGTGCACTTCTCTACTAAGCTGCAAGTCAATTACTAACTGACATGTGCCAGAGGTGGTGCTGACCATATAACGTTACTCTCCTTTTATTTTCTATCTATCATTTGCTGGGTAACAATAATTGGCAATAGATTTATAGTCAACGTTTTGAGTTAACGCGATAATCAGTTGTCAAAGTCAAGATAATACAATAATAATATAATCCTAGAGTCAGGTAAACCCCATTGGTCAGAACTTTAAACCATGCTATATCTACCAAAACAAATATACAAAGATTGTAACTGCCAACTATCTTCAGCCCTACCACCGTAAGTGACATTAATCAGGTAAAGCAACATCCTAAGATTTTACTTAATCGCCCTCAGGAGCATCCCCTGAAATTCTTCTGGAACTATGTTTCCCAGAATATGACCAAGATTTGTCCAACTCAGCAGGCATTGGTTTTTCTAACTTCTGGCAAAGTGGTCCTTTAAGACTGCTCTTACTTGAGAGTTGTGGTGCTCTGCCGGGGCTTTGGACTCGCGGAGGGGAAGAACAGAATGTTGGAGTAGCAAATGCAGAGGTATAAGGGCTATGCTGAATTGAGAAGGGACTAGGCGACATCCGTTTTTGAACTGGAAGACCACCCAAACCTCCCCTGCTGAAAAAGGACTTCGATTCGGCTACAGCACATTGCTTAGTTGCATCATCTACATAAAGGACATCATCAATCCTTGCCATTATATTGAAGGCCAAGCTCTCCATTACCCTTGAGTAGCTTTCAAGAATCGACTGTCCTACGTCCTGCAACAAAAAAAGAATAAAAATAAGGCTGATTAATACATCGTTATACAGATACATCATTTACAAGTTGTTTTTTTTAGGTACGTTGGAGGGGAAGGGAAGACTCAAACCTTCGATCTCATAAGATGCATATGTTCTGACACTGGGCTAAGCCAAATGGTTCGTTTCCAAGTGTTTATGATAGGATAAATGATACCATATTTGGCTTAAGAATACAGTAGATGGCACTAAATGATCAGTTAAACAGAGAAATCCAAATTGCTATTTGAAATAAACAAGATTCAGCCCATTCAGCAATTCATCAGGTATTGCCAGCAAATTGTTCAATGACTCTGCTTCAAGTAAACTATTATTGCATCATGGAAGATGGAAATGCTTGCTGTTTGTGCAATGAGTAGAGTAGATTGTGCTGGTAAAAGGCTCATCATATGGCTGCTTCCCTAGGCCTCTCACTGAACTAGACCTCTGTTAAATTTAATCAAATCTTCAACAATTATAAAAATCAAATAGCTATGTGATAACTATGTTCCAAGTGTTCAAACTTTTCCTTGTTCTTTAACCTATATTTAGACTAATTGGACATTTATCTGTTTTTGCTCACTAAATGCTAAAGAGGGAAGTAAAGTACCTTGTTGTATTGAATTTTGCTCATGTCCAACGCAGTTTGTGGAAGGCCAGGGAAACGCAGTCTCAGGCCACGTAAAAGCGTCTCTGCTCGCTGTGCCAGGAACTGACTTTTGTCACCATCAGAAACAAGGCCTTTAACCTTGCCTCCCCAATTTGAACGCTTAGCTTTAGGGTGTTTTGTATGTTTTCTTTGGTCTTTCTGCTTCCACACATGTACAGCTGCCTCAATCCTGTTCACCACTTCTAGTGTATGATGCTCTGATGACAGGTCTAGGCATTCAAGAAGATAATCTGGTGAGAATTTCTCAGAAGTTATGTAGCGGTAGATGATATCACCTAGACAAGCCTTTCCACTCTGCAATGACAATTGAATGAGTAAGACAACCAAAAAGTTAAATACATTCCTATCTATTAATTATTAACTATAACTATGATGCATAACATAGACTTGATGGTAAGACCTGTATTCAATTCAATCTATACTATTATCACAAGGCAGCACCCCCACTTTATGAAGACTGTTTTGAAGCCCTATCATATTTTTTATTTTGAAAGCAGTCCTTAGAAAATTGATTGATTCATTTGTGCAATGAGTTTATCACATAAGGATTAATAGGTAATTTGATAGATACAATTCCGTACAAACCGCCAAGTTTCTCTCTTTTTTATTTCTACACTGTCAGACACACTGTGTATTTAACTCCTATTCTCTCACCTCCCATCCGCCCTTTTATTCATGAGAACCCTAAAACCATTTTAGTTACGTTTTCTAATTTTGCAAACTATAGGTCTCATCATCTGCATCAGAGTAATGGTCAATTCATACTCATGCATTTTAGAAACCCTGCAATTTTTATATGTAGCATGAATCCTTCTCTTTAAGTTAACAATATATACTCATCCAATATGATGGTCAATTGATGATCATTAAAGTATTGTTCAGCACAGACATTGTAATACAATAAAGTTTATCAATATTCATATGGATACACAATAGAGAATGAGCCAACATGTACATATGTATGTAGCTAATATATATTTCGGAATTAAACAAACACAAAATTGCAACCGGTACCTTAGGCAAGGTCTCCAAATAGGCACTTGGAATCTCCATTTCAGCAAGAACGCTGCTATTGATCGCCATTGCTGCCTTAAGTATCTGGTTTGTGCAATCCCTGCATTGCTGCAAGCTCTTCCTTGCATCCTCTGATAAACCCTTTGGAGGAACTTTTGGGCATGGGAGCCACCACTTCTCTTCCTGCCTAATTGAAGGCCTCCCACCAGATGTGCCCGATACATACACATCACAATCATCTACACCAGGCACAATTATGCCCCGGTCAACGTACCACAACTCTGTCTCTTGAAACCCATCAAGGATGCCAATTAACATGCCATCGAGTTTCTTTAGAGCAGGCAGATTCATGTACAAATCAGACCTTGGTCGCGTGGCCATGACTTCGTATGTTCCTCCACCAGGAAATTGCTGTATAGAAGGTACAAGCTCCACAATTGAATCGCTCACACATAACAGCCATTCCATCTCTCTGCGCCACATTACCTTCTTTTGTGATGCCAATGGCTCCAACCTCCAGATCTCCCCAAACACAGTGGCTAAAATTGCAAACAAAAGCCGATTTGAGTGACTAAGCAACATTAATACACACAAGCATCACACACAAAGAGTAATTGTTGTCTGACCAGAGAGGTTTGTGATCGCATTTGAGATTGCAAGGGCAGTACAGACTCCTTTACCCCCTCCAGACATGTCTTCCCCAAGTAGAAGCTTAGAAAATCTTTCCTTCATCATGTCAACTTCTATAAATTCATGAAATTAACTAGAAAGTTAGCAAATACATAGAAAAGGTTTTACTCACAGATTTATGGTAGAATATATAACACATATGAATCTAACACAGTATTACCAGAAAACGCTAAATTATGTATTGGTACGTATGCTACACTTCTATTTCAAAACTGTAAACAATAAATTTATTCCAAAACGGTAAACGATAAATTTAATGATTTGAAGCTATTTTTTCAATATATTTCCTTAAATGTTAACTTAGGAGAAAAATAAGTAAAATTTTGATTAGACAAAAACATCAAAAATGAAAAAAAAAAATTTTTTATTAGATGTCTAATAGTAGTTAAAATAAAATTGCTCTGAATAAAAGTCTACCTATCGTAGCACACAATTCGTACCACGTTCCTGTTAATTTACGACGCAGGTAACATAGATCTAACAGATTAATTGTAAAATTGAGGCTAGTAAGATCTAAAACTCACTAATGTGCCACGAATTAGCTTCAATTTAGCATCAAAATCACAAATTAAACAGTAAAATAGATTTAAAAAAGAAATGCACTGACCAGACAAATCAGTATCACGTTTCTCCGGCTTATCGCCCCAAACCACATCTTTGCCGCCGATCACCGGCAACATAAACGGCGGTGCCGCCGGCGGAAAACAGGAATTTCCTGTCACCGGGCGGAAATTGAACGGAGACCATGACATCGAACTCGAAGCTCCATCAGCATCGTAGAGGCGGTACCAGAAACTACTCGAACTCTCGGACTCACTCACATCGGCACTCAAGCTGTAACTTCCACAGAGCTCACTCTGCCGATCCGAGCCATCTTCAGACGAAACACTCCCCATAGACAATCGATCAAAAGGCTCTGACTTGTTCTGTGAAAGCTTATATGCACATTTCGTCGTCAATGAATGTCTCGCGTGGTCTGTGAATTGCAGAGAAATGGTGGTGGTGGTGGAGAAAAAGTTAAAAGAAGATAAAGCAAAATGCAAGTTTACTCACAACGTACTCTTCTTTCCCTGATGATGATGAAGCTGCAAAAGAAGTCCTCAACTCTCTACAATTTTTTTTTTTCTCTCTCTCTCTATAATGAACAGAAGCTGCAAAAGTAAAAGGGTACGGCGTTTGCAGAGTTGTCTAATCTTTTCCGTAACGGCAGAGCTTGGCGTTAGCGATGGTCACCCGACATTGTACTTTTCTTAATCCAATGACTTACTGCCACGTAATACGATAAAATTATTGGTTGATCCTAAACGTTACATTATCGTTCACTTATTATAATTTAGCATAAATTATAATTTAACTTGCTGTAGTTTGTCTCCAAAACGTGAAGTTCTTGTAATTTTATTTGTAACATTTAGGGTGTGTTTAATTAGGGGGATGAGGGGGGATTATTTACTATGTAGATTGTAATTTGCACAATAAATTTAATTTAATGTTTATTTTTTTTTTTAGTCCGCCAGACATAGAGTCTAGCCGGATTCCTTATCCCTGTATGGGAGACTATACTATACTATCCTGGGAGATATGAGACAATTTTGGGAGGATTATTTACTGTTAGGATTAGGTGGTGAAATGACCATTTTGACCCTCTACTATTTAATTATGTATTATATTTAGTAAAATTTAAATGTCACAATTTAAAAATAAAATAATTTTATTTAACTTTTTATTGATGTTTTATTTATTTATTTTTAAATAATTTTTTATAGATATTTTATTGATGTTTTATTTTAAAATTTTGTTTATATTTTATTTAATTTCATTATTTAAATGTTAATAGATGTTTTATTTAATTTCATTGTTTAATTATTATTATTTTTAAAAACAAATTTATTTAAAATTTTAATTAAAAAATAATATAAATTTTTATTGATATTTTATTTATTTATTTATTTAATTTTAAAAAGATAAATTTATTTAATTGTGTAAAAAATAAAATAAACCAAATTTTTAAAATTATTTTATTTTATTTTTTACACAATTAAATAAATTTATCTTTTTAAAATTAAATAAATAAATAAATAAAATATCAATAAAAATATATATTATTTTTTTTAATTAAAATTTTAAATAAATTTATTTTTAAAAATAATAATAATCAAAAAATGAAATTAAATAAAACATCTATTAACATTTAAATAATGAAATTAAACAAAACATAAACAAAATTTTAAAATAAAATATCAATAAAATATCTATAAAAAATTATTTTAAAAAATTAAATAAATAAAACATCAATAAAAAGTTAAATAAAATTATTTTATTTTTAAATTGAGACATTTAAATTTTATTGAATTTTATTAAATATAATACATAATTAAATAGTAGAGGGTCAAAATGGTCATTTCATCATCTAATCCAAACAGTGATTAGTCCCCCCAAAACAATCCCATACCCCCCCTAGGACACAATAGTCCCCCATATGGAGGATAAGGAGTCCGGCGGACTAAAAAAAAAACAAACGGCGGATAAGAAACACTATTTGGATTACAATCCAAATAGTGGATAGTTCACCCCCTTATCCCGCGAATCAAACACGCCCTTAAACTCTTAAACTAAATATCAAATTGTAATTTTTGACAGATCCATTTATTTAACCAAAGCATGAGATTAACGAGCATGAAAGTGTAAGCAGCATTCTCTCCTGCCAAAAACATTACACTTTTGGACCAAAACACCCTTTCTCTCTTCCCTCATTATATAAATATGCAACAAATACATTGAGGCCTCTGAAATTGCCCAGATTATCTCAGGATTTCTTCCTCTCTGCACAGCAAAACTAGCCTGCAATTCTACACCACCAACTACCCTCCATCTCCTTCTCATTTCCCTTTCCTTATCACTCGCTTCATCCAACAAACCAAGGCGATACCCACTGCACTGCCACACCATTCCCATTCAGCAGCACTACAACTAATAGATATACACACATCTTCAAAAGCAAATCTCTAAATAAATTTGTCAAATGAATCGGACCCAGTTAGAATTAAAGAAAATTATTTTTTTGAATTGTTCAATAAAAGTTGCAAATTATAATGCAAAGAATAGTTGGAATTTGAAATAGTTTTTACCTTACAACTTCATAGTTTTTTAGTTTGAGGTGTTGTATGTATGTGGCTGCTTAAATTAGGACAGCCATGGCTACTTTCATAAAAAGGAAAAAAAAAAAAAAAAAAAAAAGTGAGGAAGAGGGTTAAAAAAAAACCCAGTGGTGAGTGCTGAAAATTCATGTTGCAAAGACTTGCCGTTGGTGTTAGTGGTCTCAACGCGCATGGTGGTGGTTGTGTTTGAGCTTAGTCCAGTCTGGTTTCTTGGTTGGTTAAGCTTACGGTGTGTAGCTCATGTTGCAAAGAGTCTCTCTCTCTAGATTTTCTCTCCACGTGAACTTGCCAGAGAAGCACCAAATAACTATCCTACATGTACAGCAGGTGAATGCCTCACAGTGGTGTGTCATTAGTGTATTCTGTGCTGTTAGAGATACAATTATGTGTGTGTTATAGTTCACCACTTGCACCCCCATTTTCATAGTGAACACATCAGAAAACCCTCAATCCCCTCATTTTCTCAGTTCCCAATCATACCCAAATCCAAATCCAAATCAAAATCAAAATCAAAATCGACAAAAAATGGAAGGTCATCCTAGGAGAGCTGAAGCTGAACGATTACTCGGAATCACCGGGAAACTCTTGCAAGGCCAAGATTTCAACGGCTCTCGAGACTTCGCGATCTTAGCTCAAGAAACCGAGCCCTTATTAGAAGGTCCCGATCAGATCCTGGCCGTAGCCGAAGTCCTCATCGCGCGCCCAGAAACGGATCAACAACCACCACGACTGGTACTCCATCCTCCAAGTCGATTTTAGATGCTGTGTTTGACCAGCCGTCACCGGTGATGAGGTTGTGAGATGGGGATGAGGGTGGCAGTGAAGCTGTAAGCATGGTATCTGGCGTTGGGCAAGAGAGGAAAATGGTCCACGTGAACTTGCCAAAGAAGATGGAGAGAGAGAGAGAGAGAGATATGGAAATAGAGATACGAAGTGATATAAATAAAACGACTGAGTGGAAAATATCTAAGGGCATTTATGACTTTTTATTACTTCTGTTACGTCCGTCCAAAATTACAGTTCAGTATTAAGTTTAGGGGTTTAAGTATTACAAATGAAACTACAGGGAGGCTCCGTGTTTTTAGGACAAACCACAGGGGGTTAAAGTGTAATTTACCCTATAATTTACCCTATAATTTATCATGTCTTCTCAAATTGTTCAATCACTCAATATAAATTGATAAATTTCACTTTTTTCATTAATCACAATACCTTTGAAACATTATATAATGATACTTCAAGACTAACCAACAACTTTTCGATGCAATGAGAACCATTTTTAGTTGGTAAATTACACTCTTCTATGTTTAATTATTTTTTTATTTTGATTTTTAAAATTTTAGATAAAATATAAATACATCTGCTTCAAAATTCGAATTATTTTTTATTATTTTATAAATTATAAATATTTTATTATCAAATTTTTTTATTTAATAACATTAATAAAAAATTAATTTTATAATTATTATTCTATATAATAATAAAATTACTTAAATTATTAATTAAAATATATTTTTAACATCATTAAATTTGTTAATTATCTTGATAATTTATTAACATAATTGATAATTTATTATGCGATTAGAAACTTGAAAAGTCGAAATAGAATTTTTAAAATCACTAGAGAGAATCTATATTTTAAGGAAATATCAAGGGATATATTTATAATTTACTCTAAAAATTTTTGTTTCTCACTTTAACTTTTCATATTTTAAATTCAATCGTGCTAAGGACCCCTAGTGGGGGTCGCGCCCCCAGTGACGTGGCGCGCCCCCACTGGCTGATAACTCAAAAAAAAAAAAAAAAAAAAAAAAAAAAAAAAACAGTTTTCCTGGCCCAATCACAGGCCGACAGCTCACTGGGGGTGACCCCCAGCTGGGGGTCTAATGCATTCCTGTTTTAAATTTTATTTCAAAAGTTAACTTATATTCAAAATTAAATAGAAAATAATATTAACATTTATGTGACATAAAAATATTTTATCATATATAATTATTTCTTCTGACAAAAACTCATAATTTAAGATAATAATTTATTTTTTTATGTCATATAACAGTTAACATAATATTTTTTTATTTAATTTTAAATATAAATTAATTTAGGAATAAGTTACGAAAAATTTAAAATATGAAATGTTAAAGTCAAAAAAAAAAAAAACTTAAAAAAATTAATATAAAAAGAGCAAAATAACCAGCATAGGTTGTTTGGAGTTTGTAAATTTAATATATTTTTTAACTTTTTACAAAAAAAAATATATATATATTCTAAATAAGTGGGTGTTTGGGAAGTGGGTTTTTATGTAGATTTTTTTAGTTGTAGGATATTATTGGATAAAATTTTTTTGGTGTTTGGGAAAATAGTTGGGTTTTTTTGTAGTTGGATGTGATATTTGTGAGAGAAAAAATTATAGGGTTGGATGTGATATTTTGTTTGGATTTTTTTTTTTTTTTTTGCAAAAACTTTTTCTTTTAGTGGAAAAAATAAAATAAAAAAACCAAAACCAAAATCTTGCCAAACACCGCCTTAAAAAGAGGATTTGGACAAAACCCCCTCATAATAAAATTTTAATGCATAAAGAATAAATACAAAAAGTTTTTCTTGAAAAATCTAACAAATACCACTATTATCAAAATGTTAAATTTTAAAATAATATAACTTTTTATGTAAATGTCTTTTTAATAAAATTAATATTTTTATAATTTTCTTATCAAGATCTATCAAATAATATTCATGTTAACTATGAAATTCTTTTTTATTTTATTTTAAATATTACTGTTGAAATTGATATAAACAGTAACAGTAACAGTAACATATTATTCTGTCTCACAGTAACATGCTACTCTATTTAACAGTAACATGTAACTCTGTTTGACAAAAATATGTTACTCTAGCAATACTGTCCACGAAAGGAAAAAAAAAATTATTTTACTTTATCCTTATTTAATTATGTGTTTTTTCCTTAGGGAGTTTATGAAAAAAAATAAATTGAGCTGTCATTTTCAACAAATAAGGATCTAATGAAGGAGTTTTGACTAAATTTTTCTAACTATAATTATCACATAAGCTTGTTTGAAGTGTACTATAAAAGTATACTTTTTTTTTTTTTTAATCTTTTTTAGATGACATCATTTCTCTACTTTCTTACAAATTTATATATTATATAAGAAAAAATTGTGATTTGTATGATTGGAGTTATCTCCTTTTGTTTATGTGGAGAAGTGGTTTGGAAATATTCTTCTGATTCTGGGGACACTCGTGATGCACTGATAGTTACCTGAAAAGGAATAAACACTCCGGTCAGGGGTGCCGGAATTAGCACTCCGACGGACAAGTTAGTCTCCATACTCAAGAATGCTTGTATTCTAAGTTAAGCACAACAATTCTCACATACCTCTTTCTGGCTGATATTCTTCTATTTATATCTTTTCTTCTATGGGCCTAGGGATTAGGTCCATTTCCAACTCCATATTCGGTACATTTTGTAGTAGATCGCTCTTTACTCGGCTCCTTGTTTAATCGGCTATTTGGCCAAGTAAAGTTGGATTCGAGCTTGCGAGCCGATGCCGAGTGCCACGAATTTTGACTCTCCCGGGTCCGACTATCCGGAATCTCTACGACTCCCAATACTCCGCCACCACAATTGCCCCCCAAGCACTCCTCTAACGACAGTTGGTTAGAGTGTTTGGCTTTGAACTCGAAGAGTCAGAGCCGAAATTCGGCGGCTGACCGTATTCCAACGCAAATGTCTAAACACACGCTTCTTGGTTATCATTTCAACTTCCCGCCTCTTCGTACACTTCTATTTATTGTGATTTAAAATTTCGACATCTTTTCAAATGCATACACGCTTTTAGACGCTCGTCGCTGGACTGCCTTCTGAATTACCTCTGCAACCTCCTTCTCTTCTCTATCTTCTTCGCCTCTTGTAAGTTCTCTCCTTATCTGCTTTGAATCTATTTCCTTGCTTTGTTTTTTAGCTTAGCATATTCCTATTGGCTGGGGGAAATGGCGAAACATTTAAAAGATCGCCTCTCATCGGATCGAATTTCTGGCTTCCGACGCCATTTCTCCATTCCTGATAACGTTTGTCTGTCACTCGTAACAGACGGTACCCTCGATATGGAGAGGGTTGATGAAACCACGATCGTCTTCCCTCTCTTATCAATCGCAGAGGGTGGAGTCCGTTTCCCCCTTCACCCACTCCTTAGGGTCATGCTCTGCCATTGGGGCTTAATCCCTTCCCAACCCAATGTCAACTTCTTTAGGATCGTGATGGAGATTATCGCACTAAACCATCGCCGTGGCCTTAGCCTTGGCATTCCCACTATTCGGCATTGCTACGCCTTGGCCAAGTCTTCTGGTCGGCACGGGCGTTATTTCCTTAGGGCGAAAGACACTGACCATCAACTAGTGACCATGCTTTCCAGCTCTAGGAAGCGAGTCGACGATGTTATGGTCGTCGTCCAAGGAAACTGGGAATTCGGCGAACGCGAGGACTGCCTTGATCGTATTCCTAGGCGAAGGGGCGAACCAGGTGGCTGAGTATCTTCTTTTAATTATTTACTTTTTGTTATAATCTATGAAGCTTCATTTTCAGGACCTCATGATTTTGCTTTTGCAGGAAACGATTTGAAGAAAGTCTTGACCTCAACCGACGACGCTGTCCTTTCGGAAATCCAGGCTGCGCTCAAGTATTTCGGCCGGCCGAGTTTTCAGAAACAGGAGAGGGCGGCCCACGTTCTGCTCCGCTACGAGCCGACTTATACAACCTTTTCGGCGGTGGAAAACATCCCAATTCCGAAGGATGAGGAGTTTCTTACCGCCCTTATCTTGACTGATTTCAAAAATTTAAAGCAAGTCGGTGTTGGGGGATCAGATTCGGAGCGACTGGAAGTAGCTGAGGTCACTGAGTCAGACCAATCCGAAGCCGAGGTCGACGAGGCTTTGAAGTTAGCATTCGAAGAAGCCGGCCTTAATTCAGTTGATCCTCCGTCCATTTTGGGTCGAGAGGACCTTTCGCTTGACGATATTTTTCACGGTCTAGAGGATCTTCCTGGCGCGTACACAGAAGATATGGCTGGGTTGAGCCTTACTAAACTTGCCAAGAAGGCGAACGCGGAAAGGATGGCCATGCGGAGAAGGGCGGAGGCCATTCGGGCTGCTGACTCTCAGCCCTCACCTATTGGCGAGTCCCAATCCTCCTTGCCTATTATTGAGGAGGGAACGGCAAAAAACGGGAGTGTCGAGGCGGAACCTTTTGTGCAGGCAAGTGTAGAAGTTGAACAAAGGGTGGAGAAGTGCAATGCTGAGGTCAAGGCCGGCTTAAAAGAAGACTGCGCTGACAAACGACCTCGTTTGCAAGGATCAGATGTGATTGCACCTTTTTTTATTCAGCTGAAGATAAAGAATACGCCGATCTCCTCCGATGCTTCGGTAATCAAAGATCTAGCAGTCGCACTCGGCATGGCCACGTCCGTTTCACTGCCTGCTGACAAGGCGGCTTTTCGGGCAGAGCCGGATCTGGTTGCAATTGTGTTGGCCGCATAATCGGCTCTTTTGGTATATATCTTGACTGTCTTTTCACTTTACGTGTATATTGTTTTGGTCTAAACTTCCTGTTTTGCAGGCCGTCGGAAGGATAGCCGAGATGGGCCGTCATCATCACGATACCGTCGATCATATTGGCCGTTTACAAGCGGAGGTTGACGGCCAAAGGAGTAGGGCCGAGTTCGAGGTGGAGAGAGCCCGCAATGCTGAAGAATTGAGATCGATCACCGAGAAGAGGGCGGATGCGAGCGACGGCGCGCTTAAATTGGCCCGTGAGGCGATCTCTAAATTGGAGGTTGAGTTGGAAGAAATAAAGGCGATGAAGGAAACAGCCGATCTGAAGGCTTCTAGCGCATTCGATGCCGGGAGAAAATCTGCTTTTGATGAATACGTAGACGAAGTCCCTAAATTTGAAAATCGGGGATTCAAGCGTGGCTTAAAGCCCTTGCTGCTGCCGATGTAATGTTGGCAACGCCAATTCCATACGAGCAAGTGGATGTTGAGCTGCTGGAGTCTGACTCCGAGGACTGATTTGGGCAGCTCTTGTTTTTGTTTTAGGATTTGCATGTATGTTTTCAGCTTTTTATTTAGTAATTTTCAGCGTTTTACAGCTTTTTGTTTAGTAATTTTCATATGTAAAATGGCTACAATTTGTGCCCAATTTACTTAATGAAAATTCATTTTGTTCTTTGTTGTATTTAATGAATGTAATTGTTTTATTGCTGTTTTAGATCAAACGTTTTGTATATTCGTCGACTATATGATTAGGCCATTTAAAAAGCCAAAAGTTAGTGCATGAAGTGGCTGTAGCACATATCAATCGGCATGGGGTCAAGATGCTCGGTCGGTTAGATTAATAAATCTGCCCTTGCCCTAGCCAGTGCATGGATTTCAAGGCATTCGCCTATAATTGCCGTTTTAGATAATTAAGCCGTTTTAACAAGCCAAAAATTAGTGCATGAAGTGGCTGTAGCACATATCAATCGGCATGGGGTCAAGACGCTCGGCCGGTTAGATTAATAAATCTGCCATTGCCCCAGCCAGTGCATGGACTTCAAGGCATTCGCCTATAATTGCCGTTTTAGATAATTAAGCCGTTTTAACAAGCCAAAAATTAGTGCATAAAGTGGCTGTGGCACATATCAATCGGCATCCGTCGTTTAGAGACTGCCAAAAGCGTTAATGAAATTACCTCGTTGTTGCTGCATACTTACGAATAAATGGGGTGAGTTCGTGCCAGTGGGTCCACTTATTCGTATTCAGACTCGATTTGGACTATCTTGGGGCGAGGGCGAATGTCAAACAGACTGTTCTTCAATAGCAGAGGAGAGGGATGAACGCTAGCTGAACTAGATACTGCGATGAATCCCAGCAGCGAGCCTGCGCGTACGGGAGGAAGGACGTCCAAGGAAAGCGAAAAACATCAACCTTCAAGCCGTCGAAGCAGGTCACCCCATAGAGAGAAGCATCAACGGGGAAGCTCCCCGCGACCACGACCGAGGAATGAGTCAGACGCGACGCCACGACCATTGAGTTTTGTGGTGTTCGTGTGGAATAGACCGATGACTGAGGCAGATTCCATCGTTAATGATCCGGGTGTAGCGGTCGAGTTCGCTCGACAGATCTTTCCACCGGAAGTCCAACAATCGATGGAGCGGTGAAGGGGCTGTACACCGCCTACGAAGTCGGCATGCGTCTGCGCGCCGCGCGGCGGGAGATGGAGAAAATGGACGAACGGGTCCGCAGTTCGGAGGCTCGTGCGGAAAAAGCCGACGGCGAGCTTAGAGAGCTTAGGAAGGTTAAAGTTGCCGATCTGCATGCGGCGGGTCAATCTAACCCGATTGTGGACGAAAGGGTGACCCAACGGCTATTAAGTCATGCCATTGCCGACCGAGATACGGCAAGCATGTTTGCCGTAGAAAATGCGAGGGCCAAGGGTTACGAGCAGGGCTTCCATACTGGCCGGAAGGTTGGGATCGAAAAAATGAAAGAGACACTTGCTGAGGAGGTCTGCCGATGCGAGAATCGGGGCTTTAAGCATGGTTAGATCGTGGCTTTTCAGGCCACGGAGGCTCTCCGAGCGAAGGGTGTCGATTCCAACTTATGTGGCCTGGATCATCATAATCATTTGCCCTTTTCCGCCTTTGAAGTTGAAGAGAGCGATGATGAGGGAGACGTCGAATAAAAATATTCGTTGTAATGTTCAAACGCAGATTGCGTCTAAAATTATGTGATTATTGGTTGGTCGAATAAAAAGAATTTTACTTTCAATGTTTTGTTATAAGTTTTGTTCGGCACACACGTGCTTGCATGTGTTTTATTATATAAATGTTTGAATAAACGTATTTCAGACGATCGAACAGACATTGTTTGGCCTGATCTAATCGACATCATTATGTTACGCACGACCCGAAGGCTTAATCGGCCCAAAGACGTCATGCGCCGATGGGGCTCCGAATCCGGAGACTTGATTTGGCTAATCGTGATATCCACGAAGGGCGCTCCGAATCCGGAGGCTTTAATCAGCTCAAAGACGTCATTCGCTAATGGGGCTTCGAATCCGGAGACTTGATTTGGCCAATTGTGATATCCACGAAGGGCGTTCCGAATCCGGAGTCTTTAATCAGCCCAAAGACGTCATTTGCAGATGGGGCTCCGAATCCGGAGACTTGATTTAGCCAATCGTGATATCCACAAAGGGCGCTCCGAATCTAGAGGCTTTAATCGGCCCAAGGACGTCATTCGCCGATGGGGCTCTGAATCCGGAGACTTGATTTGGCCAATCGTGATATCCACGAAGGGCGCTCCGAATCCGGAGGCTTAATCGGCCCAAAGATGTCATTCGCCGATGGGGCTCCAAATCTGGAGACTTGATTTGGCCAATCGTGATATCCATGAAGGGCGCTTCGAATCTGGAGGCTTAATCGGGCCCAAAGACGTCATTGGCCGATAGGGCTCCGAATCCGGAGACTTGATTTGGCCAATCATGATATCCACGAAGGGCGCTCCGAATCTGGAGGCTTTAATCGGCCCAAAGACGTCATTCGCCGATGGGGCTCCGAATCCGGAGACTTGATTTGGCCAATCGTGATATCCACGAAGGGCGCTCTAAATCTGGAGGCTTAATTGGCCCATCTTTGAACTAGATTCTGTAGTAGGTGAATGAGAATCTTTGTATTACAGAAAAAGAGATGTACATGGCGAACAGTTCGGAACAAGCATCATGTCCCACAAGTCGGGTTAATGATAAAATTTGCATAAATGCGTGGAATTCCAGGGCCGTGGCAGACTCCTTCCTGACATGTCTTTGAGCCGATATGCCCCTACTCCGGCGATCGAATCAATCTGATAGGGGCCGTCCCAGTTAGGACCCAATTCTTCATCGGCCGGTTTCCTGTCAGCTGGAAGCACCTTCTTTAGAACTAACTCTCCTGGTGTGTAGCGACGCAGCTGAACCCATTGATTATACGATTTTGTCAGCTACTGCTGGTACCGTGCCATGGACACAAGGGCTCGGTCTCTTCGTTCTTCGATCAGAGTCAAATCCAAAGCCAGCATCATGTCGTTTCAGCCTATATCAAAAACTTGCGACTTGAGAGTCGGGTGGCCGATTTCCAGGGGTAAGATTGCTTGGGTTCCAAAGCATAGGGCAAACGGCGTTTCTCCAGTTGATCTTCTCGGTGTAGTTCGATGAGCTCACAATACACTCGACAATTCTTCGACCCATTTGCCTTTGGCTTTCTCCAGCCTCTTCTTGATGCTGTCTAAGATGGATTTATTAGAGGCTTCGGCTTGGCCATTGCTTTGGGGGTAAGTCGGTGTAGAAAAGTAAGGCCGGATACCATATTTGCTGCACAGCTCTCGGTATACGCCACAATCAAACTAGGTGCCGTTGTCTGAGATAAGAGCTCTGGGAATGTCGAATCGTGTTATGATGTTCCTCCACACAAAGCGCTTCACGTCAGCATCTCGAATGTGTGTTAATGCTTTCGCTTCGACCCATTTCGTGAAGTAATCTGTTGCGACGATCAGGTATCACTTGTTCCCTGGGGCCCTCGGCAATGGTCTTACGATATCAAGCCCCTACTGGGCGAACGGCCAGGGACTGGTGATAGAGTTTAACTCTTCAGCAGGCAGATGGTTTAACGGGGAGAACTTATGGCACTGTTCACACTTTTTTGCATAACACTCGGAGTCCATTCTCATTGTCGGCCAATAATACCCCTGCGTTATAGCTCGATGGGCCAAAGAGCGTCCGCCAGAATGGGCACCATAACTGCCTTCGTGTATCTCAGTCAGAAGCTCCTCGACTTTGTCTGGGTGCACACATTCCAAATATGAGCTAGAGAATGACTTCTTATAAAGCCTTCCTTGCGGATCCAAGTAGTATCGCATGGCTTTGTTTCACAGCTTGTGCATTTCTTTCTTGTTCTCTGGGAGTTGTTCAAAAGATAGGAATGCAACAATGGGATCCATCCAACTTGGTGTAGATTTTATAACGTTGACTTGGAATTCCTCCGAAGGGCCAATGCTTGGCTCTGGGATAAATCCTACTTCGATGGTCCGTTTAATCTCTGAGTTGATTGCGGAGGCTAGGCAAGCTAAGGCATCTGCATGGGTGTTCTGATCACGTGTAATCTGGTTTAACTCATGATGGTTAAATTTTGCCAACAAGGAATTGGCCGTTTTCATGTAGACCGCCATACGGTCGTTTCTTGCCGCGTACTCCCCCTTTAACTAATTGATCACCAGTTTTGAGTCGCAAAACACAAGCAGACATTGAGCACCCAAAATATGCGCATTCCGCAAACCGGCTAGAAGGGCTTCGTATTCAGCTTCGTTATTTGATGCTTCGAAGCCGAGCTTGACGGCCTGCTCAATTATTGCGCCGTCGGGAGTCATGATTACAACTCCAGCTCCACTGCCCCGCTGATTGGACAATCCATCACAATACAACTGCCAGATGTCCCCAACATAAATCCTTCAGTTCGGCTTCGGTCGAATTTCATCTGACTTGAAGTCGGCAACATCAGAATTGAAGTCGGCAAGGCCCCCAGTGAATTCGGCGATAAAGTCGGCAAGTATCTGTCCCTTGATTGAGGTTCTGGGTAGAAATTGAATATCGTACTGGCTACGTTCTAGAGCCCACTTTGAAACACGTCCAGATGCTTCCGCACTGCGTAGTACTGATCGGAGGGGATAATCTGTTAGTATCCCAATGCTATGCCCCTGGAAGTAATGCATGAGCTTCCTTGCTACCATAACTAGGGCTAGGATGAGCTTTTCCAGCAGAAAGTAGCGTGTTTCAGCGTCAACCATTGCCTTGCTCACATAATACACTGGCCGATGTTCTCCCAGTTTTTCCTTTATTAATACGGCGCTGACGGCTCGGTCAGAAACTGCCAGATACAAAATGAGCGGGTCGCTAGTAGAGGGTGTTGTCAAGAGTGGTACTGAGCGGAGGTAGGTCTTCAGGCCGTTGAAAGCGATTTCGCACTCGGCGGACCATTCAAAAGCCTTGCCCTGCCGTAGTGTATAAAAGAATTGTCGGCAACGATCTGTGGACCGGCTGATAAACTTGTTGAGTGCGGCAGCCATCCCCATCAATTTTTGAACCTCCTTTACTGAACGAGGGGAGCCGAGCTCCAGGATTGCTGTGATTTGCCTTGGGTTGGCTTCGATTCCTCTGTGGTTGACAATGTAGCCCAAGAATTTGCTAGAGCCAATACCAAACGCACATTTGGAAGCGTTCAACTTCATTCCATATTTGCGTAGGATGCCGAATATCTCTTCCAGATCGGCTATATGATTCTGCTCTTTTTTGGACTTGACTACCATATCGTCAATGTACACTTCCATCGTTTTGCCGAGTTTCTCATTGAACATGGTGATGACCAGTCTTTGGTGGGTTGCCCATGCATTCTTCAACCCAAAAGGCATTACCTTATAGTAATAGGTTCCTCTTGGGGTGAGGAATGCAGTTTTCTCTTAGTCATCCGGATGCATAGCGATTTGATGATAACCTCTGTAGGCATCAAGGAAGCTCATACGCTGATAGCGCGCCGTAGCATCTACAAGCTGGTCTATCCTGGGAAGAGGAAAACAATCCTTTGGGCAAGCTTTGTTTAGGTCCGTGAAATCGATGCACACTCGCCAAGTTCTATTTTTCTTCTTCACCACCACTGTATTAGAGGGCCATGTAGGGTAGGTCACCTCTCTAATTGCCCCGGTGTTAAGCAGCCTGTCAACCTCCTCAACAACAGCGACAGTGTGTTCTGCGGCTGACCGCCGGCTTTTCTGAATGATCGGCTTGCACTTAGGATCGACATTCAAATGGTGTTGTGAAACTGACGGATCTATACCCGGCATCTCGTATGGAGTCCACGCAAAGACATCGAGGTTGTTGAGCAGGAAAGATATTAGCTGCTGTCTGTCGGGCTGACTCAAAGAGGCGCCGACCATGAAGAACTGGTCTGGGCTTCCATCGATTTCAACTCGTTCTAAGTCTTTCGTGGCATTTTCATTTGGAGCCGCCCAACATCGTCGAGGCTTTCTCGATCCGGCATCTCAATGGAATTCATCTGTAGTTCTTTTGGCGTTTTGTGGGAGCCACGGATTTGCTCAATACCGCATTCTGTTGGGAAGCGGAGCAGCTGATGATAGGTGCTTGGCACAGCTCGCATAGTATGTAACCAGGATCGCCCCATGATGAGATTATACGGCGACGGCAGCTTGACGACCAACAATCATACATCCACTGTTCGAGAACCTGCTCGAACGGGAAGTCTGATTTTCCCCAACGGGTATTCTGGATTGGCATTGAAGCCGAATAGTAGATAAGGGGCCGGAGAGAGATCCGATTCAGAGAAGCCGAGTTTGGTGAATGTCTTGTAGTACATAATCTCTGATGTGCTCCCTGGATCAATGAGTACGCACTCAACTGTGAATCGGTTTACGCGTAACTCAATTATTAAGGGATCAATGTGGGGCAGTGTTACTCCGGCCAAATCCGAATCATCAAAAGTGATAACCTTGGCTTCCTGGGGCCGTTTAGTCGGAGTGAGTTGCTCTTGAGGGTTAGACTTCGACTGAATCGCGTGCACCGCCGATGACATTGGCAGGCTGTATATCATGTGGATCAAGCGGAGCGAATGTGAATCCTGTCTCAAGGCTATTGCTTTGGTTGGGTTGCCTTTTCGGACGTACTGTTGTAGCCGGCCATCTTGCACCAATTTATCGTCGTACAAGGTGAATGACGGTGCTTTGAATTTCTTGAATAGCACTGCCTTTGCAATCTGTCGTACAAAAGGATCGTGTTGATCTTCATCCGAACTGTTTTTTCTTCGCTTACGCCTTGTACGGGGACTCTCTTCAGAAGAACTGGAAATTTCAGATCGTCCCTTTTTCTTGGGATCCGAGGATAATGGATCGGAGTTGCTACCAGTATCTTGTTGTCGGGCTCGAGATCGTCGACCAGCTGCCCTCACGGGTTGTTCCGGGCCTTGGTATGCAGCTTGTTTGGACTTCGCCACCTCTAAGGCCAAATCCTGACGGAGACGTTCGTTCTCTGCGATCATGTTCTCTAATCTTTGTTCGCTTTGCTTTGCTTGTTCCATGATTGCTTGCATTGCTTCATGCTCTGGAGTCGAGGGTGAGGCGAAATTCAGAGCGCATTTTACAGGGATGGTGTCCGGTCCAAGCATGTTTGATGGAGAGAGGTTGTCTCTTTGCGTCGTTTCACCAGTGGCTATCAGAGGGTCTTCCGTTGCGCCCGCCATTGATGTGTTTGAGTATTCCCACAGATGGCACCAATTATGGAGAAGTGGTTTGGAAATACTCTTCTGATCTTGGAGGACGCTCGTGATCCGCTGATAGTCACCTGAAAAGGAATAAACACTGTGGTTGGGGGTGCCGGAATTAGCACTCCGACGGACAAGTCAATCTCCACACTCAAGAATGCTTGTATTCTAAGTTAAGCACAACAATTCTCACATACCTCTTTCTGACTGATATTCTTCTATTTATATCTTTTCTTTCATGAGCCTCGGGATTAGGTCCATTTCCAACTCCATATTCGGCACATTTTGTAGTAGACCGCTCTTTACTCGGCCCCTTGCTTAATCGGCTATTTGGCCGAGTAAAGTTGGATTCGAGCTTGTGAGCCGATGCCGAATGCCACGAATTTCGACTCTCCCGGGTCCGACTATCCGGAATCTCTATGACTCCCAATACTCGGCCCCTACAGTTTATAATTTGATTTTTTAATATGATTGAAGTTAGATAAACATAAACACTCAAAAAGAAAGAATGTGATTGTAATTTGTTCAATAGCTCTAAATAATCTTTTTATTTACTATTTTAATGGTTCTCTTTTTCAATTATTTATTTATTATGAGAAAAATGTGATTGTAGTTAGATAACATTAAAAAAATTATAATTTGTATGATTGAAGTTATCTCATTTTGTTTATAAGTTATCTCCTTTTCGAACAAATGTAATAAATTCTTTTTTTTATTACTTTAATTATGCAATGTCAATATTTTTTTTTAAATTACATATATTTTATGCTAACAATTTAAAAATATGTTTGACATAACTGTGAATGTTTTTTTTTTTTTATAAATTTAATCCCATGCATAGCACGGGTGATAGGCTAGTATCTATATCTATACTATATATTAAGCAAAAGGGGGTTTTTAACTCCAAACCTTATGGGAGCTTCAATCTCCCAATCTAAATTTCTTCATTTTTTGATTTAAAAAAAAAAAAACTTAGCATTTATTAACTTCTACCAACCCCTAAGTTTTACCCTTATAATAATATTTTAATGCATTAAGAACAAGTATAAAAGAAATTCTTTGAAATCCAACACATATTAATTCCTTGAAAAGTCCCAACACATATGATTATTATCCCTCATAATAACACTTTAATGCATTAAGAACAAACATAAAAAAAATTTCTTGAAAAGTCCAACACATATGATTATTATCAAAATATTAAACTTTAATATAATATAATAAAAAAAAAGAAAACATTTAATTCCTTGAAAAGTCCAACACATATGATTATTATCAAAATATTAAACTTTAATATAATATAAAAAAGGAAAAAAAGAAGACGTTTAAAATTATAAAAAAAGACATTTAAAAATCACAATTCATATATATAGATAATTGTAAATATATTAAGGAAAATGGGGTTTCTAAACCCCAAGCCTTGTGGGAGCTCCAATATCTCAATCTTAATTTTCCAAATTTTTGATTTAAAAAAAAAAAAAAAAACTCAACATTTATTGATTTGGTCAAAATTCCCTGATCAGCATTTATTAACTATTTCCAATTCACATGCCTACATTTATTGATTTGGTCAAAATCTCTGATTAGCATTTAAAATCCCCTCATACAAATTATTATAGATACAGCTCGTGCATAGTTACTGCAGTAGCTTTTTTAATTTCTCTTGTATACTATGGTTAGTGATAAGATTGTTAAATTATTTTTATAAAAAATCTTAAAAAACATAATTTATATATTAAAAAAAATTAAAACAAATATAAATATCTATAATTATCCCGTGCATAGCACGGGTGATAGGCTAGTATTACATAAGAAAAAAAGGGTTTTTAACCAATAAGCCTTGTGGGAGCTTTAATATCTCAATTCTAATTTTCTAATTTTTTGATTTTAAAAAAAAAAATCTTAACATTTATTAATTTCTTCCAACTCCCATGTCTTTTGGGAGATTTGGTCAAAATCCCCTCGTAGTTAAACTTTAATGCATTAAAGACTAGTACAAACAAAATTCCTTGAAAATTTTAACACATATGATTATTATTAAAATATTAAACTCTAATATATATAACTTTTTTTATGCAGATGTCAGTTGTAATAAAATTAATATTTTTAAAATTTTCTCATCAATATCTATCAATTAAGAACTATGTTGACTATGAAATTATTTATAAAAAAAAATTATTATCGTTGAAATTGATGTGAACAACAACAGTAACATGTTACTCTGTTTGATAGTTACTTTATTTGATAATAACATGTTATTCTGTCTCACAGTAACATGTTACTTTGTCTGAACAGTAACATGTTACTCTAGCAACATTGTCCAAAAAAAAAGAAGATATTTTATTTTGTCCTTACTCAATTATGTGTTTTTCTCCTCAGGAGTTTATGAAGCAAAATAAATTAGGCTGTCATTTTCACTAAACAATGGTTCAATGAAGGGGTTTTAGCTAAATTTCTCAAGCATTATTGACTTCTTCCATACCTATTACCGCACCTTTTTCAACTTCTCCCATATACTATATTTAGTAATAAGATTGTTAAATTATTTTTATAAAAAAAAAAAAAAAAAAAATTATATATGAAAAAAATCTTAAACAAATATAAATTATTATTAAAAAATAACAAGTTGCAATTGCGAAAAAAAATTTACGCTGTGCATTTCATTAATAATGCTAAAAAAATGTGCCAAATGTTTGTATAAAAATTTGACACGAGTCCACTTTCAAATTATCAAGTGAAGATAGATGAAATCAAAGAACTAAACTTTAATGGATGACAAATATTAGAAGTCCGATAATTGAAGCCTAATAACTATTAATTAATAGAATCCAACAATTGAAAGATCTCAAATCACACTTCTTTGTCTTCTTAAATGGTTTTTCTTTTTGTTGGTTCATGCATTCATTTTAATATTGATAGGGAATTGGATGTGTGGAAGAGTGAGCGACGTTAAAATTATATATTGAGATATGTAATTGTTGTGATGAAAAATAAATGTTGTCTTCCTTTTCCATGGTGATTTATCTGGTTATACCTCCAATTAAAACGTCAGGTGTGCTTTTACACTATTATTGGACGTTGCTTTTATTTTTTTTAGATATTTTGTCTCGCAATTATTTGTGTTTTATGTTATAAAATTTATTACATCTGTATTTGCTAAAACTAATAGATGGACCTAATGCAAGAAGTGTAAACTATTTTAATATCATTTTCGGGATTAAAAATACAAAAAATATACACAAAAAGTACATGAATAGACAATATTTTATAAAATTTATTTGTGAGTCTCACTTCTTGAAAATCCTATAATTCATTTATTTTTCGTATTATATTTTATGTTTGGTTTCCGTATTTTTTTAATATAATTTTCTTTGTTTTCTATAAAAGTTTATTTTTAAAAATTAATAAATAAATCATTTTCTATTTCAATTTTTTGTTTTTATTTTTTATTTTTTCTTAAAGTGATTTTAGTTTTGGGCAATTACTTACTTTTTCTTTTTTATATATTGTAATTTTGTGCATTTTAAGTGTATGATATTTTCACTAATACAATTGGAGATGCACTATGAAAGAAGTATCATGCGAAAATCAAGTAAGAAGAACAAAAATAAATAAAACAATAGGATGAATGTGGAGTAAAAATTAAAGATCAAAACTCCCAAAGCAAGCAAGTAAACAAACAAACAAGTAGAATATAATGTTTAACAATAGAAATTTAAAAATTTGCAACAAAATTTTATGACTTTTCTTTTTGTTAAGAAAATTCTATTTAGTACTAACTAAATAAAATACTTTTAAAATATTTTTTTTTAATTTGTTAAAACTACAGTAAATTTATGTAAGCATAATTGCTAATCACATTTTTTACTTAATGTATAATATTATATTGACTACTTTTTTTATGTTTATTTTTTAAAATATTTATATAGAATTAAAAAAAATATTGTTAGGAATAAATTTTTCCTTAATTTAGTTGTAAATTTTGTCCATACATTATTTTTAAATTTTAAATAAAAGTAAATATAAAATAATTGATTGAAGATATTCTACATTTGTTATATAATTTTTTTTATGTGCAAAAAAAAAAATTTAAAATCATAATTTACATATATATATATAAATAATTATACATAGGGTGAAACATAGTTCTTAAAATCGAAATTACTCTTTTCAATTCAATTGGAGGGCCGTTTATTTGGATGGAATCTGGAGGGAATTGCGTGTCAAAGAGACGAAACGGCGATTTTCTTTCAGGAAAATGTAAGAAGCGGGGCGTCCCATTGTAGTTAAAGTGGACTCTCTTCCCAGTCGTCGTCTGATTGGAGAATCTATTGGGAAGGTGCGTCCTTTTGGCAATGATATCTCGACATCTGTGAAACTTTTGACTATATTGACAATACTTTGGCCCGGGTGGGCCTTTGAATCCGTTACGTGTCTAATCTACAAACCACACACATAAATGTTAGTATTTATTTCTAATTAAATGGCAGCTATCACAATAATAATATTTTTGCCAACCATAACGTATTCAAATATTTAAAACATGATTATCATGTCACATTAATTTTTAGATAATGTTGAGGGTATTAAATTTTTTATTGAATAAATAATCATTGTGGACTTTTAATATTTGTGTGAGATATTTAATCATTTATTTAGTAAAATATTTGAGTTCTAGAATATTTTTTTATTTATTTTTACTTATGACATAATTTTTTTAATATAAAACCAAAGTGTTATTATTATTATTATTATTTGGATGGAAAACAGGAATACTAAAAATATGTTTTAGAATACATTTAATCTTTTTTTATTATTATTATTTTTTATAAATAAGCTTGTTTTAAAAAAAAAATCACTTTTAAAAGAGTAAAAAAAAATTAAAATTAAAATCTAATCAATATTACCCCCACATTACCATTGCCATCACCTCTGTCAGTCCCCTAGCCCACTGTTGTTACTGTCATGACTAAGGGGGTGGTTTAGAATATTCTAAATAAGTGTATTTTTTGATTTTTTATAAAAAAATATATAAAAAAATAGAGAGGAGATATTGATTGATGTGACCTAAAAAAGATAAAAAGATGAACTAAAATAGGGTACTTCAAACAAGGCCTAAATATCACTATAATATAACTGTTAACATATTAATTTTAAAATCATAATAAAATATAAACAAAAAATTTTAATAAAGAGATATTTAAATTCTATCTCACAAATAAGTATTCTAATATGTTTCAAGTTTTTTTTTATTGATTTGTTAAGTTTTATTAATGGAGAGTTTCTTTCCATATGGTCCTATTTTTGATTTTTGTAATGTTTTGGTGGACAACTATATTATTTTATTAATGTGAAGCAGATATGATGTGATACTCCAATGTGACAGGTATTAATATGACACTCCAAAAAAATAAAAAACTCCTTAATGCATCCTAATGGTTGTATTGGATATGTATCCTGTGTTTGTTTTTTCATGGGATTAGATGTCCGGACTGTGAATCCCCCGGACTATTTTTAGTGAATCCAACGTTTGGTTGGACGGACTGGATAGGATAAATGAACAAATGACTATTTTACCCTTTTTTAATTATTTACTAAGTAATAGCAATATTAAACATATCTTTAATATTTTAATTATTTTTAGCTAGATTAAATAAAAAATTATTTTATTTTATTTTTTACACAATTAAATAAATTTATTTTTTTAAAAAAATAAAAATAAATAAATAAAATATAAATAAAAATATATATTATTTTTTTAATTAAGATTTTAAATAAATTTGTTTTAAAAAAAAATAATAATCAAAAAATGAAATTAAATAAAACATCTATTAAATTTAAATAATGAAATTAAATAAAACATAAACAAAATTTTAAAATAAAACATCAATAAAATATCCATAAAAAATTATTTCAAAAAATTAAATAAATAAAACATCAATAAAAAGTTAAATAAAATTATTTTATTTTTAAATTGAGACATTTAAATTTTATTGAATTTTATTAAATATAATACATAATTAAATAGTAGAGGGTCAAAATGGCCATTTCATCATCTAATCCAAACAGTGATTAGTCCCCCACTTTCTGTCCCACACCCCCCCAGGACAGGATAGTCCCCCATATGGGGGACATGGAGTCCGGCCGGACATGGAGTCCGCCAGACTAAAAAAAAATCAAACGGCGGATAAGGAACACTATTTGGACTCAAGTCCAAATAGTGGATAGTCCCCCCTCCCAATCCCCCCAATCAAACAAGGCCTAAATGTGATGACGTGGTAAACATGATGTGACATCTACAATTTTTACTCTAAAAAAAATTAAAAAAATTTAGTGTATTTGTTTCAAATGTAACAACATAACGAGTATGCGTGACAATTTAAAAAAAATAAAATGTTCTTAGTGTACTTTTTTTAAACGTGATAACGTGGTGAGTATGGTGTGACAATTTAAAAAAAATTAAAAAACTTCTTAGTGTATTTTTTCTAAACGTGACATGTGACATTCTAACGTAGCAAGTATGATGTGACATTTTAAAAAAATAAAAAAATATTTTGTGTACTTTTTTTCAAATGTGATATTCTAATGTGACGAATATGATGTGATACTAAAAAACTCTTTAATGTATTTTTTTTAAATGTGACACTCCAATGTGACAGATAAATGAGTCATTACACATCTAAAAGAACTAAATGAATTATATAAAAAAAAAAATAGGATTATATAGATTATAATTCAACATACGAGACTTATTGATGAATCTCTAAAAACATAATTTGTTAAAAAAAAATATTATATTAAAAATATTTGTCTTCAAAACAAATATAATAATCATGTGCTGGACCAATGGGCACTCAATTGTTAGACGATTTACCTTTGAATACAAAGTAATATCGACCTAATCATTTTGCTTGTGAACTAACGTGGAAACATTTTATTATCAGAATGGCCCACGGTTTACTTGTTGTCTTCTGCCTTGTAGCTTTACGAATGAATAAATTGTGAGTGCTCTAATTTTAAAATTTTATGCTTTGTTTAGTTAAGAGATTTGAAAAGAGATGTAAAAAAGAAAAGAGAAAAAGTGTATAAAATTATGTGAAATATAAATATATTTTATTCATATTTCACCTACTTTTTCTATTTCCCTTTCCAAATTCTTCATTAATAAATCTCTCAACCAAGTACAGTATTAGTGATATTATAAAGAGTGAGATTTATATGTGATGTGATGTGTATATTTATATTTTTCTTTTATTTTTTTTCTCTTATTACATTACTAAGGCCCTGTTTGTTACTGCTTATTTTCAGCTTTCAGCTTAATTTAAGCTGTTTTGATATGTTTGGTTTAGCTTATGCTTATAGCTTATAGCTTTGTGGAAGTCAGAAATCAGCTTATTCTTTGAGTGGGGCAGGAGATGCTTTAAGAATAAGCTGGAAATCAACTTAAGCTGAAAGTTATAAGCTATAAGCTGTTTGGGCATAAGCTATAAGCAGTTTCCCACAGCTCTACCAAACAGGGCCTAAAACTCGCTTTAGAATTTTTAAATTAAAGTCCTATCATTATTGCTTTACCAATATATAGTTATTTCAAGTAAACATGCAATGCAAGAATTTAAACAAATAAGTGAAATAATTAAGATCTGTTTGGTAACGTTTACGTTTTCAGTTTATATTTACAAAAATTTTATAAACTGGTTTTTGTTTTTTTTTTTGTTTATTTTTAGAAAAACATAAACTACAAATGCGTTTGGTAATTGACAAAATGTTTAAAAAATTTTAAAAATATAAAAAAGAGTGAGAAATGACAAGTGGTGGCAAGTGGCGGCAGAAAACGGTGGTGGAAAGAGGTGACAGTGGGTGGTGGGTGGTGGCGGATGAGTGATGGTGGTGGGTGGGTGGGTGACGGTGGAGGGTGGTAGCGAGTGGGTGGTGGTGGTGGTGGCGGGTGGTGGGTGGTGGTGGCAGGTGGGTGGCGGATGACGGGTGGTGGTGGGTGGTGGTGGCGGGTGGTGGGTGGTGGTGGTAGGTGGGTGGCGGATGACGGGTGGTGGTGGGTGGTGGTGGCGGGTGGTGGGTGGTGGTGGTAGGTGGGTGGCGGATGGCGGGTGGTGGTGGCTGGTGGTGGCGGGTGGTGGTGGCAGGTGGGTGGCGGATGGCAGGTGGTGACGGGTGGTGGCGGATGGTGGCGGGTATGTGGCGGGTGGTGGTGGTGGTGGGTGACGGTGACGGTGACGGGTGGTGGGTGGTAGCGAGTGGGTGGTGGTGGTGGTGGTGGTGGTGGTGGTTGTAGGTGGCGGGTGGTGGTGGCAAGTGGGTGGGCGGGTGGTGGTGGTGGTGGTGGTGGTGGTGGGTGGTGGTGGCGGGGTGGATGGCAGGTGGCTGGTGGCTAGTGGTGGCAGGCGGTGGATGGTAGTGGCAGGTGGTGGGTGGTGGCGGGTGGATGGCAGGTGGGTGGTGGGTGGTGGGTAGTGGTGGTGGTGGCGAGGGGTGGGTGGTGGTGGCGAGAGGATGGCAGGTAGGTGGTAGGTGGCAGGTGGGTGGTAGTGGCGGGTGGTGGGTGGTGGTGGCAGGTGGGTGGTGAGTGGTGGTGGAAGGTAGTGGTGGGGGGGTGGGTGGTGGTGGCGGAAGATGGTGGTGGAAAATGGTGGCGGGTGGTGGCTAGTGTTGGATGGTTAAAAAAAAAAAAAAAAAAACTGAAAACTCAAAACGGAAACACATTTTTTGAGTTTATATTTTTTTGCCAAATTTATAAACTGAGACCACTGATTTATAAATCAAAAATTTACTAAACAAGTTTTTATTTGAATTTTTAAAATTTTTATAAATATAAACAGAAAACTAAAAACGTAAATGTTATCAAACGGTACCATAAATCTGGACTATCCTATCAGCTCATACATCTAGAAAAAGAAAGAATAAAAGTCATGATAAATAGAAAATTCTATTGCTACACGGCATTGCATTCATCTTCAAACCATACATCATGTACTTCTATTAAAATCTACATATTGTATTTGAGGTTTTTTCAAAACATAATATTCAAATTAATCCAATGCTATATAGGTAGTGAAATTATCAAAATTCAAAATTTTTTAAAGTAGTTCGTTGGGTCCAGTCGAAGCTCAACAGTTATAACCTAGCTTTTTGTAATAAGTTAGTAGTCTGGTTTCCTTCATTAATTTGGTCCGAAATAATAAATAATGAATAAATAAAAATACTTTTCCAGTTAAAAACATCTCTTTTCCTAATTTTCAATAATTTTTTAAAAAAAACTTATTTTAACTATTTTTTTTTTTCCTCTTAAACTTTATTTTGACATGAAATGCGAAGCTGGGCCCAATAGTTTTTTGATTGTTGCAGGCCCAACAAAAGATGCATTTGAATTTATTTAGTTTTGGGTCAGAATTCGTGGACCCAATATTTGGATAAATTGACGTGGGCTTAATTGAGTCATATAAAGCAAATTAAGAAGCCAATATCGCTCTATAGGGCCATTCACAGGTAAATGGGTACGAAAAATGAAATTCGTAGGGTTTCATGAACTCAGCTCGAGCTATATATATATATATATATATATTCTCAATGCTTTGCCTCTCGAATGCGTGAAGACCTAGGGTTTTGGATCCTGCTTGCTTCATCTTCAACGAAGAGAGCAGCCCTCGAAATCTGAAAAACCAAAATGGTACTCTCTCTCTCTCTCTTTCCCCCCCCTCTCTCTCTCTCTCTCTCTCTCTCTCTCTCTCTCGGTGTATATACATATATATTTCAGATCTATAGCTGTCGATCTAATGCTCAGTAGGTTTATATTTACTTGGATTGAATTCGTCGATTTTAAAATAATTAATTGTGCTTCATCTAAAATTTTGATTTGTTTTCTTGAGTAATGTGAAGATGATTTGAAAGTAGTGTTTCTGGTTATATAGATGTTGTTCATAAATTTTTGAAATATTCATATCGGTTGTTTTGTACAAGACTCATGTATGTTGCGATTCTTCTATGAGAATTTTGATAGTATTAATGCCCGTTAAAGTTGTAAAACATATGAAGTAGAGACATATGATAGTATTAATGCCTGTTGAACTAGTGAAGCTGATTATAGTTTTTATTTTGTCGTGAATGTTTCTATATATAGAACATTTCACTTCATCCCAACTTTAGAAGATGAAAATCCAACATGTGCTATGTTTTTGGTGGTTAGATGAATCTGGCTTGTAGTCGCATGTGAAATGTGTTACCGAGTACATCTAACATAGTTTTGTGACAAATATGGCTCTATGAAAGTGGCACAGATAGATTCTTCCAAGTTGGATGCCTCAATTTTTTTAAACAATTGTAATGAATATTTCTAAACCCAGTGAAGTAACATTACAACACAAATACAATCCTGTTTCATCCCAACTCCCAATTATTGGAGAGAAGAAAATTCAATTTTAACAATTTACTTGTGTCCTAAAATCTAGGATTTGGGGCTTGGATGAATCTAGGATGTATGCCTTGTAATGCATAAAAAAGGTGGGAAAAATAATGAAGTTGTTCATTTCAAGTTGGGGGCCCATTCGGGAGCCCGTTTAGTGTGTAGTTTATTGTCAATATGGGTCTTATTGTATGCCTAAAACCTACTTTATGTTGAGTTTAATTTTAGGATGCTTGAGGGTGTTTTAGTTATATGATTTATTAAGTTTGAAGAGTTCAGGGTGTATTCACCTGAATATTTTCCATAATTTAGATCGCTAATTAGAATTGTTCCAGTTTAGTAGAATAAGAAGATTTTTTATTGTGCAAGTTAAATGAGAGAAAGGAGATTTTTCTAGGGTTACTATTATGCAACTGTCACATTTTATATTGCCCACTTTGAAGTTTTGTTATGGCTATTATTGTTTATTTGTTAACTCTCTACTCCTTCCTCTTCTTGTTTGCATAAAGTTTTGAATTTTTCCGAAACATCATAACTTGCCTGTTGTTGCTAGGCTCTAATTTTTTTTTGTTCCACTTGTCAATGTGAAGAATTGTAGTCAAACTAAGATCACTAAGTTTTTAAATCTTTAGGATGGCTTTAACATAAAAAATCAAATTCTTCCTGCTTTTAGTGGCAGGTGGTTTGTTTATCATTGTATATCTTGATTTTAAATGAATATTTGGGAAGTCAGAAATTACAGTTATTTGCTGATTATGCTTTGTTGTTGATGTCTGTTGGTGCTAACTTTCTCCCTATCTCTCTTTATACACAGCCCAAGCAAATCCATGAGATCAAGGACTTCCTTCTCACTGCCAGAAGGAAGGATGCACGTTCTGTGAAAATCAAGAGGAGCAAAGAAGTCGTGAAGTTCAAGGTCCGTTGCTCCAAGTACCTCTACACACTCTGTGTGTTTGACTCAGAGAAGGCTGACAAGTTGAAGCAATCCCTTCCTCCAGGTTACTTTTTAACTATCGTTAAATTGAGTAATTTTAATTTTCTCAGTAATAATGTAATGTGATATATTGTCTTATTGATGACCATATTTTTTGTTCATGACGTTTTCCACATTCAATGAGACATTTGTACTTTTCCTTGACACCAAGTAAAAAATTCCAGGAAAGTGGTCCTACCTAGGGCTGGATAAAATGTGCTAGATGGGGGAGTGGTTGATAACTCCGAAGATATCTGGAATCAAGTTGCAAGGCCAAAAATTTCACAACGTTGAATACTAAAAAAATTTGCACAACGTTATATACAATTTGGATGTCATTTTTAAAGTTTCAGATAGTGTCAAAAATTATTTAAATAATGTCAAACTTGTCTAAGTTGCCGCTGATAATCTCTAGTGCTTATCATAAACAATTAAAATGCAAACTAAAGAGTTGATCATGACTATGAAATTGCTTAAACTATGCATATCAAAAAGATAATATCCTTGCTTCAGACTCCCAAGTAACAAAGAGCTTTTTGGACCCTCCATGTTTCTCTATTTCTCTTATGATTTCTTGTTACTGTGAGGTATCCTTCTGCCTATCATATATCATATCTCCTTTTGCTATGTCCGCAATTTTATCGATTTTTCAACCCAAATGATCTTTGTTTATTTGGTCTTAATTTTGCAGGTTTGAGCGTGCAAGACCTGTGAATCAAGTTGAGATGGAGTTGGAAGCGTAATTTGAAGGCCTTGTTTATTTAGAGTTGTGCTTTTGCAATATATCAGATTTTTTTGAAAAAGCACTTGTTTGTGATGGTTTTGGATTTACATACTACTTAAAACCTTTAGGCATTATTGTCTTTTTTGACTAGCTCTGGATATGTTTATCTGGTTCTTTAATGTTAGCGCTCTTTTTATTTGATTGCCCGGCTGCTTCATTTTCTTCGTGACCTGATTGGTGAGGAGGTGATGGGAGGGGTGGACCGAATCTCCCGTCATTTTGGTTTGTCCTACTTAGGTGGGATGATTGGTTGCGAGTGTTGTGTGTTCAACTTTGATTTTATGGTTTGCTTAGCTTCTTTGGTTGCGAGTGTTGTGTGTTCAACTTCAATTTTATGGTTTGCTTAGCTTCTTCTAGATCTCATATGCCTCATTTAATTTGGCTATGTTATTATAAGGCCCTTCCTAGTCTAGTTGGCATGGTTGCTACTAGCTAGTTTCTCCTTGTGAAATGTCTTTCCTTTTCTGTGAGATTTGAAATAATAATTTTACAGATGCAGAAACCACTGCGGCTTTAGTTTGGTCTTTGCTCTGTAAACCAAAAAATACAAAATTGACAATTAAAGTCAGGAGGCCTACCTCTTTATTTTTGAGGGTCCATTTGAAAGTGGTTGTGGTTGTGGTTGTGGTTGTGGTTGCAGTTGCAGCATCTTGCTTTTTAATTGCCTTATTCAATAAACCGACATACTTCATTCTTGCAATATTCAATTCGAGAAATATATTATACTAGAAATCTCGACCTTTGAATCTAACTTGTGCACGCAACGAGTAGAGGTGTAGAAGGGCCAATGAATAGTATCTATAATGCATATTCCAGTTAAATTATTAAACAGCCAACATAGAATACACTTCTTCCGAAATGGTATGGCCTTGGATTGCTAAGATCTTGTATTAATGGTTTCCGGCGTTTCCGAGACAGCCAGTTGCTTTGATCTACTACACCTGATCCTTATAAAACATAACAATTCCAGGGAGTAGAAAATCAAATGCCTATCAATGGCAGCTGAGGGCCTTCCTCTGTTGGTTTCGGTTAAATTCTTAGTTTAATTGAGGTTCTTGATCAAACTATTTATCAAATTACAGAGATGGATTTCCAGCAAAACTGTATCAATAATAACTGTAAATTACATCACATAAAATTGTATCAGCAATGTCATGTATGCACAAATGAGGTTCACCTCTTGCGAAAACAACGAAACCAACAAATGAGAATCTCTGATGGACATGATCATGTTAACTTGTATATATTTTTAATATTTCATTTTTGTTGGCTTTTTTGGTTTTCGAGGGTTAATAGTGTAAATTTAAGCGTGCCAGCAAGGATCAATTAGTCTTTATATAATTTATAATTGCCAACTAATTATCAAGCGATTGTATTGAAATTCTTTCAATCTCAATGAAGAAGACTTTTACTGGTGGCTTGTTTAGAAGAAAATTATGAATAGTGTGTAATACAGGAATTGAAGTGCTGGAAATGTAAAGAACTGGAAATGTAAAACTAAAAAGAAAATGAAGTAAATCAACTGGTTTCTGGATCTGAGTCTGGGGATTTCATTCTGGGGCCTTCTTTGCTATTTATACTTCTTAGCGGTAACTGTCGGAGTGGGCTTCCAACTGTCGAAGCGTCCTCCCATGATTGCTGAACATACTCTCTCACAGTCAGTCCTACTATGCCATTCTTGTAGTTAGGCTTCTCTCCTCATTTTAAATTTAAATTTGTGAGTAACCGTTAGGCCACATCATCTTGTGTCTTTCAACTGCTCCAGTGCTATGCAGATCCATTATTACCAATACGAATTGTCACGTATCCGACTTTGATTGGAGACTTGCAATAATTCCCTCCATTGCCCTCTAGGTGCCACGTGTCATTCTGTGATTGGCTTTTATAAATTATACAACCAACATTATCCCCCGCACTAATATACTCAATACTTTGTGATATTAGTGGACTAGTGCATTCTACCCACGTTCTAGGATGTACATGGACTCTGTATATTCTGGAAGTGTAACCGCTTTTCGAACAGTGAAGCAGTGAACTTCATTAAATCCTTACTTTGCACTTCCATTCTCTGAGTAGACGAAAAGACTGGTACATCCCCAATGGCCAATCACAACTTCTCCTACATTGATCGAGCATACGAGGAGTCTTTGGAAGACGATTACCAGCCCCGAAAGAACTTTAATGCATTTATTGGCTACACCTATCTGCCTCCATTTATACAAGTCATGGAAGTTTTTGCAAATTACCAACCTTTAGACCAAGAATCTGCCAACTACAAACCTTTGGACCAAACATTTGCAAAAATGGATCTTGGAAGCTCTTCTTCTGTCCCACCACTCTTCGCATAGGACAAAACCGTTTCTTCTTCCTCCAAGTCCACTGGTTCGAAAAGTTGGTCAAAACCTGCTGAACCCTAATTAAGGAAGCAGATTCATCATCGATTTGTTGAATTTGACGATCCCCTTTCTGTTCCTTCTTCTGCTCGGAGCTCAGTGCTCGGAGCTCAGTGGTTTATCCTTATGTACCCATTGATCACCAACGCAGTTTGAAGAAGAACTTGCTTGTGGTGTAGTACACGTCTTCCATGCCAGCAAAGATAGTGTGAGAAACTCCTTATCCAGACGAAGCACAGGGATATAATCCCTCATTCTTGGCTAAGAAGGAAAAACTTTGCTCTTCTGACTGGCTCGAATGCGTGAATGACCTCCAGTTCCCCTCTTCTTTCGGGATGGATCCCTCTGCACCTCCTCTCCCTCAGAATCCTCATTAGATGGAGGAATTGAAACTTACACTTTTCGAGAATCAGTTTTTTCATTCCTACCAACCTCCAGCTCTTCTAACTGCATTTGAGCAATACAAAGCTCAGCTTCTGCTTGCTGCCTTCTCTCACTTGTCTTTTAATGTTCTTGGAAACGAGATTCCTCTCAAGAATTTCCAATGGGCCCGTGATGTTATGACTCGGGTCATGTTCTCAACCCCATTACCCAGACAGAGCTTCAAGTTTTTTCGGATCAACTTCCACTCCTTTTTCATTGGTTCGAAATTTCTTTGGCTACCAATGACTCTTTGGATGAAATCACAGCCAATCAAATTCAGACTCAGTACGAAGTAGAGAACCTTATTGAAGAATATGATGACTTCAAGAATAAGGATTCAGCATACTGGGATGATTTAAATATAGACGAAATGGAGCAAGGCTTCAAAAAGACAGAGTTCGAGGTGAAAGCTGAACAACTTTTTCACCAAATAAGAACATACCAGCTGTAACAACCTAGCTTTGATAGGATAGAAAATAGAATAAAAAAAGAACATAAATTCATTGAACACTGCTGGGTTAAATTTAATGAACTTGTTACTTTTTCCATTCCCTATTATTATGAAATCGAATTCGTAGCCAAATAGGCATTTCTAATGTAATTACTTATATCAATAAAACTAGGGGTTTTCTTCCCCTATTTGGCATGATATGGCTTTATGTTCCAATTGCATGCTTGTGACCACTTTATTCACACAATTCAAATAAAATAACAGCTTCGAATTAACCAATTTTTGCTTCGAAGCCTGGTTTGAACATCTCCATAGTATGGAATGCTTGAAGCCTGGTTTAAATATCTCCAAAGTATGGAATACATATGACAATTTTGCCTTAGGTCTTCTTATTCCAATCGCATGGTCAACATAATCTAACAGTTTTGAATTAACTAACCTTTGCATCAAATTACTTTTAAAAGTAACAATGCTTCTTCCCAAAAAAGGGTTTATTTTGACAGAAAATCCAAAAATAAATTTTTCATGTTCAGGTAAGTCTTTTTGGATTTTGATTCTTTACTTGACTTGGTACTGGCTTTGCTATTTTGAAGTCTAAAGCATCAAATAAGAATCAAATTCCAGCTGCAGAATACTTCAAAGTTCACCTCGAAGGATTTTATCTTTTACAGAAAACCTAAGAGTAAGCCCATAATCCCTTCGAAGCAGATCAAACCCAAACATTCTTGAATTCTTAGGCATAAAATGTGCTTCGAAGTCAACTATCTGTTCTCGAATCCCTAGCTGGATGTCTAACATTTGGCTTTGGAGCCAAATCCTGGATTCGAAGCCAAATATCTGTTTTTGAAGCCAATCTAAGTGTTTGAGATACGTTTCCCTCCCAAACAATCACCCTTGAGAGAAACTTCCATGTTGTACTTTCAGGACTCCTTTGAAGTTTAAGACAAAGGCTTAAACTCATATGGGTCCCAAAATCAGTCAAACAATTATCTTGGGTCTTTTTGCCCATTTAGGCTGATTGGGCATTTTTTGGACAGAAAGGTTTAAAAACCCTTTCTCTTCGCGCTTTTAACTTACTTGCTCGCCCAAAACACAAACCTTACATTTCTATTACTCTCTCATCCTCTTTACTCCTTTTCTCAGCTTTTTTCTCCGAAAACTTCTACTAATGACTTCTTCCTCCTTGAAAGTACCAGTTGTGGAGCGTGTGAGTCCATCCGTAGCTTTGAAGAGGGTTATCGTTGAAGAATGTGAGAAGTACAAAGCTGGTGAACAAACTGCTATCGATGGGCACATTTTCACTCCCCGTCGACACGAGCAACGGGAATACGTGCTTGGGCCGATTTTTAAGGAGGCCCCTGCTCAGCTTCCTGCTTTATACCTGCGTTTGGAGGATTACTGCCTCCTCTATGAAGGTGGTCTTGGTTGAGGAAGCTGGAGGATGAACCGACCCTATCGCTGTTGGCCCACAATAAGGCTAAAATGGAAAGAATAGTAAGATCGAGTTATTCCCACCAGGACATTGGATCTTCAGAAACTTTGCCTTTTCGACGCCCTTTAACAATCTAGGTTCACTATTTCGGAGGATCCATTTTTAATACATGCTGCTCTTTGTTTTTGGAACTCTCTTTTAATTTCTTCCAATTTAGATGTGGTATGATGGCCCTTACTGTTCTTGACATCTGCCATCTTTTCGAGTTATTTCCTATTGGCACTCCCTTTGGTCCAGACTATCCTGACCTTAACATCTCTTTTTCTATTCCTCCTCTGAACTCATCCTATGGTGACTTTGTCAAATCTGAGAACAAAAGGGAAGGTCTTGTAACTGATAGGGAACTCTTTTCTTTTTTATTGTATTGGCTTTTTAAATTTCTCTTCTATACCTCTTCTTAGAGGATTATGCTTGAGTTTGCCCCTCTCGCCCAAGCTTTTGTTTTGCATAAAAAGGTAGCTTTAGCTCCATATGTTTTGGGTCATGTCTACAGATCTTGATCCCAATCTTGTGAAAAACTCATGGATGCCAATCAAGGAGGCCTATTTTGGGTACTCTAACTCTGGCTTTTTGCATACTTCATTGATTTGCACTCTAAATGTCTAAGATTTCTATCACTAGACCCTACCTCTTATGGCATGAAGTTTGCCAGGGTCTTTCTTTACCTTTCCAATTTTGCCTTCTACTTTTCTTTTTTCCATTAACTTCCAGCTTCTCTTTCTAGTCTCTTTTTCTGTCCCTTCGAAGCCAACATTGGATCAGCCTGGCTGAAGGCCTTTTTGGATGACAAGTCTTGCTCTAGGCCTCAACACAAAAATATGTGGGCTTCCATCCTGATTCCGAGGGAGCTTTTCATTGGCACTCTGAATCCTAGAGCTTATAAGTGTATTTCTGAGCCCTACTATCCTGCCCAATTTGCTAGGCAATTTGGATTCACTCAAGAGATCCCTATCCCTCTCTGCAGCCAATCCAACTCAAATCTTGTAAGTAGAGAACTGAAGATTCCAAGGTCCAGACTGGAAGAAGCAACCTCCAAGTTGATCCAAGGCTTAATTGATTTTGTATACTTACCCTTTATTCCCTAAGGCAATACATTGAAAAGATACCAGAATTGGAGGACGGCCAATATGGAGGTGCACTTGGCCATTCCTCCTCAAGATTTGTTAGTGGAACTAGATGTGTCTCAAGCCAAGTCCAAGGAGACTGGGATCATCACTTCCTCTACTGCCCCTGCTATCCCAGCTCTTACTTTTGCTGCCACAAGGACTATTCCTACTGCCCCATCTCTTCTTCCTAGAGTTACTAGAGTTGTTTCGAAGAAAGGTGTGCACTGCTGCAATGAAGATATTGGTGGCTCACCAATTTCCTTTTAACCATCTAGCTCCAGTCCCTGTTCTTTAGACTTGCTGGTAGCCAGGACTATTGACTCTGCGAGGGGAACTTCTACCCCTTCACCTATTCCCATGCTTCTATCTCTTCCTTCAACTAACAATCTCTTTGTACTGATAATGTCAAAGGAGGAGATAGACATCTTCGAGGCTCAGTTAGCCAGCTTATTTGGCATCTCTTCACCAGCTCGGGTACCAAGCAGTGAGACTGAGCCATTGACCCTTGCTGATTCCTTGTTAGAGATTTTTGAGAGCTCCTTTATTACTGCTGAAGCCTCTTTACCTCGAGTGGACTTAGGCACTTGCTTGGATTTACTGCAAACATTTTCGAGGATTCCATTTGAAGCTTTGCAGAGACCTATCATCAAGGATGGTTTCCTTAAATGCTGCCAGGCCTTCGAGCAATTAGATCTGGCCTTTTCAAGCTACTCATGTTAGGCAGTAGCCACCATAGACTTTTACATCAATATTTTCCAAATGGCTAAGGCTACAGAAAAAATAAAATAAAATAAAATTTGCTGAATGATAAGGAGTTTGTATCTCACATCCATGCTAAAGTGCTTGAATTGAATGGACAATACTCCTATGCATCCCAGTTTTGATCCCAGCTGTTGGAGAATAAAGCTTAACTGGAAGAGGAGCTAGCAGCAGTCAACCTAACCTTGGATAGAAATGCCAAGAAGCTACAAATTACTAACCAAGGGTTGACTGACAAAAAACAAGATATGGCTACAGCCATTCAGTTGTTCCCATTCATTAGAAGTAGAGAATTAATTGTAAGGGAACAATTGAAACACTGTATTGATTTCTGGGCTAATTTATGGCTACATGTACTTAATTCTTTATAAAATGAAAAACCTTTTATTATCCATGTGGGTGTATTGTAAGGCCCCTGACATATGTATTTACTTTTAAGACCCTAATGTTGAATTATATTTATTTTTTTTTTTTAGCCCCTCGTTTACTTGAATTAATTCAAATCTTGTTGGTTAGCATTACCTTTTTTATTTTATTTTATCGAAACAGGAATTTCTCTAATTGGATTAGGATCCCTAACCTAATTTAATTCTACATAAGTTACATGTATTTACTCCAAGCCCTCACTTTTTCTTTTAAATTCAAAACTTGCCCAAACTAGTATTTATACCTTGTACCTTGAAGTGCCATCAATCTTGTTATATATATATACATATACACCTAGAGGAGTGTGCCTAGAACCTAAAATGATTTAAATAATAACCCTCTCACACTTCTCCAAGAGAGGAGCCAATTTTCAAGAACCACCATCATGATGTTCTAGGAAAAAACACAACCTAGTGACCTAGACCTAGGTTGCAAATCTCAAAACTAGTTACCTTTCAACTAAAGATCAACTAATTGATGTCAAAACCTATGATTTAGCGCCTTAGTTACTCCTATCACTTTTGACACCAACCAAAATCCTAGCTTTCCATCCAATTCCAACTAAAGGGCTTTTATGTCCTTTTACCCCAAATTGCCTATATATACCACACCCTCCCTAGCTTGCAAACATACACACAACACACTCACTCACACACACATTTTGGTTAGAGAGAGGGAGGAGAGCAAAGAAGAGAAGTCTAGAGGAGGAGAGGGAAGAAGAAGAGAGTTTCTTGTGCAAAGCTAGAAGGTAAGCCACCAACACAACCTTCTCTTCATTCTCTTTTCTAATGCATGTTCTTTTTAAAGATTTTAAGTGATGTTTCAGATCTGTTATTATCATGTTCTTATGTTAAAAATATCAAGATTTGAGTATTGTTTCCATCTCTCTTGTGTTTTACCCATTTTGGCACAAAACCGTTTTCTTTTGTACCAATCTCTCAACTTTTCAAAGGCACTCTTTCAAACAGATTTTCTAAGTTAAACATGTAATAGTTAGCATATTTTCTTCACAAAAGGAATGAAACTTTCCCCTGGTGGAACCCCCTTTTTCATAAATCTTCTTAATTTGGGCATTCTACCTTAGAACCTGTTTTTGCAGCCAACTTTCAAAAATTCTAGAAAAATGTAAAAAAATATTCCGAACCTCCATTTTATGTCAAAACCTTCCTTTAGAAGTTAGCTTTCAACTAAAATTGGTTTCATCGACAAACATTGAGCGGTTTGCAAGAAAATCAAGTTTTCGTAACAGTCGACAGATCTGGGCAGATTCTGGACAGACCTTGGACAGCGCTGAAATATTTTCTAAATAACTTAGAATCTGGAAGAGCAACCCCAATTCCGAAAAATGTTCTAGAAACTAGATTGAATCCTCTACAAATCATAGGAATGCCAAACCTGTTAAAGGATCTAAAATAGCTCTTTCATTTTAATCTTTATGCGATGCTAAATCTGGAAATTTTGTTAGGTATGGATGTTTTGTACCTTTGAGTTCATGAGATTGTTGTAGCTTATAATCATGTCTTGACCTGATAATATATGTGTTGTGGTTATGTTATTTACCTTTCTCATCTTAAGAATGCATGCTTATATGGATATTAATGTTTTATATGTTGAACTAACCTTGTTTTAAAACACTTAATCCAACGGGAAACTTAATTGGGAGGGTATTGGGTTTTCGATCGCTTGAGTATGAAAAACGAGAATATGTGATATATGGATTGTTGGGATGCGTTCCCTATTTGGAAGTTAAAGTCTTGCGCAAATGGTTTTCGGAACCCTTGAACGGAGCGGTTGTATTCGGACCCTAGGTGGTTTGGTGTAAGGAGGGATTCGGACAAGACCCTATTTTTTACCGTCTCTTTTGAGGCCCTGCGGTTGGCACTACACGGTATATAACCGTTGGTAGGCATCCGAGGTTAGTTCTGTAACAAAGCAGCAAAAGAGGGGGTATACCGAATAATCCGCGTCTGATTCTTGTGGTTGGGAGGACGGAATCTCTTTGGGGGATTTCTAGTTACTGACATCTAACTTAACTATTTATTGATTTAATTATTGGAATATCATGCTTTACTACTTGATGTTATAATTGTGATTGTGTATTGGACTGGGAAAAAGGGATGGGTGTGTGCGTGTGTTTACTGGGCATTCAAAGCTCATGGCGTATCATGCCAGGTGACGAAGAGGAATTCTTAGCTGGAGACGTCGAGCCCGAAACCTTCGAAGACTTTTGGCTATCCTAGAAAAATTAGAAGTTTCTTTTTGGATATTTTGTAAGACTCACATGAAGATTTAAGTTTTCTTTTGGGAATGTAATGTAATGAAACTATCTTCTGAATTAAGTATATTGTGGTTGTTATATATTTATATTATATGTGTGAACCTTGTTGTTACTTATGAGACCTTGTGTCAATACCATTTAAGATCTGTCAAAAGGGTAGTGTGCTGCCTAAGAAAGCTGGACTTAGAAGGGAGGCTATTTGACTCCTCCGGCGATCTAGGATCTTACTTGGTTATTGACCATAGGACTCATTAGTGACTCTCCCTTGACTGCAACCAATAGTGTAGAATCGGGGCGTCACATGTATCATGCTCTATCATTATATTATTTAGCACTTTCTACACTCCTTGTGTCTCCTATATAGTTGGATAATAAGGTTTCAAGTACCTGTCATTAATTTTCTTGGGATGCACATATCCATTTAGATTTCTCAGATGGTATGCTCCCCCAGGCAAGACTCTATGAATTTGGTATAGTCCTTCCCAATTAGGTGACCATTTGCCAAACTTATGGCTTTTAATTCCTATTGGAAGTATTGTTTTCCATACCAAATCACTTTCATCAAAGTTAATGTATTAGACTTTCTTATTATAGTTTTTGGCTGCCTTATTCTTTTGGAAAAGAATGCTATTTAATGCCAAAATTCTAGCTTCTTCATATTTTCTAATTCCAAGAACATGCTTTGATGGTACTGCTCAGAAGTTAACTGGTCCTGGCATTTTACCCTCAAGAATTTAATATTAATTTCCACAAGCAACACTGTATCATGTCCATATACTGAGGCATAAGGAGTGATTCCTGTACTTGACCTTGAAGAAGTTCTATAGGCCCACAACACATCTAACAACAAGTTATGCCAATCCCTAGGATTGTTTTCCACAACTCTTTGTATTCCTTTTTTCAAGGATTTATTAGATGATTCAGCCTGACTATTTGCTTGTGCATAATAAGGGGTGTGTAGACGTCCCCGAACGTCCCGGGAAGGGATGACTCCCGTTTCGTTCGTCTTGGGGTCACTACAGTTCAGGACTCAAATTGTCACGGTTCTTAATCTAAACCAAAGAGTCCAAATCTGGCAAATCGTTTTGAGAAAACAGATTTTTGAAAGAAGTGCCAAACATGGACTGCTTTGCCAGATACAGAGTCGCCACCTAAATATTTTATTTTGGGAAATTTAGGAAACCCTGACTCATTGCCTAAGGCCACGTGTCTGTCATCACCAAAGTTGCCTCGGCTCGGGAACTTGGGTACGATTGGGGAAGGTCACTTCGTGAGCACCCCCGCTCGCCCGATCAAAGATCGGCCTCTACTAACCATGATATCTAGTTTTGAAAACATTATGCATTCTTATTTCGGTTATTAGCCTAGATTTACTATGTGATGCGCACAGCATACAAGTATAGACCGGGTCGCCTGAATTGGAACAAAACACTTCATGTTTGTTTTTGAAAGATGGTTTGCTACTCACAAGTAGGCTTAAAATGCGGATTTTGCCACCCTCAGGTGGGCTTAGAAAAGATGGTTTTGCCACTATCTAGTGGGCTTAAAACTCACAGTCGATGATTTGTTCCAATCCAAATAACCCAACTTTCACCCACAGGCATTCAGGCAGATATATCACATAAGCACATAGCCTCATGGTAAGCATGCTATCATGGTAGTCACTCACACGCATGCAGGATGCTAAAGCATAAAACTTACCGAGTACTCCAAGCCAAAACAGAAGCTAATTAGAAATCCATGCATGATCCTAAATATACAGAAATGCCTAATGCAACACATGCAACAATGCAACTATAGCAGGCTCGGCTATTCTAAACATGGCATATGAGATGCAACAGCTAACAAGTATTCAACTTGGAATTGAAATACAAATGCAGTTAGTATGGTGCGCCGAGCCCGGTGCATGCAAAACAGATGAATGAATGCAAACATGCTATCTTACTGTATGCTAATTGAAACATGCCTTAATCTAACCATCATAAGCTGGTAAATAAAAGGGAGAAAGACGTGGGGTTGAAAGACATACATCACACGCACGCACACTTATTACAACAGTGCCCTCGCTCGGAGGGTCCGAATAAATAATACACAGTCCCAAATAAATAGTTACAGTCCGAATAATTACAAAATCCTAATTAATTAACAAATTAATCTAAGAAAGCAATGAACTAGCATGCGAGCTAGGGACTGCCTCAACTCTGCTCCGGGTGATGAATGATGCATGTTCGGGTTGCCTTGCGCGGAAATCCATTACGATGTCCCGATTAGCCTCTGTTTATGATTAAGCCCGGAATATTTCGGAAAGCTCTGAAAGGCTGTTGATTCTTGATTTGCTGCAACAGAGAGCAAGAAAGGGACATGGCAGTGTATTTGCACATATGTATGCTTGACTACTCTTCAGGAAGTGTAGTCCTCGATCCTCGTGCCACCAATCACGCATCTCGATGCACGGTGGCCGAGGAGTCAATTTGCACAACTCAATATGAGATGAATGCACGTATGAACACAACAAGACCGAGACTCCATCATGGATAATTCGGAGTGTCGGTGACTGGGAATTGAGACACGTTCCGTCACTCAGAGTACGAAACGTCCCTCGTTTCCCGTGCTCGGGCTAACTCCTATCCCAAACACAATGCAATATGCATGACATGCATGAATGCAATCCTAATATGCAAACCTAGCATACGCAATGCTACAGACTAAAATGGCATGCTCGATGCTCGATGTGACATGGCATATACAATGCTCTAATATGCAACCTAGCATACGCAATGCTATGGACTAAGATGGCAAACACAATGCAATATGGGCTTACACCAACACAATTAGACCTCAGCCACACTCATATAGGAGGCCATAGATGAAAATGAGAAACTCGAAATGCGTGCACACATGCACGCAAATCGAGGACCGAACCTAAGGCATAAAATGCCACTCTAACAAGGCATGGTAAGGCATGGAATATGGCATATGAACATGCAAATTCCAGCGCTAAAATATGATGCTAAACAGCCCCGAAACATGGAAATATGGCACCCGATGCATGAAATGGTCTCGAAACACAAAACTATGCACATGGAATGACTTATAGCTATACAAAGCATGCATTATTTGATCATGAAGCATGAAGACAGAAGCAAGGCAGTCCCAAAACATGAACTTTTCTAGTTCAAAGTGTGGCCAAAAAGTGCTAGCAAGATGGACTAAATTAGCATGCAATTTTGACTAGCCAACATGGTTTACATAGCAAGTGTATGATGCACATGGAATCTCACCAAACCAGCAAAAACCAGTGAATAAAACATGTGAAAATAGGCCAAAATAACCACTGATATGCAACCATGGCATGCAAAAATGATGAGTTACTTTAGAGGGCCATGCAAGGAGTTATTAGGCACATACAAGATAGACATGAAGCATGACCAAAAAAACTCTGAAAATCAAATATGATAGTTCCAAAACTCACCAAATTGGCCCCGGAATCAGTCAACAAGGTATGCAAGATAGGGCCTCTTTGGAAGGCCAAAATGACCACCAAACAAGTCAAGGTGAGAGGGGGTCACCTCTCTCTGATTTGGAGGCTCAACATAGAATCTTAGCCACTGAAAATCCATTGGATTTCAGTGGCTAGAAGTCTAAACCAAGCATGCAACAAGAGCTTAGGTGTAAGGCCCAAAATAGGAGACAATCAAACATACAAGAAAGCATATGACCTTAAAAAAAAAATGGAACCTTAAACAAACTTGAATATGAGACTAAAATAAGATATTTTTCAGTTTATAACAAGTCTCAAAAATGAACACAAATAGGGCTAATCTATCATGCGAAAATGGCCCTAAAAGAGAGATTAGAGACAAGGGGCAGTGGCTGGCCCCAAATGGCAAAGAGCCCTTCAACAAAGTTGAAGAAGGGCTCAAAACATGACACTTTACAATTTACATCAAGCCACGAAAATAATCACAAGTAGGGCTAAACAAGCATGCAAGAAAAGGGCCTAAGAGAGGGATAAAGAGACAAGTAGTAGTAGATGGCCTCAAACAGAGGAGAGCCCTTCAACAAAGTTTAAGAGGGGCTCAAAATAAGGTATTTCACAGTTTATGACCAAGTCCAAAACAACTCACAAGTAAGCCTAAAATACCATGCAAAAATAGGCCTAAAAGAGAGTTTAAGAGGCAAGTGGTAGTAGGAGACCTCAAACAGTAAGAGGTCCTTGATCAAACATGTAGAAGAGCTCAAAATAAGGTTATTTCCAGTTTGGGTCGGAGCCCAAAAATATAAGCACAAGGAGCTAAGATATAGACCAAAATAGTGCACAAAAGAGGAAAAATGGGACTCACCCTTGAAGACTAACTTTCCAGCAGCCTTTGGTCCAAATTTCTGGACTTTCAACCTCTTCAAATGTCCTCCAAGGTGCTGGAATGAGGTGTGGAAGTGTTGTGCTATGGGTTGGTGTAGAAGTGGTACAAGGCTTGAGGGGTTTTGAGGGTTGAAGTAGAGAGAGAGAGAGAATTAATGCAAGAGCTCCAAAGGGTTTTTTCTAACCCTTAGAAATGAAGGGGAGAGGCTGGTTATATAGAGGGAGAGAGGTGGAGAAAATGGGGGAAATTCAAATTCAAGTTTCCCCCCAAAAGGCCAAACCCCCGGATACAAAATCTGGGGGAAAACAAAATACACAACTGGAATGTACTCACAGGGGCAAAAATGGCCGGCCAGTTTAAAAGGGCAAAAAAGGTCATCCACTAGGTAAGTGGCCGGCTGGCCAGAAAAAGGTGGCCGGCCGACCAGGTCAAAGGGGTAAAGTGGCCGGCCACCCCCTAGGATGAAGCCCCAGAAGTTAGCTTTCCAATGCTGCAGACCTTGCATCAAGATTCCTCCTGTGGAAAAAGTTATGCCAGTTTCCGTGAAGCCGCGCAGATTCGGTCCAACCGGACTTCAACCAACCATATCTCCTCCCCCCGGACTTGGACTTAGAAGATTCTTGAGTGTAAAATGAAGCCTCGGAAGTAAGATTTCCAATGGTGGTGGCCTCATATCTTAATTCCTCTTGTGCAAAGAGTTACGCCCGTTTCGGTGAAGCCGCGCAGATTTTCTCTCCTTCCCAGATTCATGCTGAATCACTTTTGACCAAAGAAAGGTGGCCGTCTAGAACAATTTCTGGCCTTCCATGTGGCCACTTTGAAGCCCTTGAAGTTAGCTTTCCAATGGCGCCAACCTCGCATTAAAATTCCTCCTGTGGAAAAAGTTATGCCAATTTCCGTGAAGCCGCGCAGATTTGGCCCTACCCGGATTCATGCCGAACTTCTCCCGAACCAGTTTTCTTCCCTCTTCTCCTCTTTTCTTCAACTCCAAACCCCTAAGTAAGGTGTTTTGAAAGATTTTTCAAAGATTTCATCTCTCTTTCATTCATTTCCACTTTGTCCTTACTCGGTTTACCGAAAAGCGCAACATTTAACGAAATGCGAGCGCTGAAACATTGTAGGAACTTTATTTCAAAAACGTTTTGAAAGAGAGGGTTTTAAGACTAAAATCTTTTGAACAAGATTGTTTCGGTCTAGAACAGGGGTATGGAGTCGAGATTTGACTCTCTCCTTGCCGAAGAAATTAAACCTTTGCCCTGCACATCTTCCAAAACCATCAGTCGCGTCCAAGTCTTAAAGGCGGTCAAAAATGGGGTGTCTATAGGGTGGAATTAACAAGGTTAATTCTAAACTCTGCTACGAAAGATTTTACCATCTTTTCATCAAATACAATCCTATTATCTACAGTTATGGTCTGTGGGATGCCAAACCTATGGATCAATTCTTTGATAAATCTAATAATTTCAGTTTGATCCACAGCCTTATAAGGTTTAGCTTTGACCTATTTAGTGAAGTAATCTATGGCCACTAGAATGAAACAATGTTGCTTCGAAGAAGGTGGATATATTTTCCCTATCATGTCTATTGCTCATATTCTAAATGGCCATGACTTCACTACTGCATACAAATCAGCTATTGGAACATGCCTTATCATGCCATGCTTCTAGCATGCTTGACATCCTTTTGCATACTCTATACAATCCTTTAGGATGGTTGGCTAAAAGTAGGAATGCCTTCGAAACAACCATCTGTAGACGTCCCCGAACGTCCCGGGAGAAATCCCGTTTTGTTCATTGGGCTCACTACAGTTCGGACTCGATGTCACGGTTCTGAATCTAATCTCGCAAAGTGCAATGCAAGACTGATAAATCACCAAAGAGTCTAAATCCGGCAAATCGTTTTAAAAACTGATTTTAGAAAGAAGTGCCAAACATGGACTGCTTTGCTAGATATAGAGTCGCCACTTAAATATTTTATCTTGGGGGAATTTAGGAAACCCTGACTCGTGCCTAAGGCCACATGTCCGTCATCACCAAAGTTGCCTCGTCTCGGGAACTTGGGTACGATTGGGGAAGGTCATTTCATGAGCACCCCCGCTCGCCCGATCAAAGATCGGCCACTACTAAGCATGATATCTTGTTTTTGAAAATATATGCGTTCTTATCCCGGTTTGTTAGCCTAGGATTACTATGTGATGCACACAGCATACAAGTATAGACTGGATCGCCTAAGTTGGAACAAAACATTTCATGTTTGTTTATTTGAAAATGGTTTGATGGTGCTACTCGTAAGTAGGCTAAGACGTGGATTTGCCACCCTCGAGTGGGCTTAGAAAACATGATTTTGCCACAATCAAGTGGGCTTAAAACTCGCATTTCAATGAATTGTTCCAATTCAAGTAATCTAACCTTCACCCACGGGTATTCAGTTAGTTATATCACATAAGCACATAGCCTCATGGTAAGCATGCTATCATGGCAGTCACTCACACACATGCAAAGATGCTAAAGCATAAACACTTACCGAGTACTCCGAGCCAAAGAAAGAAGCTAATTAGAAACCATGCATGAATCCTAACTACGCTAAGAATGCCTAATGCAACACATGCAAAAATGCAACTACAATAGGCTCGGCTATTCTAAGATGGCATATGAGATGCAACAATCGATACATGTATTCAATTTGGAATTGAAATACAATGCAGTTAGCATGATGAGCCGAGCCCGGTGCATGTAATACAGATGAATGAATGCAAACATGCGAACATATAGATGCTAATTGAAACATGCCCTAAAACTAACCATCATAAGCTGGTAAATAAAAGGGAGAAAGACGTGGGGTTGGAAGACATACAACACACACACGCACACTTATTACAACAGTTGGCCCTCTCTCGGAGGGTTCGAATAAATAATACAAAACCAACAAGCTACGGCTAATTATTACATAACTCTAATTAATCAACAAATTAACTAAGTAAGCATGTAAACTAAATGAAGTAGGCTGCCTTGGCTCTGTTTTGATTGAAAAAGGATGCATGCATGCTTGAACCGCCTTGTCGGGAAATCTCTCGCGACGCCCCGACTTGCCTTTGTTTGTAATTGATGTCAGAAACTTGCACAAGTGTAATAACCCCGATCCGCAATTAACTACTAACCCGTATTTAAGGATGTTAATGAGAGGATTAAAAAAAATTATGTGTTTATTATGTAAATTGCATGATTTTGGCTTTCTATCTGTTACTTATAAAAATATCTGTCTAGAGATTCCGTTTTAATATGGAAATTGAAAGCCTTATCGGCACCCGAAACCGAAATTGATTACATCAACGTGTTATTGGAATTTTTAGAACACTATGGCAAATTTTATTAAAAATTGATTCAGAACGATTCGTTAAGTTGCGTTTGGCATGCCTTATGTTTTATTTAATGTGTTAGCCCCTTAAACACATATATGAGATATAAGCTCATTTGAGCTCATTTGTTTCATCTCCCTTGAGTGGAAAAATCTGAGGAATTCATTTTAGAGAGAGAGGGAACACAATTCTAGAGAGAGGGTAGGAGAGATTCAAGATAGAAGTTGAAGATTGTGCTTGAGTTCATCAATATTGTGCAAGAGCTAGACTAATTCAAGACTATAGGTATGAATTCAAACCCTAATTGATGAATCTAGGTCATCAACATGTAGATTATGAGTTTAAAGGTGTACATTGAGCTTAGAATAAGGATTTGAGTTACAATTCATACATACATGCCCATGTAGGTGTTAATTTACCATGTTAGTTTTGTATTTCACCAATGGTGTTGAATATGGAGGTTGAAGGGTACATGCATGCATATTTCATCAAGTTTTGTAAGTCAATTCCATGTTTTTGAAGTCTTGAAAGAGAATTTGGAAGAGAAATCTACATGCATGCATGAATATATGGAGTTTTGGCATGTTAAGTTTGATTTTGAGCATCTAAGTTATATTAGTAAGTTATTTGGTACTTGCATGTTAGAATTGCCATGTTAATCACTAAAGTTCATGTTTTGTAAGAGAATTTCTTACATGCATGGGGCTTATGATCTCAATTTGCTAGTTCTTGAGTTTTGAAGAAAAGAGTTTGAAAGATTTTACATGCATGCTTTGTTTCTTAAATTTCAAGTTGAAATGTGAACTTTTGGCAAAACCTTGGGCCATAATTTTATGAAATGATCCTAAATTCTTCATGTTTTACAAGTTTACTATGTTATCTCAAGTTTTGGGGCTCAAGAGAGGTGTTTTGAAGGTTGGAATTCGAGTTTTGAGCTTGAAGGTGCAATCTGGAAATTCCAGAATTTGCATCTACGCTCGAGCGTGGGAGTTCACGCTCGAGCGACCACTCTGAGTGCGTGCACTCCGCTCGAGCGACCAAAAGTCTGCTCGAGCGTGAATTGTAAGCTCCCAGAAGTTTCATGTCTTTTACAGATCGCTCGAGCGAAGGTATGTGCGCTCGAGCGACCCCTCTCATATTTGCATGTCCGCTCAAGTGAGGAAAGCCACGCTCGAGCGTAGACCTTATTTTCAGAATTTTGTCTAAGTGTTCCAAGACATGTTTTGGTATCCTCATTGCATCTTAGACATTCCTAAGCCTTAATTAAGCCATAGTAATGAGGTTATGGGTTAGAAACACACTAAGAAATGAATGTACTAAATTTCGAGACTGCAAGTGTTTGTGTGTGTGTTTTAGGCATGTGATAAGATAGAATAAGGACCAATGTAATGAAAGCTAAGCCTTAATGGCCACTTGAATGTGTAATGATAAGACATGCTTGTGTTATGTATTTTGTGATTGTAGGTCAAGACTCGAGGATTGATTGATCGCTTACTGGAATCACTGTGAGTAACGTTATCGTAAAGATACGTTCATATGAATTATGTTCTAAATGAAATATGATAAGCTATGATTTCTGAAATGTTATCTGTTTTCGTGAGCGAACATCCCAAGTTTGAAATCTATCATGGCATCCATAGATAGTCCCAAGTCATGGGGGACGGCATGAAAATGCGGGTCCATGACATTCATGTGTTTACGAGATCTCGTTAGCCACTTCATTGTGGTGATATGTGTTTAATCGGTATCCGGAACCGATTATTCTAGTCGGAAGACGTTCTGTTCTGTGTTCTATGGGATGCACCATTATTATGTTCTGATATGAAAACGATTATGATTATGCTCTGTTTTGTTTTCTGAATATGATATGTACGGATTTCGTTCACTAACCCCTTTACCTTAATATTATTCACTGGGCTTTAGCCCATTGTTTGTATATATATGTATATAGGTGAGCATTCTGGAGTTCGAGCCCGAAGGCTTTGTCTAGCCTGGCGTTCTGTTGTCAGCCAACCATTGTGCCTCACGTGGGGGTTCCCGAAGTGTCTTGTATTCGAGTTCTGTTGGTCCTGTACATATTTAAGATTTGTTTTGTATTTTTGATGGCTATACTTAAGATACTGTAACGTGTGTGGGTATAATATAATGTATGGTTGACTTATGGTTATGTATATAAAGTTTTAAATATTCTGTTTCACATAAGTCAGCACAGCTCATTGGACAATTATATTTATGTAATTGCTTCCGCTAGCCCCTTAATTTTGTTAATCTGTTCAGAGGCCTTCGGTAATCCAAGGATTACTGGCCGGTTACGATGCTAAACTCACAGGGGCGGGTTTGGGTCGTGGCAACAAGTCTCCAGAAGGCTGAAAATCCACCCTGGGAAGCTGTGGGAAGGCTGCCGACCAGCCCTTGGCCTTGGAGACCACCTGCCGACCACCTTTTGTGGTGGAGACCAAAAGAGGTGGTCGGCCTGCCAGAAAAGCTGGTCGGCCGACCAGTTTCTGCCTCTTGTTCCTGGTTTTCTGCAACACAAAGCAAGAGAGAGGCATAGCAAGGTATTTTCAACAAATGTGTGCATGACCACTCTCCCATCATTGCACAAGCTCAAGGGAGTGTAGTCCTCGACCCTCGGGCCACCAATCACGCATCTCGATGCATGATGGCCGAGGAGTCGAATTGCAAGACTTGATATGAAATGAATGCACATATGAACACATAAATGCCTAACCTCCATCATGTATTAGTCAAGAGGGTCGACGACCGGGAATTGAGGTACGTTTCGTCACTTTGAGTACAAAACGTTCCTCGTTTCCCGTGTTTGAACTAACTCCTATTCCAAACACAATGTAACAAGTATGGCATGCACAATGCGACTCTAGCATGCAAGCTAAATGCACTGCAACTTGGTCATGCAAACATGCACCTAGCATACACAATGTCAATATGGAATGCAACATGAACAGCCTAGCAAGGCTAATGGCATACACAATGCACAATGCTAATGTACACATACTCAATGCGAGACAATCATAAGCATGCAACAGTATGACAAAATGAGACTAGCATACACAATGCGAATGTCAAATAGCATACTCAATGCGACGAACTACATGGCATGCGCAATGCTAAATGGACTTAAACTAAGATGGATAGGCCTCAGCCATGTCCAACTCAATGGCCAATGGATGATGAAATCAAAGCAACAAGACACACACAAGCATGCACAATGCAAAGGCTCCAAGCCAAGGGCACAAGATGCAACTCTCCAAGAGCATGGCAAGGATGAAATATGGCATACAATGACACATATTCCAGCTCTGAAATGGCATACAAAAAGGCTCCAAATCATGCAAACGACTCACACAATGCACGTTGGAAGGCTCAAGTACCGAAACTAGTGAAGCACATTACACTAGAGGTATGCAAAGCAATGCTCAAATGACCAAACCAACTTCTGATAAACCTTATGCAGGTCCAAAATAGTGGCAAAATGAGCTAAAATGATGGCTTGACATGCACCAAAATGAAGCTCATGCAATGGCTTACAAATGGGGTATAAAAGCACAACTCTCAAACACATTGAAGGCATGATAAACATGAGAATATGGCACACCTATAAACTCTGAAATATCATATTCAATGATGCCAAAACACTAAAATGCCTCAAGCAACACATGCAAGGGACCCCAAAACTCAAAGGTAAGCAAGGCTATTACACTACAACCATGCATGGCAAGCACCAATCGACCAAGAGGCCTAAAAATAGAGCTAAGGAAGCCCAAAATATGAACAAAATATGTTTGGAGTGTGGCCAAAAGGTGCTAGAATAGAGGGCCAAAACAACATGCAATGTGAGCTAGTAAGCATAATTTACACTACAAGCCTATGAAGCATGTGAGGGGCCACCAAACCAGCCAAAAAAAGAATCATGGCATGCCAAAATATGATAAAAAACCCACTGAAACATGGTCAATACATGCAAGAATGACATGCTCCTTTGATAAGCTATGAATGGGATTGCTCTACACATGCAAGAAGCAAACAAAAGGTGGCCAAAACAACTATGGACAAAGCCTAGGCAGGTCTCAAAAATCACCAAAAAGTGCATGAACCAAGGCTTGGAAGTATGAAAATATGAGCTCCTTTGAAAGGCCAAAAATGCTAAAAAACAAAACAAGGAGAGAGAGGGTCACCCCTCTCTGATTTTGGCACTCAAAATAGCATTCTAGCCACTAAAAATCCACTGGATTTTAGTGGCTAAAAGGCCAAACAAAGGCCAACACAAATACTCTAAGGCATGGCTCAAAACAAGGTAAAATGAAGCATGCAAGGGGGTAGATGACCCCCAACATAAAAATGATCTTAAACAAACATGTTGAGGGCCTCAAAACAAGACTTTTTTCATTGTACACCAAAGCTCAAATATGCTTGCAAGTATGGCTAAAAGATGGAGCAAAATAAAGCTTAAAAGAGGGAATAGTGTGTTACCCTTGTAGCTTCAGCAAAACCAGCAGCTTCTTGGACAAAAAACCAGCTCTTTGAGACCTCTCAAGACCCTCCAAGAACCTTAGATCAATGGTGGAGGTGTGTGGCTATGAGGTGTGGTGTTAAAGGCCAAGAACAAAAACTAGCTCTTGGACCAAAAACCAGCTCTTTGAGACCTCTCAAGACCTTCCAAGAACCTTAGATCAATGGTGGAGGTGTGTGGCTGTAGACACCCCATTTTTGACCGGCCTTGAGACTCAGACATCACCGGTTGAGCGCTCGGTGGTGTTGCATATCGTGCTCGTTCAGAAGTCTCAGAGTCGCGACCGTGAGCCCTGCCTCCGGACTTCCGAACCCTCTTCTGTACCTTGCCTCGGTTTGCGAACCAGACTCGGTTTTCTCTGTTTCTTTTCCTAAGGGGAGGGAGAGGTCCCGTAGACCATCTCTCAATGGCCGTGGGCTACATTTCGTGGCCGTAGGCCATTTTGCCCATTTCGGAGCCCGGTTCCCGGTTTTCGGAGCCGTCAGGCCGTGCGCTTCGGTTCAGGACCGCCTAACCATCTCCGACTGCTCCGATTTTTGGCATGCATCTCATTTACTCCCTTGTGAGGGACACTGGGGTCTGAGAGACCCACTTCGTGGCCGAATGCCACTTTCGGTGCTTAACAGCCTATTTTCGGGACCTCGAACTGCGTGTTTTGGCCCCCGAGCTTTCGTTTTGCATCGGTTTTCGTTCATTTTTGGCAGGTACCTCTGTTTTATCACCAGGAAGGTCACTGAAGGGTGGGAGGCCAGCAATTGTCTCAGCAACCAGTTATATTCCTCCGGCACCCTCCGACGCCCGTTTTTTCTCACTTCCGAGCCAATGTTGACCACCCTAGGGCCACCTTCTTCAACTCCAGACCCCATATTTGTGTTGTACACACCTGGGAGGACCCTAAAATCATATGGCTGGCCAGAAATTCAATTTGACCCTTTTGAACCCCTCCTAAAAGTGGCTTGTTCTCTCTCCTGTTTTACAGTTTCCAATTTTGAACCACAGGGTTGTGATGAGGGGACATGGGAGGACACCAATATTTGGTGGCCGGCCAGAAAATCATATTGACCCTTTTGACCCTTGGCCAGCCGGCCATGGGGGGTGACCGGCCGGCCACCTGCAACCAAGATAGTTGGCCGGCCAGGTTCCTCAGTGTGGGTGCATTACAGCTGTATAGCTGTTTTCCCCCAAAAATATCTGTATCCGGGGAAAACTTTTGGAGGGAAACTTGATGCCATTTCCCTCCACTTTCTCCCTCCTTTTTCTCCCCCATTCTTGTCTATATAGCTGGCCTCCCAGCTCTAGAGAAAGGGTTGGAAAATTTACTTTGAGCATATACACACATATCTCCCTTGATCTCTCTCATTCTCTCAAGTTCCAACCCCATTTCTTCATCACTACCAAGCACCACCACCACCACCACCACTCCATCTCAGCAGCTTGGAGCAGCTTTCCAGAGGCTAAAGGTGCTGCAACTTGGTCCAAGAATCACCAAAAGGGTTGGTCTACAAGGGTAAGTCCATTTTCCCCCTTTTGTAGCTCATTTTTGCAACAATTTCTTAGCCTATTTTCTTACTGTTTTGGGCTCCAACCCTAACTGAAACTAGGCTGTTTTTGAGCTATTCTACATGTTTGTTTAAGGGCTCAACCCTGTTTGAGCCCCCCATTTGGTACTTGCTTCAATACCCTTTTGTATGCCATTATTTTTCATGATGTTTTTAGCATATGTGTAGTCTGTTTTGAGGCCTGATATAAACTGAAAATAGGCCTATTTTGATCCCCTCTACAACATTGTAGAAGGGCTCAACCTTATTTGGGACCCCCATGTATGACTTGCTTCATTGCCCCTCTTTGGTCCCTATTTTTGCATGCTTTGTGAGCTTACCTTGCCTCTGCTTTTAGGCCATGATCAGAACTGAAAGTGGGCATATTTTGACCTTCTTGGCATATTTTATTAAGGCTCTTTAGCTGTTTGGTGAATGCTTTGTATACCTCATGTTATAGCCTCTTGTTGGCCTACTTCTTGCATGGCATTTTTAGCATGTTTTTATATTGTTTTAGGGGTTGTCACCTACTGAAAAACAGCATTTTTTAGGCCCTCTTCAGTGGTGTAGAAGGGTCTTTTGCCATTTGGGCTGTGCATCTATCACTTGCTTCATTGCTTCCCTTGCGGAGCCATTTTTGTATGTCATTTTTGCCCTACTTGTGATTGCTGTTTTGCCTTGATTTGAACTAAAAAAATGTGAGTTTTGGGGCTGCCTTGCTTCTGCTTTTTCATGTCATGTTCAAATTATGCATGTATTGTATAGCTACAAGTCATTTCGGATGCCTAGTTTTGCATTTCGGGAGAGATTCCTTGCATCGGGTTTCATTTCGCCGGGTTTCGAGGCTGTTTTGCCCCTTATTTTGCCACTGATTTTTGCATGTTTGCATGTCATATTCCGTGTCTTTGCCATATCTCATTAGAGTGGCATTTCGGTGCCTGAGGGTCCGTTCTCGGTTTGCGTGCACGCGTGCACGCATTTCGAGGTGTCTTGTTTTTATCTAATGGCCTCCTATGTGAGTGTGACTGAGGTTCACTTGTGTTGGTGTAAGCCCATTATTGCATTGCGTATGCCATTTCATTCATAGCATTGTGTATGCCCGGTTGTGTATTACCTCGTGCAGCGTGTATGCCATTCCATGACATTGTGTATGTTAGGATTGTATATTAGTTGCATTCATGCATGTCATGCATATTGCATAGTGTTCGGGATAGGAGTTAGCCCAGGCACGGGAAACGAGGCGCGTTTCGTACTCCGAGTAACGGAATGTGTCTCAATTCCCAAGTCACCGACACTCCGGATTATCCGTGATGGAGTTAGGTTTTATTGTAGCATTCATATGCATTCATCCTATATTGAGTTGTGCAATTCGGCTCCTCGGCCATCATGCATCGATATGCGTGATTGGTGGCACGAGGATCGAGGCATGCATATATTTGTGAAATACATTGCTATGCCCCTTTCCTGCTCTCTGTTGCAGCATATCAAGAATCAGCGGTCTTCCTAGGCTTGGCGCGCTTTTCAAGAACTAATTGCAAAACAGAGGCTAATCGGGGCATCGTCATGGATTTCCGCGCAAGGCAGCCTAAACATGCATCATTCATCACCCGGAGCGGAATCAAGGTAGTCCCTGGCTTGCATGCCAGTTTTACAGCTTTCTTAGTTAATTTGTTAATTAATTAGGATGTTTGTATTTATTCGGGACTGTACTATTCTTTCATTTGGGACTATATATTTATTTGGACCCTCTGCGCGAGGGCATAATTGTAATAAGTATGGGTGAGTGTGATGTATGTCTTCCAACCCCACGTCTTTCTTCCCTTTTATTTACCTGCTTATGATGGTTAGATTAGGGCATATTTCAATTAGCATACAGTATGACAGCATGTTTGCATCATTCATCTGTTTTACACGTACCGGGCTCGGCGCATCATACAAACTGCATTTGTATTTCAATTCCAAATTGAATACGTGTTAGTTGTAGCATTCCATATGCCATGTTTAGAATAGCCGAGCCTGCTATAGTTTGCATCTTCGCATGTGTTGCATTAGGCAATTCTGTGTATCTAGGATCATGCATGGATTTCTAATGTAGTTTCTGTTTTGGCTTGGAGTACTCGGTGAGTTTTTATGCTTTAGCATCCTTGCATGCGTGTAAGTGACTGCCATGATAGCATGCTTACCATGAGGCTAACTGCTTATGTGATATACCTGCTTGGATGCCTGTGGGTGGAGGTTGGGTTATTTGGATTGGAACAATTCATCAAATGTTTGTTTTAAGCCCACTAGATAGTGGCAAAACCATGTTTTCTAAGCCCACCCGAGGGTGGCAAAATCCGCATTTTAAGCCTACCTGCGGGTAGCAAACCATCTTTCAAAAACAAACATGAAATGTGTTGTTCCAATTCAGGCGATCCAGTCTATACTTGTATGCTGTGCGCATCACGTAGTAATCTAGGCTAATAACCGGAATAAGAACACACAATGTTTTCAAAACTAGATATCATGGTTAGTAGAGGCCGGTCTTTGATCGGGCGAGCGGGGGTGCTCACGAAGTGACCTTCCCCAATCGTACCCAAGTTCCCGAGCCGAGGCAACTTTGGTGATGACGGACATGTGGCCTTTGGCACCGAGTCAGGATTTCCTAAATTTCCCATTAAAAAATATTTAGGTGGCGACTCTGTATCTGGCAAAGCAGTCCATGTTTGGCACTTCTTTCAAAAATCTATTTTCTTAAAACGATTTGCCGGATTTGGACTCTTTGGTTCAAGATTTAGAACCGTGACAATCGAGTCCTTGAACTGTAGTGAGCCCAAATGAACAGAACGGGACTTAACCTTCCCGGGGCGTTCGGGGACGTCTACAGTGGCTATGAGGTGTGGTGTTAAAGGCCAAGAACAAACACCCTTTCTAAGCCTAGAATGTAGAGATATAGAGAGATATATGTGCTTTTCCTTAGAAATTTTTTTTTCAACCTCTCTAAAGGAGAGGGAGGCCCTCTCTTATAGAGAAACAAGAGGGTTCAAGCTTCTTGGAGAAGCTAGAGCAAAGGTTCAAGAGGTTCAAACTTTCTCAAGAAGCTAAAACAAAGATTCAAAAGGTTCAAGTTTCCTCAAGAAGCTAAAACGAAGGTTCAAAAGGTTCAAGCTTCCTTAAGGAGCTAAAACGAAGGTTCAAAAGATTCAAGCTTCCTTAAGAAGCTAAAACACGGGTTCAAAAGGTTCTAGCTTCCTCAAGAAGCTAAAACGAAGGTTCAAAATGTTCAAGCTCTCCAAAAACCGTGCGAAACGGAGAAAGTTAAGTGGTCCCGAACCGAGGCACATGGCTGACGGCTCCGAAAATTGGAAACTGGTCTCCAAACGGGAAAAGTGGCCTACGACCACGAAAAGTAGCCTACGGCCACTGAGATATGGTCTACGAGACTTCTCCCTCCCTTCGGGAAGAGAAAACAAGACCTGGTTCGCAAACCAAGGTAAGGCACAAAAAGGTCCCGAGGTCCGGGGGTAAGGCTCTTAGCCGAAACTCCGAAACCTCAGAACGAGCACAACATGCACCATCACCGAGCGCTCAATCGATGACGTCTGAGTCTTAAGGTCGGTAAAAAATGGGGTGTCTACACCATCTTATCTTCACACTAGGCTGATGGGTACCACAAATACCTTAATGCACCTCAGCTATAGCAGTCAATGCTTTCTGTGGCCCTAAGCATTCCAATAGCAACCCATCTGCTCCTTTTTGTAAAGAGCATTGTTTTACACTATATATTGCATAGATTGTAGTTTAATTTTCCTGCTGGCCTTCGAAGATGGGCCAGTTAAATATTGAATGATCGGATGTCTCCAATCATGCTTTTCTAAGTTATTCTAGTTAACTTCTACCATGATACCCCTTTTAGCCAAATGTGGTATTAACTTCTGGTATGTTGCTTGACTTATGTCCACTTGGGTATTCCCCTTTCTTCTGAAAGTCGAAGCCTTTTGGGCTACATCATTTGCCTTATGGTTCATGAATCTTGGGATATAAGTCATATTGGCTATCTGAAATTGAGAAAGCAAATGCAGTGCACCAACATAATATGGTAACATGCTTACACTTTGACACTTGAACATTTCTTTTACTTGGTTGATTACCAATTGGGAATCCCTAAATCTATTAACTGCATGAGCTTGTAATCCAATAAGTATCTTAAGTCTCATTATTAAAGCTTCATATTTAGCTTGATTATTGGAACAAGTAGTTTCATCCACTTTGAAACCATGTGTGGTTTCTACCTCCTGTGGTGATTTAATTACAACACCAACTCCAACCAAACCACTGGCTTTTGATCTATCGAACCACATTTGCCATGACTCAATATTGACCATACCAAGGTCTATTATCTTTTGGCTTTCTGTTTGACATGGATGATTTGCTAAGAAGTTAGCTAAAACTTGTCCTTTTACTGCCTTTTGGGGGACATATTTTAGATAAAATTCTGATAAAGCTAATATCCATTTGCCAATTCTTTCTCTCAACATAGGTCTATATAACATGTACTTAACCAAGTCCGTGGTTGCAATTACCAAGACAATAGTAGGCAAAAGATAATATCTTAATTTCATTGTTGCAAAGTACAATGCAAGACACAGATTTCTACAGCTGAGTATTTATATTCACAAGAATTTAAAAACCTACTAAGATAATAAACTGCTTGCTCCTTGCCTTCTTCATTATCTTGGGCTAGAAAAACTCCCAATGAATCTTCTGCTGCAGCAATGTATAACTTCAAGGGCTTGTTGCTCCTTGCAGCATCAACACTGGAGGCTCGGCTAAATAGGCTTTAATTCTTTCGAAAACAGCTTGATGCTCTACTGTCCATACAAACTCCTCTTCATCTTTCAACTTTAACAAAGAAGAAAATACTTTAGTTTTCCTTGCAATGTTAGAAATAAATCTTTGAAGAAAATTAACCTGACCAAGGAACTTTTGTACTTCTTTCTTACTTGATGGATGTTTGGCCTCAATGATGGCTTTGAATTTATTCTGATCAATCTGTATTTCCTTCTTGTGCACTACATACCCCAAAAAGTTTCCAGCTGATACACCAAAAACACATTTGAGAGGATTAAGCTTTAACTTGAACTTTCTCATTCTTTCGAAAGCTGCTACCAAGTGAACCAAGTGTTCATCCATAGACTGAGACTTTATAATAATATCATCAATATAACACTCTAGGTATCCTCCAATAAGATCATGAAAAATAGTATTCATTGCCCTCTGATATGTTGCCCCAATTGTCACGACCCAAACCTGCCCCTATAGGTTTAGCATCATAACCGACCAGTAATCCTTGGATTACCAAAGGCCTTTGAACAGAATAACGCATAATCAAGTGGCTGCAGAAGCAAATATACAAAATACAACGTCCATTGAGTTGTGCAGACATACATGAAACAAAGTAATTTTAAACTTTATAAGCATACCATGTCATTACATAGGTACAGTAATTACACGTCACCCCATGTACAAATAACCAAAAGCAAACTGTTCAATAACAGGGAAATACAAAATATTGAACGTTCAAAAGACATGGCCACATGACATAACTTGGCTCGGAACCTCATCGGGAGGCACAAAGGGTGGCTGACAAAATAGAATCCCAAGCCGTCAATCAACTCTGGCCCTGATCACGTGCCTGGTCATCTACATACATAATATAAATAGTGAGTGGAAGCCCAGTGAATAATAATGGAGTAAAGGATTTAATGAATGAAGTCCATACCAAATTCAGAAATCATAATCCAGATTCATAAATAGATTCATATTCTTGTTCAAATCATATACAGAAATCAGAATTCATGTTTAATCATACGTGGTACATCCATTAGTGCTAACAGAACAAATACAGAACATATGCAGAATATATGGTGGTTATGAGTAGCCAGTTCCATAAAGGAACCTCCGGATTTAGGTAACAGAGAATATACATGCTGAGCTCCATGACGGAGCCTCCGGTACGAGTAACAGATGGCAGACATAATAAGTTCCATAATGGAACCTTCGATACTGGGTAACAGCTAACAGATATCACATGATGCTAAGGATGCCACGAATACATTGTCAGAAATTGGACAATCATTCATTGTATAGAAAATATCATTTCAGAAAACAAATCTTAATTTATCATACAGAAAATAAATAAAGTTGAATATAGATTTACTAAGTTATTACTCACAGTTGGCTTCAGGTGCAAACAGACAGAGCAAACTAATCAAACGGTTTAAGGCATGCGACCTACATAACACATAACGAAAACACTTTTGAAACACACGTTGGAATATATCTAACTCATTACGTTCTATTTACAATGTGTTCTTGTACGCTACCCTCAATATGGTGTCTTAATCATGGCCTAGGAATGCCTAGGATGGAATGAGGATGCAAAATTGCATTAGAAAACATTTTCCAAATCTTGTTGAAAATAGGGTCCACGCTCGAGCAGGCATGCAAAATGTGAGGGTTCGCTCGAGCGTAACTTCCTTCACTTGAGCGGTCTGTAAACTTTGAAAAAGTGCTGGTTACTTGTTTTTCACGCTCGACGGACGCTCGATCCCCGCTCGAGCGTGAGACTCAGACTCTCGCTCGAGCATGCTGCAAAACACAAGAACTTCTGAGGGCTTGCATTTCACGCTCAAGCGCACTTCAGGTTGCTCGAGCGGAAGTGCACGCACTCAGAGTGGTCGCTCGAGCGTGGATTCCTACGCTCGAGCGTAGATGCAAATTCTGAAATTTTCAGATTTGATCTTCAAGTTCAAAACTTAATCTTTAAGCACCAAAACTTGGGAAAATACATGGAACTCTTAAAATAACATGAATTAAAGATCATTTCAAGAAATCATGGCCCAATAGCTTGCCAATTGTGCAAAAATTCAACTTAAAATGTATGAATGTTCCATGAACATGACATGCATGAATTCCTTTGAACTCAAACTTTTCATAACATGATCAAATGCTACAAAACAACATGAAACTTGATAATTTCCCACAATCAAAGTGAATTCAAGACATGCATAAGGGAATTCTAGGAAATCATGCTCAATTTGAAAAGAAATGGACATGCATGCATGGTATGACCCATTTGCTTTCATTCAAGCTCAATTATAGCATCATATAGCTTATTTCTTTGGTTTCTTGTACTAAATAGTTCAATTGCAAGGTGGCAAGGTTGAGTTCTTACCTAGAAGCCTTAATTCTTTTGATCTTAAGAGGTCTTGTTCAACATCACCAATTCCTTAAGTTTCCAAGCCAAAACCTTCTTGAATTCAACTTCCTCTCTTGGTCCCTTCCTCTCTCACACGTTTATGTGTGTGTGATAGCTCAAATATGTTTGACAATGAAGAAAAAGAGTTAAGTGGGGCATATATGGGGCCCTATATAGGCTTTTTTAATGTTGGTTTATTAAAACTAATCAAATGGGTATTAAATTAATCCAATTTAATTGTTCTGAATCGAATTTCAATCGAGCCTATCATAATGTTCTAAAATTTTCAAATAGCACATATACCAAGTCAATTTTTGAATCGGATGCCGATAAGGCCTTCAATTCGCAGACCAAAATAAAAGCATGAATATATCTTTCTATGTTAAATAGATATACATACAAAATAATGCAATGCACATGTAATTAACTCAAAATTTCTTCTTAATTACTTGTTAAGCTTAATTAAGCATGGATTAGCGTTAATCATGGGTTGGGGTTGTTACACCAACATTCTTTAGACCAAATGACATTTTTACCCATTCGAAGGTGCCAATATTCCTAGGACACCTGAATACTGTCTTGTGGACATCCTCCTCTGCAATGCAGATCTGGTTGTAACTAGAATGCCCATCCATCATAGATAAAATCTTGTGCCTTGCTGAACTATCCACCAATAGATCCACTATAGGCATGGGGTATTCATCTTTTGAAGTTGTCAAATTCAGATTTCTAAAATCAATGCATACCCTCATCTTGTCATTCCTTTTAACCACAGGCATAATGTTAGACAATCATTCAACATACTTGACTGTTCTAATGAAGCTTGCTTTAAAGAGCTTGAGAATTTCCTCCTTTACTTTCTGAACCACTTCAGGGCTCATTCGTCTTGGTTTCTGCTTGTGTGGTTTGAAGTTAGACTTCATAGGGAGCCTATGTTCCACTAATGACCTATCCAATCCTGGCAGTTTATTATAAGACCACGCAAAACAATTCTTATATTGCTTTAGGACTACCAACAATTGGTTCCTGCCAATAGGACTTAACCAAGCACTGATATAAGTGGGTTGTTGTGCATAACCTTTCCCTAAATTGACTTCTTCCAAGGGGTCTTGTACTGGATCACTTACTAATGCTTCTCCTTTGACTTCTTCTACCTTCGAAGTAACTTCTTTGTTTTGTTTTACTCCCACCTTCTCTAGTTTAACATCTTAACCTTCTTCCTTATAGACAAAATCTATCCATAAGGCTTTTTCTTCCTGTATTTCCTGGACTTTTGTCTCGATGTCCAATGCACAGTACTTATCAAGGGCCAAAGGCCTGGCCTTTTGTTGCTCCTGATTATAGCCAACCACCATGGCTTCCCTTTCTTATTCCTGAACCTCTTGGACTATTGACTTTATGTCCAATGCTGAAAACTTGACTAAGGCCAAGGGTCTAGCTTCTTGGCTCTCATCGTCTTGCCTACAACCAGGCATCATTGTCATCCTTGGTGACGAACTCTTCATCAGCACTCTCCTCACTAAGTGCTTCAGGTGTGCTACTTCCTCATTAGCCGTCACTTCAGCTGTTCCATCAAGTTTCCTCAATATACTGAGTGGTGTCACTCCTTCAGTATATAACTTGGCCTCTGCAAAGTCAGCACAAGTGATAAAAGGTTGAGGGTCTGCATTGATCTCCTCTGTCTCTCCATTGCATAGGGCTATCATTATTTTCTGATGTAGAGATGAAGACACACATTTGTTGGTGCGGATCCAATCCCTGCCAAGCAAAGCATTATACTTGGCATTAATGTCTATAACAAGGAATGCTGTCATGCAATCTCTGGTTCCTACACTTAAGTTGATGGGCAGAATACCTTAAGCCATCTGCGTATCACTAGCAAAACCAACAATAGTTGTGCTGGTTAAGATTAATCTGGGGTTTCTTTTTCCCAATTTTTTCAAAGAGGACTTTGGAAGCAGGTTCACTGTTGCCCCATTGTCCACTAACACTCTGTTCATTTGTATCCCATCGAAATAAGCCTTGATGTACAATGGCTTAACGTGCTGAGTCATAGATGTTGTAGGGTACTCGAAGGGATACGAGAGGTTAATATTCACCTTCTCATTTTCTTTTTTAGTTTCCATTGGTGTGGCCACTTCAGAATCATCTTGAATTATGTTAACCCATAAATCTTCACTAGAAACCGAAATAGGGTCATCTTCCTGACCTTCTTGGTTTCCTTCTTTAGCCTGCAACTCCTGTGGCAGTATATATACCATGTTTACTGACACTGGAAGAAATGAGCCAAACTGAACTGTTGGTTGTACTTGTTTCCTTTCTAAACTAGCTTGTTCTGTTATTTCGGAAGCATCTTTCATGCTGTACTTTGGTACCTCTGGGCTAGTAGGTTCCTTTAAAATAGTCTGTTGGTGATCTGCCTCCGTTGGTTTGTCAACCAAAAAGGTTTGCTCAGCCATGAAAGCCTCAAATACTCCATCTTCAGCCAATGTTCTTTCTTGGCCTAGTTCAGTCCCTTTATCCGTTTCATCGTCGCTTTCCATTAAAGCTTTCTCGAGGCCTGCTAAACTGGATTTTTTTTTGCCCTTAGTTCAGCATGAACTTTAGCCAACTGCACCATGCTGGCACTCCTCTTGATCTTGGGAACAAGTTTTGAACCTATCCCTCCATCTGTCTGATCCTTTGCTTGTGCCATGGAAGTGCTCTCTCCACTTTCTTTTAGATCCTTCTAATACTAGATGTATCTTCGTTGGATCTTCTTTCTTTGAGACCTAGAAATTATAGGAACCACATCTGGTTTCCTTGTTTTTGGATTATTTAATACACCTAGTTGTTTGGAGCCACCAAGAGAGGTTTGATCATTCTTCCCTGGTCTCCAAAAACCTTTCTTTGAGTTGACATTTCCTTAGGTTTATTCTGCATGACAAACCAATCTGGAACTCCTGGGACCCATGAGCCCACTGGTCTGGCTGTTGGATCTGCTGCCCCACTTTTTGAAGCAGTCTTCGGGGGCCAATTATTACTCTTGGTCCCATGCCTTGTACTGAATCCATGCCTCCTTTCAAGCTGACTATCTACTCTGTAATAATTGGTTGACCTAGTTTTATACAAAGGCCTCTTTCCCTTTGACTGCATCATGGTGTCTGGTGGGATTACCAAGGACGAATGCTGTGTGAGGCCAGTTGGGTATGGCCTCTTGTTATGGGTGCTGGTTATTCGGTCCCTCTACACCTCTTTGTAATGTTGTTTCCCATCAACTGGGAGCCCTTTCAAACACTTGTAACACATCCTATACCTGGGGCACATCCTCTGCACTATAGCAGTTTCGAAAGAGTCATCATCCAATATCTCTTCACTAGAGCTTTCTTTTAGGCCTGCATAGCTTTGTCCATCAACTGGTGAGCTTCTTGTGTTCTTCATGAGAGTAGCCTGGCTAGCCACATGCATCTGTACAGTGACTTCCTCTAATTTTTTTAGGGATAGGTTTTGGAAATCTAACATGCCAACATTGGCTATATAGCCTCTCCAATTTCTGGAAACAGGTTGGTGTCAATTCCCATAGCTTTCTCAGACTTGGCTAGAAACTTTAGCCTTCCCTTCCGAATCTATTCTTGGATCATGTCTCTTAAAACAATACAATTTTTAGTTAAATAAGACCAAGAATTGTGCCATATACAGTATAGATTTCCTTTAAGTTCTTCCAGGGTAGGAATCTTGACTCCCTTTGATAACTTTAGGAAATTTGTTACAAGCAAATGATAAAAAATGTCATCTATTTTTGTTAAGTCAAAAGAATACTTCTTATGTAGGTCTTTCTTTTTAAACTGCTAGTCTATTGTATTGTCTTTCTGAATTAATGCCTCGCAAGTCATAGGTTCTTTTTCTACTATCTCTGCGACATCAATTTCATAATTAGGGTTTTTATAGTAGGTCTTGTATGATGCATTACTTCGATCTTGCTCTTCCTCGAGTAAAGTTTCATATCTAGACACCTTACATGTTAACTCTACTAAGTCTCAAAACTCAGTTGAATCAAACTTTTTTCGAAGCCTAAATTCCAAGCCATTCTGAGCCAATCTTACAAATTCAGGCTCTGGTAGCATGACCCTGCATTTGTTTTGTACCCTTTTAAATCTAGCAATAAACTGAGCAGCTTTTTCATCAGGCATTTGGCTCAATCTTGCCAAGTCTACCATAGAAACTTCAGGTTCTGTTTGAAAAAATTGGGCATGAAAAACTTCATCCATTTGTTGTCAAGTTTGGATAGAGCTAAGTGTAAGGTTTATGTACCATACGAAGGCTGCTCTAGTTAAAGAACTTGGAAAAAGTCTCAGTTTGATGTAATCATTATTAGCAAACTCACCACACTGGCTTATAAATCTAGCAATATGTCCTACCGTTGATTGATTTCCATTACCATAAAAAAGGGCAATGTCTGGTATTCTAAACCCCCTAGGATACTCGTGTACTCTATCCATCCACTTTGGGTAAGGTTTTCTATATACTGGTGTCTGGACCCCCCGAGCCATAGGTCCACACATTTCTCTAACTATATTAGCAATTTGGTCCATTGGAACCATATTTTGTGCTGGTTGAACCACTACTGGAGGGACAAACACAGGGTTTGGAAGACCACCATGTGCTTGTGGGCCTCTTGGTCCATATATGGGTATATTCAGGGCTAGTTGTCCTTGTTGTACTAGCTGTTGTTGAAGGTATGGTTGGCCTCTTGGGGCCTGCCCTGCGAAAGGTCCTGCGAAAGGTACCACAGAAGGAGAAACAGGTGTTGCTTCTCTTCCAATTGCAGGAAATCCTTCCAACCCCTTGGGTGCAAACTCAAACACAGGGTTAGTGAAACCCCTTGTGTTAGAAATGTTTTCAAACATAGGATTTGGAAATGCTCTCATGCCATTACCCTGGGCTGGCCTAGATCCACCAAATTGTATAGTTTTGCTGGTAGAGAATGGTACATTCTGAGCGGCCATTGGTCTCGAAGGAGTTTCATACCATGATTGAGGCACAGGTGCGGGCCTTTAGTGGTTATGACTGCTAGTCTGACCATTGATTTGTCCATTATTTTGCATAGGCTGTTTATCTCGAGCCAATCATTGCTGAGGACTATTTACATTTTCTTCAGTTTGTTTTACAACAGTTGGTTGATGAGAATTCATTCGATCCAAAAAGAATGTTGCTCATCTTTCCATTGTATACATTAGTTATTGTCCCATAGCATCTACTAAACCTCCTTATGGATTCATTGATTGGGTAGAATGAACATTCGAAGGTTCAGTCTCATGGCCCTGTCCAATGTGTTGGACATGTATTGTATATTCTGAAGTGTTGGTCTATTCAACCATTTGTAGAGGATCTGATGGGATAGGTGCATCCATCACATTGTCTCATGGGTTAGGTATTTCTACCTCTCCTTCCACACCCTTTTCCAGACGTTCATTTTCTCCTCTTGCTCTACATCTAACCATTTTTAATAGTCCCACTGGGCGTGCCAAAAATATATGTTTGCTTTTTTGGCTTTCGAGGGTTAATAGTGTAAATTTAAGCGTGTTAGTAAGGATCAATTTGTCCTTACAGAATTTATAATTGCCAATCAATTATCAAGTGATTGTATTGAAGTTCTTTCAGCCTCAATGAAGAGGACTTTTACTAGTGGCTTGTTTAAGAGAAAATTATGAATAATAACAAGTAAATATAATTTAGAAATTGAATTTCATTAAGCAAATGAAAATTTACAATGAACTTACAATGACCTAGCCTCGACGAGGTTCACAACAACAAATTACTGAAAAACTACTCCTAGGAAATGAAATGCAGTATAGGAATTGAAGTGCTGGAAATGTAAAGAACTAGAAATGTAAAACTGGAAAGAAAATGAAGTAAATAAACTGGTTTCTGGATCTGAGTCTGGGGGCTTCATTCTGGGGCCTTCCTTGCTATTTATACTTCCCAGTGATAACCGTCGGAGTGAGCTTCCAATCATCAAAATGTCCTCCCATAATTGCTGAACATGCTCTTTCACAGTCAGTCCTACTACGCCACTCTTACAGTTAGGCTTCCCTCCTGATTTTGAATTTAAATTTATGAATAACCGTTAAGCCACATCATCTTGTGTCTCTCAACTGCTCCAGTGCTATGCAGATCCATTATTACCAATACGAACTGCCACGTGTCCGACTTTGATTGGAGACTTACATTAATTCTCCGCATTGCCCTTTAGGTGCCACGTGTTACTTTGCAATTGGCTTTTACAAATTATATAGCCAACAATTTTGTAATTTAATTCTATGTACATTAACTTACTCTTTTGCTGATTAGTTGGTGGATGAAACAATTGCTCCATACTTGCATCAATCAAACGGGAGCTAATAAATGAGTTGGATGATTGTTATCTTCCAGTGCCTTGTTCCAGTGCACTTAAAATATTTTTACATGAAATAAGAAGCTGGGACCACAGTACATGACTCTGTCTTTGTTTTAGTCCTGCATTTGTGGACGTACATACACACACGTACAAATGGAAAAATTGATTTGATTTGTACTGAAAGTTGCAGTAAAGAAAACACTGATCTTTGATCTTTTGCGCCAGGGAACTATAAGATGGTGGGTTTGAATGTGTTGAGATATTGTGGATCTTGTATATATAGTTGGGTAGATCTTTTGGGTAACATTTTTTTTTATCATAGTTGAACTGTAGATGTAGCCTTGGTTTGAGGGTGAACTATGTCTATCTTGAATTCTTGTGTGTACGAGTGATTTACAATTCTCGTGGATTTATTTTTCTCTATCTCGTGACTGATCTTGATTAGGTGTTATGGATTCTTAATAGAATGAAGGAAGATATGCAGGATGGTGGTTTATGAAGTTTTGATTGAGAAGAAGCATAGTGAATCCTCTGCACATTCCATATATTTCAGTGCAGAAATAACAGTTCACAGCTTCACAATGTCGGCATCTGGGAATCGAGTTGGATTTTTGTTACAAGGACCAACCAAACAACTGTAAATGCTCAACCCATCAATTTGTTGTCGCAGTTAATGGAAAGGGACCACAACAAATCAATAAAAGCTCTGCAAGATACCCAAAAATAACAAAAATGTTACATTGAATTTGACTCCCATTCCTGTTATGATGGCCACAAGCCGGATTATCTGTTAGAATAGTAAAGAGAGAAAATAATATGTATTGCATTGAATTAATTATTTTACAGTACAAAGCTATGGATATATATATAGGACTATGTAGGAGTGTTGTCCAAGGAAAGGGAAAGAATAAGGTAGGGAAAGAAAAAGGCAAGATTTGAACATACCTAATAGGGAGGAGCCTATAATCTAAATATGGAATACAATACAAAGAATAATATATACATATATAATATGTTAATTATATACATATATAATTTCATATATTAACATCCCCCCTCAAACTCAAGGTGGCAAGGTAGAAAGCAACTTGAGTTTGGAAACCAAGTCTTGGAAACGTCCCGGTGGATGGGTCTTGGTGAAGATGTCAGCAATCTGATCAACAGTGGAAATAGGAAGAAGATGAATAGTGCCTTGAGTAACATGTTGACGAACAAAATGACAATCAATCTCAATGTGTTTGGTGCGATCATGGAAAACATCATTATGCGTAATTTGGATAGCACTACGATTGTCACAGTATAGAGAAGTGGCACTGGAAGAAGTAATGCCCATATCTGAAAGTAACCAGTGAAGCCAAATGAGCTCTTGAGTGGTATTTGCAAGAGCACGATATTCGGATTCGGTGCTGGAGCGAGAGACCAAGGTGTGTTTCTTGCTACGCCAACATATAAGGGAATCACCTAAGAAGAAACAGAATCCTGTGGTAGAGCGACGATCAGTCGGATCACCAGCCCAATCAGCGTCTGAATAGGCACGTAATAAGAGTGCAGAACCAGAGGAGTAGTGAAGACCATGAAACAAAGTGCCTTTAACATAGCGAAGAATACGAAGCACAGCAGCATAATGTGTAGATCGAGGAGCTGACAAAAAATTGGCTAACAAGGTGAACAGCATGTGCAATGTCAGGTCGAGTAACAGTGAGATAAACGAGACTGCCTACTAATTGTCGATACAATGTGGCATTGGGAAGAGGTGTGCCGTCCAGGGGTGTTAGGTGTTCATTAGGCTCGAGAGGAGTAGAGACAGTTTTGCTGTCAGTGAGGCCAGCCTTTGCTAGAAGATCAGAAGCATACTTGGCTTGAGAGAGATAATAGCTATCGGAGCTAGAGGAGATCTCAAGCCCCAAGAAATATTTGAGAGTACCCAAATCCTTCATCTCAAAGTGTTCACTAAGAGACTTTTTGAGTGCAGAAATTCCATGAACATCATCACCAGTAAGAATCATATCGTCCACATAAAGAAGAAGAAGAACAATGCCATATTGAGATTTGCGGATAAAGAGAGCAGAATCATAAGAGCTGGAAGAGAAACCAAAGGCCTGGATGGTGGAACTAAACTTTGAAAACCACGCGTGAGGAGCTTGTTTGAGTCCATAGAGTGCCTTTCGAAGTTTACAGACCTGATTAGATGAGTGAGGATATCCAGGAGGTGGTTGCATATAGACTTCTTCTTGAAGATCACCATTCAAGAATGCATTTTTGACATCCATCTGAAATAAAGTCCATTTTTTAATGGCAGCAACAACAATTAAACTTCGAACAGAGGTGAGACGAGCCACAGGTGCAAAGGTTTCTTCATAGTCAATTCCATATTCTTGTGTAAAGCCCTTAGCAACCAAACGGGCTTTATAACGTTCGACAGTCCTATCTGAGTGTGTCTTAATCTTGTAGACCCATTTACAACCAACCAGAGGCTTATTAGGAGGAAGGTCAACCAACTCCCATGTACCAGTTCGGTCCAAGGCTTGTAACTCTTCTGTCATTGCTCGCTGCCAAAGGGGATTAGTACTAGCCTCACGATAAGAGTGAGGTTCATGTTGAGAGAAAATAGTAGAATAACAATGATAGTCACGAAGCAAGACAGAAGGTTCTTTTACCCGAGTAGATTGACGAAAAGATGTAGTGGGAAGCACAGAAGATTCAGTGGGAAGTTCTGGAGGATCAGTAGAGGTAGGGATTTCAAGGGAAGCAAGAGGACTAGGAATAGGAGATGGAGATGCAGGACCATCAGGAGAGCCAGACTCTGTAGAGGGGAGTGGACCGGTAGTAAGCTCATTAGTAGCATCTGTATCAAGCTCATCATCAGAAAATAGAGGAATAGAAGGATTAGTAAAGAAAGGTGTAGTGGGAGAATCAGAATTGTGGAATGGAGACATGGAAGAGAACATTTTATGTTCCCAAAAGACCACATGTCTAGAGACACGAAGACGTTTAGAGATGGGATCCCAGCAACGATAACCTTTATGTTCAATGCCATATCCCAAGAAGCAACAAAGACGAGCCCGAGGTTCTAATTTGTTACGTTCATGGGGCTGTAATAGGACAAAATATGCACAACCAAAAACACGAAGATGATTATAAGCCGGGGACTTACCATAGAGACGCTCATATGGAGTTTGATTGTTGATGATGGGAGATGGAACACGATTAATAGTGTAAGCAGCAGTGAGGACTGCCTCTCCCCAAAAACGCTCTAGACAAGAGGCAGATATTAAAAGAGTACGAACAGTATCAAGAAGGTGATGATGTTTACGCTCGGCACGACCATTCTGTTGAGATGTGCCAGGACAAGAGGAGTGAGGGAGTGTACCATGTTGACGGAGAAATTTTAAAAAATTAGTTTCTTTATATTCTTGGGCATTGTCGGCACGAAAATTTTTGATGGTGCGAGAAAATTGTGTCTTGACCATATTAGCAAAATCATAGTAATATTGTTGTAATTCAGAACGATTTTTCATTAGAAATAACCATGTAAAGCGAGTAAAATCATCCACAAAAATTACAAAATACCTAGATCCCCCCATGGTAGGATGTGGTGAAGGCCCCCAAACATCAGAATGTATGAGATCAAAAGGTGCATGGGACATAGAATCACTTTTATTAAATGGTAAAGATGGTTGTTTGGCAAGTTGACAAGATAAACAATCCACTGAATTATTTGTAACATGACCTAACTGACCACTTGACACTAAACTACGTAAACGACTGAATGACACATGGCCGAGACGGGAATGCCAAAGATCAAGAGTACAACTAGTGGAGGCGGCGACTGTAGAAGAAGAGAGTTGAGATGGAATGTAAAGATGAATGAGCTCGTATAAACGCCCATTTTTACGGCCGATCCCAAGAGTCTGGCCCGTTCGGGGGTCCTGCACAACACAACCAGAGGAAGAGAAAAGAATAGTAAGACCAAGATCACAAAGTTGCCCAATAGAGATTAGATTGAGAGTAAGATAAGGAATTAAATAAGTGCTAGGAAGGGAAATAGTAGAAGTAGAGACATGGCCTATATGGTTAACATGCATGGGAGAGTCATCAGCAGTATAAATGGTAGGAATATTAGATACAGACATCGTAGAAGAGAAAATAGTAGAATCCGATGTCATATGATTGCAATAAGCAGAATCAAAGAACCATGAGGAGGTACCTGAGGTGACTGACAGAGCAGTAGAGGGTGTACCGGAAGTAGAGAGAACCTGTTTGACTATGGATTCAGTGTCATGAAGTGTGAAGGTTTGGTTGTGTTCAGGAGGAGCAACATCAGAGGAAGATGTGGCAGCAGTAACAGCAGCAGAATGAGAATGAGCAGCGGGCCGATAGCGGTAATGGGATCGAGATTGACCTCCTTTAGAACGACTGTCATGTGGTTGGCGATTGGGATTTTTGAAACAGTCACTCTGATAGTGGCCAGGACCAGTCTTGTTGCACCACTTACAAATCCGGATTGGACATGTAAGTAAACTATGATTGGAGTTATGGCAATAAGTACATGATTGTGCAACGGATGATTTGCTAGGCTGATGAGAAGTAGCAAGAACATTGTGAGTCTGTGGAGTTTTGAGAGAGCCAAGACGAGTTTCTTCAGAAAGGAGTTCGGAGATGGCATGTTCTAAGGTTGGAAGCGGATGACGATGGAGAAGAGAAGCTCGAACAGGTTCAAAATCATCCCGAAGGGCCATCAGAAAGGATATCAAGCGTTGTTCATCTCGATATGTAGAGAACTGACTAGCATCTTCCTTGCAGTTCCATTTAGGTTCAGACAAAGACAGTTGATCCCAAACAGCATACATCTGGGACAGAAAAACATTGATAGATTGACTGGACTCTTGTCGCATGTGATGTAGTTGGCTAAGAAGTTGATATTGGTGAGCAAGAGCAGTGGTGCTATAACGAGTCTTTAGAAAATCCCAGATTTCCTTTGCTGTGTTAAAGCGCCCAAATTGAAGATTAATGGAGACAATGGAAGTATTACGGCACCATGTGATGACTTGATGGTTTTTACTATCCCAATCATCAAGTCGTTCTTCATATTTAGAAGCAAGTTCATCAGTATTTTTGACAGGTTTGACAGTATCACCAGCAACAAGCCGCCACAACTTCTTCCCTTTGAGAAAACTAGACATGGCTTGAGCCCAAATGGTGTAATTAGAACCATCAAGAATGATGGAAATTGGTTGGGCCATATCAGAACGATCCATAGAAAGCAATAAAAAAGAAATAACAAGGTGAGAAGAATGGAGACGTGGTGTTGCTAAACTGGGTGTAGGGGATGGAGCAAGATGTTAATAGTTGTGGACTGCAGGAATTAAGAGGATCAAGGATTTTGACTCTAAGCTCTGATACCATGTTAGAATAGTAAAGAGAGAAAATAATATGTATTGTATTGAATTAATTATTTTACAGTACAAAGCTATGGGTATATATATAGGACTATGTAGGAGTGTTGTCCAAGGAAAGGGAAAGAATAAGGTAGGGAAAGAAAAATGCAAGATTTGAACATACCTAATAGGGAGGAGCCTATAATCTAAATATGGAATACAATACAAAGAATAATATATACATATATAATATGTTAATTATATATATATATAATTTCATATATTAACAGTATCAATGGTGGAATGTTATCACCTATGAAGCACGGGTACTCCAGAAATGTCGTCGTACACGTACCGGGTACGTACCGGGTGCGGGTACGCGTACCGGTACGGCTGCACGCGTACCGGGTACGGCAAACAGTGGCTCGGTACGTTTGGGAGACTGGGTACGGCTTGGGTACACCGTGGGTACGACCGGGTACGCCGTTGGTACGCAAGTACGCCAGGGGGGAAATGAATTGAAACGATCAAACAAATGAGAGAGAGTGTGAAGGAAGAGAGACAAACCTGTTGCGCGAAGCTCCAGTAATTCCAGGAAGAGAGACAAACCTGTAATTCCAGCCGAAGCTCCAGTTGAAGATCGAAGAACTCCATTCGAAGCTCATCCACTCAATCTAGTCAATCGAACAGTCGGGACACCCAGGCGACTTCGAAGGTAAGCCTCTCTCCCTCTCTCTCTCTCTCTCTCTCTCGCTTTCTCTCTCTCCCTCGCGATCGCGATTGCGATCGCCATCGATCGCTTGCGTCTCTGTCCCTGCCTCTCTCTGTGTCTCACGTTCTCTCCCTTCTGATCTGTCTTCTGTAGTCAAACATATTTATTCTATAATAACTATTTAACATATAATATATAATATATTTATAATAGTTATTATTATATAAACATATAATATAGTTATTTAACATATAATATATAATATATTTATAATAGTTATTATTATTATATAAACATATAATATATTTTTTATACATATTAATAAAAATAAATAAATACATGTATTTAAAATAAAATAAAAAAATTAATTAAAACATATTATTTGAAAAATTTAATAAATAAATAAAATAATTAATGTGTATTAAAATAAAAATATTTATAAAAAATTCCTTACCCATGATATTTGTCTTTTAGTTTTATTTATAGTTCTATTTATAGTTTTGATATTTAACTTCAATTTGTAGGTTGGATATTTTAACTATAATTATAAAAAATAAAAATAAATAAAAAAATATCGGCGTACCACAGCCGTACCCGTACCCTACTTTTTTGAGATTTTGCCGTATCGGCGTACCCGTACTCGTACCCGTACCGTACTCGTACCCGCACCCGTGCTTCATAGGTTATCACTCCTCAGGAGCAGCAGTGGCGGCTCTAGGAATTTTAATCAGGGTATTCATTAAGTAACTTAAAATCTAACAACTGTATTAAAAAAACAAATATAAAAGAGAACTCTAATATATTAATATTAAAGTTTTGACAAAAAAAGAACTTACAATTAGATAAAATATTACAATTGCCCTCGACGAGATTTCATATTTTGAAAACGTTGCATAATCTCCTCATTATCAATGCTATCAAATACATCTCTTTCAATGTATGTAACCAAACAATCATTCATCCACTGATCTCCCATTCGGTTACGCAAATTACTCTTTATATACTTCATTGCTGAAAAACTTCTTTCCACTGTTGCTGTCGCGACAGGTAGAGTCAATGCTAATTTCACAAGCAAATAGACTAATGGATATATCACATGTTTATCTGTCTCCACCAACTTTATAGCAAGATCACCAACTCCTTTAAGTTCTAAAAAGTCTTCACTTAAGCGCATATCAACAATGTAGTTTTGAAGTTGGATGTCAAGGACCATTAAATCTGCTGCAGAAAAATCATATGGATAGAACTCTGCAAGACGAATCAACTTATGCTTATCAAAAGCAAAGAATGATTTACTAGGATTCAAGCAAGCCATACAAAGAAGTAACTCAGTATTTGCTTCTGAAAAGCCATTGTTAAGCTCTTGAAGTTGCATATCTAAGACTGTGTAGAATAGCTCAACTTGATAATGATGTAAATTTGCAATTTGTAGAGCTTTGCGTCGTGGCCGCCCACTAACTACAAATATTTCATCCATATTTGGAATAGAAATCTCATGTTTGTTACAAAATGAAGACACTTCAGTCAATAAAGATTCCCATTCATCATCTCTCATCATCTGCAATCGTTGCTTAGATACTTTAACAAGTGTCATAGCATTGACAATATCTTGATTTTTCTTTTGCAATGCTAACGACAACTCATTTGTAATCCCTAAAATATTTTTCATCAAGTGTAAAGTGAAGGCAAATTCAAAAGATAGCATTAACTTCATGATAGAACGAGCTTCAACTCTTTGCTCGGGTTGTAAGCCATCCTCTTCAATAATCTCAAGTACATCAATCGAAGAAGAGAACATCAAAATCAAGTTGATAATTGTCCCAAAATGTGATCCCCAACGTGTATCACCAGCACGTTTAAGACTAGTCTCTTGATTCAAACCTCGCCCACTTCTAAGTTCACCATTGTCTAGTGCTTCTGTTATTTTAGCAAATTGCGCATCTCTAAGAGCATCTCGTCTCTTGCAAGAGCCACCAACAACATTCACTATGTTAGCAATAGAGCAAAAAAGTTCAGCAATGTCAATGTGCTTTTTAGCAACAGCTACAAGAGTCAGTTGAAGTTGATGGGCAAAGCAATGAACATAAAATGCAGATTTATTCTCCCTCAAAATTAAAGCTTTAAGACCATTGAATTCACCTTGCATATTGCTGGCTCCATCATAGCCTTGCCCTCGTAGTTTTGATATACTCAATCCATGTCGACAAAATAAGGATTCAATTGCTGCTTTAAGTGATAAAGCGGTTGTATTTGATACATGTACAATACCAAGAAACCGCTCTATAACAATGCCCTTTTTGTCCACATAACGTAGAACAACTGCCATTTGTTCTTTAACTGATATGTCACGAGACTCATCAACTAAAATTGAAAAAAACTCATTGTCCAAATCCTTTATGATAGCATTGATAGTCTCACATGCAACAGCATTCACAATGTCTTTCTGAATATCATGGTGAGTTAGCTTATTATTTTTCGGAGTATTCCCCAATACAACTTTATTGATAGATTCATTATGATCTGCCAAAAATTGTAGAAGTTCAAGGAAATTTCCTTTATCACTTGAATCATCAGATTCATCATGACCACGAAAAGCCAACCCTCGACGCAAAAGGAATCGTATGCAATCAACAGTTGCATTTAAGCGAGTCCGATATTCAATTTTTTCTTGATTTGACTGCTTAAGAAAAACACTTTGAATGTGTTGCTTTTGCTTCATAAGATCTTCACACTTCTTCACAGCTTGGTTGTGAGCACTATTAACACCTCCAACATGAATTTGTAACTTGTTTTTCATATTCCAAATTTTAAATCCCTCTGTCACAAAAGTATCACATCCCTTTCCTGAATCGGGCCTAAACAAGTAACAACATAAACAAAATGCTGCATCTTTTTCAATACTATATTCCAACCAATTCTTGTATTCTTTAAACCAAGCAGAATTAAATCGACGCTTAACTCCACTAATATCTCTTTGAGGGAAATTGTGGGTAAGAGGTTGACACGGTCCTTTTTGTAAATATGTTCTTCTTATTTCGTCCCTATCATTAGGATGATATGACAAAATTTTTGATCGTAATCCTGGATCAGAAGGAAGGTTGTTCAAGTCAACACGAATTCGCTTCGAAGAATCTTGAATGTGACTATCACCACAAGTTTCTTGGGATTGAGATGAATCTTGTACAATAGTTGATTTTCTTTTCAGAAATTTGTCCATAATTCGAGAACTAAACAAAAGAGTAGGATGCACCTAAAAATATCCACACAAAACAAAAAATAGAGCTACTTAAATAAAACAGACCTACTTAAAATTTCAGCTCCTATTTAATTTTTAAAACAAATAAAGTGAAGAAACTTAATATACAAAGGACAGGACAGTGGCTATTGTTAAATTTTAACATGCAAAGTATAATCCCCAAATATTATATTAACATGCAAAACCCACAAAATATACAAAGGACAGGACAGTGGCTATTGTTAAATTTTCATCTTTTTATATACAATGCTTCACCTTTTTAAATTTTCATCAAATTACAATTTGATGAAATCTCAATTTGATAAAATAAATAGATAAATAAAGTCTCTCCCAGGTCACCCTTGATTTCATAAACATTTTATGAATGGATGATTTTTATGTTTTTTTTTTATTTAAATTTAATTTTGACGAAAAAAATTAAAGACTAGAATTTGTTCATAGAACAATATATAAAAGAAAATGAGATGAGATGAGATGAGACGGTACCAGTAAGAGATTGGAAGCAATGGAGATCGAAATTATCGGCTTCAAGAAGTTCGATGATCGAAATTATCATTCGTATCCATCCTTTCTGCAGATCCGTAATCCTGTAACATTATATTTTCCCCAATTCATGCCTCCCATTAAAATTCCCAAAAAAAAATTTAACAAAATTAAACTTGCTACTTTGTTTGTTAATATAGAAACAGAGAGAAAACAGAAACTGAATCATCACATGAATTAGATAGAGAAAAAATAAAAATATAAAGAGAGAGATTTAGGGTTTGAACCTTGTAGAAGATGAGATGAGACCTCCTGATTTATTATTGATGATGTAGAAGCTCTTGCATTGAAAAGAACACAGAAGGCAAGGCAATGAATGAATATTCTTTGAGTTCTTCTCTCTGTTCTTCTGGGAGAGCTGAAAGAGGCGTGAAGTGAATGAGTGAGGCTGGGTTAGGTTTAGGTTACATTTTAGTTTTTATATCATAAAAGAAATTATATGGTGTGGGAAGGTGTATAGTATAAAAATATAGTTTTTATATCATTATTTGTTTAGACAAATGGGCCAAGTGGGTGAGAGGGGTATTCAACCATCTTGGATTGGGTATTCAAATTTTGGATTGGGTATTCAAAACTAAACTAAATTTAAAAATAAAAAAAAAAAATTAAAATTGGGTATTCAAATTTTGGATTGGGTATTCAAAACTAAACTAAATTCAAAAAAAAAAAAAAAAAAATTAAAATTTCAAATTTCAGGGTATTCAGTTGAATACCCTGCTTATAGCGTGGAGCCGCCCCTGCAGGATAGTGAAGAAGGGGGAAATTATAGTCGGTTTGAACTCCGACAACTTTAGCAGAGAATTACTGCTAAGGTTGCTCACTCTGGTGGTCATGCCGGGGGACAATGTACTCGCTGTTCATGTGATGGAACCGAATGATACCTTCGACCCAAACACTTTCCATATCCATGAAGATCTCTGCAAGTCCAAGCAGGTTATGAAATTTTCACCTGTCCTTTCTAACAGATATTGGTAAGCTTTAGTAGAATTTGAGACTAATGTTTTAGCTTTCTTGATTGCTTGTTCATGCAGGTGGACTTCCAAGTTAAGGTTTGTGGAGGAGACTCCTACATCACTGGACTAACTCATCAAGTACGAATCAACGCCGCAAAAATTCTAGCTATTGGGTGCAGCTCACCATGGTACTGAAAACTGATTCTTTGTTCTCTTCTCCAAAAACACTCTCAGTCGTTGAATTATGCATTGAGATTCTAACATGATCCAATGAATCTTAGTGCATAATCCAACAACTTCTCTCTCTCTCTCTCTCTCTCTCTCTCTCTCTCTCTCTCATATGGGTGTTTGTTATGCAGGCCCGAAAATGCGACTGTTTCCAATTTCTTGAAAGCATTGCCTCCCAGTTGCTCCCTTCTGGTAATGGACAATTCAGGGAGAATCTTAATGCAGAAACAGGGGACTTCCCAGGAAGGTTCTGCAAGAAAAGCCCTAAAATCTTCTCTCTCCTCTGCCTTGAATCACAGTAACTCCCAACATTCAACAACCCCTCGTCAGATCCAAAAATCATTGACAATGCCATCTTCCTCAAAACCATCACCACTAAAACAGGTTGAAATTTCAAGAAGGCGCAGTCTTAAAACGGCATTGCAGCTTCCAGACTTGATGACACACAAATCGTTCCAGAGACTGGCCATCCTGGAAATAAAGGACTCGGGGAGGCGATTCACATCGGAGGAACTTTGTTATGCAACAAACAATTTCAGCCCTGAAATGGTGATCGGAGAGGGTGGGAATAGCAAGGTGTACCTTGGCAGGCTTGACGATGGTAAGCCTGCAGCGGTGAAAGTCCTAAAGAACAAGGATTCATCGACAGAGGACCTTTTTTGTGAAGTCGAAACTTCGAGTTGTTTGAAACATGAGAACATTGTTCAGCTTATTGGGTATTGTCACAGCAATGGTATGCATGCAATTGTGTATAATTTGCTGAAGGAAAACTTGAATCAGAGACTGAAACAGCTTAGATGGAGTGAGAGGGTGAAGATAGCCATTGGATTAGCAAAGGCACTGGAGTACCTCCACTCTCGATCCCCTCCGATCGTTCACAGAGATGTGAAATCATCAAACGTTTTGCTCTCTGAGAATTGCCAACCACAAGTAAGTTTAGTTTCAGTTTTCCGTTCTGTTTGTTTCTAAATTGTGTTTGAATAATTTTTTTTTTTTGGTGTGTTGACATAAACTAGTTTCTAGTTTTATGAAGTTAAATTTGGACCAACCCATGACATTGGATTTGTGTCCATAGTTGTCTGATTTTGGAGCGGCAATAGTGCAACAACAAACACAGCAAGTTTCAGGGTATACAAAGCCATTGCGCGTTGTAGGGACGTTCGGATACTTGGCACCAGAGTACATGATGTATGGCAGAGTTGATGAAAAAACAGATGTTTATTCTTTTGGGGTTGTGCTTCTTGAGCTCATCACTGGTAAAGAGGCTATTCATACCAACCAAACATCTACTCGCGAAAGCTTAGTACTCTGGGTATTGCAAGAACAGGGCATTGACTTAATTTATGGGTTAATTTCACTTTTATCACTCAAATTATTGGGCTATTTTTTTTTAATTTAATTTACTAAATTTATTAATTTCAGGCAAGTTCATTACTCAGCTGTGGACTCTGTGAACGCCTAATTGATCCATACCTGAAAGAAGACTATGACAAGGATGAGATGAAAACGATGATGATCGCAGCTCGCCTCTGCCTCTTGCATTCTTCTTCTAGAAGACCAACCATGAAAACAGTACACCATTTTCATTCTTTCAAGCTAATTATGCACACCTACAATGAAACTTCAAAGTAAAAGGTTCATAGTGTTGTTTGTATTTGGCAGATCCTGCATCTGTTTGAGGAGCCAGAGCACTGGCTAAAGATGCAGAGCAAGAGAGAGGAGCTCCTTAATGGAATTGAGATTGGTTCCAAAGCCGAAACAGGCATGCGTAGATACGATGATTCGGATTCTAATTGATCTTGTCTCAAGTTGAGATCTTGAGTTCGGAACTGAAGTTTCAGTCTGAGCAGTGAATGTTTGTCATTTTGGCATCATTGTAAACTAATGGTTTATATATTGTCTACCTATTATCTAATGTTACATCTAAGCTAAAATCCAACTAAATATTTTATCCGTTAATGGGTAAACAAAATTTAAACGTTTGATTTATAAAAATTGCTGAGGCGACACAATTCAGGAGTTCAGAGGTCTGGGTGTGTAAGCCACTTGAATGGCCTGCCAAGAAATTGAAAGTTTGGTGTGTTTGTAGTTAAAACAAGTACTAGTTTTATTGCATACATAGGATTATCTTCATTAGAGGAAAAATCCTCGTGTAAAGCTCCTGAAATTATATGTAACCATTTTATTGCTCTTTGTATTTAATTTGGTCTGCTAGCAAAAAAATGCATGAGACAAATATATGTTGAACAAGATGTCTCGTTTTATGATTTTTTTTAATAAAATCACGTTTGTAGTTTGGATTCTTTATTGAAACTCCACCATTTAGTATATTGAACCATTGTCTATGAAATATTTTGAACACTAAGAACTGAAAGGTATGGATTAATATAGAGTATGATACATACACCCCTTTTGGATCCTAGATGCATAAGTAGGATGGGAGAATCAAAGATGCAACTATGGTCAATGGCTGAAGAGTCAAGTTTACAGATTTTTAAAACGAATTTTTAAATGTGTTTAAATTGGATTTGTTCACCTTCTGAGTTTTAATCAAATTAATTACGAGCTGGGTTCAAGTAGTATGATTTCATGCAATGCATATAATTTGAATTGAGTAGTAAATTGTTCAAGTTTAATTTAATTTGAATAGTAAATTTGAGTTTTAATATTTGTTCAACTCATTAAACAAGTTGATCACAAACAAATTTTTAATGAATCGAATTTGAATCAAATTCGAAGGAAACAGAGGTTGGTGTATATTGAAAAATGTTATTGATGAGAGAAATAAAAAAAGAAAATGAAATGCAACTTGATTTTTTGTTTGGTTATAATAGAAACATATGAGAAAATAAAATAAGAGACAGAAATACAATTTCACTTTTTATCTTTTGGATTCACTTAAACTTGTTTTACGTTTTTATTTTCCAACTCAACTAAGGCCTTATTTGGCAACTACATATTTTAGTCAAAAAGTCATTACAAATTATCATATCACTCTTTCTACTTTTCTGAATATCTTTTCATAAAAAATCAAAAAATTACTAAAATAACTTGTTAGTTTAAAATTCGAATCTTATCAATTTATTATTATTATTTTTGGGTAAATTACATTGACACCCCCTGAGGTTTATGTTTATTACAGTTCCCCTCCTCACTTTTTGAAAATTACATTTTTCTCCCTGAGGTTTAAAGTTTCATTACAGATTCCCTCTTCAGCAATTTAAGTTTTTTAAATACCAATTTTGCCCTCATTGGGTAAATTACATTGACACCTCTCACATTTTAGAAATTACAATCCCCTCCCTAAGGTTTAAAGTAGCATTACCAATTGCCTCCTCGGTTAGTATTAGTTAGAAAAAAAAATTCATTGAAAAAAAATTATTTGAAAAAAAATTTTGTTAGTAAAGTTTTTAAATTTCTGTTTAAAAATCAACGTAAACTCATTTTTTGAATTTATGTTTTTTTCTCAAATTTACAAACTGAGACAATCATTTATAAACCTAAAAAATTATCAAACAAGTTTTTATGACATTTTTTTAAAATTTTTGTAAATATAAATTGAAAACTGAAAATGAAATAGTTACCAAACAGGCTTGATGGTAAAAATGTCGTAAAATTAACAAATAATTAAATAAGGAGTTAATTACCAAAAAGTTCTGTTTACATATTTGGTGGTAGTTTAGGTCCTATCAAAAAGTTTTTGAACCAATAAGTCCCATTTATAGGTAAAAAGACGTTTTGCCCACTGTGGTCCTTCCTCCACTGTGGTCCTTCCTCCCCTCCGTACATGATAGATAGAAAAGGGCCCCAACACACTAAAAACAAAAATGGCCACCACACTCCAGCTCAACACGTGTCACTATTCTATTGTTTCAACACCCAGTATCATGCAAAGTGGACTGTTGATCTTTCCCTCTCCCACTCCCACCACAACCCCCACCCCCACCATACAAAAATTACACACACACGCGCGCGCTCTCTCTCTCTCTCTCTCTCTTAAGTGTGCGCCATCAGAATTGGGTTCCTAAGGTTTGTTTGTTTGTTTCAAATTATAATTAATTAACCCTTTCTTCGTTCTTCCTTTCTATGGTTAATTCCATGATTCATAAAATCACCAACCCACAAAAGTCTCTGACTTTCTCCCCAATTTTCTTACACTAATCCCAAACTGAGAATGTTCTCAATTTCAAAATTGAGAATATTCTTAATTTTCAAATAGAGAATGATTTCAGTATATAATTATCAAAATTAAAAAAAGAGTTAATTACCAAAAAGTCCTGTTTACATATTTGGTGGTAGCTTAGGTCCTATCAAAAAGTTTTTGAACCAATAAGTCCCATTTATAGGTAAAAAGACGTTTTGTCCTTTAATTTCAAAACTGAGAATGTTCTCAATTTCAAAACTTGAGAATATTCTCAATTTTCAAACAGAGAATGATTTCAGTATATAATTATCAAAATTAAAAAAATTTGTTTGGCTTCTGAGAAAAGTATGAGATAGAAAAGAAAGATAATTTTGTGAATATTCTAAGAAATTTATAATTATCAATTTTGAGAAATTTCTTAATTTTTTCATGATTAAAATTGAGAATATTATAAACTGAGAAAGTTCTCAATTTTAAAAAAATCTCCCCCCCTCTCTCTCTCTTTGTGCAAAAACAGGCTTGCCTCACATTCTATCATGATCTGCACCTCTAGACACAGTAGGAATGCTAATTGCTCTCTCGAGCACTGGAATCGCCTCCTCAAACCTTCCCAAACTACAATAAATCGCCGCGACGACGTGCAAGCTCATCGCCAGATCCAAGCACTGGACGGCGAGCGATCGGCGATGTTGTTTTGGGGTTTATGGGTTCGGATCGGTCGGAATTGGTTCGGATCTGGTGGTTGTTTTCATCGTGAACTGCGATTTGCAGCGGCGGAGCTTCCGGTGGCGTTTTGACTGAAACTAGGCCCGGCATAGTTACTACTCAAGAAATGCAGAACCCAGATAAGATCAACCTATATATATATATATATATGTGGATAGAGAGAGAGAGAGAGAGAGAGAGAGAGAGAGAGAGAGAGAGAGAGAGTGTTATGGAGACGACATTAAGAGGGGCGACTAAGCTAAAGATTAGAACTTGCCACCATTCTCAACTGTCAATAATGGTGTGTTTGTGTGAGGTGAGAGAACCGTGAGGTGTGCGTTATTACTGTTGTGGTTAGCTTCAGAGAGAGGAAGAAATGTGAGAGAGAGAGAGAGAGAGAGAGAGAGAGAGAAGGGAGGGGGTTTGGATGGGTAAATTGGTCTATTAAAAATTAATAGGACTTGAAGGAGCAAATAATTTTATCTAGGACTTAATGGAGTATAAATTCACAAAATGGGACTTGTATGTAAATGCCCCATAAATAAGTTACCAACGTAAGAAATGACTTATTAAAAGATTTTAGGCTGTGTATGGTTTGATTTTTAGAATTTTTTTTTTAAAATTAAAATTTAATTTGGTTAAGAAATAAAAAATAAAAAATAATTATCATTTAAGGGTAAGAAATAATTATCATTTTAACTTTTGGGTAGGTTATATACATACGTATGGGTAGGGCCGGCCTTGGGCTAAGGCCATTGAGGCCTGTGCCTAGAGCCCCAAAAATTAGGCCCAAAAAAAGGCCCCCAAATTCATTATTTTATACTATATCAAAAATTCAAAATGGCCCAAATTTGTTTAACTAATTTAGGCCATTTTAAAATGCCTTAAAAGTTTTATTTGGCCTAATTGATAAAAGGCAGAGTTAAAAAATATTTATAAGTGTTAGTTGTTAGCTCAATTAAAAAAATAAAATATAAAATATATGTATATGTCTGTGAGCCTATTTTTCTTTCTTCTATTTTTATGGCCCAATTATGTGTTTTTTAGTGATTTTTAAATATTTTACGCAATTTTATTTATTTATTTTGTAGATACATCTAATTTAGATATACTTAAAAACTATAATATTTGTGCTTTTTTTAAATAAAAAAAAACAAAAAAAAGTTGCCAAATACAAAAAATATAAAAAAAAAACGAATTGCAAACTCAAATAATTATTTGTCAAAATTCTAAACCAAACAGGGTGATTTTTATTTTTATTTTTATGAATATCTAAAAGGCCGAGAAAAATTATTTCGCCTTAGGCTCCCAAAAACTCAGAGCCGGCCTTGCGTATGGCCGTTTCAATTAATTTGTAAAAAATTATTTCTAACCACTCGGAAGTTAAAAATTATATAAAAATGATAATTACTTTTTATTTTTTATTTCTTAACCAAATTAATTTTTAATTTTTAATTTTTTTTCTTCTAAAGATCAAACTATATATAGCTTAAAAATCTTTTGATAAGTCATTTCTTACGTTAGTAACTTATTTAATTATTTATTAATTTTACGACATTTTTACCATCAAGCCTATTTGGTAATCATTTCGTTTTCAATTTTCAATTTATATTTACAAAAATTTAAAAAACTGTCATAAAAACTTGTTTGATAATTTTTTTAGTTTATAAATGGTTATCTCAGTTTGTAAATTTGAGGAAAAAACGTAAATTCAAAAAGGAGCTTATGTTGGTTTTTAAACAGAAATTTTAAAACTTTACTAACAAAATTTTTTTTCAATTAATTTTTTTTTCAAATCAATTTTTTTTTCAATGAATTTTTTTTTTCCAACTAATACTAACCGAAGGGGCAATTGGTAATACTATTTTAAACCTTAGGGAGGAGATTGTAATTTCTAAAATATGAGGGATGTCAATGTAATTTATCCAATGAGGGCAAAATTGATATTTAAAAAAATTAAATTGCTGAAGGGAAAAATCTGTAATGAAACTTTAAACCTCAAGAGAGAGATGTAATTTCCAAAAAAGTGAAGAAAAAATTGTAATAAACATAAATCTCAGAGAGTATCAATGTAATTTACCCTTATTTTTTCTTTCTTCTTTCTCTTTCTCTTTCTCTTCCTTCGTTGTTGATATCTTCCAATCAAACATAAACCAAGGGTCTTTAACATCCCTTATTTTACTATATTTTATTTTTTAATTTTTTTTAATCTTTTTTAAGTCACATTATATCTCTATTTTTTATTTATTTATTTATAAAATATTAGAAAATATATTTATTAAATTATCTCAAGAAAAATGCTTTATACCTCCACTGGGGGTCGACCCCCAGTGAGGTAGAGGTCCATGATTGGTAGAAAAAAACTATTTTTTTTTTTTTTTTTTTTTTGGGGCTGTCAGCCAGTGGGGGCGCGCCACCTCATTGGGGGTGCGACCTCCACTGGGGGTATAAATCAGTGTTCTTATCTCAAAGAAAAATGTTTGGGAGCACTAATTAGTGCTCCCACTAATTAGGTGGCAATGAGTCCTGCTAGAAATGATGTGATGTTTTGGTCTTAAAGTTGTATTTTTTTTTTTTCTATTTTTTTAATGCATTAATGCTATTAGTGGTAATGTTTTTAGTGGGATGAATCATTGTTGTATCTCAAATACATATAGTTATGGTAAATATTTTTGTGGGTGAGGCAAAACCAGCGTATGGGAAAGTGACAACACAATGATGAATCATAGATGGATGATGTTCCTTATCCCAAACAATCTTTCTTGGATTACACACATACTGACACAACCATGACCAACCATCAAACCCAATCCCTCCAAATCCAATTGCACCCACCACACACCATCAATCCCTCACTGTACCCACTTCTCAAATGGACGCTCTCTTCGTTAACCCCTCTCTCTCTCGCCTCAAAATCTCCCCCAATCTCCGCCCCCCCGCCTCCGCCGCCCCACTTTCTCCCTCCTCCCTCCGCCTCCTCCGCCACCCCCACCCCTTCACCCTCCGAGTCTCCGCCCAGCAACCACCGCAATTCCAAGAACCACATCTCACATACGAAAGCTTCGACGAAGATGAATCCTACGGCGAAGTCAACAAGATCATCGGAAGCAGAGCACTTGAAGGCGGCAAGGGCATGGAGTACCTAATCGAGTGGAAAGACGATCATGCCCCTACCTGGGTCCCATCAAACTACATCGCCTCTGATGTAGTCGCGGAGTACGAAACCCCCTGGTGGAACGCCGCCAAGAAAGCCGACGACTCGGCTCTCAAACACCTCATCAGCTCCGACGATGGAAGAGACATCGATGCCGTTGATCAGGACGGCCGGACGGCTCTCCTCTTCGTCGCCGGCTTAGGGTCAGAGCCGTGCGTCCGGGTATTAGCCGAAGCCGGCGCAAATGTTAACCACCGGGATAACGGCGGCGGCTTGACGGCGCTTCACATGGCGGCTGGGTACGTCAGACCCGGTGTAGCGAAGCTGTTGGTGGAACTGGGTGCGGATCCCGAGGCGGAGGATGAGAGAGGACGTACGCCGTTGGATTTGGCGCGAGAAGTACTGAAAGCGACTCCGAAGGGGAACCCAATGCAATTTGCGAGAAGATTGGGGCTTGAGAATGTAATTAAGGTTTTAGAGGAGGCAATATTCGAGTACGCGGAGGTGCAGGAAATAATGGAGAAGAGAGGGAAAGGTAATCAAGTTGAATACTTGGTGAAGTGGAAGGACGGTGCAGATAACGAGTGGGTCAAAGCGGGGTTGATCGGAGAGGATTTGGTGAGGAACTTTGAGGAAGGGCTGGAATATGCTGTGGCGGAGTGTTTGGTGGGAAGGAGGGAAGGGGATGGAGGGAGGAGAGAGTATCTGGTGAAATGGACGGATAAAGAGGAGGCCACGTGGGAGCCTGAGGAGAATGTTGATCCTGATTTGATCAAGGACTTTGAGGAAGGCCCCACGGCCCATAAGGACGTGGAGGCCCAATTAAGTGGTGGGTCGTGAATGAATGTTATTTTACAAGTAGCATTTTTTGGTTGTGGGTTTCATCTAATGGGCCTATTGTTTTGTTGTCATTATTAAAATGGATTACTTTTTTTTGGTGATGCAAAAATTTCATTAAAATAGTTTGGAGGGTTAAGATCGAATAGGGACATCTATTGTTGTTGAGATTATAATGTAGTAAAACATTAATATAAATTATTATTGTTACACTAATCTCGTGGACATTTCAGTTGATATTTTTGTCCGAATCAACCTAAATTGATCTGTACCTACCCCCAACATTTATTAAAGTAACATATTTTTTAGTGATCTTATGTTACACATTTCATTAGATGTTCAATTTACCTTTTTAAAGTAAAAATTTAACCAAATTATTTTACTTATTTGTTTTTCTAATTAGTTAACTAATCATTTAATGCCCCTATTTCTCATTTCCCTTGATTACTTTACTTTACTTCTTCAACCCCATTGACATGTTTGACAATGAATCATGGAAGGGGGTGGCTTGAACACTCACGTTCGGCATCAATGAGGGTGTTTTTTTGTTGTTAAGAAAAATAGACCGTCTTTGTCATATGAAATGTAAATACAGTTTTAAGTAAAAATAGGATGACAATTCAAATTTCAATATGAAAAATTTATATTGTTTTTTTTATTTTTTTTTATTTTCTTAAAATTGTAGATTATATATCGAGAGTTACATTTTCATGTTCTAATTAAATACTTTTCATTTTTATTTTTAATTTTTTTGTTAAGGAAAAGATTATTTGCTTTATTAAACATATGCGATCACGATCTTTCTTGTTAGTTTTCAACAAGTGTGAACTATCTTTTAGAGCTTCTACTACTATTAACTATTTAACTATTAATATATATATATATATATATACTAAAACACCAATTCGGATTTGTTTGGGAAGATGGGTTGGGGCTAAAATAGTTATATAAGATAAAATAGGCTATTTTAGTTCAATATGACAAAACATTACATCCAATCCATAATTATTACATTCTTTCTCTCACAAAAAAAATTAAAAAAACTAAAAAATCCTTCCCAAACGAAACTTTTTAACCCCAAACTAAAGTAGTTTAAAAATCAAAAAATTAAAAAGCCAATCCACTACCCAAACCTTGGTTTGTTTGCTAAAATACCAACACAAAACATTAAATCTCGTTATTACATTTTTTTTATATATAAATTTACTAGCATATCATCCGTGCTATGCACGAAATTGAATTTAAAAAAAACTATTTATAGTTATGTCAAACATATTTTTAAATTGTTAGTATAAAATACATGTAATTTTAAAAGAAAATGTTGACGTTGCATAATTAAAGTAATAAAAATAAGAATGTATTATATTTGTTCGAAATTCACTGAACAAATAAAATGAAGTATAACTAAAATCTAAATTTTTGTGGGCCTTTCATCAATATTCCTGCATTGTTAACATGATAATTAGTGTTATAATTAATGAACAACACATATATTATGTATTTATAAAATGTTATACTTGCATATTCTATATATATATATATATATATTTTTACCTTCTGAAAAGTATAGACATTCTTCAGACCAATCTATATTTAAAACAAAGGTCACGCACGGTGCACAATCTAGTTGACGTGGCACTGTTGGTATAGGTATGATAAATGCATAGGCACGGTCTTGGCATGACGAAATATAATCTTTAATCATTCTAACATCATTATCCTATAAAATTTTAGAATTATAACTTTGTGTTTGAAAGTGTAATAATAAGTTATTTATAATAAATTTTATAATTTCCTACCTTTGATCTCATATTCTTCAAATATGATGGTTGATATCGCAAAATAAACTCTGCCCGTTTATCTTAAACAGTGAGATTTATTAAACCTGTATTGCATTTGACCACAATGTTAACATTGTATCTAATCAAGAAAAAAAAAAGACACCTGTTAAAAGGAAATATTGTACCCAATAAAAAATTAAAACACTTGTTAAGTTTAAATTATTATTATAAATAACAATTATTTACTGAAAGAAAATTACCTCGCTATAATATCAATATCATCATGTAGGCAATGACGACAAATAATGTGACCCTAATGATATTCAACTTTTTGATAACAGCTTTTGCACAAATCAATCCAAAGGTTGTCAACATCAATTTGTTCGATGTACCCAAATATTCGAAAATATGAAACCTACAAAATATTTGAAAAAACATAAATTAATCTCTCTATAAACAAATTTATATACATATCGTTTAACTTTCATTAATTGGGATGATAACAGTTCTTATCTTTGGCATGGGTGCAAAATCACGTATTCGAATTTTTTTGGCATTTGATATTACCAATGACTGTGAAATTGAGAATCTATAGCGGTCCCGGGTTTACCCCTTGCTGTATAGCGATCCGGACATGTGTCCGTGGATGTTGATAGTTGAGTATTGTCTTGTTTACATCCTTTCTTGTTTTGTACTTGAGTTATAGGATGTGTTGGGCAGGTTTGTTACAGGTTGGTTGAGCTTAGGAACCAAGTCTAGTTGCCCAGGTTTTGGCTGGTCCGCTCGAGCGGAGATGTTTACGCTCGAGCGGAGAGGTTGTTGTTGCTCGTACGCTCGAGCGGGGATTTTGGCGCTCGAGCGGAGAATGCACTCACCCAGTATTTCGTGCACCTGCAAAACTTCTGCAAGTGTGGTTTCTACGCTCGAGCGGGTTTGGTGCGCTCGAGCTGGTTGCGCTCGAGCGTGGATGTTGCGCTCGAGCGGACAGTGTGTTTTTGGTGAGAGTTCTGGGAGGGGGAGACCTGCGCTCGAGCGGGCTGGAATCTACGCTCGAGCGGACGAACTTTGTGTCTGTGTCTTGGCGCTCGAGCGGACAATGTTGCGCTCGAGCGGACCATGTTTTGTGTGTCTTTACGCTCGAGCGGAGTGTCTTACGCTCGAGCGGACCTGTCGTATAACTGAGTGGGACTGGGCATTTTAAATCACTTTTTGACTTATCTTCTCTTTCTTACTTTATCAAAACGCCATTTTCAGAGCTTCTCACTCAAAAACCTTAACTTCTCTCTAAGTATTGATCTAGCTAGGGTGTTTTGCTCACCTTTGGTCTTCACAAATAGGGTGTTGATCGTCGAGGGTGTCTTTTTGATCCGAATAGTTTGGTGTTTGGAGCATTTTGGTTTTGGGTCCTTCTCCTTTGGAGCTCATCTTTTGAGGTAGGGATATCCTACTCCTCTTTATGAGTTTTGTCTTTAAATTTTAGCATTTTGATATGTTGGAAGTTGTTGTGTAATTTTGGGAAACTTTGGGCCATTGTGTAATTTTACAAAAGTTGGGGGTTTTCATCTATGATAAACCTAGAAGCATGTTTGGTATAGAAACATGGAATTAATGTTGGAACATTAAGGAAATTGGAACCTAAGGGTTGTGATGTTAATTATGGAGAATGCCCTAATTACATTGATTAATTAATTTGGATAATTAATTGTATTGATTTCTGATGCGTATAATTGTTGTTTATATGCATTGTGTTGTGTTAGAGAAGATAGGGGATGTACTCCACGGTTTAGGGGAAGATAGGGGATGGACCTCTAAACCGGATGTTGTTGGGAGGAGATAGGGGATGAACTCCGTAGATAGAGCTGGTATGCTTATCTAGAAGTGTATTGATAGAGCGTATATGCTTGTCTTTGGAAGTATTGATGAAGTGAAAAGTGTTGGCATGAGTGTTTGTCTCATGTGAGATGTTTGGCCAGGTTCTGAGCCAAGGTTATGAAATGGCAAGTAAAAGGAATGAAAACGGAAACGAAAGGAAATATAGACTTAAATGTCTTGGAATTGTATTATGTTATGAATGGATGTAAAAGTGTTGATCATCTATCAACTGTTAATCTTTTAGTCATTGTTCATAATTGGTTTAGTATATTTCTACTGGGCTGTGGCTCACCCTATATGGGAACATCATTTTCAGGTACAGGTAGCATGCCACCTCCAAGGACTTAGTTGGGAGGCTAGTGGCGGACAGGCTTTTTGATTGTCTTTCCTTTTGTTGTATTACATGTAAACTCAAGCCAAGGGCTTTATGTGTAAATGAGTTAGCACTCTACTTTTGTGTAACCAAGTGTTAACTTGGAAAGCTGTAAGCCCTTAGGGCATTTGCTTTTGTTGTTAACATGTGATACTCTTTGTAATAAGACTCTGGTGAATGGAAAGATGTGGACTTTTTATATATCATAGCATGTCTATATTGTTGGGATTAATGTTATTATTTTGAGGGCGTTACAGAATCCATTTTTTTAATTCTAAGATACCAACTTTTGTGATATAGGATTCATAGCAAGCCTAAATAAACATGTATATATATATATATAAAATTGTGAGAATTATATTGTCATATATAATTGGTTAATATTATACAGTCAGAACATATCATACTCGAATATGATTCGTATAACGGAATAAATGATTAATATATAACTTGCTGTATTTGCATTTAGCGAGACATGAACCTAGAAGTTAAGAAATGATAATTTATTAACATCCATATTTGTACATGCATGTAGATATAATAAAAGTGAATAAAAAGTAATCTTACCATGATAATCTTTAACTGTTAATCTAGTGGCAAACAAAATATTATCATTCTCTAGAGTATGATATAGTTGCATGCCATCAGTTGTTGCAAACGCATCCCATAGAGTTAATCTTACTAATGTGAAACTGTTTTTACAATTAAAAAAAAAGTTGAGATTAGGAAAAATAATATAATTCGTAGAGTATTTCAAATTTGGTAAAGACACAGAAATATGTTATGGTATCATACCTTGTATCAAGTAATAGAATTTCTCTCTTGTAATTATCACAATTTGCAATACATTGACATTCAGTTACACTAACAACCAAGCCAATCACATCTGCATATTTTAGCATTGACATGTTTATTGTTTTGATAGTTTAAGGCTCTGTTTGGTTGTGAATTGAAAATGTAATTCTACAGGTGTATTTCAGTATGATGTTTGGTTGAGTGTTTGGAATCAATTTTCAAAATCTCTGCCGAGAGCTCTGTGCATCAGCAGCATTTTTTGTGATTTTTTTGCCTTAGGGACATCCACCCGGATGTCCATGGGGTCTTCCGCCCGGACATCCCTAGGGACATCCACCCGGATGTCCTCTGCTGTACATATTTATTTATTTATTTTTATTTTATTTTATTTATTTATTTATTTTTTGCAATTCATTTATATAATCGGGAAAAATATTTTCTGAAAAATTTTAAATTTTTTATGTGCTTTAAAATAATTTTGAATTGTATGTTTAGTTATGAGTTGTAAATTTTTGTATCACATATCAAATGTCACATCAACAATTCCCCACTCAAATCAAACCTCTTTTCCAAAACTATTTTCAAAACTCTTTACCAAACAAATTTTCTACACTCAAATCATAATTCTACAACACACAAACTCAAAATACAATTCATACTCTCAAATCACATTTACAAAACACAACCAAACGCAGGCTAAATTTTTGTATTGGTAATAAACAATGTAAGTATATAATCTAGATAAGTATCATTTGGTAAAAGTAACGTACCTATTAATTGAATATCTTGATGAAGAAATTGGCCAATGTCTGATAATTTCTTAATGAAATACCATTGAAGTGGTATATTATTATCATGATCAAGTATGTACGCAATTGTTGTATCATTAGTAAAAGACATCTTATAATAATACTAGTGAATGCCTGTGCCTGAAGGCACGGTGTAAATAATGTTGATATCACATACGTTACAAACATTAATTAAAATAAATCAATTCAAAATGATAACAATTTCACTAATACAGAAAATTGCATAAATTAATTCAAAATGACAGCAATTTCATTGCAATATAAAACTTCACACATAAGTCCAAATAACAAATTATAGTTTTGGCAAACTTCATAATTAAAGTTTAATGTATAGTGAGTTAGAATGGGGCAACCTTCATAAGCAAAGATAACACATGTATAGTGAGTTAGAATGAGGCAACCTTCAATAAAAGAATGTGTCTAAATTAGTATTATAATTGAGTACCATTTTCGCTTAATCAAATTTCAAAGCTTCAAGAAATGGTGAATGAACATTTTGGTACAAAAAAGTAATCATTCTAGCTTTAAAAAAATAATAATAATAAAAATAAAAATAAAAATAAAAAGATCATCCAATTTAGAATGAAAGAGCCAACCATCAACACACGAAAACAATTTAGATAATACACGAAAACAAATGAAAATAAATAATTACATCTAATTTGGAATCCCATTACAGTCATACTCATGACAAAAAGCATTGCCCAATTAATTATTATACAACAATTTACTCAAAATTTTCCCTATCATTGTGTTTCTTCAATATACCCATCACAGCAAAAGAATGCGTAATGAGAAACCCAATAAAAAAATGTAAATGCAAAGATGTTATCTTCTGCAATATCATGGACAACTGCCACTTTTATACACCTGAAATTTGAAGAAAAAACAAATTTAAAAGTCAAAGGCAAAATATATCACTCTAATCGAGTGTCAATGATTCAATAAACAAAACAATTACATGAGATTGAATAATTTAGGTTGGTGATGGGAAGAGATTGTATGTATGTGTAATAAATTTCTATATTACAATTTATTAGGTAGTGCCTAATGAACAATTAGAAGGCTTAACCATAAAGTGAAAATTACCACCACCTCAATAAGATAAAAAATTGGAATGATTGAAGAGATTGTACTTGAGTGCTCAAAGTTGTGATTTAAAACATTTCCAACAAAAACCATGCACGTTGTGTAAAAAAAACTTGAATGTGACTTTTTTTTTTTAAACTTGGAGTGCCATAGGCACGGGTGGTTCTTTTACGATGAAATGTGTTTCTTTTACGATAAAATCATGAAACTGTCCTATTTATACTCAAAAGGCAGTATAAGTTGATTTTACTATTACCCAATACTATCAAATCAACTTAATTGAATAAATCTAACAAAGACATGAGTTATTACACATTGTTTTCCCATACATTCTATTAGTTTCTTTAGACCAAGAATCAAACCATCTAATTCAAGCAATCAATCAAAACTACACACAATAATATAAAATTCTAAACCTGCCAATCAATAATACCAAGAACAAAAAGAGATTAGATTCCACAATAAACGTAGTTAAATCATTAAACTATAAAAAAATAGAATTTGAAAGTAGACTAACAAATATAAAGGTTCTCTGTTAAACCAACCGATAATGATGAAATTATAAACAACCAATTAGAGGATTCTATGTAAATAAGAAGACTTTTGTTAATGAGATTAATCAAAGATTGAACAGGATGATACTACAAATCCAAATAATTAAGTTATGAAATTCAAAACCAATTAACTGAAGAAAGAAAAAAAAAAAATCTAATATCTATCATTAATACAAAGAAGCCATGAATTTGAAATCTTGGTAAATAAAAACTCTGACTCAACTTTTGTAAGTCTAAAACAAATTCACCCATGAATTTACCTTTTATATCAATAACTCATGCCAATTAAACAATATCAATAACTCAATAAATCAAAATTTTATAGATATTGAATTTATAATTGGTTTATTGAATTTATCTTCTTACTTATATTGGTAAAGTTTCAAATTCCATAGAAATTGAATACCTTTGTATCAATTAAACAAAACCAAAATTTCAATTGAGATACGGGGTGGGAGTGAGTAGGAATCATTCCATTATGAATCTTCAGCCTAAAACAAAATCTAAACACAGGTGGGTTGAACTGGTGGTGTATGATGAGATTACAAATGTACATTAAATATCGAGGGAAAAAAAATAAAGGTTGCACATTGTTTTCCTATGCATTTTGTTAGTTTCTTTAGACTAAGAAATCAATCAAAACCACACACATAATAATATAAAATTCTAAACCCGCCAATATCAATAATATAAAATTTAAGCTAAAGATACACTGTTTTATGTCAATATCAATAATCTGCCAATCAATACTATCAAGAACAAAAAGAGATTAGATTCCACAATAAACATAGTTAAATCATTACAATGAAAAAAAAATAGAATTTGAAAGTGGACTAACAAATAGAAGGCTTCTTTGTTAAACAAATTTAAAAAATTCAATTTAAATTACCATGCTTCATATACAAAATGATTCATATACCATGTTAATTTAAACTAACAAAATGCATAGGAAAACAATACTTCACACACAAACACAATGTTTCATATTCAAATTACTATAAATGTAAATAAAGCAATTAAATTGGAAGTGATTTTCTGTTTTGAAGCACTCTTACTACAATTAAAAGCTTCTTAGATACAAAAACAATGCTTCTAAACTAAAACAAAAAAATAAATATATCCAAAAGAATCACCAAAATATATCTTTTAGAAATGAAGGAGCACCAAATCCAAAATCAGTAAGAGCACTTCTCAAAATAAATCACCAAAATATATCTTTTATAAAAAGTATAAGAACATTACCCCAAAACAAAACCCATTGCTCACATCCTCTACACCACAACTCATCATTATGCAAATCACCACTGAATAATGTGCCATATAAAGATTAAGTAAATACAAAAGTATTTAATAAATACCAAAAATATTTTATTTTCAGCTTAATGTTAACAGTTAGGTTAACCTTTCACATTAACCCATATAATGTTAACAATCCTTAACCTATTTGAGTAACCTGGGAAAAAAAAAATATGGGTGTTAACATGAAACCAATTTTTTCCTCAACCCCCATTTGATTTGATAGAGAGTGAGAGCATTGTTGTTGATGGTGGGGATGATGGGATGAAAAAAAAAAAAAACAAAAAAACAAATTATCCAAATTTGTAGGGAAAAGATAAGTTAATTATTGATTCTATTCACAGATAAATTCAGCACTGACAAAGTATCCTAATTTCTTAAATTTTGGGCTAAGATCCAAGTACCGAAAAATGGAATGCTCTAATGAATTTTAAAGAGAGAAGTTGAACCTCATGAGGAATGAACAAATAGTCATATTGAAGTTGTGTATGTGTGTGTGTGTGTGTATATGAGAGAGAGAGAGAGAGAGAGAGAGAGAGAGAGAGAGAGAGAGCTAACCTATTGAGCATTAAGAAACAGATGATTTGTTGCCGCGATGTTGTCTATTTGGACCCACCGATCTAGCGAGGCTAGCACCCAACAGACCCACCCATGTAAGGATAACCTGTGGCTGAAGGCACAGCGAACAAATTTTTTTTGATACCACACGTGCTACGAAATTCAATTATAATGAATCAATTCAAAATTATAGTCACTCCAATTTAAAACTAAAAAAAATAACTAATAAATTTCAAATCTTTTATTTCCTAATGAATTTATCATGAATGTAAGCTTCCCACCTCATTCACATAATTGGGGTGGTGCCTTCGAGAGTTCCCACCTCATTCTCTAACATAATTTCAAAATTAGCCATGTTTAACGAATAGTTCAAGTCAGTCTAATAAAACATCAAATATTAATAGGAATAGTTCAAATCCTTCCAACTTTTTCACAGTTTCAACTAACTACTTATAAATAAATGAATTAAAACTAACCCAAGTTACTTTGAAGACTAACCTTATTGTTGATACCAGAATATCATGGATGATACAACAAATCCAATCTACTTTCACAACCAGCTGTGTTGGAATGTCAGAGGTCCTGAAAAGATAAATGAATACAGAAACAAATCATGAAAATAGTGCATCAAAATACATGGGTCTTTCTTAATCAAAAAACATAAAATCCATAACCATGATCAAATAGGGAGGGGGGAACTACAGTTAAGTATCTAAAAATTAAGAGACAACAATACTATAACATCCTCCTCCTTCAACCCACTAAAAAAGAATACAAATGATGAAGAAGTATCTAACATCCTACACAATAGGCACTACATTTACGCAAAAATCCATGTCAAGCATATGTGACTTCCACCAAAATATGCAAAGATACTAAATTAAATTGTTACAATTAAATGTAGTGAATTTTCAAGAGCACTTTACATTCCACACTAAATAACCATCCATAAGGTCCAATATTTTACATTGATAAGAGACTTTACAAAAATAGCAGTAGGAAGCTTTACAAAAGTGGTTGACATCAAGGATATACTTTACAAAATATTTGTCGACTTTGCAAAATGTATGCCATATAATGTCTTCAAACTCATCTATGTACTTGGACACGTTCAAACTTGTTCTCCATCACATTTTGAAATGACCATGTATCAACTTCTGTGTACTTTTTCCAGTGAGGAGCATGCACAATAATCTAATGTTTAAAAAACAATAACATTAGCATATTAAAACAATACGAAAAATAGCTATTGAAATAATATGGAGAAAGGATACCTTGTTACAATTCCATCGGAGTAATATAGTCTTATTTATCCTCTTCAGCTCCATAGCTCTTTCACCCCAATCCTACGAAAGTTTGACTTGATCATAATTTAAACAAAATTTTAATTAAAATACCCTTTAAATTTATTTCCTTCTTCATCATTTGTATTCTTTTTTAAACTTTAGTTACTTCCCTCTTCAAATTGGAAAATTTTATATATCTTTGTAAAAAATCCTCTATAATTTTTTTCTAGTGTATTGTTTTTTAAGGATGCATAATTTAGTTTGGAAAGATCCTTTATAATTTTTTCTAGTGTATTGTTTTTTAAGGATGCATAATTAGTAATATTAAGGATTAAAAGCACTATGCCCATCTTCACAAACTTTACAGTAAAAAAAAATTACACATAGATTATGCATGCTTCAAAATATCACATTCCCCCATGATTTTCATTACACATGCTCCAAAACAAACTTGAAAAGAATCATAGCACCTGTGTATTTTTTATTCCCTTTCTTGGGTAGTTTTCCTTTCTTTTTCCTTTAAGCTTCTCATTTTCCTTTACCCTTACCTTTTCCTTTGCCTTTTAAAAAATAAGCAAAAATTATTAAGGAAAAATATGAGAAGCAAATAAATTTGATTAGTGGGCTTACCCCACAAACACAGAGAAAACTGAATACCAATGGCATTTCTGTTTAATCAATTTGATTATGGATCACAACACTGACATTTTTGTATTGAAGAAACTAAATCTGTGTATATATAGAAATGCATTTGAAAGGTAAAAGAGAAATTATATTAAGAAATGTAGATTAAATAAAAGAAATTAGTATAGAGATCTAATATTACTGTTTCCTCCAACATATCATATACCTGTAAAAAATAATACAAAAGCATTTGATTATGAGAAAAATCTTAAATAATATGTAAGAAATTAAGCCTTGATTAATAAAATATAAACTAAACATGAATGTTGTCCATGATTTAAATTAAAATGAACTCCAAGGTTGTTGAAGAGGTTGTTGAAGATCTATAGTGAAGAAATAACTCATTTAATAGTGCTATAAATAGATTGAGTTTAAATACCAATGGGATGTACAATGATTGTTTGATTATTTAATTGCGCCATAATTTAAGTACAACAGGCTATTTTTTTCTCTCTATAATTCTAATTTCTAGCAATCAAATAAAAACAAAAGATCACAGAACACTACTTTACATGTTAAAAAAGGAAATCCAATTCACACATTTATCAAAATGACCCAAATCATTTATCAGAACACTAATTATATTTGAAACACTTCAATCTCATTTATGCTTTATTTGGTTCACTAAAATGGTTATTCCTTACATTTCCCTATGGAATAATCATTCCCTTATAATGGTTAATGATGACTCCCATTGCAATGAATTTTTAATTATTCTTTTAGTCAACCAAACATGAGAAGTGTAAGGAATCTTTACACTTTATTACAGTAAACCAAACACTACCTTAGAGTTTAATGTGACATTTTATTCCAGAAGATTACAACATGGGGAAAAGGAAAACAGGGAAAGAAGCTCAATCAAACTGTCAAATAAATAGAATGGAAAAACAACCTTTTTCCTTCCTCTAATCAATCATCAATTTGAAGATACTGCAAGTTGAAATTCCAAGCTAATCTAAATATGCAAAATTCCTTTCAATCCAGTACACCACCTCTATGGTAGTGATGTTGTACAAACAATTGGTCATTCGATGAGTTTTGGTCCAAAGTCTACCCTTTTTGGCACTAATTTTTTTGGCCAAGCACATCTTGTAAGAGAGAGGTTACATTGCAAGAAAAAAATATTGACGTAGAAAGAAGCAAATCTATGTAGAACTAAGTTAGAAGTTAGAGTTAAAGACCCAAAATATAGGAGAAGCAAATCAATTTCTAGCAACAAATAAAGCATATTTTCATAAACTTCAATCCCATTCCATTTAGACTACAACTCTATAGTTTCTAAAAATATATATAAATATAAAAAATGGCTGGTGTAGATTATAGATATAAGTAGGACATTTCGCAAAGTGGCCAACCACTTTTAAGCAGAACATATCCCTAATTATTCCCCCCCCCCAAAAAAAAAAAAAAAAAAAAGAAGAAGAAAAAAAAAAGAGCCCATTATTGACAAAAGTTATAAAGTTAATTCATATACCATGAATAAAATATATCATTGAAGGAATTAATAAAAAATCACATAGATATGCAAATGCCAAACTAATAACCTACCAATCATTTTTCGCCATCAAATTTTACTAAAATTAAACAATTTATCAAAATGAGTTGTGTTTCCAACTGAAACTATCAATAAAACACATCAATCACTTACTACTTTGCTTCGTAGAATCTATTTATTAAAATTAACAACTAATAAAAGATTTGCAAATCTACACAGTTTGAAAATAATAATTTGACTCCAAACATTAAATAAAAATAATGAATCAGAAGACAATATTAATGAATCTTACCATTTTTCTTAGAAATTAATAAATCCTAAAATTTTTAGATATGCCACATTACCCCAACCTTGCAAAAGGTGCAAATGAGTAGAAACATATGTAGTAGTAAAGTCAACAAACAAAAAATATATGTATTTCATAAAGTCAAGCTCTATACAACCAACAAATAATTTCATCAAAAATAATTCATCCACCAGGTGGTCGACCGCTAAAACATCTCCAAGATATAACTAAGCTAACCTTTTTTTGACAAAAGATAGACATGAGAAAGAAATATTTCAATGCACATAAGAAAATATTATAAGAATTGAATTATTAACCTTAAAAAGATCTAAGAATTGTCTTTCCAAGATTTTTTCATTTTTGGAAGGAGAAAAAAAAAAAAAGAGGAGGAAAAGATAAAATTTGAACCGTTGGATTAGCATATAAAATCTTAGCCTATGATTCAATTTAATGGTCCACATTTTGACACGTAAGACAAAAGTCCCATCAAATTCATCAAGTCAAACTCAACCAAGTAAAACCCAATCTCACAATTTCAAAAGCTATGAAATTATCCTCTATTTTTTTCAATAATCAAACAGCCAAAAAAGCCAAAAAAAAGAAAAAAGAAAAAAGAAAAAAAAAAGTATTCACAAAAAAAAATCCTCAAGCCAGCATATCATTATCATACACATATTAAACACAAACTTCAATCTCAAATATTTCTTTCTCTATAAATCTCCTATTTACACTGTTGTTTCTGAAATTATATAGAATTCACAATGTTATTTTCTTTTCTTGAATGGGTGATCTTTTTAGATTTATGTATTAGGAACCAATGGATATTTCATTAATATTTTTGTGTCATCAACTACTATGCCCACAAGTGCATGCTTAATTGCGATTGCATACATGAGAGACACAGAGAGAGAGAGAGAGAGACAGAGAGAGAGAGAGAGAGAGAGAGAGAGAGAGGCTTATTTGGTCAATAATGAAGATTTTAACTGGTGTTGGGTTAATGATGCTTGAATATAATCATCAGCATGTGATGATGACGCGGAGATGTTGGTGATTGCGATGGTATTCATTGGTGTGACAGTGGTTTGCAATGTCATTTAATTGAATTAATAGCTTGGAAAGAGTAGAGCATAGAAAGGGCAACTAACAAAGGGAAGAAGGTTAGCAATGAAGTTAGTTATTACGCAACTAATAATTCTATTAAAGAAATATTTAGGCCAGTACAACTGTGTGAATCAATTCAGCATATGTAAATTGCTATTATTGAAAGCCACTCTAACAAAAATGGCCAGTTTACATAGTAGAAACTTTAGTTCAACAACGAATGCAGATCGCATAAAAAAGGGAAAAAAGGTTTGATAGTGGCACTAACAAAACAATTCTAAAATATAGTGTGTCTGGAGGTTCAAACAAATACCTGAAGCACACAGCATAAGAATAATGCAAATCATAATAAAAAGAGGCGAACTTACGATCACGATCTGCTTCCTCTATTATCTCTTGAATCTCCTTGTCAGTAAAGCTCTCGCCCAGCTCCTTTGCAATTCGTTGAATGTCTGTGGCAGATATTGTTCTCTATATTCAAACGACAAAAAAATAGTTAGTAAAAAAGAAGGACAAAATAAGGCAAGCATAATCATATTTTCACACATTTTTATAAGCTCTTCTTTAGTGTGGAATGCTTTCATAAGCTCTTCTTTATTTTCACACATCTTTGAAAAAAAAGAAGTTAGTAATGTGGAATGCTTTCATAAGCTCTTCTTTAGTGTCCCTTTCTCCAATCTTGGTTGTCATCATATGCACAAACTCATCAAAATCAATTGCACAACTACAACAATATAAATCTATATAAAATTATTTGAGATTGGTGTAGAACTTGAAACATGTTTAAGGAGGACATATCCTTAATTGACCAAACACTTTCTATACTGCCACCAAAGTGGATATCAGGTTGTCGATTGGCTCAAATTTATAGGTTGCCAAATAATAGAATCCATGATAGCAAAACAAAAGACATCCAAAAAAAGAGCAAAACAAAAGACATCCCAAAAAATTAGAGTAACAATTTTGAGCCAATTGACAACCTAAAAATTTGGACTCTTGGGCTTGCTAGAAATGAATTAATATTCAACCACAAACAACCAGTATGCAGCAAAATACAATCATGGACAGGGTATTTTGACTGTCGGAAGACTGTTGATGCAAAGAATGGCTTCTAGGTATTTTGACTGTTGGAAAAGTTTTGATACAAAAAATGGCTGCTGTTAACAAAAATACAATCTTTTGTTAAGCTCATACTAAGTTTTTGCTACAGCTCTTTTTTTGCTACAGCTCTTTCATGGCAGTTTGTAACAATTTGTAAACAAACTTTGCTTACATATGGTTTCATTGATAATTTTGTTTGTGATACATTGTTAACTTGATAAAAAAAAAAAAAGATAGAAATATTTTGTGATACATTGATAAAAAAAAAAAAAAGACAGAAATATTTTCAAACCCTTATAAACACAAAAACAAAAACTGTCTGACCCAAATATTTTCAAATATTTGTTTGACTAATCCCCAAAATATTTGTTTGATTAATCCCCAGAAACTAAGATAAGAGAAAACAACAAACTAAGATGAACAAAAAATAATGTTTTAAGGCACTAAGATGAACAAAGAAACTAAGATAATATCAAAAAATCTGACAACAAACTAAGGGTTTAAAATTGGTTTTGTTTCCTATGTTAAAACACAAACACAAACACAAACACAACCCTTTATTGGCAAAAAATTATCCGATTTGTAGATTAATATGAGAGAAAACAACAAAGAAAATAAATAAACAACATTTACCCTGTTTGTGGGTAAATGTCAGCACCAATTTACAAAACTCATCCATGTCATAATGGGTATAATTAACCACTAATAAGGACACATCTTTTTACTTGGCCAAGGAAGCTCTGTTTTTAACTACTATGGATGAGTTGTGTGTTACTGAGATAATAAGCATGAAAACAATAATAAGGACACATCAAAACACTAAATATTGGCCAAAGAATGTGCTCAGGCTTAACCATTCAACACATCCATGCATAACACTCCATTCAACAAAACTCATTTACAAAACATAATCCTAGTGAAAGATATAAAGGAAAGATACATGCCCTGTTTTTGGGAAAATGATAGCACCAATTTACAAAACTCATCCAGATTAAGTCATGGAAAAATCTGATTAAATGCTCAGATATGGACAATTTAAACTAAACAATTAGAACCCATCACCAAACTCAAGCAAGAACCAAAAATACATATTGAGTCCAAAATCTCTAAAACCCAATAAAAATCCTCAAAAAATCTCTAAAGTCCAAAATCTCTAAAACCCATGAACAATATTGTAACCCAAATCCAAGAGAGAAACCCACAAAAATATCATGGATTACAAATTTGTAAGTTGTAGTTTACCTCTGAATGGCTGCGATGTCGTCGCAAGAAGAGAGACACGAAACAGGAGGGCGAGAGAAGAGAGTCAGTGGTCGGTGGTCTTTACCTCTGAATGGCTGCAATGTCGTCGCAAGAGGAGAGAGGGGAAACAGGACAGCCAGAGAAAAGAGTCAATGGTGGGTGGTCGAGAGAAGAGAGGACAGCAAGAGGAGAGGAGAGGTGGTCGGTAGTCGGTGAGTGGCGGTGTCGTCGTGAGAGGAGAGGGAGAGAGAGAGAAGAACGTATGAAAGATGGAGGATTTCTCTGAAATGAGAAACGGGGAGGATTTGGGCATAGACGAAAGAGTAGATAGAAAGAGCATTTGGGGGGGAATTGATTCAGCCGTTCTGCACAATCCAAAGTGAATAACACATTTTCAAACTCTAACTTGTTTTCAAACTCAACCATTGGATTGAATCAATCTGAGGGTGCAGATTTTGACAAATACACAAAAGTCCCATCAAAAATAAAAAACCGAGCTTCCTTATTATATAGATATCATACATCCATAATCATATATAAAAATAAAAATAAAAGATTAATTTAACTCCTATCTATATTGGTTAAATTCGAAACATTAGCTAAAAAGTCAAAAATTAATACAAAAAACCAACCCATTCTTTTCTCAACCCACAAAAAATGTATGTTTCTTTTCTTCTTCTAATTTCCATTTTTTTTTTCTAAAAAAAAAAACACCCTCTGTTTCGTTATGTAAAATTAGAATTCTTTACTCAGGAAGACCCACTTCAGTCTTCGTTCCATAGAAAATCTTTTTATAAATCAAAAGCTTTTCAAAACCATAGAAAATCAACACCCATTTCCCATTAAAGAATCAAACCCATTTCATAAATCAAAACCATGTCAGAAATCAAACATTTCAAATTAATTTTATAAATGCAGAACTCAATGCATATAAATATCAGATTGGGATCAAACATATCAGATTGGGATCAAAATGCATATAAATAAAGCAGAACTCAATGGATACAAATGAAAGCACAATCAAAGTAAAGCAGAAATCACAGTACACATCAAAGGTCCAATAATTCAAACCTTGGTGCCAAAAGGTCCAACTGGATAATTCATCTCCAGAACATTCCTTCCCTAAATGAAAGAATTGGATTAAATTTAGATTCAATTCTCTCTCAAACTATCAAATGTATATGGTATTACACATACGTATCAGACACATGAATTGAACTGAATAAACAATAGGATACCTCGAGTTCGGCCTCAAGTTCTTCACGCTCATGACCTGTAGCAATTGGCATAACATCTACAACTCTCTTCTTCCCCTTCAGAATAATATCTGCCATCCATCAACAACTAAATGATATTTCGAATCCTTACTCTTCTTTTTTCATCAAATTCAATTGAAATCTTGGTTAAAAACTTAATTTGATAGGAGTACTCCAATCCTTACTATTTTTCTCTCTTTTTTTTTTTTCAGCAAATCTTTTTGAAAAATTCCAAACTTATCCTAAAATCAGCTTTAACCATTTTTAATAAAAGAAAACCATCTTCAATCCTTACTTTTTTACAAATTAAAACCATCTTAAAACCCATTTCAAAACCATCTTCAAAACCCATTTCAAAACCATCTTGAAAACCCATTTTAGATCAAGTAACCATAATCGTATCTATATATAAAAGAGTTGATTCAATATTTGGGATATCTGCATTCTCAATATTTGCATTGTCCCTAATCATATACAAGCAAATGTCATGTGGACTTGCAGTTCAATTTTCAAGTTTTGGCCCAAAAACATAAAATTGATACACTAATATGGAACCTCATAAATAAGTTGCCCACAGCAGAAGTTATTAAATGGGAAGACTTGCAACTTATTATGATTATACCACATGTAAACAGATACATATAATTGTTTTACATATTTGATAATACATTCCGATATGTATTAAAACTTCATAAAATGGATGCTTAAATTTGTTCACTAACATGCTCAGATTTAGTGCGCATTCATACACATTTATCAAAAGAAACACCACAAAAAAATGTCAATTCTGTTTATTACTATCAACATATCGATGGCTCCTACATTATTTTTAGGAATCAAACATATCGACGGCTTAAGCTTTCTTAAATTTTATTGAACTAAAAGAGATTTAAATGGGACTACAACCTAATAACCTACCAATCATTTTCCATGAATAAAATATCTCATTCAATGAATTAATAAAAAATCACATAGGTATGCAGACGCCAAACTAATAACCTACCAATCATTTTCCGCCACCAAATTTTACTAAAATTAAACAATTTATCAAAATGAATTGTGTTTCCAACGGAAACTACCAATAAAACACATCAATCACTTGGTACTTTGCTTCCAAGAATCTATTTATTAAAATTAACATATAATAAAAGATTTGCACATCTACAGAGTTTTAAAATAATAATTTGACTCCAAACATTAAATAAAAATAATGAATCGGTCTAATATGAGGACATTTTCAACTATTGGTAACACAATCTAACTCCGAACAACATGAAAAGAAAAAATTAATGAATCTTACCATTTTTCTTACAAATTAATAAATCCTAAAATTTTTAGATATGCCATATTACCCCAACCTAGCAAAAGGTGCAAATGAGTAGAAATTTATGTAGTAGTAAAGTCAACCAATATATACTTCTACACATAAAGTGGACAAATAGATAGAAAAGCAAACAAAAAATATATATAGAGACAATGTTTAAGTAAGAACACAAATCAAATTCTTACCACAATGTTTCGATATGAAAGGTCTTAAGGAAGTCCACAATGCTTCAGACACAATGTTTCTGTTAGGTCCCTTTATTGTCAAATCCGGGTACAAAACTTTGAGTTGTTAAAGTTGTAAATTTTCCTGTATTTTTGTATTTCCCGCTCGAGCGGGGTTTGTTGCGCTCAAGCGGCGTTTGTGGTATCTCAGTAGTTTAACAGGTCTGTAAAAGTACTGGGGTGTGTGATTTCGCGCTCGAGCGGGATCTCAAGCGCTCGAGGGGAACCCTGTGTTGTCACACGCATGTTTTGTTGAAGCCGCTCGAGCGGGCTGTGGAGCGCTCGAGCTGAGATCACGGACTCAGAATTTCTATTTATACCTGTTTAGGTTATTTTTAGGATTACTTTTCCTAGATCCTATTCAAGAGTCCTAGGGTTTTGTTTGAAGTTTTCTTCTGAGGTTTTGGTGAGTTTTTCTTGATGTTCTTGAGAGAGTTCTAAACTTATGCATTGAGATTCATACATCAAGAAGGTTGATACTTTGTATTCAAGAGAGTGCTCTTCGGTGAATTCCGAAGATTAAGACGTAGAGTTTCAAAAAGTGTTTGATTCTATACGTAGTCGTTAATTCGACAAGTGAAGTTGTGGGATCAACTTCAGGATCAGTTCCGTGACGAAGGCGTGGCGAAAGAGTTACAGAAGATTCGAAGACAAATTGACTGGGTTAGGTAATTTGTGTATTATCTTTGTAATCTTTCTTCCTTCAGTAGTGGATTGATTAGTGGCGGTTCGCCCGTGGTTTTTGATTACAATTGAAGGTTCTTCAATTGTGGTTTTTCCACGTAAAAAAACGTTTGTGTCGATTTATTGTTTATTCCGAAAAACAAACAATCTAAAATCACTCTCGTAAGTGCTTGTTGATTTTGGATTGAGTGTTTTGGATAATTGGGATTTGGAATATTTTAATCTTGATCTAATCACAAATCACTTAGGATTTTCAATTGGTATCAGAGCAGGTCACTCTTTGTTTTTATCAAAACTATAGGAGTGTGATTTTGTGTGATTAGTATTATGGATTCTATTTGTGAAGGTAACTCAACCCATAGACCACCTTTACTTGACGGTACAAACTATTCTTATTGGAAAGCTCGTATGAGAGCATTTTTAAAATCCATCGATGAGAAAGTTTGGCACTGCGTAATCTTTGGGTGGAGTGAACCTACTATCACCATTGATGGCATTGATATTCCTAAACCCCTTGATAAATGGGACACAACTGATTACCAGAACTCGAGTTGGAACAGCAAGGCTCTCAACTCCCTCTTTTGCTCTGTCACACCTGAAGAATTTCGTCAAATTTGCACATGTGAGGTAGCAAAAGAGGCATGGGATATTCTTGAAACGATTCACGAAGGTACTACCTCTGTCAAAAGGTCAAAACTTCAACGTCTCACCTCCGCCTTTGAAACCCTTTTTATGCGCGACGATGAGACGTTTGATGATTTCTATGCAAAACTCAGTGATATCGTGAATTCCTGTTTCACTCTCGGTGAAAAAATCCCGGAAGCTAAAGTTGTTGGAAAAATTTTGAGGTCCCTTCCCGATCAAAGGTGACAGCCATTGAGGAGGCTCAGAATGTTGATACCCTCAAGCTCAATCAATTGGTTGGAAATTTGCAGACTTATGAAGCCCACCAAATTTCAAAGAAAAAACAAAAAAAAAGTGTGACTTTCACGAGTGCTCATGAGACTGCAAAACCTCCGGAGACTGAATTTGATTTAGAGTCTGAGATGACGGCTATGCTCACAAAACAGTTTAAAATTTTTTTGAAAAGAAGCCTAATTTCAGAGACCCTATTTCAAAAGATAAGAGTAATGATAAACCCAAAACGTTTCCACCAAAATTTGCTCAAAAAACTGAAAAGAAGATTGTAAGGGGGCAAGGGGTCAAGTGCTATGAATGTCAAGGGTTTGGCCATATGTCCCTTGAATGCCCTTCGAAAAAGAATCGAAAGAAAGTCTACACTGTAACTTGGAATGATGAAAGCGGGTCGGAGCAAGAACCCGAAGAACCTGAATCCGGTGAAGATGGGGATAGTGCTTTCATGGCATTTTGGACTACGTTTACTCAACCTCTTCCAAAGCCTTCGGAATCAGCTTGAGGTCAGAACTTGCATCATGCTCCCACCTTTGATGGGACTAACTACCTGTATTGGAAAAACAGAATGAGGGCTTTTCTGAGAGCTTTTGAACCAGAAGGCTAGCAAACCATTGAAGAAGATACAAAAAGTGTAGATAATCCGGGCAATCAGAGAGCCCTGATCATTATTCGTGGAGCAATTTCTAATGAAGAACAGCAGCGGGTTGTTCACTGCACAAAGGCAAAAGATGCATGGGAAATTCTGAGCCAATTTCATGAAAGAGGAGATTCACCTTCACCTCCATCCAGCAACTTGTTTGCATTGGTTGCTAGATTGGATGAGGTCAAGGAGAATGAAGAACAAAAAGAGGATGACGAAATATCTGAAGACAATGATGAGATCAATGGCGATGAACTACAACAAGCTTACGAGAAGTTGTATGAGGAATCTCTGAATTTGTCCAAAACCAACGACAAACTCTCTCTCAAACTCAAAACATGTGAGAGCGAGAATGTCCGGCTCAAAGGAGAACTTGTAATAGCAAAACAGAATGTCATCCAGATCTCAAGTGACAGGCAAGACTTATGTGGAAAACTTCTATCCTGTGAAACTGAAAGGAATGAACTTCTGAAAGTGTATTCCACATATGAAGAAAAACTTGAAAGTCTTGAGTTGTCACAAGCTGCATTGGAAGAGATAGTCAGTCAGAAAGATGAAGAACTCCGTATCACTAGAGCAACAATTGCTATGTGGAACAAAGGTTCCAGATCTCTAGAAGACATACTCGGGTCTCAACAAATGAGTTCTGACAAAAGTGGGCTAGGCTATGGTGCGACAGCTCACAAGGGACAGGCCTCTACCTCCCATAACCTGAAGACTCCAGCAAAAGGAAAGCTGAAGGTAGACCAGGATGATTCCTCTCTTCATCTACCGAAAGTGGGTAAGATCAACAAAAAGGAGGTAAAACCTGTTTTTATTTGTCATCATTGTGGTAGGTATGGCCACATTCGTCCTTACTGCTATGAACTGTTTGGTAAGGTGTCTCAAAAGGGTAGAAATTCGAACACTTTTTGGGTTAGGAGACAACCTTACATGTCTAGGCGGAATACCAAGATTCATGAGGGTGTTCACAACGCCAAGACATTGACCAAGACCAAAAGGATTTGGGTTAGGAAAGATGATTTGACTTGTTTAGTTGTTCACACTGCCTTAAAAGCACGTGACTCACACATGTGGTATCTTGATAGTGGCTGCTCTCGTCACATGTCCGGTAACAAATCCTACTTCACCTCTCTTGAAAAATATGAAGGAGGAATTGTTACCTTTGGAGATGGCGGCACTTCTAGAGTCATTGGTAAGGGCTCTATAAGTGTTGCTGGTCTTCCCAAACTGGATAATGCTCTACTTGTTGATGGTCTTAAAGCAAATCTTTTAAGCATTAGTCAAATGTGTGATTCCCATCATGAAGTATTGTTTTCAAAAAATAAATGTGAAATTTTGGATAAAAAGGGAAATACTATCTTACATGGGGTTCGCATATCTGATAATTGCTATGGGATTATTACTACTGATGATCTCACTTGTCACTCTGCCATCATAAGTAACATAGATTTGTGGTATCAAAGAATAGGTCACATGAATTTCAAAGACCTAACTAAGATAGCCAACAAAGAGCTTGTGAGAGGAGTACCTAAACTGGGTAAGAATTTGAGCCATGTGTGTGGACCATGTCAACTTGGAAAGCAAACCCGTGCCCCTCATAAAAAGGTGAACAGCTTTACAACCAAACGTCCTCTTGAATTGGTTCACATGGATTTAATGGGTCCTACTCGCACAGAAAGCATTGGAGGTAAAAGATATATTTTTCTAACTGTTGATGATTTTACTCGGTTTTCATGGGTAAATTTTTTAAGGGAAAAATCTGATACGTTTGATGCTTTCCAGGCTTTAGTCCTTAAAATCCAAAATGAACAGGGTGTTTCCATTGGGCGTATCATAAGAATCCGAACTGATCATGGTCGTGAATTTGAAAATAGTTCGTTTTCGGATTTTTGTGATATGCATGGAATTAAGCATGAATTTTCTGCACCTATTACTCCACAACAAAATGGAGTGGTTGAGAGAAAGAACAGAGTTGTTCAAGAAATGGCTAGGGTCATGCTCCTTAGTAAGAGTCTTCCTCCAAAGTTTTGGGCCGAAACCCTAAATACTGCTGTTTATGTCATAAATCGCGTGTATTTAAGGCCCGGCACCTTACAAACTCCTTATGAATTGTGGAAGGGTTTGAAACCTAATGTAAAATACTTCAAAACTTTTAGGAGTAAGTGTTACATCTTCAAAGATAGAGAGCCCTTGGGCAAATTTGACTCCCGAAGTGATGAAGGTATTTTTCTAGGGTATTCAACCAACAGTAGGGCTTTTCGAGTCTATAACCTGCGAACTTCATCATTAATGGAATCTATCAATGTGGTTATAGATGACACAGGTTCACCTACTCCAGCAACAAATGAGGATGACAATGGTGAGCCTCCAATCTTGTATACTGAACAACACAATCAAGGAGAAGCTGCGGTCCAATCACAAGAAATTGTTACAGCACCATCCTCACAGGTAAGTTCAAGTCCAAAAAGAGCTCAAAGGGACATTACTCCTGTTGCTACTATCACCGCAAGTCCCGAGCTTAAACCATCAGCAAGGGTGAAACTGAATCATCCAGCTCAACAGGTGATTGGAAGTGTTTCGGATCGAATGAAAACCCGAAGACAGATTCGGGATGAGGTATCACATATGTGTTATGTTTCATTAATTGAACCTAAGAATTTTAAAGAGGTCTTGCTAGATGATAGTTGGGTCAATGCTATGCATGAAGAATTAGGTCAATTTGAACGTAACAAAGTTTGGACTCTTGTTCCTAGACCTAGAGACATGAATGTGATAGGTACCAAGTGGATCTTTAAAAATAAATCTGATGAGAATGGTACTGTTGTGAGAAATAAAGCTAGGTTGGTTGCTCAAGGCTACACACAGGTAGAGGGTATTGACTATGATGAGACGTTTGCCCCAGTTGCACGTCTCGAATCTATTCGTATTTTGCTTGGTGTTGCATGTTTTCTTGGCTTTAAATTGTTTCAAATGGATGTGAAAAGTGCTTTTCTGAATGGGTACTTAAAAGAAGAGGCTTATGTTGAGCAACCAAAAGGGTTTGAGGACCCTAAATGTCCTAATCATGTCTACAAGTTAGACAAGGCTTTGTATGGGTTGAAACAAGCCCCTCGGGCTTGGTATGATAGACTTACTACCTTTCTTCTTGATAATGATTTTCAAATGGGTAGTGTGGATAAGACTTTATTTGTGAAACATACTAAGTCTCATATTCTTGTTGCTCAGATATATGTTGATGATATTGTGTTTGGTTCCACTGCTGAGCATCTTGTGAAATATTTTTCGGATTGCATGACACATGAGTTTGAGATGAGCATGATGGGAGAGTTGTCATATTTTCTGGGTCTTCAAATTAAACAGTCTCCTTCGGGTATATTTGTTTCTCAGTCTAAGTATGCAAAAAATCTTGTGTCAAAGTTTGGTCTTGAGTCTGCCAAACATGCACGTACTCCCATGAGCACCAGTCTTCACCTTTCCAAAGATTCCTCTGGTATTGATGTTGATCCTACCCTTTATAGGAGTATGATAGGGAGTCTTTTGTATCTCACAGCCAGTCGTCCTGATATTTCCTTTAGTGTCGGTGTTTGTGCCCGTTACTAGGCCAGTCCTAAAGAGTCTCACCTTCTTGCGGTAAAACACATCATCAAATATGTTAATGGGATCTTGGGGTATGGGGTTTGGTTTTCCACTGATACTACAGCTGAAATTACTGGTTTTTTTGATTCTGACTGGGCAAGGTGTGCTGATGATAGGAAAAGTACATCCGAGGGGTGTTTTTACCTTGGGAATAATCTGGTGTCTTGGCATAGTAAAAAGCAAAATGCCATCTCTCTTTCAACTGCTGAGGCTGAGTACATTGCTGCAGGGAGTTGTTGTGCTCAAATGATATGGATGAAGCAAATGCTTCATGATTATGGAATAGAACAGAACACTCTCACTCTTTTTTGTGATAACACAAGTGCCATAAACATTTCAAAAAATCCTGTCCAACACTCTCGCACCAAACATATTGACATCCGTCATCATTTTATACGAGAGTTAGTGGATGAAGGCCTTGTTGTTTTGGAACATGTACCTACTGAGCATCAAAAAGCTGATATTTTTACAAAACCCCTTGATCTTCTTCGATTTGAGTTTCTTAGAAAGACCTTGGGTATAGCGACCCCGGTCTTTTCTCAGTTAGTTGTTGTATCCGGACTTATGTTCCGTAGATCCCGTTGTTATATAATTGTTGTTGTTGTCCTTTATTTCCTTCTTCTTGAGTTATAGGATGTATTGGGCAGGTTGGTTGCAGGTTAGTTGGGTTGGAAACCTAGTGTTGCTGTCCAGATTTTTGGACCTTCGCTCGAGCGAGGAGTTGGTCGCTCGAGCGAGCTTTTGTTTTTGGTCCTTCGCTCGAGCGAGGGTTTGGTCGCTCGAGCGAGAGTTGGTTTTTGTGTCTGGTGGCTCGAGCCAGAGTGGCTTCGCTCGAGCGAGCGAGCGATTGCGTCTGGCTCAGACCTGAAGGTTGCATTTCTTGGCTCGAGCGAGCTTTTCTTCGCTCGAGCGATCTGGTTCGTTCTTCGCTCGAGCGAGAAGTTGGTCGCTCGAGCGAGCTTCTGGGTTGTTGGCTCGAGCAAGGCTGTCTTAGCTCGAGCGAGTGTTTCTTGTGTCTGGTCGCTCGAGCGAGTAGGCCTTCGCTCGAGCGAGCCTATCTTTATCAGCGAGGCAGCAGCGGATCTTAAACCATTTTTCACCCACTTTTTGATTTCAAACTCTAAAATCCGAGAGCCTCTCTCTCTAGACTTGCCTTCTCTCTAAGAAATCATCTCCCTAGAGTGTGAATCTACCCTAGGGCCTTTGTTAAAAAGATAGAGGGTGTTGAGAGCTTCGATTTAATCTGAAAATCTTTGGATTTGGAGCACATTGGTCTTTGAGTCTTCATCTCCGTTTGAGCTCAAACTTCGAGGTAGGGATAACCTACTCCATCTTATGAGTTTTGTCTTTGAATTTTGGCATTCTGATATGTTGGGGGTTGTTGGGTAATTTTGAGAAAGTTTGGGTCTTTTGTGTAAATTTACAAAAGTTGGGGTTTTATTTATAATAAACCTATATGCAAGTTAGGCATAGAGAAATGAGATTAATGTTGGAACATTGATAGAAATGGAACCTTAGGGTTGTCTTGTGAATTATGGTAATTTGCCCTAATTGGTTTAATTAATTAATGCAGATAATTAATTAAAGAAATTGAAGAATTGAGTTGAGAATGTTGAAGTTGGGAATGTATGGGACTAAAGGGTGTAGTGGAATCATTCATTGCTCACCTAGTTGAAATGTTGATATATTATCCACTTGTGCATTTATTTCCTGTGTAGAGATAATTGCTTTGGACTACCGGTGGAGGGTAGTATTGATTGTTGTAGACAATGCATGATGATTAGGCAAACTAAAACTAATCAATAGGATGTGTCATAAAGTATGACGGTCGGTAGAATACATTAACTTTATGTATTGATTAATTGTGCATACGACCGGTGTGTTTATATGCATTATGTGTGGGTAGTTGTTAGAATACATTGACTTTGTGTATTGATTGATTGCGTATATGATTTTGTGCTTATATGCATTACTTGTGTATGGGAGGAGATGGGGGATGTACTCCACAGTTTAAGGGAAGATGGGGGATGTACCTCTAAGCCGGTTAATGGTTATGGGAAGATGGGGGATGGACCCGGGGATGCAGCTCATATGCTCTCCCATTGTAGTTATGATACAGCTCTTATGCTTATCTATTGAAGTGTTGATACAGCTCATATGCTTATCAATTGAAGTGTTGTTTGTTTGATTTGATATAGCACTAACATGTATATCATCATCATCTTGTGAAGTACGGAAGCATTTGGATTGATTTGATATAGCACTAAAATGTATATCGTTATCAATTGTGAAGTATAGAAATGTTTCTATGTTAGGTTGATACAGCACCAAAATGTGTATTCACCTTGGATTTCGAAAGTGTTCTAGTGGTGAACTAAAATCTCATCAAATGTTTTGGCCAGAGTACTGAGCCTTATTTTCAAACTCAAAGTTGAATAAGAAATGGAAAGTGAAGTGTAGCATAGACTTGATTGTCATGGAATTGTAGTAAGGCGTAAATGAATGTATCAGTGTTGACCATCTTTCAGTTGCTGATCTTTTAGTCATTATTCATAGTTGGTTTAGTGTATTTCTATTGGGCTGTGGCTCACCCTATATGGGAACATCATTTTCAGGTATAGGTATCATGCCGCCTCCAAGGATATCGCCTGGGAGGCTAGAAGCAGGCAGACGTTTGTGGTTTTGTTATCTTTTGTTGTACTACATGTAAATTTCAAGCCAAGGGCTTAATATGTATTTGAGTTAGTACTCTCTTCTTTGTAACCAAGTGTTAGCTTGGATAACTGTAAGCCCGTAAGGCATTTGCTTCTGTTGTTAATATGTAATGCTTCTTGTAAAGAATTACTCTGTGGAATAAAATGATGTTTGTCTCTCATGTAAATGCATGTCTAAATTGATGGGTTTAATGTTACTATTTTGAGGGCGTGACATTGGGTGTAATGCTCAGTAACTAGGTTGTTTCTTGTTTTTATGTGAGGTGAGTGTGAGTGGTTGGCTTACTATTCTTGGATGTTTTAATCTCATTCTTATTGAGTCCTGATATTTTTGCATCAAATCTTTTTATGAACACTACTCATGTTTCTTACAAGATCTCATTATTTCGTTGTTCATAGCTCATTCTGAATGCCCATACTCATTTACTACATGATCTCATTCTGTACACATCCTTGAGATAAACTGTTGCAGGGGTTTCCGCACAAGTGATCAAAGTTCTCTATGGACCACTGACAGTGTTTCTTGTACTCTTTCAGAGGAATTGACCTATCCTAGTACATCATGGGTGATGTTGAGTCTCTTAACCATCTACCATCTTTTTTCACTTCCATGGTTTCTCCCTCAGTACATGATATCCAAGCATTAGGAAAAGGCTACCTCAGAGGCACCAACCAGGCCATCCTTTTGATTTCATTCTTCTCTGGTTTGGTCTCCATACTCTTGAGAGTGTATGCCACCAGTGAGTGCCCACAAGAAAGAAAAATTAAAAGAAAAAAATTAAAAGGATCATTGCTTGAGGGGGAGCCTCCGCTTTTACTCAACAAATACCCTGTGATTCCTAGTGGTTTGACTTTTCTCTGTGATAGTCAGTTACCCTTGTCGGAGGTCCAGCCATCAGATCACTAAGAGGATTAACTCTAGCTTTGTGGCTCTCAAGGATTGCACACACACACATTGTTTATGTGAGCTCTCATGTGTGTTTTTGAGTTATGCATTCTTATGATGCTTATGGCTTTGATTTAATACTATCTGTTTTATTCATGATCTAGTATTTCAACTCTTTTCTCAAATTTTCAGGATTCATGATTGATGGATTCTTTTATCCTTGTGGGATAGTCTTTCACTTGGTCACTTTGCTTGTTTCAGGACATCCTAGGTGTTTTTATTTTATTTAAAAAAAAAAAAAAAAGGTTTTCCGCTCGAGCGGCCTGTGTTACGCTTGAGCGTATTTTTCACCCTTGCAGCATTTTGTTCTTGACTTTACAGTTCTGAGAGAGGGGTTTTTCCACTCGACCGGCCTTATTCGCGCTCGAGCTGGGTTCAGCTTGCATTGCCTTACGCTCGAGCGGTATACCATACGCTCGAGCGGCCTAATTTTGTATTTAAGTCCCTCCTTCGACTCTTCAGTCATTTTTTTTCCTCTTTTCATATCCCTCCGACCTAGGGTTTGTTTTGTGGCAGTGTTGGACTCGATTCCGCCCTTCTCTTTTATCTTTCTTGCCGATTTCCTCTCTGGTAAAGTTTTCTATCTTTTTTTCTCTGTTTTTTTTGTATTTTCGCCACTTTTGGAGGTTGTATTTCGGGGGTTTTGGGTGTCTTGGGTTTCATTTTTGTTTTTCCCTTTCTTTCACACATTTTCACTGAGTAGTACTCTATTTCTTTTAGTACATTTCATTGTTGTGTCTTAGACCTAGGGTTTCTGCTTGTTTTTTTTGTTCTCATGTCTCCATGATTTTTTTTGGGTTTGGGTTCGAAGTGCTCTCTTGCGTATCACATGGTGTGGCTTTGGGGGGCTTGATTTTGTCTCATGCTTGATGTTTAGCATTGCACATTGGGGATTTTGTTCTTTATACATCTATTGCATTATGTGTTTGGAATGTTTTGTTAGAGATTAACAATTGTGGATTTCATTTTCATATCCATCTCCTGTCATAGTGATATTGTCCTTTGTTTTCTCTATATTGTTCCATACCTTGATGTTTTTATGTACATATCCTGTTGTCTTTGTGCCCTGTCTCACCCTACCTATAATTCTGTGAGGTTTCAGTCCGCTAAACAGTCCAAGTCTTTCCATAAATCTTTTGAGTCTCGGACAGTTCATTTAGAACGGAATGTTCAACTTGATACTTTTGATTCCATCCACATTCGTCCTTTGTTCGATCCTCTCGGTGGTGATTTAGTTTTATCTTTTTCTAGGCGTCAGAATCTCGATTGGGTTCGAGAATTCTACTGTAATATGGAGGGTATTCGTGATTTTGAGCCTTCTTTCACAACCTGGGTTAGGTCCAAATCTATTTCTGTCACCCCTGCCCTCATACGCCAGCTCCTTAAGATTGAGCAAGGCTTTTCCAAGCACTATCCTTTTCCCGTTCCAGACTGATCTACCTGTAATTTTGATACTGTGGCTAAGGAGTTGTGTGGTGTTTCCCGCCATTGGCCGAAAGGTGATTTGATTAAACAGTTTGAACTTCTTCCGGAGTTCAGACTGCTTAATCTTATTGTCTGTGCCAACATCATTGTGATCACCCACTCCTCTGAGATTAAACAAGACCAAGGCTTCATTTTATACTGTATTGCACATCACATGTCTTTTGACCTTGCCACCCTTATTATCAAAAAGATGATCGGTGTTCATGGGAATAAACAGCTTGGCCTTCCGTATGGTTGTTTAATAAACCGTCTTCTGTCTGATCTTGAGGTCCCGGTTTTAGAAGATGACGAATTTGGCTACCCTTCTCGCCCTTTTACTAAAAAAATTGTGTCACAAAGTAGGGCTCATGTTAAGGGGGAGTCGTCTCGGGCTGGTCTTTCTGCAGGCGTCGCTACTGGCCTCGCTGAGGAAGCCGAGTTTGATGCCGCTGCAGCAGGTGGTGAGGATCCTGTTCCTCCTCCAGATCTTCATGTTCAGCTTCAGGAGTTTCAGGAGGTCATGACCCGGCGCTTGGATTTTCTGGATGCACGCTTTGATGCGTTTGATGGTCGTCTTGGTCAGATAGAGCAGACTCTCACTCAGCTCGCCCATATCCTTCAGTCTCAACAGCCATAGCCTCCTGATGCATGATTTGTTTATGTTTCCCGGCCAAAAAGGGGGAGATCTGTTTACATTGGATTGGACATTGGTGGTATTTTGTTGTTTCATATCTTGGTACAGATATTGGTCCATCTTTTGTCATTTTGGATATTTTGATATTGGCATCTTTTGTCATTTTGGATATTTTGATATTGGTACATTTGTTCATATGACTTTGGATATTGGTACATCTTTTGTTCATGACAGATATTTTGATTGGCATGATACTTTGGCATGATACATTTCACTTCTAATGCTATTCCACAGTTTTGTTTTGTTTTGGTATGTTGATTATTTTTACACAGGTGAATGTTGGATGAAGTGGGATGGATGGATTGTTCATGACAAGATTGTTTTGAGTTTTGAGTTGTTTTGTTCGTGTTTTTAATCTTGTCTAGTGCGTGTGTTTAAGGAAAAATGTTTAGAAAGGTTTTGTCCAGGAATTGACAAAGGGGGAGATTGTTAGGTCCCTTTATTGTCAAATCCAGGTACAAAACTTTGAGTTGTTAAAGTTGTAAATTTTCCTATATTTTTGTATTTCCCGCTCGAGCGGGGTCTGTTGCGCTCGAGCGGCGTTTGTGGTATCTCAGTAGTTTAACAGGTCTGTAAAAGTACTGGGGTGTGTGATTTCGCGCTCGAGCAGGATCTCAAGCGCTTGAGCGGAACCCTGTGTTGTCACACGCATGTTTTGTTGAAGCCGCTCGAGCAGGCTGTGGAGCGCTCGAGCGGAGATCGCGGGCTCAGAATTTCTATTTATACCTGTTTAGGTTATTTTTAGGATTACTTTTCCTAGATCCTATTCAAGAGTCCTAGGGTTTTGTTTGAAGTTTTCTTCTGAGGTTTTGGTGAGTTTTTCTTGATGTTCTTGAGAGAGTTCTAAACTTATATATTGAGATTCATACATCAAGAAGGTTGATACTTTGTATTCAAGAGAGTGCTCTTCGGTGAATTCCGAAGATTAAGACGTAGAGTTTCAAAAGGTGTTTGATTCTATATGTAGTCGTTAATTCGACAAGTGAAGTTGTGGGATCAACTTCAGGATCAGTTCCGTGACGAAGGCGTGGCGAAAGAGTTACAGAAGATTCGAAGACAAATTGACTGGGTTGGATAATTTGTGTATTATCTTTGTAATCTTTCTTCCTTCAGTAGTGGATTGATTAGTGGTGGTTCGCCCGTGGTTTTTGATTACAATTGAAGGTTCTTCAATTGTGATTTTTCCACGTAAAAAAACATTTGTGTCGATTTATTGTTTATTCCGAAAAACAAACAATCTAAAATCACTCTCGTAAGTGCTTGTTGATTTTGGATTGAGTGTTTTGGATAATTGGGATTTGGAATATTTTAATCTTGATCTAATCACAAATCACTTAGGATTTTCAGTTTCAATCACAAACTGTAAACATCAATAAAGCAATTAAATTGGACAACCTGTTGTCAATATTATTGAGTAACAAACTTGCTGGAATTAAAGATTATTGAATCAAAAGATATTCACAAATTAGAGTAAAGATTATTGAAACAAAAGATGCTGAAATAGATGAGGTTTAAAGAGAGAGCAAGAGAGAAGTGGCATTACCTTGATGGTGGTCCGTTGAAGAGAGAGCGAGAGAGAAACGGGAAGAGGTGATGCTGCAGAGCCGCTGAAATGGATTTCAAATGGGATGAGCTTGTAACTTTGAACAGTACAGTTTCGTTATTAAATTGAATTGTAAACTGAATCAAATGTCTTGTCAAAGCTATCTAAGCTAAAATCATCACCATCGAAAATGATATAGACAAATGTCCCTTCAAAATTAAAAAACAGAGCTTTAAATAATCAAACTCCTCCAAAAATGCTAATAAGATGTGAGTGTTTCACAAAAGAAACCAAAACTCAACATTTGAAACCAAAACTCCACTGCCATAATCACATTGTTGAAATAAAAGCTTCAAACATGTCATGATCAATTCAAGAAAGGCAACACGCAACTCACAACAAAAATAAATAGAAGGATATGATTCTAAGGTTTGAAAAAGGTATTTTAGGAGAAAAAAAAAACTATGTGATCATTGAATACCCACTTCACTAAATGATGCTGAGACATTCATTCTATTTAAATACCCGCTACTCTAACATCCACCAAAACCATGTGTAATGATCGATTTGTTGATCATTCTATCAAAGTGTCTAGATTAATCCCAGCACCAACTCCAAAAAACTGTCTAGATTAATCCCCAAAAATGTCCGATTTGTTAATCATTCTATCAAACACATGTGTAATGATCATAATTGATTTGAGTCCAGTAAACTCACACCAAAAAATAAAAAATCAAAACAAAAAAACATGATTGGTTTATTTCCTGAACACGTGTCTAGTTGTGTGCCTATATAAAGAAAACTTATTGGGTCATTCTATCAAACACTTGGAATACATGACTTATCGGGTCATTCTATTAGATGAAAAAGATGAACAAAAAATAAGATGAAAAAAAAAATATGACAACAAATTATGGGTTTAAAAACTGTCTAACCTAGAATAGAAATAAAAAAAAATAAAAATAAAAATAGAGCTGTCTAGATTAATATAGTAAAACATAAATTAAAAAAAAAAAACGGCAAAATAGGCAACCCAAAACAAACCTTCCCAACCATAATTCTAATAATTTGTGGCATTTAGTTATAAGATTTTGTGATGGTCAAATTTATGATAACTTGGTTATTAGACTTTTTGTAGTGTTTATGGTTATAACCCATGGGGGTTTTGGTTATGAAATTTTGTGATGTTTAATTATAAATTCAAGTGGCCTTAGTTATGAGGATTTTATGATATTTTTTTAAGATTATGAATTACTGTGATTAAAACTTTGGATGCATATGTTAAAATGCTTTTGGGGTGTTTATAAATTTAATATGACTTATTGGGTTATTCTATCAAGCACATGTGTAATGATCGTAATTGATTCGAGCCCAGCAAACTCACACAAAAAAATAAAAAAACAAAACAAAAAAACATGATTCGTTTATTTTCTGAACACGTGTTCAGGAAATGGGTTCTAGTTGCGTGCCTATATAAAGAAAACTTATTGGGTCATTCTATCAAACACTTGCAATACATGACTTATTGAGTCATTTTATAACATGAAAAAGATGAACAAAAAATAAGATGAACAAATTAAGGGTTTAAAAACTGTCTAACCTAGAACAGAAATAAAAAAAAAAACAAAGCTGTCTAGATTAATATGGTAAAACAGAAATTAAAAAAAAATGGCAAAATAGGCAACCCAAAACAAACCTTCCCTAACAAAACAAAATATGGTCCAGATTAATCCCCAAAAAACTGTCCGATTTTGATACAAAAAACTGTCTAGATTAATCCTAAAAAATGTCCGATTTGTTGATTAATATGAGAGAAAACAACTAAGAAAATCAATAAATTTATAAATGATTAAACAACAAATAAAATTATTTACCTTTGTGGATTTGGAGGAGGGTTCACAGATCTGACTTTGGTTTTTGAATGATTGAGAGAAATTCTTTACCTCTGTGCCAGAGCCACGCTAGGGTTAAAGAATGGGGTTTTTTTTTTCAGCTCCCTAATAATAACAATTTTCTGCATAAAGGACATTAAAAAATGTAATGCTGCCTCAGGTCCCTAACCAAAATACCCGCGCATTTTATCAATTTCTTGGACCAAAATACCCTACGTCTGTTCATCTTCAGATGAGTTGATTTTTTTGACCTGTCTACTGGATATTCTCCTTTGTGATGCTGGTGCTGGTGTTGGGTATTTTCCGACGAGTACGAAAACAAATTCAGCAAAACAAAAGCACTAAGTATGGCAAATTTGATTTTTTGGGTAAACAAACAGAGTGGAGTGGAGTTGATAGATGTATATATATATATATGATACATACATATATATATACAATCTGTTGCTTACTGTCTTGACTAGTATATATATGATAATTAATCAATTAAGACCATTTGCAACCATAATCAAACAGTCACTCTTAGCTATCTTATCTATGGTTGCAAACATATATATATATATATATGATACATACATATATATATATACAATGTCAGCACATATATATATCTAGTGTTGAATATAACATCTTCAGGTTAAAAATTTCTCTAAGTGTTGAATATAACGTCTTTTGATTTTTTACGTTTAGTAGAATTGGAGTTGTTTCTGGAAAAGCAATATTTGGACCCCTACTTGAAGAATATTGGAAAAAAAAGCTTGAGGAAGAGGCAGCAGTAGAGGAAGGCTTAAAGTGATCCAGAGAAATTTGAATTTTCTCTGGATTCGACCCAGAGAAATTCATAACATTAAGTTTAAAGAAAATCTATCACAAACTCATAGAAGAACTATTAATTTGTTTGTGCAGGAAATTGTGATTGAATCAGCAGCAGCAAAACCAAAGACAAATTGATCAAATCAAAGTTTTATCGTTCCAGAGAAATTCTGGACCAGAGAAATTTGAATTTTCGCTGGGTTGAATCTAGAGAAATTCTTTGGAAGTCCAGAATTTCTTTGCTTCCAACTGATGATGGGTTGCTTTCCTTCCAACTGTCAAAATTGAACTGCTTTCTGTGCATTTGGAGCTTCTTATTGAAGCTTCTTGTGTTCTTGTTTTTGTAAATTTCTCTGGCTTGCTACATTTGTGTTTTTCTATCGTGTAATTTTATCTGGCATGTTTATGTTTCTTCATTATTTTTTCAAGCAAATTATCTGTGGCTTACTACTCTATTGGTGTGTCTAATTTTCTCTGGCATTTATAATTTTCTCTGACCAAATTACTTTTCTTACTTGTGTGTCTAATTTTCTCTGGCAGCATTTATAATTTTCTCTGGCCACATTATGTTTATGTCTTGTGTCTAATTTTCTCTGGCATGTTTATTTTGTTCAATGCTCCATTTCCTCAAAATTTCTCTATTGTGTAATTTTCTCTGTCATATTTATGTTGCTACCTTGTAATTTTCTCTGTTGTGTAATCATTGCTACCTTGTAATTTTCTCTGGGATTTAATGTTTATGTTTTCATTCTATAGAAATGGCAAAGCGCAGAAGCAGCACAACCCCACAAACCCCAAAAAGAAACCAAAAGTCTCTGTGTCTGCGTCTTATGATCTTAGATCAAAATGCAGTAGCAGCACCAGAACACCACAAAAAAAACAAGTCCAAGTTGAAGAAGCAATAAGCATCAAGATCAAGACACCAACTTCAAGGGTGATTTTCACTCAACTACAAGCTTAACATTTTCTCTATCATTTTCATTGGATTATAATAACAAACCTACGAATTTCTCTATACTACAGAGAAAAGTCCAGAAACATGAAAAGTGCAAAAAAAAAAAAAATGAAAAGTGCAAAGAAAACATATCAGAAAACTTTGAAAAGTGCAAACATATAAAAACACATAAAAACACAACATATAAATCCAGAGAAATTTGTAATACTTATCATTTGTAATACAATCATATGATTTTCTCTGGACTACAAAGAAAAGTCCAGAGAAATTTGTGAACTTATATTCACTTTCAATATAACAAAAACAAAAACACATTAACATCAAGAGACAAAAATATATTAAACACAAGCACATAAAAAAATCACAGAGAAGATCTGTTATGTTCACAAAACATTCAATTCAAAAAATTTAAAAAAAAAAACAAAACACTTACTACTATATTGCTACATCTGTAAATTTCTCTGCCTACTTACAATTTTCTCTGTGATTTTCACTGTACTACAAGCTTACAATTTTCTCTGTGATTTGAGTTCAATTATAGTAACAAACCTGCAATTTTCTCTGCACTACACAAAAAATGCAAAGTGAACAAAAAACAGAGCACAAAAACGCAGAAAAATAGAGCACCAAAAAGCAACTCATAAGCATGTTGACAGAGAATGAAAAAGCAACTCCAAAAATCAAAATCAACTCCATCGAAAATTCATCAATAACAGATAATGAAAAATTAACTTCAAAAATCAAAAACAACTACACTGAGTTCGTCTCTCTCACATTGATCAAAACAAAAAACAAAAACCTAATTCAACACCTATGTAACGCCCTCAAAATAATAACATTAATCCCAACAATATAGACATGCTATGATATATAAAAGGTCCACATCCTTCCATTCACCAGAGTTTTATTACAAAAAGTATCACATGTTAACAACAAAAGCAAATGCCCTAAGGGCTTACAGCTTTCCAAGTTAACACTTGGTTACACAAAAGTAGAGTGCTAACTCATTTACACATAAAGCCCTTGGCTTGAATTTACATGTAATACAACAAAAGGAAAGACAACCAAAAAGCCTGTCCACCACTAGCCTCCCAACTAAGTCCTTGGAGGTGGCATGCTACCTGTACCTGAAAATGATGTTCCCATATAGGGTGAGCCACAGCCCAGTAGAAATATACTAAACCAATTATGAACAATGACTAAAAGATTAACAGTTGATAGATGGTCAACACTTTTACATCCATTCATAACATAATACAATTCCAAGACACTTAAGTCTATATTTCCTTTCGTTTCCATTTTCATTCCTTTTACTTGCCATTTCATAACCTTGGCTCAAAACCTGGCCAAACATCACACATGAGACAAACACTCATGCCAACACTTTTCACTTCATCAATACTTCCAAAGACAAGCATATACGCTCTGTCAATACACTTCTAGATAAGCATACCAGCTCTATCTACGGAGTTTATAGCGGTCCCGGGTTTACCCCTTGTTGTACAGTGATCCGGACATGTGTCCGTGGATGTTGGTAGTTGAGTATTGTCTTGTTTACATCCTTTCCTACTTTGTATTTGAGTTATAGGATGTATTGGGCAGGTTTGTTACAGGTTGGTTGTGTTTGGAAACCAAGTGTTGCTGCCCAGAATTTTGGCTGGTCGCTCGAGCGAGGGTTTGGTCGCTCGAGCGAGGGTTGGTTTTTGTGTCTGGTGGCTCGAGCCAGAGTGGCTTCGCTCGAGCGAGCGACTGCGTCTGGCTCAGACCTGAAGGTTGCATTTCTTGGCTCGAGCGAGCTTTTCTTCGCTCGAGCGATCTGGTTCGTTCTTCGCTCGAGCGAGCGGTCCTTCGCTCGAGCGAGCGTCGTATTGCAAATCGGAAAATTTGCACTGTTGGCTCGAGCGAGCGTGTCTTCGCTCGAGCGAGACCAGTTTTTGTGTCTGGTCGCTCGAGCGACGGGGTCTTCGCTCGAGCGAGCCTGTTTATATCAGCAAGGCAGCACCGAGTTAAACTTCACTTTTTCAAGACTTTTTACTTTCTAAACCCTAAAATTTGAGAGCCCTTCTCTCTAAAATTACTCTCTCTCTAAGAATTGATCTACCTAGGGTGATTTCCTACCCTAAGGCCTTTGTTAAAAAGATAGAGGGTGGCTTGGGCTTCGTTTTAATCGGAACAAATTTGGTTTTGGAGCAAGTTGGGTGTTGGGCATCATCTCCTTTTGAGCTCAATCTTTGAGGTAGGGATATCCTACTCCTCTTTATGAGTTTTGTCTTTCAATTTTAGCATTTTGATATGTTGGAAGTTGTTGTGTAATTTTGGGAAACTTTGGGCCATTGTGTAATTTTACAAAAGTTGGGGGTTTTTATCTATGATAAACCTAGAAGCATGTTTGGTATATAAACATGGAATTAATGTTGAAACATTAGTGGAATTAGAACCTAAGGGTTGTGATGTTAATTATGGAGGATGTCCTAATTACATTGATTAATTAATTTGGATAATTAATTGTGTTGATTTGTGATGTATATAATTGTTGTTTATATGCATTGTGTTGTGTTGGAGGAGATAGGGGATGTACTCCACGGTTTAGAGGAAGATAGGGGATGAACCTCTAAACCGGATGTTGTTGGGAGGAGATAGGGGATGAACTCCGTAGATAGAGCGGGTATGCTTATCTAGAAGTGTTGACAGAGCGGATATGCTTGTCGTTGGAAGTATTGATATAACTGTTATGTTTATCTTTGATGAAGTGAAAGGTGTTGGCATGAGTGTTTGTCTCATGTGTGATGTTTGGCCAGGTTCTGAGCCAAGGTTATGAAATGGCAAGTAAAAAGGAAAAGAAATGGAAATGAAAGGAAATATAGACTTAAGTGTCTTGGAACTGTGTTATATTATGAATGAATGTAAAAGTGTTGACCATCTATCAACTGTTAATCTTTTAGGCATTGTTCATAATTGGTTTAGTATATTTCTACTGGGCTGTGGCTCACCCTATATGGGAACATCATTTTCAGGTACAGGAAGCATGCCACCCCCAAGGACTTAGTTGGGAGGCTAGTGGCGGACAGGCTTTTTGGTTGTCTTTCCTTTTGTTGTATTACATGTAAATTCAAGCCAAGGGCTTTATGTGTAAATGAGTTAGCACTCTACTTTTGTGTAACCAAGTGTTAACTTGGAAAGCTGTAAGCCCTAGGGCATTTGCTTTTTGTTGTTAACATGTGATACTTTTTGAAATAAAATTCTGGTGAATGGAAGGATGTGGACTTTTTACATATCATAGCATGTCTTTATTGTTGGGATTAATGCTACTATTTTGAGGGCGTTACAGAGTTCATCCCCTATCTCCTCCCAACAACATCCGGTTTAGAGGTCCATCCCCTATCTTTCCCTAAACCGTGGAGTACATCCCCTATCTCCTCCAACACAACACAATGCATATAAACAACCATTAATTACATCACAAATCAATACAATTAATTATCCAAATTAATTAATCAATGTAATTAGGGCATTCTCCATAATTAACATCACAACCCTTAGGTTCAACTTCCTTAATGTTTCAACATTAATTCCATGTTTCTTTACCAAACATGCTTCTAGGTTTATCATAGATGAAAACCCCCAACTTTTGTAAAATTACACAATGGCCCCAAGTTTCCCAAAATCACACAACAACTTCCAACATATCAAAATGCTAAAATTTAAAGACAAAACTCATAAAGAGGAGTAGGATATCCGTACCTCAAAGGATGAGCTCCAAAGGAGAAGGACCCAAAACCAAAATGCTCCAAACACCAAACTATTCGGATAAAAAAGACGCCCTCGACGATCAACACCCTTTTTATGAAGACCAAAGGTGAGAAAAACACCCTTGCTAGATCAAAACTTAGAGAGAAGTTAAGGTTTTTGAGTGAGAAGCTCTGAAAATGGCGTTTTTGGTAAAGTAGGAAAGAGAAGATAAGTCAAAAAGTGATTTAAAATGCCCAGTCCCACTCAGTTATACGACAGGTCCGCTCGAGCGTAAAGACACATAAAACATGGTCCTCTCGAGCGCAACATCCACGCTCGAGCGCAACCAGCTCGAGCGCACCAAACCCGCTCGAGCGTAGAAACCACACTTGCAGAAGTTTTGCAGGTGCACGAAATATTGGATGGGTGCATTCTCCGCTCGAGCGCCAAAATCCCCGCTCGAGCGTACAAGCAACAACAACCTCTCCGCTCGAGCGTACATACCTCCGCTCGAGCGGACCAGCCAAAACCTGGGCAACTAGACTTGGTTCCTAAGCTCAACCAACCTGTAACAAACCTGCCCAACACATCCTATAACTCAATTACAAAGCAAGAAAGGATGTAAACAAGACAATACTCAACTATCAATATCCACGGACACATGTCCGGATCGCTAAACAACAAGGGGTAAACCCGAGACCGCTATAACCTACACGATCAAATCAAATAAAAAATTGAAAACTTATCTAATTCAACTCCACATGAAATCAAATCAAACAAATGAACCAGATTTCAACTCCTACACGATCGATCAACACCTACAAACAACGAACATGATTTCAACTCGTACAGGATTTCAACACCTACAAACAATGAACAGGATTTCAACACCTACAAAAACCCTAGAAAATCTCCACAAAAATCTGAATCGTCAAGTTCATCCTCACGTAATCTCCCACAAAATATCAATATGATCTTTAGTTGCCAAATTCAAAACAACGTATATTATAAACAAGGGTAAGACAGGTATTTTACACTCTAAAATAACATTGAGGGACCTTAGGCTACAAAAGAACACATTGTGGACCTAATCCATTACTAAAAGTTGGATAGGGACCTTAAACCGATTTTTCCTTAAAGAATTTAGCCACCAGATGATCTGACTTTGGTTTTTGGATGCTCTGACTCTGGTTTTTGGATGCTCGGATTCAGCCACCGGTGAAGTTAAAGAATTTTGGGGCGGTTCAGAGGGATTGAGATGGGTTTGTTGGCGGTTCAGAGGGATGGAGGGAGAGAGAAGATGAAGAGAGTGATGTAGAGAGAGAGAGAGAGAGAGAGAGAGAGATTCTAAGCGTGTGTGTTCAAAATTTGAAAGAGGAGTGTGTTCAAAATTTGTGTGTGTGAGAGAGAGAGAGAGAAGGGATCTAAGCTTCCATGTTATAAGCCATTGGATGTGTTCAAAATTAGACGTTGTAAGCCATTGGATTGAATTCAATCTAATGGTCCATGTATGGACAAAGGGACAAAAGTCCCATCAGGAGTAAAAATCTGAGCTTCCATGTTATATAGATGGCACCAACTTGAATTTCTTATTAGCCAATGTAACATGAACTCCTCTAAAACAATGTATTTTTCCTTCAATTAAATGTTTTTTGAAGTAATCATATTCCTCAGAGCATATAGTTCCTTCCATGGCATCACCCTTTGAAAAAATGTAATAAGTACACATTTTTAACATAATATAAAACAAAATGTTTAACAATTATCTCATGATAAGAGTTGTGAATACCTGCCCATCAACAAAAATCATTTTGAATGTCATATTTCCCCCAGGAGATTAGTCACAGATAACAACTTGGCTAACTGGGCTTTAACGCTCCAATTACTTGCATATGGATGTAAATAAACAAAATAGGGATATCTGATAATTCTATCACCTATTAACAATGTGGATGCATATGAGCAAAATATGAATTTATAATTTTTATATGACGTGTCTATAGATCTCAAGAAATTTGAAAATGAAAATATTAAGAATTTTTAATAAAAAAATAAAAAAATGTTAAGTTTACATTATGATAAAATAGAAAAAATAAGTAATGAATTATTATACAAAAAATATTATACAAACATATTTTGTAAGGGTAAGTTTTTAAATTATTTTTATTAAATGAAAATGAAAAAAGAAGAAGATTAGATCGTCCAATTTTTTGTATACTAAATGTAATATTTTGGATAAGACTTAGAATTTAGAGTAGTAAGTATTGTATAATTAAAGAATAAAAAAACATAGTCATTGAAATTTTGAAAAGAATTTTTATATCAATCTTCAAATGCCATCAAGGACATCACGATATACAACATTTTTTGTGTAATTTGACGGTTGGTCAACCTTATTAACAATCAATATCTTCAAGCCTGATGGTGTGGTAACACGCGATAAAGCAACATATAACTGACCATGGGAGAATACTGGATTAGGAAGGTATACTCCAACTTTTTTTAAAGTCTAACCTTGACTTTTGTTTATGGTCATTGCAAATGCTAATTTTATGGGAAATTGTCTTCTTTTAATCGAGACAGGTGAATGTATGATAGATGGTGATAAAATGATACGTGGAATGAAGGCTCTTTCCCCAATATTCGAACCCGTAATCACTCGTGCCTCAATCACTTTATCTCATATTTTCTCAACAATAAGACGGGTGCCATTACATAGACCTTGAGATTGATTGAGATTTCTCAGTAGCATTATAGGCGCTCCCTTTTTGAGTTCAAGGCAATGACTTGGAATTCCTGGAAAATTTAATGAGTGCAATGACTTTGGTGGATGCATGCCTTCGTCAATGTTCTCACTCTCAGCTGGACATATCGTATCTGCACTTAGGTATTTTCGAGATTCTCCAGGCAACATTGATAGCATTATGACATTTAATTCATCAACATCAGCATTTTTTGGTGCTAAGATGCCACATTCTTTCAAGTAAGAACTGTCACTGTATCTAGTACTTAATTCTGGATAGATTGCATGGATCAAATCATGTAAAGCATGTGATCCATTTCTAAACAAGAACTGTTCTGGAATTTCAATCCAATTAGTCTTCCCGCCTTCAGTGAAAGAAATTCCAGGTATTTTTCCATCACCAATCATCAATATCCAGTTAGCAAAATCCCTTAGTTGTTGACGCATTTGAATAGAAGTATCATGGGCCATAATACGCATATTGGTCCTCAAATGCAACACACAACAATGATTCCAAACAGTCAATTCCTTCAACGACGCTGCAATTGTGGCTTCCCGCCTACCTTTTGATACTACAGGTAAAATTTGTTTGAAGTCACCACCAAGTATGAATAGTTTTCCACCAAATACACAACCACTTGAACAAAATTCTGCACTCTTTAGTATATCTCTGAAAATACGATCAACTCCCTCAAATCCATAACGATGGTGCATTGGAGCTTCATCTCATATGATCAATGATGCCTCTTGAATTAATTTTGCCAATTCAGTCTGTTGACTAATACTACAACTTGAGAATTCATCCAAATTAATTGGAATTTTAAAACGTGAATGCGCAGTTCTACCTCCTGGTAATAGCAAAGTCGCAATTGCAAATGATGCAACTGAAAGGACAAATTTTTTTTTCTGACCTAAACTTTGCTATCAATGTTTTCCACAAATATATTTTTTCTGTTCCCCCACTTCCGTAAAGGAAAAATAAACCCCCTTGTTTACAATTGTATGCATTCATTATAGTGTCATAAACTTCCAACTGATCACTATTTAAACCATAATGTAATTCATTTAACAATTGTTTTTCCGAAACACTATCGTACTCCATCTCTTCTCTGATGAGCCTATTTTTCACAAATTAAGCACCTTGCGAAGATGGCAATGGCATTGGAGGGAAATCTTTAAAAGATCTTCCATTTCTATTTAATATATGCTCAATTTTGAAAAGTAATAAATTTTTTAAGCCTTCATTGTCAAGATGTAGATCATTATCTTTCATATCTCTTCTGATTCTATATTATATATCATCGGTGAAACTTTTCTAATGACGTTCCCATAATTCGACTGAATTGGTTATATTAGAAAACATGAGCATTGTGCAATACATATGTCGAAGTTTTGTTGCTAATGCCCAATTTGATGCTTCTGTCAATGCCTCGTGCCATTCATTATCATCATCGAGTAGACCAAGTGCGATACATGCAGATTTAAATGTTGTATGCATGACCCCATTTACAGTTCTGATATGCTTAAAACTTTCTGTACCACGAACCTTATTCAATAACATTCTCAAATAATATCTCTCAATCGATGTTGGATGTGCATATGGTAATCTACCAATATATTTATGTTTTTTTCGGACATCCCATTCTTTTTTTTTATCTCTTTTCCATACTTATTTTGTTGGAAATTCAACATAAGTCAACTCCTTTGCAGATTGATGGGTTTTGTTTGCTTCAAACCATTTGGTCAACATTGTGTTATGAACACGTTGTTGGTCAATAACTTCGTGTAGATGATTATTGTCATTAAATATAACAAATTGTTGACCTAGAAGATGATATTGTAAATGCTCAACAGAAGGAGTTTGTTTCTGAATTTCAAACTTAGATATCCTCCAACACGCTTCAATCGCAAACACGTATCGAGCATCCAAATATTGTTCGATCTCATTAATTTGTTTATAATGTCGTTGCCCATTATTGTTTGGATGAATAACATTATCCTCAATCACAGTTGTCACACGATCAGACCCTTTGTTCACATATTTGTACAAATATTTTATCAACTTCAGGTGCGCACATCATTCAATATTAATGTGGTAATCATATCGTACTAAAAGATCACGATTATATGGAATGACCCATCTGTTATCAACTTTAAATCCATTTATGTTTATTGTGTTGCGCTCATTACATTTGCGTCTGTATGATACAAATCCATTATCATCAATTGTTGTTTCATTACAAAATTTCTTTGGATAATGTTTTGTACACTTTCCATCTACCATGCATGGAGTATTGGGATTAACAACACCCCAAGGTCCATGTATCATGTATCATGTATCTGATAACAGTCTCATATGCTAATGGGTCTGTATTTTTGTCAGGCAATTCAGCACATATAAGCTCATCAATTTGTTTAGGTGTGATTGGTTTATTCTCCGATGCCAATGTGATTGTAATGTGAGAATGCGGCAATCCCCGTTTTTGAAACTCAATGACGTAAATAACTATTCATAAAAATAATTATCGATACATTAGACATTTAAGAGTATTTGTTATATCATAAATGCATAGGTGTTAGAATAATAATACCTGAAAGTACTTCTCCAAATATTTTATATTCCTTCAAGTTGGTTAGTAGTTGTTTAAACATAATCCGAAAAAATCTAGCAACGATATCAGGTCTATCTTCTGCACGTTGATTCGATAGTCATGGAAGATCAACTTTTATTTCTGGCCATATAGGATAGCATGTGAACGTGATAAACAAATCAGGAGCTCCAATAGTTCTGCAAATTGCCATAACATCTTGATAACGTTGGATCATATTACGTGGCCCCCCAGAGAATGATGAAGGCAACACAAATCTTCTCCCTACTGCTGATGCATCTACATCTCCAGCAACTACAACATCTTCTATTCCTTGATATAAATCTGTGCACAACTCAGCTTGATGGGTCTTGATGTAATTCAATCTAGTTTGCTCAATAGCAGCATAACAGTCAATGACAAATTGTTGAAACAAACACCCTCCTCTTAAAAATGTTTTACCTTCAAATTCTCTATGTTGGAGTCTAAATGCATAAGATTCTCTAATTGACACATTGTTTTGAGACCTACTTGAGGCTGTATTAAAAAAGATGCCGCACCTCTATCCATCTGTACCATATGGAAACAGTAATAGGTACTGTAATGGTACATATGATGGATGCATTCGCTGATTCTTCTTAATATACCATCATTTTTCTAAACAATGATGTCACGATGTGTTTCAGTTCCAGTATTATCACCAATGATTATCGCCACAACTTCGTTTGCAGTTGGCTTGATATATTGTCGTTCACCTTTGGAGTTTAAAATACGCACATGTAGATTCAATACATTACGATCCCGCAACAAATCTCCAGTACTTCGAAATATTTTCACATAAGGATTAACTGCATTTAACATTTCTTGTAAACCTTTCAATATTAACAAATTAATGCTCGAAATATTTGTACTGGTTTGGCCCATCACATCAAGACAATTTTGCAATTCATGCTCTGTATCATATATATACAGTTGGGCAAACTTAGGTTTCTGACCAGGAGTTAGTAACAGTGACCCTATTCTATGATAATTTTCCTCGCTAATCCGAAATGCATATGGACCTCTTCCATCTGAAACTGAATGATCTACTTTTCCACCCATTGATGTGAAAAACAACATTGAATTATACATTCTAATATTTTCCATAAAACTTGCATTCCTCAAATGTGCGTCTAAGAAGTCAGAAGCGTGTGGCAATAAAGGTAAAAGGACCTCCCCAGCTTGACAACATAATCTGAATTTGGGATTGGTTTTAGAACTATCCTCTGGTCTCCCATCTAACCACATGGTGGCGTGACATCAAGGACATGTGGATGTTCTGTTACTGAATTTCTATCTACTTATTACGCGTCGTTTTCTGCGACGGGCAACAATTGCAACATTTGACAAATATGACATATGTAACATAACTACACGTGCCATATACTAAATAATTAGTATTACATGTAGGAGAAATTTACAATGTGCACCTTTTAAAATGATGCACATTGTAAAAAATTTATGATTTTTTATGATGAACATTATGATTGTTTGTGATGTGTGTTATGACATTTTGTAGTAAAGTCATAAATAGCGAATTTATGATGTGTACCCTAAAGTTAGGAATAATAATGTTATGACATTTTGTGATTTTTATTATGACACTTTGAGATTTTGTTATGACATTTTTTAAGTGAAAAAAAGTTATAATTTTTGTAGTGAAAAAAAGTTATGAAATTTTGTGAAAAGTTATGAAAGGCATACCTAACATAAATACATATACATACTTTTGAGACAATGTATGTTTAAATTGCAGGACTTGGCATTATTTTTTTAAACAAAATTATTACAAAATAATTCTTACCTTTTTGTGGAACAATGTTATTATTTGTTGTCATTGCGGGTTGTGACACATCTCCATACAATTGAACGCCCTCGGTTATGGGATTTATGACTATTTCATCATAAAAAATCATTGAAAAATAATTAAATATCCCAAAATAAACTTATGTGAAATAATACAATGAGAATAGTAATGAAATAAGTATAAATTATGAGTTATGAATAACATAATAGTTTATTCTTACCTTGTTGTGGAAGAATATTAATATTTGTTGTCATTGTGACTTCTGAGACATCTCCATGCAACTGAATGTCTTCAGATATGAGGGGCATGCTATTCCATCATCTAAAATTTAATTGAGAAATGATTAACTTAAAAATTAATATTTAATTTAAAGGTTCGCGAATATCAATTATTGGCAATTATAATTTTAAAAGTTATAATTAAAAATATTAATATATATATATATATATTAGGGTTTACCTTCTGGTAGGACAATATTATTATTCACCATCCTTGTAACTTTCGAAACATCTTCATGTATGTGAACTTCCTCAGATATCGGGAACACAACAATTCATTTATTTGAATTTGCATGAATAAAATATTTAGTATCAAATCATTTATTATTTGAAGTTATGATATTTTTGTCAAATAAATCATAATTCTAAAATTAATACAAATAATAATTATTACTTTCTTCTTCTGTGACAATATTATTGTTCGCTATTACGGTTTCATGTAATAAATCCCTATGCAACTGAATGCCCTCTAAATTTTGAGACATGACTATCTCGTCATCTAATTAGATGAAAAAATAAATAATATAAGTATCAAGAATTATAATTTTAAAAATCGTAATTACAAAATCTATATATATGTTAGTGTTTACCATGCTGTGGGACAATATTATTATTCACCACCCTTGTGACTTCTAAAACATCCTCATGTATCTGAACACCCTCAGATATTGGGAACATAACAATTCCTTTATTTAGATTTACATAAATAAAATAATTAGTATGAGTACTTTTTTGAAGTTATAAGAATATTGTCAAATAAATTATAATTGTGAAATTAATATATATAATATTTCTTACATTCTTCCTTAATTATGGGAGGCATGACTATTGTATCATATAATTTTCATGAAAAATATAAGCAATATAACCATTAGCATTCATTGTGAAAGTAGCAGATATTAGTATTTGTAAGTTATAATATAAAAGAATCATAATTAGAAAATATTATTACTTGGGGTTCTTACCATTTAGAACATTAGTATTGTTTGTCAATATGGTGACTCTTGAAACATTTTGGTAGAAGTGAACACCCTCTGATATGGAAGGCATAACAACTCCTGTATTTTAAATTGTAGCAATATATATATATATATATATATTTATAAAAACTAATGTTTCAATTAATATATATGAACATGATAAAACTTCAGAGCTTATTTGTGACATTTCGAACATTCGTTCTATAATGCAATTGTTTGTCATGTAAAACATATACTCTTAATCGACATTCTTCTTTTTGAAGTTGTTTCAATTTATCCTTAAATATGGGATCATCATGATCAGTCTGGCGTGAAATGAGTAATTTTCTTTTTCGAGATAGTCAATTAATTTTAGCAATAACTATATCATGTTCCATCTTGTAAAAACACAGAGATTATCACAACGCAAACAATTTTTTCCTCATCACGTGATCGAAATAGAGTGTAAAAAAACACAATTAGTTAAAGAAATTTACTGTGTGATCAATTGGAAGTTAAAAAATTCGCTGCAATGAAGTCAATTCGTAATTAAAAAGTACAATAATTTTTTTATTTTCAAAAAACACAGTGAGCTAAAAAAACACAACTACAAAAATTTTCTTTAAAGATAAAATACAATCTAATCATCAATAGTAATGAATACAATCCATTTTTGTTTCAAAAACACAGATATTGTCACAAATTAAATCAATTGATAATTAAAAAACACAATAATTTATTTTTCAAAAAACACAGTAAGTTAAAAAGATCAATTACAAATATTTTTTTTTCAAAATGCAATCTAATCATCATCAATAATGGGGACTTTTTGTGAACCTAATCAATACAATCCTTTTTTTTTTCTTCAAAAAACACAGTGAGTTAAATATCAAATCACAAATTAAGTCAATTGATAGTTAAAAAACACAATTAATTTTTTTTCTTCAAAAAACACAGTGAGAAAAAAATCAATTACAATTTTTTTCTTCAAAATACCATCTAATCATCATCAATAATGGGTATTTTCTGTGAACATAATGAATACAATATATATATATATATATTTTCCAAAAAATACAATGAGTTAAAAATAAAATCACAAATTAAGTCAATTGATAGTTAAAAAACACAACAAATTTAAAAAAAAAAAAAAAAAACACAATGAGTTAAAAAAATAATTACAAATATTTTGCTTCAAAACACAATATAATCATTATTAATAATGGATATTTTATGTGAACCATTGAACTAACTACAATCTGTAGTTAAAAATACAATGAATTAAAATAAAATACAATCTAATCATCATCAATAGTAATGAATACAATCAATTTATGTTTCAAAAAACACAGATATTGTCACAAATTAAGTCAATTGATAACTAAAAAACACAATAATTTATTTTTCAAAAAACACAGTAAGTTAAAAAGATCAATTACAAATATATATTTTTTAAATACAATCTAATCATCATTAATATTTCATCATCAATAATGGGGACTTTTTGTGAACCTAATGGATAGAATCCATTTTTTTTCAAAAAACACAATGAGTTAAAAATCAAATCACAAATTAAGTCAATTGATAGTTAAAAAACACAATTAAATTTTTTTTTTTCAAAATACAATCTAATTATTATCAATAATGGGTACTTTATGTGAACCTAATGAATACAATCTTTTTCTTTTTTTTTTTTCTTTCCAAAAGATATAGTGAGTTAAAAATCAAGGGCAAAACACCAATAAATCCCAAATCTTAATTTGTTAAACCATTTGGTCCTGCCTTTTATTTTATAGACTAATAAGTCTTATTTGAATGTTAATTACGTATATACCTATTTATTTAACACGTAATATTTTTTTGTTGGAGGGCAAATGTGAGTTTTTACTAATGTTGTAATGACAAAAATATCCAAAAAGCTTACTATAGGCTTTTTTATGATTTCCCTCATTTCTAAACATCAACAACATTAACTACATCAGCAATATCAACTACATCATCAACATCATCAAACATCAGCAACGTCATCAAACATCATCAACATCATCATCAACATTATCAAACATCATCAAAACATCAACTACATCATCAAACATTGTGAACATCATCAACATCACCAAACATCAAATACATCATCAAACATTGTGAACATCATCAAACATCAACAACATCAATATCAACTATATCATCATCATCATCATCAATCATCATCAAAACACCAACAAAACATCATCAACATCATCAAGCTTACTATATCACCAACATTGTGAACATCAAACATCATCAACATTATTCATCAAACATTGTGAACATCAAACATCATCAACATTGATCATCAAACATCATCAACATCAATATCAACTACATCTTCAACATTATTCATCGCACATTGTGAACATCAAACATCATCGCCATCGCTGCGAAGAGGGCTTCGTCGGGGCGGCCCAAGCGGGAGAGGCGAGAGACGAGTGCATCGAAGGCGCTCTTTCTGGTGAAGCCTCTGTCGAGAGAGGCTAGGGCTTGGGAGAGGTCGTCAAGGACGGAGAGGTCGGCCCAAGCGGGAGAGGCGCGATACGAGTGCGTCAAAGGCGCTCTTTCTGGTGAAGCCTTTGTTGAGAGAGGCTAGGGTTTGGGAGAGGTCGGTGGAGATGAAATTGAAGGTGTTGGTGGTGTTGAAGAAACTGTCTCGTGAAAGCTTGTTGAGGAGGCTGAGGACGGTGGCGAAGTCCTTTTGGCGGCCGGCGCCGTCGATGAGGTGGTCATAGAAGGCGGAGCTGGGTTCGTCGGGGAAGGAATTTAGGATTTGGGTGGTAGAGAGATTGGGAGACCTGCAAAATAAAATCAATATGGGGTAAAAATGTAAATTTCATATACAATATATCAAAAATATATATCATACCAAAAATAAAAAGGACTGATGGGTTTAAGAAAAAACACTTAGGACTAACTAGAGCAACTTTTACCAAAATGGGATTTATAAGTAATTTTTTCAAAAATGAAATCACAAATTAAGTCGATTGATAGTTAAAAAACACAACAATTTTTTTTTTAAAACAACACAATGAGTTAAAAAAATCAATTACAAATATTTTGCTTCAAAATACAATCTAATTATCATCAATAATGGATACTTTATGTGAACCATTAAACTAACTACAATCGTTTGTTAAAAATACAATGAATTAAAACCCAATCACAAATTAAGTCAATTGGTAGTGAAAAATACAATCACATTTTTGCTCATAATAATAATAAAAAAAAACACAGTGAGTTAAGTCAATTGATAATTAAAAAACACAATAATTTATTTTTCAAAAAAACACAGTGAGTTAAAAAGATCAATTACAAATATTTTTTTTTCAAAATACAATCTAATCATCATCAATAATGGATACTTTATGTGAACCTAATGAATACAATCCTTTTTTTTTTCCTTCCAAAAAACACAATGAGTTAAAAATAAAATCACAAATTAAGTCAATTCATAGTTAAAAAGCACAATTATTTTTATGCTATCTAACTACATTACAAATATTTTTTTTTTCTTCAAAATACAATCTAAACATCATCAATAATGGATACTTTATGTGAACCTAATAAATACAATCCTTTTTTTTCCCCAAAAAAACACAGTGAGTTAAAAATAAAATCACAAATTAAGTCAATTCATTGTTAAAAAGCACAATTATTTTTATGCTATCTAACTACAATAATATTTTTTTCATAATAAAAAAAATAATAATTGTAAAGAAGAACCATTAAAACAGTAAATAAAAAGATTAAATCACATTAAAAAAAAAATCATTGAACAAACTACAATCACATCACATTTTTCCCATAATAAAAAAAATAAATGAAAAAAAGAACCATTAAACTAACTACAATACAATCACATTAAAAAAAAAAACCACTGAACAAATTACAATCACATCACATTTTTCCCATAATAAAATAAATAAATGAAAAAAAAATGAACCATTGAACTAATTACAATACAATCACATTAACTACAATCACATCATATTTTTCTTATAATAAAAAAATTAAATGAAAAAAAAAAACCATTGAACTAACTACAATACAATCACATTAAAAAACAAAAAGAACTATTGAAATAACTACAATCACAATCACATTATAATAATAAAAAAAGAACCATTGAACAATCACATTTTTAAAAAAAGAACCATTTAAAAATCACATTAAAAAAAAAAAAGAACCGTTGAACAAATTACAATCACATAACATTTTTCTCATAATAAAAAAAATTCAATGAAAAAAAAAGAACCATTGAACTAACTACAATACAATCACATTAAAAAAAAGAACCATTGAACTAACTACAATACAATCACATTAAAAAAAAGAACCATTGAAGTAACTAAATCCACATTTTTCTCTTTAAACAAAAGGAGATAACTTCAATTAAAAAAATAAAAAAAAACCATTAAAATAGTAGGAAAGGGTGCTCACTGTTTGCCCAATGATTCCTTTGAGCAAGGCTGAAGAAGTTCACTGTTTGCTCACGGTAGGGTGCTCACTGTTTGCTCAATGTTATTGCTCACTGACTGAGAAAGGCTGGAGGAGTGATGCTGTAGAAGTGAAGTGAAGAAGTTGAAAGGGTCCAAAGGTACAGTAGAAGTGAGAAAGGCTGTAATAGGTATGTGAAAAGTTGAATAGAGTGTGTAAATGGGATAAGTCAAAAAGACTTGAGAGAATTCAATAAGTGCTAAGTGTTTTTTTATTTTTTTAAATAAAAAAAATAAGAAGGTTGAGATATTGGACCTCTCATAAGGCTTGTGGGTTAAAAATTTCTTTTTTCTTATATAATATACTAGTGGTGACCCGTACTATGCACGAGACTTTATAAATTAAAAAAATAATCATTATAAATATGTTAAAGTAATTTAGTATTTGATCTTGTGGTATACATGATATTTATAAATTAATTTTTATGTTTATAACTTTTAAATTGTTAGTTTAAAAAATTTAAAAATATATATATAAATCTATTAGTGCAATTTTGACAATTTGTAATATAAAAAAAAAAAAGAAAAAGTTAAACCTAATTAAATGAGGTAACATTAGTTATGATATACCTCTTCTTATTATGAAAATATACAAATTTAAAAGTTATAATTAAGATAAATATAAAATTTTATTATTAAATGTGAAGTGAAGTGATATTTAACAATAATTGATATGATGTTTCTGTTATTAATCCAATAATTTAAGTTATATTTCTTTTGGTTTTAATTTCATAACTAAAAATACAATATGAATATAATACGCACATGGATTTCTAGTCTTTAAGAATAAGAAGGTTTTAGAATATTTTTAACCTTTCATTATTTTCTTTTAATTTTTTTTTATCTAATTTGATTTTAAACTTGAATAAAAAAAAAAATTGATTTGATATGAATTATTTTAACTTTTTCATTAAATTTTTATCAATTTTTAAAAGAACTTTTATTCTTATCCCCCATTTTTTTTTCTTTTCATCAATTTTGATGAAAAAAAAAAAACAATAATTTCCAATGCTTAATCTTTTTAAATTTTTATCAAATTATAATTCGATAAAAAAAATTTTAAGGGTTAAAAATTCTATTAATTGGAATTATAGTGAAATAACATCTTGAAATAGTAAAAATTTGAGTATACGGTTGGTGAAATGTATAATTTAATTATTTTCTTCTCATATTTGTATAAAAATTGACACTTATGACCACATCATTATAGCCATGTTTGTTTAGAGCGGATTAGGTTGGATGAGATTGTTAGTGAGATGATAATTAATGAAGAGATTGTTAATGTGAGAATTGTTAGTGAGGAGATTAAGTAAAAGTATGTTTAATTTGCTGATAGTATGGGAGATGGTTAGTGATGAGATTGTTAAATTATTTTTATATAAAATAAATTAATAAATATTTTTATATTAAAAAAATTAAAACAAATATTAAAATAAACAGGTGCACTTAGTAAAAAAAATAAAATTTTTATATACAATAGACTCAATCTCCTCACTATTTTCATAATCTCACCTAAAACCCAGCCAAGCTAATCTCCTTACTGAGGGAGATTATTAAACCCCTTCGACTATCAATCTGCCCTCTCATTTCACTACCAAACATGCTGTGGGTGGGACCCACAGCCATGGTAATCCAATCCAGCCACTCAAGTCGTAAAACAAACATGGCTTATAAGTCAGATTATGGAAAGTTTTTTGAGGTGTCAAATATTTTTATTTGTAAATATCCTATCTATTAAAAAAAAGGAAAAAACAAAAGAAAAAGGAAAAAAATATGCAGCTTTTGGATTTGTGTTTATCAATTTTGTTTTGTGGACATAAATAACTGAGGTTTCAATTTAAAAATTAAAAAGTATAAAAAAAAATAGATTGGATTTTTTGGGGATAAAAGAAGCCATCTAATTACTCTATATACTATTTTAAGATAGACTATTTTAATCATATAAAAAAATAAAAATTATATTTGGAGATTATCCCTATATATTATGTTATTATATACAAATATAGCGGTAATAAATTAACTGATATATATGAAAAGTTATACTAAGCTTCCATTTTCAATTAATTGAATTATGATTAACAAACTAACAAATAGCAGTAATGGCATAATAGGATATAAAGAGGATAAAAATAAAAAACACAATGATATTTAAAAGTTTTAAATTTACCTAGTTATACAAAAATCTAATGTTATAATACAATCTTCAATTCTTAATAAATTTCACATTTTCTATAAAATAAAATGACAATAAAAAATAAAAAAATCGATATCTATTTTTTTGCTTCAATTTTACGGTTTTCATTGAAAAAAATAAAAATCCAATCAAAATCTTTGACACATAATGGGTATAGATACTTCGATTGTTACCATCATCACCAATAATTTTTTTCCACCATGTAAACCTGTAAACAAATACATAAATCTCACTAAAACCGAAACCAAAACCAACATCAGAAAAAGAGAATCACACAGAGAAAAAAATAAAATTTAAAAACAAATAATTTATGGAGTGGTAGGATATTACCCCCCAACAACTTAGATCTCGCCTCGTCTAATCTGTCAGCTCCTCCGGCAGTGCCTGCGAAGTCTAAGAGTTGGGATGACTAATCAGATTATTCTTTAAATAAGACTTAAAAATTGATTAATTTGTCCCATTAAATGATTTAAAATTTTGATAGATACACATCAAATAAATAGATAATTATATTATTAAATCATAATTCAAATGTAAATATTGTCATATTTTTTTGAGATCTATATCTAAATTTTTATCTTTTTATTTTTGTGTGATTTTTATTTTTTTAATTTATTTAAGATGAAGTTGTGGGTTTATATATTTTTAAATTTAATTTATCTATGGTTTCTATTTATTTTTAATTATTATTATTTAGGTAAGTTATGATGTGAGTTAGATATGTGATAGACATGTGAGTTTTATTGATTTAAAGTATGATGGTGTGAGATATATTATATTTTGTTTAGATAAACTTTAAAGATTTTTAAATTTAATATTGGATATTGAGAGGCAAAAGAAAAATTTTAAATGAATAAATAAAAATTATATTTATTAATTTTATCTGTTTGTATATCTGATTTTTAATTTTTTTTATTGTGTTATAATATAATATATAAGATATAGATAGATATCTACAATTTTCATGCAAAATATTATTTGATTTTTTGAGGGAGAAAAAAGGAAGACAAGTTTTAATTTTTTTTTTTTGGAAATCGATGAGAGAAATTAGAATGTAGAGATCATAAAATATTTTTGTTATCTTTCCATTTGAAAATCATAAATTAAGGAATAATTATTATTTCTAAAATAATTAAATAGGTATGAGAGAAGTTGAAAAGGAAAAATAATTATTATTTCTAAAATAATTAAATAAGTATGCGAGAAGTTGAAATGGTGTGTATGAGAAGTCAAAAAGGAATGGAAAAAGTCAATAAATACTGAGTTTTTATTTTTTTTAATCAAAAAATTAAAAAATTAAAATTGAGATATTGAAACTCTCATAAGATTTATGAGTTAAAAAATCTCTTTTTTTATATGATATATAGATACATAGATTGATTGATATAATTTTTTTTTTTTTTTGTTTTTTTGAAAGATACATAGACATAGATGAATCAATGAAGTTAACACCACCACCTCACAACAAATCATCACAATGGACAAATCACAATAGCCAAAAGGAGTTTTCTTAGTGTGCAATTGCACACCATGTGCCACTTACACAAAAAGTGTAAGTGTAAGGTGTAAGTATAAGTTAAGTATAAGGTGTAAGTGTAAGGTGTAAGGTGTAAGGTGTAAGGTGTAAGTGGGTTGCATATGGTGTGCAACCTCAAAAAAGGTATAAGTGTAAGGTTTAATTTTTCACAAAAGGTGTAAGTGTTAGGTGTAAGTGTAAGGTATAAGGTGTAAGGTGTAAGTTGCACACCATAACCAAACCCTAGCCAAAATCCACAAGAACTTGTCTTTATAATCACAGCATGTGCACACAGAAAAGGGGAAAAAGCGTGAAGACTACGCACATGTTTCCATTCCTAAATCTTAAACCAAGACAATTTAACCTCGTAAACCCCAAATGCACAAAACAAACCCCTTTTCGTATAACGCGTCTCGTCGTTCAAAAACAATTAGCGCACACATACACATACACAGCCCAGCCAACTCTCTGTCTCTGTCATTTCCTTTTCAAGGCCTCTGTTTCCCCATCCCCTTGCCCTAATCTCTCTCTCTCTCTCTCTCTCTCTCTCTCTCTCTCTATATATACATATATGTATACAAACAACTATAGGTATTGGTGGTGGTGATGGCGGTGACAATGCATGTGAAATCGGACTCGGAGGTGACGAGCATAGACGCGTCGTCGCCTCCGCGATCCCCACGGCGGCCGATGTACTACGTGCAGTCGCCGTCGCAGCACGATGTGGAGAAGATGTCTTACGGTTCGAGCCCCTTCGCTTCTCCGCACCACTACCACTGCTCTCCGATCCACCACTCTCGCGAGTCCTCCACCTCTCGCTTTTCCGCCTCCCTCAAGAACCCCGCCGCCTGGAAGAGGTTGCAGCGGCGGCACCACGACGGCGACGAGGAGGACGATGGTGGTGGTGATGATGATGATGAGGGGGATGGTGAGGGGGACGGTGGTCAGGTTATGAGATTCTATGTGGTTTGCTTTGTGTTGTCGTTCGTGGCGCTGTTTACGATCTTCTCTTTGATTTTGTTGGCTGCTAGCTCTCCTTACAAGCCTAAAATCTTTGTCAAGGTCAGTTTTTTTTGGTTCTAAACTGTTTTCTTTCCTACGAATCAACTCATTAGTGACTCGGAAGTCTTTTGAATGGACTCACCAGTTAATCACCAGTCACATTTTATTATTTATTTTTGGGGGTTAATTTCACTTTTATTTAGTATTTAAATTGTTAACCAAAAGTGGTTGGCCTAACGGGGGTAACGATTACGGTCCGGAGGGTCGTTCCTTTCAGGTCTCACGTTATCAATAAATGAATATTTTCGGGGCCAGGACTGCAAGGTGTAAGCGTGTTTCGGAAGGCGGAGTGGTAGGGATTTAAGTGTTGTTGGGAGAAATTAAAAAAAAGTTAA